>OY770263.1:249928135-251156614 GCA_963669355.1 Chorisops tibialis | reverse complement strand
TGTGTGAATTATTGGTAATTTAAGTTGAAAAAATGTTTCGCTCTTCCATCATGTCTTAGAAAAAAAAAGTTTTTTCTGTTGACTAGCACATTGTCCAATTTCGGTCTGTTCGGCTATTAAGAAATAAAACACTTGTCCCGAAATAATTGGTATAAGTTAAATATTCAGTGAGTAAACATCAGTGACAATGAGTGAGCCACCAGCAATGATATTTCCTATATGCTCCCCATTAAGATTATTACACTCCGCAAATTCGTACAAACTGTTACTGGTAAATCCTGAAAAAATTTCATTGTTTGTCGACGTTCTTGCAACTAAAATCTATATTACTGGTCAATTATATAAAATTTTGTTGATAAATAATAGATTGATAATTCGTCGCTTGCAAATTTTCCTTCTGGGTTCTTGTGTACATTAATTTTAATTGATACGCACATTCGATAATGAAAAAAAACTTAACAGTTCAGGCCACTTGAAATGTTTCAAGTTTGTAAGGTCGACGTTGCCAGGTTAGTACTTAGGTGATAGTAAATTCCGTGAAGAACTAATAAGTGTCTTTTCAATTGGACAGTAAGTTTTGACAATCGTCATGCCTGCAATTCAAATTCAGGCACCGTGGTCAGCTATGTTCGAAATCCCAGGATGGCCTCTCAAAATTCATTTTGTTCTTTAATTTTTCAAATCACTTGGACATCATTCTTACGGTTATCAACTATCAGATTCCATTCCGACTTCGGATTTGTCATCAGAATCTACAGAGACCCTTGTATTAATAATATCACTAAATCAGATTAATAAAAATTTAATACCACTAGTCCAATTTTTGTCGTAGAGGTATTTTTTTAATGTGTACACGATTCGGGAATTGCTGTCAATTTTGGGCCAGGATTTGACCGTTCCACAAAGAATGTCCCATTAACTGGCCAAAGAAGTTTGAATAAGTCCCACGATAAATTATGGTCGATCACTTTCTCGAAAATGCTCGGCTGGAAACAATCTTTATAGTCGAGTCACAAGCAATCTTTAAGTAGAACTAAAGACCAACTAAGAAAACAAAAATTACAAGATTGTTCATATCTGGTAAGCCAATGGCTTGAGTCCGCGAGTATCCTTGAAATATGTCGTTGCAAGGAAATTCTCGGATACCTTACTCGTATGGTATGCTCGTGGTTGCTCGTTTTGATGTTTGTTCCTGCATTCAAGATAGCAGGAAAAAATAGACTTGGAATAGTTTCTATATGAATAATACGATGGTACCGTGTATTCCAAATGAACATATTTAACAATCTATGTTGCACATTTATTCAAAACTGGTACATGCACGAGTGCTTCGCACGGGCATATTCGCTCCCGTGCTTCGTGCGAAAGTTTTTTTTTAAGGAATAGAGAAATTTCATTTGTCTGTTGAACGCACTCGCCAAAATATCATGGTCATCCAAGGTGATTCTGAAGCGAAAGAAAACCGAACTATTTTCCCGATGAACCAAACTTTATGCCTCGGCCCACAAGTTATCGGGATCAATACTTGGTCGCATGACACATATAGTACAATGGCACATCGCCGCTATTCGCAACAGTGATCAAACCATCGATGCTATCGTGTTTCGGCTGCGGATCCAGAATTCTCGAATTACCAAGCTCTTGCCCCGGACCGGAAGTGGTCAAGTGACATATCCGACACCATAGTTTTTGTCGAATGTCGTCCGTGAACTGCTTGACAGGCAAATGGATAGCATACTGCAGTCCATCACGATCAAGTACCAGGGACACTTGTTAAGTCGTTTGGGAAATTTGTGTCGAAAAGATCTCCTGGCCGTATAGGGGCTAAAATCTTCTTCTTTCGGAGTACCTAATAGTTGCTGTGGGTCAGAAATACCCGAAACGGCCGGAAATACGTAATTAATGTCAGAACCCTAAAAGGACCCTCTGGTTGTCAAAGGGTTAATACATCCCACTCCAGTTCAACAGGCGAATAAGCCCCCACCCTAGGCAGCTCCAAAAAATTATTGACCAAGAAGTACCAATGGTCACTTGTGGATTAAGTGAAAAATTTGCGACTTACAGGAGTGCAGCTGAGATGCAGGATTTCCAAGCCATCGCCATTTTATTCTCCGGTCCGCATGTTATCATAATCAACGAATGCTTGCTCGGTACTTGTTCCCAAAAATATACGGTCAGATTCGATTGGGAGAAACTGCGACAGAACAGTACATCGCGTAAACTGCAAACGTCCACACAATGATCAGACCATCGATGCTATCGCCTTTCGGCTGCAATGATAGGTCCAGAATTTTTGAGTCACCAAGCTCATGCCACGGGCCGGTAGTGATCAAGCGATACTTCCGATACCATCGTCTTACTCGAACGCAATCCATATATATACTACTTGACGCTGTGATATGAAGCAGGAAATTCAAATGCGTAATGTTATCCATCATGATCCACTCCGACCGGATCACGACACAATTGGACACCCATTGCCAGAGTATCGATAGTAGTTTTGGATGTTCTTTGCATCATTTGTACTTTCCACATGTGTCGATCGGTGGCAACCTGGTACCACAGCTCCAAGAGAGAACCTACCGACGTTGGAGGAACTCTGTCCTGAGGCTTTGTGCACTTCAGCTTATCTCACGACTATCGCCTTGCAGAAGAAGAACTCCACCTTGCCAACGAGTTTTGCGATGATCGCATTCAGACTTCGTAGCTACTTCGATATCCTTAGGACAGCTGACTTCGCTACTGCAGTCTCATCTTGCCTGCATGGCCGCAGTCAGAACTGCTCCAATCCTTATCTCTGCGTCTATGGCATCGGAGTCGCTCTTATTCTTCTACTCATCCTTTACACTCTTTCTCTTTTCGGGATGAGAGGACTTACGCGACATAATGATTATGGACAGAAATTATCTTTTTTCGTGTTGTAAAATTCACTCATGTTGTCAAAGAGTTAACTTCCCACTGCTAAAAGTTGGTTACACGTATCAGGGACACTTGATGAGCCGTTTGAGCAAAATGTGCCAAAAAGACCTCCTGGCCGAATGGGGGTTAAAAATCATTCATTGTACTTCTAATAGGACATTTACATATGAAAAGTAATTACTTTATTATTTTAATAATAAAGTATTGTGATCGACACAAGAAAAAAAAATTTGCTACCCTGAAAAATTTTTTTTTCGCGTTTCATGTCTAAATTAGCCTAAGAATGCAAAAAAAAAATCCGTCCCGCCGTACGCCGTACATATGGACTCATATCTCCGAGACCGTTAAACTTGACTGGGTAAATGAGCTCTATTTTCTAAATTTTGGGTGGTGTTAAGTGGAAGGGGGAGGCGGGGGGAGGGAAAAAGTCGAAAAATACACTTGCTAATATCTCCACCACGAATGCAGATAAAAAGTTGAAAATCAGTACAAATATAGACAGGGCTATGGGACAAATATAAAAAATTATTTAATTTTTTTATCCATTGGCGTCCGAAAAGGGCGGGCTAAAAACAAATTGTCGGCCGAATTGTTTTTTAAATGATTATATCTTCGAAACTACTTATTGTAGGAAATTTATATTTTGGGACCATCAAGGTGGTATAAAGTTCCATCGAAATCAGCTTAGTAAGTGGCTAATTAGTGTAAGGGGGAGGGTCAGGGGGGATGCAAAGAAAAACACTTAAACACTTAAAAACACTGCAAAGAAAAACACTTAAAAATGTCGAAAATTTTCAGTCATTTTTTTAGGGCTTTGGTGAAAGATACAAAGTTGAAATTTTGCATGTGGATACGTCTATTTGATGTACATAGAAAAATAATAATAACTTGATCCATAATTGTTATAAACCCACCCCCGGTCTAACGTGCACAAGGTGTTTCATATGCATTGAAAAAAACACATAAACTGAAAATTTTTGAGTGAAATTTTAAGGTAGAAACTTGAAAATTTGCGAAATGCATTTAAAAAAATCCCTAAATATATGAAATATTAACTGGTTGAAAACCTTTAAAACTTCTACCCCCTCCCATACAAAATTATTTTTTCGACCATTTTTAAGAAATCAATTATCACCTAACTATTTAAAGCTATTACTATGAAATTTTGCATAAAAACTTACAAAAATAATTCAAATGAAGTTGCTTTAAAAGTTTTGAAATCGCGCTTGCCCTTCTACCCCCTCCCATACAAAACTATGATTTCGACCAATTTCATTAAATCAACTAATAACCAACAAATTAAAATCTACGAACTTGAAATTTTGTACGAGCACCTTACAACAAAAACGAAAGAAAATTGCATCACAAATTTTACGATTCCCTTACCTCCTCTACCCCCTCCCATACAAAATTATTTAATCGAGCATTTTTAAGAAATCAGTTATCAGCTAACTCTTAAAAGCTATCAATTTCAAATTTTGCATAAAAACTTATAAAAATAATTGAAATGAAGTTGCCTTAAAAGTTTCAAAATCGCGCTTGCCCTTCTACCCCCTCCCATACAAAACTATGATTTCGACCAATTTCATTAAATCAACTAATAACCAACAAACTAAAAGCTACGAACTTGAAATTTTATACAAGCACCTTAAAAGAGAAGCGAAATAAAACTAAATTTTACGATTCCCCTACCTTCTCTACCCCCTCCCATACAAATGTTCGGTTTCGTGAATGTAAAATGCATCGAATTTTATGAAAATTCTATGCAACTTCGTCTATGAAACACATTCTATACAGAGAATATTGAACGTGATTCAAGCAATTAATTAAAAAGCTATTAACATCCACCCACCCTTACTATTACCCCTCCTCCTCCCCCCATAGAAACCCAAACTTGCAGAAACGAATGAAATATTATTAAATAGAGAACAGCCCTGCCAAAGAACTCCCTTTCATTTAGCCTTCCCTAACCACTCTAACCTGCATATTGACTTTCCATGCATCCGCAACTTGTCCCAAGAATAATAAAGTTTCGCCCGACTTGTTGACAGTTTATTTTTATCTAATTTGATTTTCTTCAGTATGCGATATCGTTACTCCCATAGAAGCTCATGATGGCTCTTCTCTGTTCACCGTGAGATTTCGATCGACTAATCGCTTGTACAAAACTTCATGGGGGTGCGGACAACATCTCACCAAAGTTTTATCGCAATCGGGTGAATGGTATAGGAACTCATACGATACAGACAAACAAACAAATATGCACTTATTTTTATAAATGTTCAAGTGTTACTTGTTAGAAGATATGATTTTTAATTTTGAAACAGGGATATTATCTACATTGTCCTAGTTTCAAATCTGTACCTCTTCCTTGTACGAGTATATCTTCCAAAAAGGAAGGAAATTTTTCATAGTAACTCTCTTCTGCTCATTAATTTACAATTTAAAACTTCTTCGAGAAGGACGTGAGCGATTATGATATCGTATATAGGCCTGTATAATCGGATTCTGTGGCCTATGACTGTGACAAGCAATTCATTTCATCCACTATGGAACAGAGAGTCCATGGTGTCTTACAGTTCCGTGGTACCCAGGAAACAGTCTGTTTAATTCTGCCCAGCTTGTTCAGACTTATATCGAAAAATATTCAACGGACAATCTTGAAGCTAAACCAACCTCCAAAACGGAACTAAATTGATAGAATATAGCTGCGACTTTACTGTTCTCAATGTCCAGATGTGCTTAGATGTAAGCTAAAAGGTCTCAGATGAGTTCCAGATATATGTGATGAGATATATGAGATGCGATGATACTATTAACTTGTGTTAGCCACTTGGTAAGATTTTCAAATCGAAGCAGACTCGAATGATTAATCTCTAAGGTATTACAGTTCAGTTGAATTCTAGATCGTAAGGGAACCAGTGTTGAAGATTTGATGATTTTCTAGCAACGTCAGTCAATAGCCTGTAGTCAACAGGACGATAGTTCGGAAGTTGTACTGGTTTCTTTGAAATAACTGAGCTATAATGTTTTTCTTCGGTTCATCCTAACAGGATTTGACCATTTGATAGAGAAAATTTGTTGTTTAAAGACTGTCTTCGGAACTATTGGTTCTATATCGACTGAGTTCCTAATGGAGTTTATGATTGCAGATCCTTGCCTGGGAAGCGTGTCAATTGTGTTGTTACCTAAAACTCGCTATCCAAATTCTACACACATAAGGTTTAGCAGCTTAGCGATTAGCATTCTGTCTTGAACGGACACCAGTTACCTCGTGAGTTGAAAAAGACTGTGATACTGTGCGAGGATTTGTAACTATTTCTTAGACCATTCTAAAAGCGTATCTAAAAGAAAATTTAATGAATAATACTTCGTTTCAAATGTATTTGGATGCTTAAAAAAATGTATAGCTTTTGATTTCGAGATCACGGAAGTAGATCTTTCTGGTTAGTTTTAAGGTTCATTTATACCGGATGAGTGAAGCCAAATATGCCTCAACCGAGCATAAGCTCTTCATATGAAAATGCGGATTGGACAAGCTTCTGCATATGAAGAGATTTGTCTACACTCAGGAATTTCCAGCTTAGCGCATAGGGCATAAATGCACCTTCAGATCCGCCCCCAACAGGAATATCGTATTTCTTGTTTATTCGTTTCGTTTCGGAAACTTGAAGTGAGACCTCCGTTTCTTAATCAGCGCCTGTTTCCTGCTATATCGCTTCGAAAGGGAACGATGCAGCACCAACAACGCAGCGCTTTAGAATTTTGCCATACAATCACTTAGTGTAGCCAACCACAAATTAGAGGCTTTTAATGTAATGGCCACTAGATCTGCTGTTTGTTGAGAAGGTAATAAGAGATGCTGGGATGTAGTCTAGTAGGTAGCGTGTTGGTCTACAATGAGAAAGTCGAGAGTTCAAATCCCGGCCGAAGCATAATTCCAGCACACTGTCTGCTTGGGTCACCTCAATCTATGAAAATGAAAAATTCGAAGAAAGAGGGTTGTGCGAAGGTCTAACAACCCTTCTACAATAAATAATGAAAAATGTAAAGGAAACTGAAGATCAGGAGGCCAAGGTCTGATTTGGGCTATAGTGCCATTGTAGAAGAAGAGAATAAGAGAAATACTTACTGAGTTACAGTTAGTGTGGATCTGATAGCTCTACCTACGCACAAACATGCAACCCGTTGAACGTTTTTAGTTTCACCACCAGTGCCGCATAACATATAATTGGTCTTCCAATACTGACGTGGAACTGATGCGGCTCGACAACAGTGATAGCTTTTTTAGCTCGTTCTTGAATGTTGGCCTGCTAGGATAATTTGCTTTCTGAAGGGAATATTTCACATTATGCAAGTACTACAGTAATATCTCTTCTGGATAAGAACAACACATCTGCTTTTTAAGGGTTCAGAGTAAGTTCGTCATCTTGTGACCAGCGGTCCCAGAAGACTATCTGCATGTGCAATCGTATGGTAGCCGTTCTAATCTAAAATGGATATAGGTTCGTTCACACTTAGGAGAGGAAAAAGTATACCGTCTTCTAGCGTAACTTTGTGAACCATGCCTTTTCTTGTCTCGATACCCATCCATACGATGAATTTTGCAACCAATTTCTTTTAATAGAAATCATCTTCTTTTTCTTCTACAATAGCGCTACAGCCCAAATCGGACCTTGGCCTCCTGATATTCAGGTTCCTTAACATTTTTCATTACTTATTGTGGAAGGGTTGCTAGCCCTTCGCACAACCCTCTTTCTACGAATTTTTCATTTTCGTAGATTGAGGTGACCAAGGTATATCCAACCAAGCAATGTGCCGGAATTATATATTGCACCGACTGGGATTTGAATTCACGACCTTCGCATAACAAGACCAACACACATACCACTAGGCTACACCCTAGCTAAAATCATACAGAGTTTTAAATAATTTTTCATTTTTTTTAATTTCTAATCAATCAAATCAATCAAATTCCTTTTAAGACCCCCTATAGGGGCATAGAACAGAAGCAACTCTCTTCCACAAGACGCGATCCCGAGCATCGGCCGTAAGCTGTTGCCAGGACTTGTTTATTCCTCTGGCCTCCTGCTCAACTGCTCGCTTTCATGTGTTACATGGTCGACCAATCCGACGTTTTCTTTGAGGATTATAATCCAGAGCCTGTTTGGCAATGTTTCGCTCTGGTTTCCTCAAAGTGTGACCTATCCACTGCCACTTCCGCCTTTGAATCTCAATACCTATTTTAGTCTGGCCAGTTGTACTCCAAAGTTCGTCGTTGGAGATCACTTCTGGCCAGAATATTCCTAAAATGCGTCGTAGGCATTGGTTCACGAAAGTCTGTAGTTTGTTGGTAAGTCGAACGTCACTTTCCACGTAGTACAACCAACACGGATTTGACGCATGCGTCAAAAACTCGCAGCTTCGTGCAAAGGGAGATCTCTCTTAACCTCCAGAAAGGAGAAAGGATACCGAAGGCCTGACGAGCTTTATTTAGCCGAGCCTCAAAATCCTTTTCGGCTCCGCCGTCCATACTGACAATGCTTCCGAGATAGTATAATTCTTGCACCTCTTCCACATCCTGTCCATTAAGAACAATTGGTGTGCTTGCGTTCGAACCCATGTGCAACTTGGTTTTACGCACATTTATTTTCAAAACCGCCTCTTTGCATTTAGAATGCAAAATTTCTAATGCTAATCAATTATTATTTTAGTCGGAGGTGTTCAAGAGAGTGTTCATCGGAAACTGTGTGATATTCGAGTTGCACTCATGACGGGGTCGCATGTAAGCCTTTTAGATATTGGCTAGATCGTGAGGTGGAAAAACTTTTTACATCTTTGAAGTACACTAAGGCGCTTAGAAGCATCTAGTACAACATACAAAATATGAACTGTGTAGATTATTTTGAAGAGTTAGTAGAGAATAGTTTTAGAGCACTACTTGCATGGCCACCTCAGTCTGCGAAAATGAAAATTCGTCGATAAGGGGTTGTGCACAGGGCTAACAACACTTTCACAATAACGATTAAAAAATGTTAACGAACATGAAGGTCAAGAGGCCAAAGCCCGAAGTTGACTGTAATGTCATTGAGGAAGCAGAGTTTCACGCTATCAAAAGCTATATTTCAGGACGCCGTCGGATCATGTTCTTGAAGGGATATATGAAAGGCCTTAGTTTTTGAGTAATTGAACTCTGGACTACTTTTTTCTGCCCCACCGTTTGATTGAATGGAACCATACAACTTGTTGCGTTTAGAACTCATCGAAGTACGATTGATTTCAAGACCAGAGTCATATTAAAAGGTAGTATCATCTGCAAAGCAGTAACGTTCACTTTGCCAAACTTTGTCAAAGGCTTTCGTTATGTCTAGAGGTATTATCAGACCTTCACCAAATTCGTGAATGCACGAGTTCCATGTAGAATTAGTAGCAGATCTCTAGAGGAACGTTCAGAATGGAACC
The DNA here is from genome assembly GCA_963669355.1 of Chorisops tibialis. Taxonomy (NCBI): domain Eukaryota; kingdom Metazoa; phylum Arthropoda; class Insecta; order Diptera; family Stratiomyidae; genus Chorisops; species Chorisops tibialis. The sequence continues at coordinate 251,147,233 of OY770263.1, read as the reverse complement.
AGTGTTGGAGATTGTAGATAAGAGTAACTAGCTTCGGATTGAGAGACGTTTTCATTACTTCCACCACCCTGAAGTGAAAGCAACAGCGCGGTAGTTCATAGGAGTCCCACATTCACGGACAATCAAAAGTAAAAAGGCTTTTTAAGGGGTTTATCGAGAGTAGAAAAGCATTTCTCAACTAATGGGGTGAGTCCCATCAGAACCAGCAGATTTGTGAACATTGAGCATATTGAATATCTTAGAGGCAGCAGTGAAAATCCAGATTTTGACGATTCTGGAGGATACTGATTTTTTGCTAGAAGTACTAGAGTTTCTTGGGTTCAACTAAGGACTAGTTCATCGAATTCAATTCAATTCAGTCAAGACTCTTTACAGGTAGGAGAATGGGTTTAGGTATCTCGGAAAGAGAATCACAGTACATTGGGCCCATCTAATTGGGAGATTGATATCTCTACTCTTGTATTAGCTACATGGTAATGTTTGCAAAGAGAAGTAAGATTGAATATTTGACACGTCTGAGGTCATCTAGTTCTGGGAAGAATTTAGAGCTTAAAGAAAGTAGACTCTTGGAATAACACAGATAGTGTTCGATAGATTCTTCGTCTTCCTCGCAACCCATGCAATGGATGTCACTCGCAATGATCTGTGGTCAGACCGACAATATTCCGGACGCAATAGCGACTACGTTGTAACAGCTTCTATTCTTCCTATTCCAGTAGCCAGTATCCAGTCGAGAACAGTAAAAAATATTTTGCTTGAAGCTAATCTTGACTTTGTAATATAAATAATGTTAATAATTCCTGAACTAGTAAGCATATCTGCTGCGTTGTTATATAACAGGTCGCAATGCGCTGATATCCAAATTAGAAACACTTCTGTTGTAGAAGGATTCCTGTCTGTATAAGCTAAGCAATATCCGTACTCAGGATTTAGTATTCTAAAGATAATATTGTGCATTTTTCGCCAGGTGATTTGGCTGATTAAGTCCAGAAGTGAATTTCGTGCTGGAAAGATAAGCGCTAACGATTTGTTTATTTATGATAATTTTCCATGCCTGAAAATGATGTTAACAGTCGATGTGCGTTCTTATTTATAAAATCGCGGTAATGTCCACGTCTCGTTGCCATTTTCAGTAAGTCTAATAATTCGGTTTGATACGAGTTAGATGAAAATCCTCATCATATTGGATAATCTCAAATATAATTCTTGTAAAATTTGATTCAAATTAATAAATTAAATTTAAAAGGGAAAAAAATTTGAAAACAATTAAAATAAATATTTGCCGTAATATCGGTCACGGTTTTGTACATAAGCACATATATCACAAATATTAAGTCCATGGCATTAAAACAGTTTTACTAAAAATAAAAGGATGGAGGAAAGGTATCAAAAACTAAGAATCATAATTAAAACAAATAAATATTTTTTTTTTATAATTTAAATTCTATTTACTAAAGTTTTTGTGTGTGTTTATCCGCGTCTCTTGTTTTGCTTTATAAGTTTTTATTTTTTCTCTTACTTCATGAATTCCTTTAGTTATGACAATTTCATAATGCGATTCTAGATAATGTTTTTCCTTCTTAGTACATGAAATATAATCTGTTTTCTTTTTAATTAATTTTATTTATATCATAATTTAAATTCAATGTTAAATTACGCGCGCGAACAAAAAATAAAACATACTAAAGATTTCTGTGTGTGTTTTTTATGTATAGTTTTTTTTTTTATTTAATTAATTATGTATTTATACTTATGTGTGTTTATAGTTTCTTTTTTTATATAGATTTTTTTTTTCTTTTGAAATTTAATTTTCTTTTTTCATTCTGATTTTATGTTTTTCTCTTTTATTTTATTTTATTTTACAATACAAGAACAAATTATTTGTGTTTTTATTAATTTATTTATATGATTTTTGCATTTTTTGTTTTGTTTTATTCATTCTACTTTTACGAATTATTTACAGAGAAATAAATTTAACTAAAATTATAATTTAAGTACGTAAATGAAGCAAAGATTTCTTTTTAAGATTTCCAATTACAAAAAAAAAAAAATAATAATGCTTTTGTTAAACAAAGTAAAAATATTGTTAAAAGGAGAAAAAAAATAAAAGAAAACAATATTTGGATAGATATTTTATACAATGAAATTATAACATTTTTATTTACTACTTATAATTTACGTTTTAGTTTTATTTACTGTGTTTTTAATTATTTTTCTTGATTTTATTTTTTTTTTAAATATTTATACCTTAAAAAGTTTTCATTTTTAGGATATTTTTTTTTTTTTTAAGTTTTATCACAGATTACAAATGCTTTTACATAAGAGTTTTTATGGTTCCGGTTTTTGTGTTTTGCGTGTAAGTATGTGTGTTCCTTTTTCAATTAATATTAGAAAGTAATGATCGCGCTAATATTTAATTATATTTTTTTGATGAAATAGCTGGAAAATGCTTTTTATTGCACAAACAATACTCTTTCATTTAGTGGTCATACTTAAGAGCATAAAAACAATGATTAAAATCATCAGAAAATATTGCAACAGGCTTATTACGCATTGTTATAATTATTATTATTATTAAAAAAAAATGATTTATTTCTGTATAAAAAAATAAATAAATTAATAATTGCATTTGATTATTCACACAGTTATTCTCCGAGAAATAATGAGTTTAGGGAATTGCTGATTGCTTGAAAACTATTTTAATAGACTTGGCAAAGGAGACGAAAAATTACAGAACGAAGTATACTACAACTTATCAGGATTTTGGGCTTTAGTTACAAAATTTCAAATCAAAAATCGTCAAAACGGATAAAATGAATATTTCGAGATCCCTAAAATTTTGCAATTTTCTCAAAACTAATTATTATTTACATAACAAAATAATGATGAATAAAACTACAACTCAATTTCCTTTCTCTCATTCAAATAAACATGGTCAGTGGTCAGGCATTTTTGTAAGATAAGTTGTTTGATTAGCATATAATGTCCATAAAAATAATAATGAAAAACGCCCACGCTTTTTTTTCTTTTCAATAAATTAGCATAGAAGTAGAGCTACAGATTTATTTCTTATTAGTTCTTTTCGGTCTGATTAATCCATAAATTATTACAAATTAGTACTCGGCTTTTTATGTATGCTTTTCATTTAGGTTTTTATTTTTTATTGTTTTTACTGAAAATATAATTTAATTTGTTTGATTAATTTAATTTTCGTAAGTTTGTTATTTTTATTTTTTTGTTTTTTTAAGTAATGAAAATATGTGAATTTTTGTACAGAGATACGTTTTGTTTTAGGTTTTTTTTTTGCAAATTTTATTTACATACAAGTAAACTAAATTAAATTTGTTTTTCTTTTACAAAACAGTTTATTTTTTATTATTTCTTATATAATTTTATTTTTAGACATATTTCTCGTATACAAGTGTGGGTGTATCTTGTTTTAAGTTGAAGAATAGAGAATCATGCGATGATTGATTTAGTTTTTTTTTTTTTGATGAATTAGCATCGTTTGATACGATTTTATTTATACAGGGTCTAACAATTAATATGATTTTTTTGTTTTAAATTATTTTAACTATACAAGTTTTTTTTTAATACAGCAATTTGATGCTTTGATATATTGCAGATACGGCCATATTGTCAGCGTTTATACATTGAGCCTGAAATGAGAAATAAAAATTGTTATGTTAAAATTATTGAAAAGATGTTGAAAAAAAAAATGTTTAATGAAATAATAAATTTTTGGTTTGGTTAATGTTTTCACAGTGTATTTTGAATTTAAAGAATAGATTTCCGGATTTCATACTGTTATGTTTTATTAAATGTGACGTTTCGGTCTCTGCTGAGACCTTTATCGATGGTTTGCAAATACAGGGTTCAGTCGCTAAAATGTGCTACCTTTAATGGGGGAACCCAGTAATGTAAACTGGCAACATTAAATAATGTGAAATTACCTATTTCTGCTTACATTAGTAATTTCGAGTATTTTCGTGGCTTCAGTGGTAAATTTGTATTTGTAACGTTCCGTAGCACAATAGACGCGCTCCAACCTTATTAAAATCGTAGAAATTTAAAACATGCTCGTACTAAATGCTTCGGTATGAATTACTAAGCCAGAAGTTTACTCAGCAATTAGTAGTTAATAAGTTCAATAGTTGCCAAGAAGTCGGACGCAACTTGATTGTCTTTGGGACAAGTTAGGCAGTGAAGTTTTCAACTCTAGGCTTCCTCTCGTTACTCCCTTCCACAATACGCCCCAATTATAGGTAGAAAAGAGAATAGAACATTACTGTGAAGCGAAGGGATTATTCGTTAAAGTCCCGCGACTTTGATTCCGTTGTGTTTTACTACAGGATACTTCTCCAGAGTTGTCCTAGATGCTAGAGCTCCTCGACCAGTTGTATTTTATTTTTTGAAGTACTCTCCAAATCACTTTTTCAGCTACCTAGAATATGCTCCTAGATCTCGATTAACATGAAGCAAAATCTGCATTGGACACCGGTATCAATTCCCATTCTCTTTCAGTCGTAGGTGTCCTGTCGGTATTCCTGTTATGATTCGTAACTAATTACTTTTTAAATAGAGCTGCTATCGGGCTCGATTGGCAGAATGGTTTTGTAATAATCTAATAGTCTTAATAGACTGTCTTAGTTTCGTGAGCGTAGTCCAAAAATGACTTCTCTGCTATCCTGTTCATTGCCTTATGCTCGTTTTGATAAAACAGGTTTGAATTTGGCACATGGGATCTGGACCTACAAAGAAGGTTCCTTTGCAAGCTGGCCTGCAGTTTCGGAGAAGAATTTAGGTACTAAAACTTTCTCACCGACTCTAGAAATCACTTTAAAACTAATTCTATCTCCATCTCTAAGGGTTCTGAAGGTATGAATCGCTGAAATTTAAAAAGCCGACAGCGTACAGTCAGGTGGATTTATTTTTAATGCATTTTAAGCTAAGTTAGTCATAAAAAGGGAAACAAATTTCGGAGTATCAAATACTCTATGGGAAGGGAGCAGTAAAATATACATGCTGCCAGTCCAGCTTTCTCTACAAATGGAAAATGAGCACTCACTCGATCATGGATTCACTCGTGATCTTAAAATCTAACTGAAACGAGATACAGTGCGCCGGATATAGGCGGATTCTATGGTAACGACTTTTGGCAGTCAAAAACTGACTATGATTGGCACCTGGAACGTTCAAACATTGAATGATGGTAGAAAGACTGGGGTTCATACACCGCTAATCAGTGATCAACCGTGCAATGGAGCACTATAACATCGAAATCTTTGGTTTAAGCGAGGTCAATTTGATAAGAGAAACCCCATTATGTACGTTGGTCGTAAGTTTGAAGCCAAAAATGGCGTAGCGTTCGTCCTTACACCGAGAGCGAGCAACAATATCACCAGCTGGGAACCTAGCTGGGATAGGATTATCGTCCTTAGAAATGCCGCAACACCTGGTGACAAAGAGAAGTTTTATGACTCACAGAGTACTATCTTCGAACGTGTTACAAGAGGTGATATTATTATCATCTCAGGAGAAATTAACGTCCAGGTTGGCTCTGATAACATTGGACTAGAACACGTGATGGGGAAGCATGGTGAATCTTGGGTCGATGCGTCACGAACTTGAATTAAAGACCCGAAAACGGCGAATCATTTCTGGACTTTTGGAGTACTCGGCAATTGGTCATCAGATGGACTCTTTTTCCACACAAGAGTCGCCATTATTTCCCCTAATGATGATACTCAGAGCCAAATCGACCATCTTACCATATGTCGACAATGGAGAAGATGTCTCCTAAATGACTGATCGAAGCGTGGTGCTGGCGCGCCGAGCGATCACCACTGGATGGTTGCCTGCTAGAGATTGTGCGCAGCAGCTATCCGACGGCCACAAATTCCATCCGCCACAATTATCTATTAGTGAAGACCCCCCAGATAAAGAAGAAATTAGTTTCTGCCATTCCGTCAATGGCGAGAAAGAAAGCGCCTGGAAGAGATTGATTACCAACCGAACTCTTCAAAGTGGACCGGATATGCTTTGGGCGTAAATCCCAATAATATGATACTCTAGATAAAATAGGAAAGAGTTTATTGTATCGGAAAATATGTCATCTCAAATTCTTTCGAATGGTGAATAGTGACTTTTGTATCAATCAATCAATCAAATTCCTGTTAAGACCCCCTATAGGGGCATAGGACAGAAACAACTCTCTTCCACAAGGCGCGATCCTGAGCATCGGCCTTAAGCTGTTGCCAGGACTTGTTTATTCCTCTGGCCTCCTGCTCAACTGCTCGCTTGCATGTGTTACATGGTCGACCAACCCGACGTCTTCCTTGAGGATTATAATCCAGAGCCTAAAAGCAGAGGGGAAGGTTTGTAATTTTCATAGATAACACCGAATGTAGTATACAAAATGATTCAAGCTGAATTTAAAGTTTGTAGCATTAATCATTTTCGAGGAAATTGAACAATTCATGTCTAAGTTTATGGCATTTGTATGGGAGGTGGCAGAGAAAGTGGGAGGTTTTAGATGATTTTGAATCTGATTATCAACATCCTCATCATATTGCTTTCTTACTCATATGCTCGAAAGAGAAATACTTTTCTTGAATTCCCAATACAAAAATTTGTATGGGAGGTGGTAGAAGGAGTGAAGCGAAGTTCATATTTTTTTAGCATTTATTGCAATTATTAAGGGACAAATTGTCGCAAAATTTTAAGTTTGTACCCTTTCTAGTTTCAATGAAAATTGATTCAATGCATTTATCAAAATTGTGCATTTGTATGGAAGGAGGTAGGAGACGTATTCGAATCAAAACCTAATTTTTTGACATAAATTACATTTGTAATGGTAGACTTTTCTCAAAATTTAAAGTTCATAGCTTTGACAGTTTCGGAGAAAAATAATTTAGTTAAAATTCCGAAATTTCGTGAAGTTGATGGTTTTCTCAAAATTGGTTGCAATTGCAATAAAATTAATAATGACAAAAACTGATTCTATTAGCTTTGCAAGTTGTAATACAAACCGAATAAATGCATTTTTGATAACTGTTCATTTGTATGGGAGGGGGTAGAAGGAGTAAAAGGATCAGATCAATATTTTTTGAAGTTAATGATATTTACATCATTATACTATGACCTAATTTTCATATCAATAGCTGAAATCGTTTCGGAGAAAAATCATTTTCTTTAAATTTCGAAATTTCATGAAATTTTCATGGGAGGGGTAGAAGGAGTGGGGGGATGTGGCCCGTTCACGAGCTTAAATTTACTTTTTTGCTAAAAATTATATGTGACAAATTTCATCACGATAGCTTTCGAGAGTTATGTTGAAGACAGACGGACAGAGGAACAGACAGACAGACGGTCACTCGGAATCGAGGGTTTTGAGCGACAACAAATATTTCTGTACCCTTCGCGCAATATTTCTTAGCATTACAAACCGTAAGGCAAACACAATAAAAGTGCTACGAAGATGCAAGGTGTCGCGTCTTATATAGAGGAGATCTGTCCGAGAGCTTCAGGCAGGGTTTCATATTATCACCTGCCTTGTTTCTAGTGGTAATAAACGACATCTTGAAAGGTGCACTGGAATGTAAGGAAGATAAAGGTTTTCAGCGTGGATTATTTAACATCACAGGTCAACTTAATTATGCTACTGACGTGTGTTCGCTTACACATAATCGTACGGACTTAAAGTGAAATGCTCACAAAGATGCAGGACTGAAAGTAAATGTGGTATCCTTTCCCCTTTCTGGAGGTTAAGAGAGATCTCCCTTCGCACGAAGCTGCGAGCATTTGGCACAATGCTTTGAATTCGTGCTTGTTATATGGTTTTGTTACATGGAAAGTCAATGTTCGATTTACCGGGAAACTGCAAGCTTTCGCAAGCCAATGCCAACGACGCATTTTAAGAATATTCTGGCCAGAAGTAGTCTCCAATTTCGAGCTTTCGACAAACTAAAATAGGCATTGAGATTGATAGGCGGAAGTGGCAGTCGATCGCTCACACATTGAGGAAACCAGAGGAAAACATCGCCTAAAATGCTCTGGGTTGTAGATGTCGGGTTGATCGAGCATGTAGAACCTGGAAGCGAGCATTTGAGCAGGAGATCAGAGAAATAAGCAAGTTCTGGCGACAATTAAAGGCCTTGTGGAAGAGAACTGTTTTTGTGTTTTTGTATACCCCTATAGTATTAACAGGAAATTTATTGATCGAATGAAATGAGTTTTTTATTGGAATAAGTATGTTAGCTACCCATAAATAGTCATCATCACGACATTAATAAGGAATTCGTTACAGCGTTGTAAGTCTTCTCAAAGCTCACGAAAACTTAGGATCCAAGCACTTATATTTTAAATAAAAAATCATTAGCTTTCAAGTGTAATTACTTTTTTTTAAATTGCATTTATTTAGGAGTTGTAATATTTCGGGATAATTCATTTTTATTTACGAGTATATCGCAATATTTGTAAACTTTGAATGCGACAAATTTTAATAAGATTAAAAAGAGTTTGTAATAAATTAAGTCTGTTAGAAGACCAACGGTTGGGAGGCACTACTCTAGGGTTTCATTGAAAAGAGTGAAATCTTATTTTAGTTTTACGCAAATGAGCTTTTTTCGGATTTACGGATTTATGCCCACGCCTGTATTTGACCACCAGATTGAAACCTGACTTAAAGCATCCTGCATTAACTCAGTAATGATTTCTCCAACTTAGCCCTAGTTACTAGTTAGGATGATCAGGGCTTCTGTCTATGTCTAACGTCCATTGCATAGTTTCAGGTGGTGGAAGGGGTCATAGTTTATCAACTCTTGAAAAGATGATTAACTACTGAATCCCACAATATGGATTAAAATACCCTGAACTCTCTAACTGTGGGAGTCCCTTAGCAACATGAACCACACACATTATCCTTCCTTCAAGCATAGCCGAGATCCATTCTCCGGTTTTTGATCATTTTTCTGCCACCTTAGAACAAATTCGAGTAAATGCGTAGGCATTGTAGTCGAATGTCCGTCCTTTCAATATCCACTTAGTTGCTAACTCCGATTGCTTCTTTTCTGAACGTTGAAGTAAGATTTGTAATGTGTAGGTTGTGGACATAATTGGTTGACTGGTATACTGAATGATATGAAGTGATTTCAATTCTAATGATGATTTCAAATTGAATCCCTAAAATCTTTTCCATGGTGAAGGTACCTAAGTATACTAAATGTTGTAGATTGCGCAATATTATGATTAGAAAATACCGATCGGCTTTTCAAATAACCAAATATTAAGAGCGCAAATGCAAATTTATAACATTCGATGGAATTAAAACGGATTTGCGATTGTCGATACCTTCTATCGGAGTCGGACTTAATCCTTCAATATTTATTTGTTTTTGAATATTAATGACCTTTCTCAGTCATTTATCTCGCCTGGTCCTCAAAAATATTGTAATTTCAATCGATAAAAAGTCGAAATTTTTTAACGACAAAAAAAGCATACAGTCAACGAACTGTGGACTATACTCGTAAACATTTCAATTAAAGATACCTTTAAATTAAACATCTGAAATTCCATATATGAAATTAATTCAGCCCTTATATCAAAACCAAACTGAATTTCATAAAATGTTAACCCTTTTTATTGAATTAACAGGAATCACTGCCTCTCTTCGCATAAACCCATATCTCATCTCTCGTCTATATTTCATTATTTCACTTTTCGTTTTTATATCCCTTTTTATTTACGACGTAACCGCATTATTCCATCATGCTACCGATACCGAAGTATATCGTTCCATCTATCACGCATAAAAGTGAAATATAAGCAGGCACTTTCCTTTAAGCCACATATCCTTATCGTTACTATCAAGACGTATAAAACAAAACGAAAATGAAGAATGGTATGGGCGGTGCGGGTCGGGTTGGAGAAAATTCCTATTCCAGAGATACTGTCAGTGTCTAATCACCTCTGATACTTAACACATTAATTCTGAACACGGTTCGGCATAGTGAAATTCATTTCAAGGATATCACCGAAAATTTCAAGTCAGCTCAGCTTCATGCCTCACTCCCTCACGGTATTTTACAGATAGATTGGCTGGAAGGCTCCTTAGGGATATCTAATCACGCCCTTAAGAATAAGATTAAAAGGCTTCGATAAATTGATGATTAAATGCTTTTTTTTCAACTCCTTGCCGCACCACACAAAAACTGCTACGATACAAGGGTGAAGGCGAGGATCCATTTCAAAATAGTGGGAATTCATCGAAAACCTCACTCGTAAACAAGACGTCCCAATAGAGCACTGTGAATCCTTATACGCTCGTACCTCCTATAGAGAGACATCATTAAGCTGACTTTCTAAGTAGTGGTTGTTGGATTTTTTGCGGGGGAGCTGAAACGAGGAAGAATAAAAATGAACTTTGCCGGGATAAGCAGACCCCATCACCCTAGTAAGGTATGTATTTTGTGATTTTCTCATCCGTTGTGCACAATTCCGAGCCAAATTCCTGAAGCACTCTATTCGGGCGGATTGGGGGCGATTCCAAAACACATAGGGAGAGGGTAGTTCGCGCGCCAGAGAGAGATTCAACTTAATCTTAATGGATTCTGATTGAGATTTAATTATTTTATTCAATTTTCTAGATGACTTCGTTGCGAACGAACGACCCCACGTACTTTGGCCGCCCGGGGAGTAAAAATGAAGGTTAATGAAGTGGGTAATTCTTTGAATGGTGTAATGGTAATGGAATGGGGTGTAGTTTGTTTACGGGGAAATTGACAGTGCCAGGCGGGAAAAAATAAATAATTCGGGGTTTTCGAAAGGAAAGAGCGTTCTGCAATGATCTGAGTGATTTTCGGAAATTTATAATAAATAGTTGATAATTAGTTGGTAATTTGGCATGGTTTAAGTTTAATGGATTTGATTGAGTTTTGGTAGATAATTAGGGAAATCTGGTTTTATCTTATAACTCTGAATATGCATCAATCTGACAAGGACATGTTAGCTTACCTGAGATGGAAAAAGTTGGAAAATTTTTAATTTATTCATGCCAGAGATACACAAGAGAAGTAATAGTAAGCTTTTCTATTTAAAAAAAATTAAAATCTAGTCAAAAAGACATGTCTGAGCTTGATGATGCCTGAAGCTCTAAATTATAGCCAATATCTTTTTGTTAGAACCGTAAGTTTCATCACGAATTTTTGGTGCATCGAGAAGAATTTTCATTCTCAAACGCAGTAGGTTTAACAAATTGGATGGTTTTAATTAGCTTGTTCGTTTAATATCGACTTTGATATTTTCAAAAAAGTTGAGAAATGGTTGAAAACAAAATAAAACCCAGCCCTTACAGTTTTCCTAAGCGAATATTATAGATAAGAAAAACGTTATGAATAGGAACAATGAAGACAAATCATCGACGCAACGCTATTCATTCAAAACAAAGAACTCAATAGTAACTAATGATACCCGGCCGTATTAATCTAATTTTATCTTGGCATGCTTCTTAAATTATCCTAGTCAACTTGATCTTGATTCCGACATGAGGGATTTATGCCAATTCTCTTTTTAAAGCCGCCCCATAATTACTCATCCGATATCGTCTCTATGTTCAACATTAACCCAAAAAGATAAAATCCAAAGTAAAAAAAAAACTATAAATAAATATTTTATTTTTTACACTCACCGAACAATAATAACTCGAATGAATGACAAAAACTTTCATTATCAAATTCAATAGTAATCAATCAAATAAAAATATTTAATGTTACTTTTAGAAGTTACCGAAAAATTTCTGCGAAATCATACCGAAACGCCTACGCAAAAATCGAATTTAAATTTCATTCATAGATTTTTGCAGAGACGTAAGATTTCGAAATCGAACCCGCAAAAATAAATAAATTCTTGATAAATTCTAGAAAGCCTGTTTTGGTTGTGGTTTGAAGCATGCGATTTTACCATAGCTTCGGCAGCTCTTCTCATACGAGGCTATAAGACTGTGTAATATCCATCGCTGGACAGTGATGGACGAGCTGTTGATGTAATCGTCGTTGTTTTTCTCCTTTTATTGGGGATTTTATTTTTCTCAAGTCGACATCTTTCAAGACCATCTTCGTCTTCGCTCTGAATGAAAGAAACATTTCTTCAATGAAAAATCGAACCGGCCCAGCATTACCACCATACTGCACACATCGTATAAATTTCTGCATAGCCTCATCATCATGCATGGAAATGATAACGAAAAAAAAGCAGGATAAGTGCGGATAGGCTCATCCGGTTTTCGCGATGGATTAATGAATTGATTCGACCAGGTATATAGCTCTCCGAGACCAGGTAGTTCTTCTTCTCGGTGGATGGCTCTACCCTGAGTCAGACCAGAAAATAACAACGACGAAAAGAAATAAAGCCCGAAGAAGAGTTAAAGGTGCGGCTTAAATGAGCTCGCCTTAGAAGGTGTCTCTTATTCCAATCTGTCTTCTTACATTACAGCCAGGTTGCGCGGTTTCCAATCCGATCGCAAGTACCTGTATACGATTCTGAGTTCAGGATTTGTTTTTTTTTTTCAATTCTGATACTCCTTCAGGTCAACGTATTGGTATACAAACCAGACAATCCAGCCTCATATGTCCAGCAGTCAACATACAACACAAATCAATCGGCAATCGTTTTCAGAAAGTTAATGAAGTGTATTAGGACTTGTTGGACTCTTTTGCCGCCTCCAACCCATTAGTAAGATTTTTCTCAATCGAGACTTTTGTCTTCGATCAATTTCACATAACCAAATCCTTAAAAAAAATACACATATCTACAATTAAGGAAAAAAATAAATAAATAAAAATAAAAATCAAAAGATATCCTGTCCACAACTCCGGTTGTTGTTGTGGTTTCTTACCTGATTTATTTAAATTGGACCGCTCGTAAGTGGACAGATAAATTTTGTCAACTCCGATCAGTTTTTAATTTCGATTATCGCAGACATTTTTTTCTGTGCTTTTATCTTTCGAGGGTTTAAAGAAAAAAATTAAAAAAGGGAAGGGAAAAGTTACTGCGATAACACCCAATTCTGAGGTTTTTTCTTATTCAAAGGTAAATTATCACAACGATGCCTTACCTTGTCCGATCGCTCGAATATTTTGTATTTTAAGATGATTATAAAATAAAATTTGACGATATCTTTAAATTCAAAAAATAAATACGATAAGAATGAAACTGAGAAAAATTCAAGCTAGACAATATGGCTTCGAATTTTATCACGAATTTTTAATCTTAGCCGGTTTTCATTTATATGATGTGCCGACAACTTTTCTTATGAATGAATCTTTTGTGCTATTGTGGTGTTATTATACCCTTCTGTATATCTAAGAGCTGACCATTGAGAGATTCTTTTCATGTATTTGTCTTTTAATTTATGTTTCCTTTTGATAATGACTATTTTTACCCCTTTATCTGAATCGTATCTAAGTGATAAAAGATGAAGAAAAAAAAACAAGGAAGCAATAAAATAACAGAATGTCAAAATTCTTGAAATTAAGACTTTGTCAAAAAATAAAAATCATTAAAATCGTTTTGGAAACTTATTTCAAAATTAGCTAAAGAAAAAGCTGTGATGAATGATGACCAATTGAGATCTGTAGCCATGTCGTTTATTTCAATTTGTTATTTTTATTAAAATTAGTTGTCTTGAATGGAAATCTTTAAATTCTAGAAATATATGTTTTTCAAAGCATCAATTATTTTCCCACGCACAACAACATTATAGAAATTATTAGTTAGAGGCGTAGCCGACTATTGAAAAAAAGCAATGCAAAATTAAAAATCATTGAAATAAATGAATTCCAAAATATAGCAGAATTATTTATTTATCGTCTATGAAAATAGGACTTAAGAAATAATTAAATTAATAATTATTAATTATAAATTATAAAAATATATCTACCCAGCGTTAGAGTCCATGCAAGAAGGAGGCACACTGTATCAGAGTCCTCCAGTAGTATCACAATCGACTCCGGCGAATTTACTATTCGTGGAGTAGTGAGCTTAGTCGTTTTCTTTTGCCAATTCCATTCACCATTGTTCATTCAAAATTTTTGTTTGTGACTTTTTAGTTAAGTATTAAAAAATTTCGCACAGTTCGTGATGTTAAGAACGTACCAAAACAAAAGGTCGACACTTTTTATACTCTAGATGAAATCTGAGAGTATTATAAGTTTGCTCTAAAGTTTGTAACGCCAAGAAATAAGGCTTGGAAAAAAAAATGAATGATACAGAAGTTAATATTATCACTCAAAAATCTCAAAACCGGATGTCCGTCCGTTCGCTCTCTGGCTTGAGAACGCGTTGAGCTAGAAAGCTCAAATTTCGTACACGTCGTTTTTGGTAAAAAAGGAAGGTTAAGTTCGCGAACAAGCCAAATCGCTCCACCCCTTCTACCCCCTCCCATACAAAATGACACAAATGCGCAATTTGACAATAAACGGATTTGCTCGAAAAGTATAAAAGCTTTTGGCCTGAAATTTGGAATCTATTACTTTTATGATAATATCAATCTACCGTATAAAAATTATGCATGTCGTCTCCCTCCTTCTACCACCTCCCATACAAACTGTACTTGTCGTGAATTACTCTAAGCCAATTTACTCAGTGCGTATAAGATGTAGCGGGCTGAAATTGTGCACTAAATATTTATTTAAAATTGTTAGTAAGGCTAAGAAAAATTAGACGATTAGCTTCACCCCTTCTACCCCCTCCCATACAAAATGACACAATTTCGCAATTCGACTATAAATGGATTTGCTCGAAAAGTATACAAGCTATTTGTCGGATATTCGGCATATATTACTTTCATAATGATTTCAATATGCAGTATAAAAATTATTTGCGTCCTTCCTCTCCTTTCAACCCCTCCCATACAAACTACACTTTTTCATGAAATGCTCTAAGCCGATTTTCTCAGAATATACATATAACATTTATCGAGCTCACATTTTGTAATAAATACTTATTTAGCATTATCACTAAGATCAGAAAAAATTATTTGATTAGCTTTACTGCTTCTACCCCCTCCCATACAATATGGCACAGTTTCACAACTTCACAAAAAATTTATTTTCTTGAAAAGTAGTTACTGGTCTATAATTTAAGGGATGTCAATTTTATGATATTCTTAGTTATTTCTGAAAAAATCACTAACATCCCCCACTCTTTCTACCACCCCCCATACAAACTGCACATTTTCACTAAATCTAACACATTAATTTTCTCAGCTCCTTTTCAATTTTTGGAATAAGCATTTTGTATAAAACATTTTTATAGCTACTTTAGCATGATGGGGAAAAAATTAGTTCAATGCTATCACTCCTTCTACCACTCCCTATACAAAATTTCTTGGGATCACAAAAAATTATATTTCATCTAGAGTATCGTAGCCCTGTTATGATTTTTTTAAATTTCGCTCCAAATATCGGACTTCACCTTTACCAAACTATGGAGTAACTATACCCAGTGTAAAGTCAATTTTGTCACGCATGGAATTGAACATCGATACGCACCTGAAAATTGGTTCATTCAGGCCATAATTAACACAGTTCTAAGTGCTTTCTGAAATAAGAGACTTCTATGTCTTAACAACTTCTGCGGGGCGAACAATTTCAAAAAAAAAAAAAGAAGAATTTCAGGGGAATTAACACGATAATTAACAATATCCTTTACAAACATTATGCACAGTATTTCTCTACGCATAGAGAGAAGCCCAATTAGAGGACATCTAACGCTATAACTAGGTAGGCTAGAAACATATTTCAATCTACGTAGCGCAAACCTTGTAAAATTTCTATAAGTGCGATCTATATGAGTATATATATTATACGATGGGCTCAAAACGACACTACAGTGTTGCAACGATATTACAGTGTAGGGATCGTGAAAATCCGTGGAGTTCAATTTAATAAATTCAAGCATTGAGTTAGCCCTGCCAGTAATATAGTCCAAATGAGAATTAAAAGATAAAAACATCAAAAATAATACCGAGATCTTTAATTTCATGTGTTATTCAGAAGGTTGTGTTATTCATCATACGCTCAAAATATATTGGATTTACAGATCTATAGGCTCGGGCAAGGGTGCTAGGATGTAGCCTAGTGGGTACCGTGTTGGTCTTGTAATGCGAAGCTCGTGAGTTCAAATCCCGGTCGACGAAATAAATAATTCCAGCACATTGCCTGCTTGGTCACCTCAATTCACGAAAATGAAAAAAATTGTAGAAAGATGGTTGTGCGGGGGCTAACAACCCGTCCACAATAATACTGAAAAATGTTAAGGAACCTGAATATCAGGAGGCCAAGGTCCAATTTGGGCTGTAGCGCCATTGTAGAAGAAGGTCCGATTTGGGTTGTAGCGCCATTGTAGAAATAGAAGAAAAATTTATAGGCTGAGAAAATCTTGTATTTAGGCAGACTAAGGGTCAGTAAATTTTCTTTACACCAATTCGAAAATGTTTTAATATCTTGTTGGAGCTTATAACAGGCTTCTGTAATGGCAGTTTTAGAGAACATTTTTATATCATCTGCGCATAACCGACGTTTTGAAGGTTTTAAGGTCAAAGGAACGTCATTTAGAAAAAGCAGAAACAGCATTGGTCCCATATGACTTCCTTGACGTACAACCCAAACCAGCCCCGAAATGCTCGCCAAGCTGCATGCTCACACGAGTACACTGTGAAGCGCTTGCCGCAGAACAGTGAAATTTAGGCAATCCTTCAATCCTCGGACGACAGTAATGGGGAATTCATTAACACGTCTTCCCAACGGGATACAACCTCCAACAATTTTCCTACATCCACTTGTTTCCCCGTACCCATGTCGACTTAATTGTGAATCGTACATTAAGGGGTGGCCTCCTAAGTTATTTTCGATGGCTGTAAAAAAAATTTGAAAAGAACACGAGAACGTGTAATTTTCGAACAAGAAGCTTATGATGAATTCTATCGAAAGCCTTTTGAAAGTCTTTGAAGAGTACATCCATGTGAAACCTATTTTCAATGGCATCATTGAAGTATTTGGTCTTAGAATTGCTACGACTTTAGATCCCGAGCGTCCTTAATTAGATTCTTCCGCCCAGATTTAAATGCGGCAGTTACACGGGATACCTTCCATTCTTCCCCTGAGTAGCAATTTATCAAAAATTATGATTAAAGGTTGTGATAAAATGGTCGAGCAATTTTTTAAAAATACTTCTTCTGCAATGGCACTACAGCCCAAATCGGACCTTGGCCTCCTGACATTCAGGTTTCTTAACATTTTTTATTACTTATTGTGGAAGGGTTATTATATTTTTTTAAAATACAACCGGAATCAATTCCTATTTTGCTTTAGTTTTGGCATTAATTTATTCATTGCGGTTTGAACATCCTCCAAAGTTACACTCATATTGCGAATGTGAGCGATTGGTTACGTATGAAACCTTTCTGAGCCATCACGATCATCCAGCGTGTCAGAATTGAAAACGGAATGAAAGAAAGTTTGCAAAAAGTCCACAGGTACCTTGAATATTGTTAGGCATTACTCCATCAGTTGCAGAAACAACCAAAATGATATGCTAATCCGAAAATCTTTCATTTTAAGATATGCTATCCGATTTGATTTTCGATTCTATAGATGCAATGTATGACCTATATAAAAAACTGTTTAGGTAGATCTGTTACATTCTTTTGCAATGTAAAGATATTTTAACCGATCATGAGTATTATCGCTTCTTCTGTACTTTTAAAAAGCTTTGTATTTGCGAATTTTTAGATTAATGAGTCTTGAGTTAAACCATGGTGGCCTAGAACTTTCTTTCTTTTTTGTGACCAAAAAATTCATAAAGTTTCGAACAGAAGACTAAGTAGAAGTCAAGTAAATTCAAGTCAGCGAGAAACCAATCCCAATCCACTACAGATAAATACTTATTCATAGTGACATACTCATAATTCGCCTTAACAAAATTATAGAAATTAGATTTTACGCCGTTGCAACTCTTCTCTTGAAACTAATGGCAATGGCTTTATGATCAATTGAGTTCTCCAAAAAAGGAAAATTTACTTGAAATAAGTTAGTTTTGAAATCATTTCTAATAAATATTAAATCCGAAATGCGATTCTGACTATTTTTGATAAATATAAATTGAACTAATTTAAAACAGTACAAGGAATCAATAATTAGGGGAAAGGGACTTTATTTTGAATTTAATTCCAGAGGACATCGCCAATTTTGAAATTACCAAGAACATATGTGTTGCATTATGACGTGATGCCCAATCATGCGCTAATCCGGATGATATGAGAAACAGGACTAGAAAATTTTATCTCAAACTCCTTACAATTCTGAATAAAGACATTTTTACGTTGACGTGGTAGAAGGGGTAGAGGGATTTTAATGATTTTGAAACCACCAATCAGTAATATTATGACAACGCTTTGTACAAATTTTCAAGTTGATAGTTTTCAAATTTTCGCAGAGTGGGGCAGTCAACAATTGAAAATGTCACAAAAGGAGATTCGACCAGCACGCGCCCATAATCTCAATCAAGAAGTAGAGAAAAAATTTCGACCAACTTGGGTAAAAAATCTGGCCAGAAATTTTACAATTTTCATACCAAATGGAATCTGAGCAACTCGGCGACCAAAGTTCTGTGTACCTCGTATTTCAGATTTAATTCGGTATGGGAAAAAATGCGTATTTTTCGGCAAGCGCATGCGCAGTGAATGGACTGAATGTTTTTCGAGCGGAAGAAAGAGAGGACAAGGACTCGAGCTTCGGTTGCTTGCTGCTGAGTTATGGACGCTAGATCGCTCAAACTTCGTTCGGTATGAAAATTGTGAAATTTCTGGTCGGATTTTTTTTGGACGGACATTTTGAGTAGGTCGACTTTTTTTGCGTATTGCTCAGTTGAAAATATGGGAGCTGGTTAGAGAGATAACTCACGGTAACGAATTTCGCAATGCACTGGGACCGTTTAGTTGGGTCAATTATACTCCTCCTATTGCAGATTAGAAGATTTATATAACTTCTCCTGTGCTAGCCACTCAGTAAGGTTTGCGATCCGAAGGAAGCTCGAATGTTTGACACCTCTGAGGTCGATAAACGAAACGTATTGACAACAGTTTAGAGAGAAGTTATCATTGGACATCAAACTTTTAAAGGTAATGTGGCAGTTTAGCCCAACTTACAGCAAACTTGTTCCAGTTTCGTCAAAGAATTCATAAATTCTCCGCGTTTCAAATTTCAGTTGCAGACACAGACTTCGGTCTCGAGTCAGTACAATTGAACAAACGTTTTCGTCATATCAACATCATAGATTCTTCACAATCTTCGTGAGATAATCGATACGAACATCGATCGTTTCATTTGGTAGCCCGCAGCATTTCCTATGCCACATATGACTGCAACGATTGTTTTGGCACAACGCAGTACCACCCTAAAGTCAACGGAATCATCGAAACATGGCATCGCACAATTAAATCTATAATCATGTCTGAACAAACACTAGTGACTGGTATGATACACTACCGACCATTCATCTGACAAGAAGAATCTGAAATCACAGATAATATACGGCGACTGATTCGCCTAGTAGACGCACTAGAAGCCTACTAGGCGAATTACTCGCCGATCCAGCAAAAAACACACCGAATAAGAGTTTGCAAAGGGTAGTAATGTAGAATTATCATCATAAAATTATATTTTTTAACGTAATATTATAATTGTTTCGTGTATCGTTAACGGCAAGGCGCCATAAGTATTAGTATATTGATGTCTTACTATTCAACATTAGAAATTATTGACCTATTGCCAAGCTTTCCTATGTGAGTCTTAAGTTTTTGAAAGTATTTTGACTGAATTGATTTACTTGAATTTTAAATTTTCCCTATCAACTAAGCAACATGGGTTCCTCAAGGAACAATTAACTGTGACCAATGGTCTTTCCTTTACCAATCTCGTATAGAAGGTAAATCTCAAGTTGACTGCATATACATATAAGGATTTCAGCGAGGCATTTAACAAATTGTCTCATGGAATTATACTTTTCAAATTGGATAAATTAGGATATCCTCCTATACTACTGGCTTTGCTCATATTTTCCGAATAGAACTCAACCAGTTATTTTTAGATCTTGTTTTTCGCAAGAAATCAAATCTATGTCTAGAGTGCCACAAGGTAATCATCTTGGGCCACTACTTTCGATTTTGTTTGTAAATGACCTTTTCTTTGTTTTACGAGTACCAAATACAAAATTACTTTTATATGCTGGCGATATTAAATTTATTAGAAGAATTGATATTGATACTGACTGGTTATCTCAGCTACGTGATATTGATATCTTTTATTACTGGTGTGTGTATTGGAGTGTATTGGCCTGATTGAACTTGTCAACGTACTCGCTCTCCATTCTTCTAACTTTGACAAATCACAAGATTCCCATGTATAGCTGGACTATCTGAACTCTATGGAAGATCACCTTTATCAAGCCAGATTTTAATCTACAAATTCGCCAACTGTGTTAGATCACCTTTGCTCTTTGTACTTTCATTCCGAGTTTTGAGCGGTACTGGAATTCGTTATAATTTTTATTGTTCTATTAAGCGCTCTCTAACTCGAGAAAATTCAAATTTTATACACGCGGCAAAAGAAAGGTCAAGCTCTTGAACGGGCTGCACCCCTTTCATTCCCTCACATGCAAAATGACACATTTTCAAAACTTTACAACAATCAAATTTTCTTGAGTATATTGATTGATTTGAAATTTGAAATAAGTTATTTTAATGGTAATTGTGTATGTCCATCACCTCTCATATAAACTGCTCTAGTTCACGAAATACAATAACCCAATTTTACTTTATTATTTTAATAATAAAGTATTGTGATCGACTTGGGAAAAAAAAAAATTTGCTACCCTGAAATTTTTTTTTTTCGCGTTTCATGACTAAATTAGCCTAAAAATGCAAAAAAAAAAATCCGTCTGTCTGTACGCCGTCCGCCGTCCGCCGTCCGCCGTCCGCCGTCCGCCGTCCGCCGTCCGCCGTCCGCCGTACGCCGTACGCCGACGTGTACGCTCAGCGCACATTAACTCCCAAACCCTTCAAGATAGAAAGTTCATTTTTGGAGGGATTGTAGGTAGTTGCGGATCTCAGGCGGATACCAATTTTGGGGGGTGTACAAGTTCAGGGAGAGGCAGGGGGAGCGCTTAAACCGAAAAATACGAATTCAAATATCTCAATCATGGTTACAGCTAGGAAGCTAAAAATCAACATACATATACAGAAGTTTGTGGGACAACTTTTAAAAATAACTTAATTTTTTTATCCATTGGCGTGCGAAAAGGGGGGGGCTAAGAACCAATTGTCGGCCGAATTTTTTTTTCAAATGATTATATCTTCGAAATTACTTCCCATAAAAAATTGATATTTTGAGACCATCAAGATAGTATATAGATCTACTACAAACAGTTTAGATAGAAGCTAATTAATGAAAGGGGGAGGGTCAGGGGGGGTGCAAAGAAAAACACTTAAGAATTAATATCTCAACTGTCTCTTATGCTATGTAATTGAAACTTAAAATGTATACTAAGCTTTACTAGCGACATATGAAAAAAATATAATATGTGGACATTATAGTAGTGGGGGGAAATGGGGAGCATTTCAAAAATGGCACAAAACTACAAATCATCAAATCTCAAAATTGAGTAAAGATATCAAATCAAAAATTTGTCAGACTGTAGAGCTATATAATCTTTAATTTTAGTAAAAAATTTGAGTTGGGGGGTGTAAGGGGAGAGAGGTGGAAAGCGAAAATGTTGAAAATTTTGAGTGATTTTTTTATGGCTCTGGTAAAAGATACAAAGTTTAAATTTTGCACGTCGACACATCTATTTGATATAGATAGAAAAAAAATAGTAATTTGTTCCAAAATTGTTATGCTCCGAAGTGGGGGTCTAACGTGCACAAGGTGTTTCATGTGGAATGAAAAAAACACATAAACTGAAAATTTTTGAATGAAATTTTTAGGTAGAAACTTGAAAATTTGGAAAATGCATTTAAAAAAAATCTCTAAAAGTTCGAAATATTAACTGGTCGAATATTTTTAAAACTTCTACTCCCTCCCATACAAAATTATTTTTTCGACCAATTTTAAGAAATCAATTATCACCTAACTATCAAAAGCTATCAATTTGAAATTTTGCACAAAAACTTAGACAAATAGTTAAAATAAAATTACGATAAAAGTTTTGAAATCATGCTTGCCCTTCTACCCCCTCCCATACAAAAGCATGATTTCGACCAATTTCATTAAATCAACTAATAACCAACAAATTAAAAGCTACGAACTTGAAATTTTGTACGAGCACCTAACAATAGAAAAGAAAGAAAATTCCATCACAAATTTTACGATTCCCCTACTTCCTCTACCCCCTCCCATACAAAATTATTTTTTCGAGCATTTTTAAGAAATTAGTTATCAGCTATCTCTTAAAAGCTATCAATTTCAAATTTTGCATGAAAACTTATAAAAGTAATTCAAATGAAGTTGCTTTAAAAGTTTTGAAATTGCGCTTACCGTTCTACCCCCTCCCATACAAAACTATGATTTCGACCAATTTCATTAAATCAACTAATAACTAACAACCTAAGAGCTACGAACTTGAAATTTTATACAAGCACCTTACAAGAAAAGCAAAATAAAACTGCATATCAAATTTTACGATTCCCCTACCTTCTCTACCCCCTCCCATACAAATTTTCGGTTTCGTGAAAATAAAATACACCGAATTTTATGAAAATTTTATGCAATTTCGTCTATGAAACACATTCTATACAGAGAATATTGGACGTGATTCAAGCAATTATTAAAAAGCTGTTAACATCCACCCACCCTTGCTATTACCCCTCCTCCTCCCCTCATAAAAACCCAAACTTGCAGAAACGAATGAAATATTGTTAAATTGACAACAGCCCCGCCCGAGAAACCCCTTTGCACTTAGCTTTCCCTAACCACTTTAACCTGCATATTGACTTTCCACTTATCCGCAACTTGTCCCAAGAATAATAAAGTTTCGCCCGACTTGTTGGCAGTTTATTTTCAGTACA
This sequence comes from Chorisops tibialis, assembly GCA_963669355.1. Taxonomy (NCBI): domain Eukaryota; kingdom Metazoa; phylum Arthropoda; class Insecta; order Diptera; family Stratiomyidae; genus Chorisops; species Chorisops tibialis. The sequence goes on along the minus strand of OY770263.1, from coordinate 251,124,114 downwards.
TATAAAATTTATTCTACTCAAATTGACTACTAAATATTTAATTAGCACTAGATTAGCTTCACTTTTTCCATATTACAACACATATTTGACGCATGAATCTGCGTCAAAAGCTCGCAGCTTTCTACGATGAGAGATCTCTCTTAACCTCCACAAAAGAGAAAGGATACCGAAGGTTTGACGATTACACAGATAGCCATAGTTATAATTAAACTGGTAAATTATGTGTACAAAATTTTAGTTTCAATGACAGAAAAATATTATTAAACGTTTTTGATAAAAAAAAAAAGATATCAATGTGTGCTAGAAATATTCTTAACATGGCAAAAGAATGCTGGAAAAATCTTGAATATCGTAGCTCTAAGCAATTCTGGATGAAATCGTCTGAAAATTTCGGTTACACTATTATCATTGATTTCTCACATCTCTTTGATTTGCAGTTCCCTAATTATGTGCGTATATGATTTTTTTCGATCTTAAATGGGAGAGGGAAAACATATTAGATCAATTTTTCAGGATTTTCGCGTATAAATTTGTGGACAATTATAATTTTTCACACAAAAAAATATTTAAAATAAACGAAATGAAATCGATGTCCTCGAAGAATGGCGAATAACTGGCATATTTTTCGACCAAATAGCTAAAAATATTTAATCTGGTTTTGGTTTATTTTTGTTTGACATAATGCCGAAAAATTTCGACTCCCAAATACCAAGCTTTAAATCGAAAATCAGTTCCTTGAACACCATATTATAGAATTTTTTATTTTTCTCACGAATTTATCGAATGGTTTGGTAAATGTTTTCACAGTGCATTTCTAATTGAAAGGAAAGATTTTCGGATTCTACACTGTTACGTTTTATTATTCGTGACGTTTTGGTCTCTGCTAAGACCTTTATCAAAATGATTTCCGAATTTTACACTGTTACGCTTTATTATTCGTCACGTTTCGGTCTCTGCTGAGATCTTTATCAGTTTGAGGAAGATCTGAATAGAGACCGAAACATCACGAATAATAAAGCGTAACAGTGTAAAATTCGAAAATCATTTTGATAACGGTCTCAGCAGAGACCGAAAACGTAACAGAGAGGATTCCTAAAATCTTTAAAATTTGTCGAAATTTGTGTTTTATGGATGCCTCCATATGATTAGGGGTACGCGAGCAAAAAAGAGTGAGTGCCACTGACGACACATTTTTTAGGCTGGGTTATTCGGCTGATTGCACTAATAATGTTCAGTACTGGCTGCTGTCATAAACAAATTCGTACTAATAGCTATCGACATGTTAATTCACAATAATTTTCCGTAGTAAAACTCGCACTGACTTTAAACACTACTCACTAAAGTCAGTGCGAGTTCAACTTTGTAAACAATTAATTATAGAAGGGCCTAACTCACAGTACTATATATTTTTCGTCCATACACGAACTTTAACTACTTTAATAAATTCATTCAATGAATTATCATCTCACAAACTAAAATATTAGTCTACATTATAATTGTAAATAAAATCGGTGATTGAAATACCCCCGAGAGATACCAAAAAAAAACGATGAAATAGAGAAAAATACCGCCAAACTTTACGTTTCTGTGAATTTTCTCTTGAATTGTATAAAACAAAAATCTACATTTAAGATCTATTAAAAAAAAAGTAATTGATTTCATAATTGAAAACTTACCTTACTTTGTAAAAACCCCTAGACGACAACCAGCCAGCACTAATCCCATATTAGACAACCTCAAACCGGTGACACGAACCCATTGCTAATTTGTTGGCTGCAATAGATGGATAGAAAAAAAAAATAATCACAGGTCAGAACTTTCATATTGGTGATTTTATTTCTAATTTTTTTTTTTTATTATTACTAATAAATCAATCGATTTTATCATTAATAAGATTCTTTGTTTAATATTCACCTTTTAAAGAACGGTTTAAACGCTGCCGCACTATCCTGATGCGAACTATCCATCATTTGTTGATCTTGAATTCGTGTGAAATTCCCCACGTAGCTACCATTGCTGCTTGGCGACGAATCGCCACTGTAGCCGCCATTATTTAAATTATTATTTGTCATACTTGTATTATTATTGTTGTTTAAACTACTCGAATTGTTATTGTTATTATTATTATTGCTATTAGTATTGTTGTTGTTGCTGGTGTTATAGCAGGTACCGGTCGTAGGGGTTGTTGAACCGGTAATTAGAGTCCCCGCCACGCTCGGCAATTTCATATTCGGCGGTGTCTGGGGTGGCGTATCGGTTTGCACCTCGGGAAACCCCATCGACTGTTGCTGCTGCTGTTGATGTTGACTCGTTTGTTGGATAGTTGGTGTAGTAGGGGTGATAGGCGTATTTTGATTGGTGGTACCGATCATATTGTTCGAATGGTACATTTGTTGAGCCGTGGTGGGGATGGTGGTAGCTCCTAGAAACCCCCCGTACCGGGAATATGGAGAATTTCCGAAAGTGTTCATCATATTCATTTGATGATTGTTGTGCTGCTGCTGGTGCTGTTGTTGCTGAAGATGATGCTGCTGCTGCTGATGGTTCGGCGATTGGGTTTGCTGATGGCTGGTGTTGTTGTTGTTGGTGGTGGTGTTGTGACCCGGCGATTGTAAGAGCTGGAGATGCTGTTGTTGCTGCTGCTGGGTCATACCAGCCATAGTCATATGGCCGGACATATTCATCATGGCGGCCGCTGTGGTACCGTTTCCACCACTCTGATGGGCATTGTGCGTAGGATTGTTGGTATTGTTGTTGTTGTTGTGCTGTTGCTGGTGATGTTGATGCTGCTGCTGCTGTTGGTGATGGTGCTGATAGTTTCCCATCCAACCGTGCTGCTGACTGTTGTGATGTTGTGAGGCTTGTAATTGGTGCTGTTGGGATTGCTGTTGCTGATGGTGGTGCTGTTGTTGCTGATGACCCAGAAGATGATGTCCGGCTACTGTTGGTGGTGGGGTTTTGCAAGCGGCTGTGTCTGCTAGACTCCAGATTTTCGGTTTTGTTGCTGGAATCGGAACACCACAGTCGCTGCTTGTCTGGTTTTTTGGACCACTAAGTTCTTCTTTGATGCCAGGATAGCCGGCTAGCATGGCATGATGATGATGTTGATAGGCGGGATGATGATGTGACATGTGACCATGTCCGCTAACTATTCCTAGATTTTCCGGTTTTCGATCGTCATCGGTTAGGTCATCATCATCATCATCTTTATCGTGTTCAGATTTGACGTGATGTAGAGAATCTAAAATGGGAGGCGGTTCTGTATAAAAACGACACTTGATTTTTTTTTTAAGTAAACCTAATCTACGGGAGGCGAGATTAATAGGTGTAGAGATGGACTGAAAATCTTTTAGTTTTTATTTATTGAATAGTTTAACTCTTGTACAGACGACAGTTTTGCGGTCTGCAGCCAATCTTTCTTACCCACATATTGCATATTGCACAACTAAAAATGAAGACAACGTGCATTTGCTTGGCTCATAAATATGCAAGTATCCGACAAACCTCGGTACTAAACAGATTAAATATTTACATATGCATCTCGAGATTTGAAATTCTCGGCATTATTCCATAGAGGAACCATTCAAATGGGAACGGGTATAGTCTAGCGTAACTATGCTTACCTATATAATAACGTGACACTATAAAATAGAAAGCTAAGTTTCATGGAAATTGTTCAGCCCCCTGGGTGGGTGTTGCAAATGGTACACACAGTGCACACAACACAGGCTGTGCTCCGGTTACAGTGGTTTTGTTCGAAGCTTACGATATTTTAGACAATAGCTACCACCACCACCACCCAGCACCCCATTGAACACATTTATGGGCATTGTATAACATTCATCAGATGACGATGCTTTCTAGTTTCCGGGCGAGATTAAAGCGACAAAATGGAGACCGAATCATGCATTTTGATGTTTTCCTACAATAAGATATGTGTATAGTTTGTAGTAGTGAAAAGTATTTTGTTTTATCTAGAGATGCATTAAATTCAAGAACTTAATGTCATAATTATAATTCATTCTGAGTTTCATTGATATTTCAATGAATAGCTTCAAACTAATCATAAATTCAAGTCGTTTCAAACAGAATTAAAAATTATTAAATTAAAATGATATTAAAATTCATCATCTCGATAGAATTATAGATTTAATGATAATCGGCGTTATTGTTGATTTGCAATACTTTCTATAATGGGATACAGCCTACAATTAAAGTATTCAAAATAAATGATTTTATTTAATGTGGAATATAGAAAATATGTTGTGACCAAAATAAAAATTTTCAGTCCGGAACGCTCCGCTAAAATATATAAGGGCGGCTCCGTTTCAGTCATCGCATACATCTGCGAAATGATTGCATGTTGAAATTTTCTCACTTCGTCAACTTTGTCCAAACAAGTTTCAGCTTTTTCGGTTGCCTTTTTAGCATATTGGTTTTATTTGATTTTTTAATAGTCCAAAGCCAAATTGCAAATATGTTTTTTGGCTTAAATTGCGAATATTGACATTCAATTTTATAAAACTCGCAGATAATTTTCGGGCATGATCCAATGAACAATTTTCATCTTATAGTGGTCATCTGATCGTTTTCGTCACCAAAAATTATTGGACACAGAATTTCAATACCTCGTTAAAATTAAATTATTAAATTGGTTAAAATACATAACTCGCAAACATTGGCTTAAGAAACTGACCTAAGCTCTTGTTTAAACATTAAGCACAATTCTACACCTTTCACTGGATCGAAAAAATAGCGCTCAATAACTTTTTATTCAAATTTAATTAGACCTATCAAAACATATCAATTCGACCCTACTTTAAATGTCGGTTTAAACTCATGACATTCAAACCCATTTCAATTTTCACCACCCTAAACTTTCAGCATTAGTTAAAAGGTCCGCGTGCCATAATAACCATCTGATCCGATTATCGGCAAAATGACTCTGCCACTGCACCGAGAGTATCATATGAATTTCACCGATGGGTGAATAATAAAATCATAGCACATTTTCACCCCTCGAAAATAGCATCGTCGTGCCCGACAGCCCAGACCATATCAACATTATTAAGACGAAAAATCTCTATTTCGATGGCAAAACGTTGAGTGGTTTTCTATCATCAACATCCTTGCAAAAGCAGCCCCCTGTTTCGGTGCGGTGGTATAAATATCATTTTTCTTAGGCGTTGAAGCGTGCAACCCCCTGACAAAAAGGCAACTACCGCACTGCCACCCACTTTTTTTTCCGTTCTCTCGAAGCCTACCCTAAAAGCTAACATGCGTGCATATGTTCGCCACCCGAAAATTCTCTATAGGGAAATTCACGCAATATTTGTCACCCGCCCCCCGTTCGCTGGCACTGATGCGAGGGATAGATGGATGCCTTTCAGCATTTTCAGGATATATCTGTGCATAGTGCGAATTGAGTAATGAATTTCCACTAAAAAAGAATTAGAGAGCAACTTCGCTTTGATAACCCTTCGTTTTAGCCGTGGGATATAAATTGGAGGGTGAATTATGGAGGTCGCTGCCGCCACACACATACGTATGACGGAGAGCAAAATTTGTCTTCATTGTTGACTTTAAGTTGAATCGTTCATCTTCGGGTCGGGCCGGGTAGTTTAGGCATTGAGAGCTACTTCTTGGAATATGCCCAGACGCCTCTCCAACCCTTTTACAGTCGACTTGATAAAGGGTTGCTTTGACTGCCGTCTCCTTTGTCTTTAACTGTGTTTATATGCAAAATGTTTGCTGGGGGGTTTGTGTGATGGCGGTGATAGAACTATAGTATAAGATCTACGGTTTTGTTACAAGAAGGGTGTAAGACGAGTTAATTGAAACTGAAAGGATGAATAATTGCGGTCTATATAATAAATTAAATGCAGCATCTTTTATGAATTTATTGTATCCTTTATTATTTTATGACTGGAGTGGAGTGATTCATGTTGGAAATGCGCTGCATACAAGTAAAATCAATTAAAATTTGAAATAGGAAATGAATTCCACTTTCACTTGCCTTTAGCACTTTTTATTTCAAAACCGTAGTACAATATGTAAACGTCATAACGCAAAAGTGCCGGCTGAGGTTATCGTTGAATTCCATTCCAGAAAAGCCTTTGCTCTTCACTTTATTCGGTTCTTTTTTTACCTATTTCTGAACTTGAGTGAGCTAATGAAATCAGTAGCTCATAAATTTACCAGTTACTTTCAGGAATGAATTTGCACCTCCGATCGCATCACCATCTGGTTTCTCTCTACCTCCGCTACATTTTCGCACACGCCTCATATCCAGGATCCTGCAAGTCCGCTGGTTCTGATGTCATTCCCTCCATTACCCTTAAAATGTGCTCTTCTTTTTTAGCCAAATCACTTCACAAGCCTTTTAATCTATCTTATTCTTTTGGGTACTTTCCACGATTGTGGAGGGTTGCGAATGTTCAGCCAATTCTAAACAAAGTAAACTAAGCGAATCCCGCTAACTAACGCCTGATAGCCATTACCTTAATGCTTTCGAAAGTTATGGAAACTGCTGTTAATCGCAAAATCGTTCAATATCTCGGAAATAAACAGCTTATTCACGATCGCCAATAAGGTTTCCGTTCTGGAAGGTTGACGGGAGATCTCTTGGTCTAACTGGCGAAACAGTGATACTATTGCTTGCATAAATATGGCGAAGGTCGAGCTCTTGCGCTTGACATTGCAAAAGCTTTTGACAGAGTTTGGATTTAATGTCTCCTTATTAAGCTAACAGCCATTGGCTTTGATTCGATTGATTCAGAGTTTTCTGTCCGAACGCCCTATACGAGAAGTGTTAGTTGGCGTTACTTCTTTCTCCTTCCCTATTAATTCTGGTATCCTCCAGGGCTCTATTCTATCGCCTACTCTGTTCTTGGTATTCATTAACGACCTTTTGTCTTCTACTCTCAATCCAATCCACAATTTCGCAGATGTCAGTACTTTATGTAAGACCTTTGAATTTAACTCCACTGTGTAATCCCACAAGTAAAGTACTGCAAACGCAGGGAGTTATTTGGCTCGCGGAACTCCGATCTCGACTTAATCCTAGAATGGTGCAGGAAAAACCGAGTAGAGTTCAATGCTGCTAAATCACAGGTCTATCATATTTCCCTTATATATATGTAATGTTCCAGCGTCGTCGTCTAATTTAGTCTTTAATGCGGACAACTTTGCTCTTGAGATATTTTTGTCCTTTTAGGCGTAAAGTTAAATAAACGCTTCGATTGAAGCAAACACATCTTCGATGTTACCCTTGATGCCTATAGATGCCTAGATATTCTTCGCAAAAACAAAAAATACTTTACGCCTCACGACTTAAATATCATCTACAAGGCCTAAATTCGACCTCGTTTAAGGTACGTCTATAGGATGCCTCTTTTTAGTGCGCATTTCTTCTACAACAAAAGCTCAAGCAAAACGCCCTAAATAGCGTACAACCAAGCCGTCCCGAATAGCGCACAAGAAAAGATCCCCGAATAAAATGGGAATCACGTACGCTATTGAGGACGATTTGCTTGTGCGCAATTCAGGACGATTTGGTTGTGCGCTATTAAGGACGACTCGCTTGTGCGCTATTGTGGGCGTTTTGCTTGCGCTTTTGTTGTAGAAGGCATGCATTAAGCGCAAGAAAATGAGGCACAGTCTGAACATACCTTCAAAGTACATTTGGCATCTTTGGGCTGGGACAACTAAAACACACCTTGCGTTATTCGATCGAATACAAAAATATGCTTTTCAACTAATTAAAGATGAAACTGTTACGCTTTCTATTGACATACTTGAGAATTGCAGAAATATCGGACTATTCAGCATTTACTATCGCTACTTCAATAGTAAGTGTAGTGTGAAACTTAACACTCTTCCCCGAAATACTCGTCAAGCTAAACGCGCGCACGAGAATACCCTCAACCCCATTCCTACTCATAAAGTGAAATATTTTTCCGAACATCCAGATTTCGGATTGCATTGCCTTGAAGCATATTTCCAAGTAAGTATAACATCCAGCGCTTCAAAAATACTGTTTACCCCCATCTCCACCTCTTTCCCCTAAAATTCTAACACAACAATACCGAAACATAGATATCGATAGATCGTGTACAAAATTAAAAAAAGGGATGTTAAACAGAGCCCTGAGGGATACCAAAATCAGTTGAAGATAAGGCAGATGTATGTCTGTATTTGTGGAGATTATTTTCCAAAATGTAAGAAAAGAATCTCTGACTTTATTTTAGACAGGACGTGTTAATACTGACTGTCGTAATAGGGGAACCAATTATTGAAATTTATAAACAATCTAGTTGGGAAATTGAAATCAACCTTTCTTTCATCAAATATACACATACCTGTAGACTTTCTACTTCAACTACATACGAGACATAAATAAAACTAATAACGAACTTTAGATTTCTTTTTAATTTGAAATTTTCAGAAACCCTTGTTTTTTTCTTATTTTAATAGTAAGAATGGGGTGGCAAAGCCCATTCATTACGCAAACTTAAAGCACATTTTTTTATAGTGAATGGCTAACAACAGCGAATGGCTAACAACACTTCCACAATAAATAATGAAAATGTTAAGGAACTTGAAGGTCATGAAGCTAAGGTCCACTTTGGGCTGCAATGTTATTGTAGATTAGATTAGATAAGATTAGTATCAATACACCATCAGCATAAGCCACAAGATTTATCCCCGTACTTCGTGGGACCTTGGGTTTGCCATTCAGAGTCAGTATCCACAAATGTGGAGATAATACTCCTCCTATTACTGATGCGTTTGCAGGAGTGTGCTTTGCCCCATTCGGACGCTACAGATCTGTTTCTAAGCAATATTTCGATTCATGTGCTGATCGTTTTATTTACTTAAGCAGCGCAGAGAGCCTCCATAATAGCGTCTGTCGTTACATAGTTGAGCTTCCTCTGTGTCTAGGAAAGAACCTAGAGCGTACTCCTTGTACTGTAGGGGTTTTTCGATGCCTATCTAGCAATTCCTCTTTTATGTACACATGCTGAGCTCGGGAGAGATGTGTTGGGACAGTGCTATCTCTGATGAATACATCTCGCACCCACTTCCAGCATTTTGAAAATGAATGACTTATGGATCGGTAATAAGTAGGGTTAACGTGGCATTTCAAAATTGGGTAATGGCAGTTTTAGAATGAATGCAACATATATTGCCACGTAGTTTAGTTTAAGCCATCTTTAAGAATCTTTTTCAGCCGCATTACTAGGTCTTCTACATTTTATATACTAGCTGGTATTAATTCTTTCGGTCTCGGCGACTTACATATAAAGGTCGAACGAGCTTATTGCCCACCTTAGTCTGTTTAAACCATGTCATGCAGAATGTCGAGATTGCGATATTTACTGATGGTTCGAAAATGGAAGAAGGAATGGGCCATGTCATCTTTTCTGAAAGCATTGATCTGCAAATTTTCCGATGACTGGAGAATATGGCATGGTCTTTCAATCTTATCTCCGGCTAAGGGCTGAACATGCTTTTTGTGCAGGAGTAAATGGTCAACGAGTTAGTTTTTACTCAAACAGCCAAGTTGCACTGGAAGCCCTCTCCGCTTCAAGATGCTCGATCCATTGTTTGGACGGGTTGGAAGAATTGGGGAAAAAACTTCAATTTGTTGGATTACGGGGCATTGAAATATATCTGGAAACAAGATTGCAGACAGGCTACCCAGAAACGAATCTGCCCCTGCTAACGTTGAGGAAACGAACAACGTTAGTACTGCCCTAAGAGTCATTAAGACAATCTATGTAAACAAAGTGTGGCGAAGGGAAAACCTCAAATGGTTACAAAGCGAGTTGTGGAACACCACGAAGATACTGTGGGGAGGATTTTATAGAGGGAAATCAATAAAAATATTGAGACTTGACTCAAATTCCCTACGTACACTAGTAGGTATAGTCACGGGCCACCGTCTTCTTAAAAAGTACTCTCGAAGACTTCGCCTTACAACCGAGGACATTTGCAAAGGCTGCGGTGAAGACGATGAGACTGTAGAGCATTTTCTCTGCCCCTACCCATGCCTCCGAAGAATTTGAAGACAACTTCTCGGAGAGTACTTCTCCGCTGAACTGGATTGATTTCCGGTCTCTTGGCTGGTTAAATTATATGTAGGTCCATGTGGTAAAAACACGGAGGCGTACATTGGACCCAACCCCTCCACGAACCTAACCTAATCTAGTCTGTTTACTGTGCGAAGTTCTGAAATGTTCTTCAGCCGCTTATTGCTTACTTCTCAGTAGGTGGGGCCGCGGTCCTGGGAGAAAAAAAAGTGTGTTCTTAAGAGTGCTTGAAGTGTTCCCTTGCAGTCCTTTGTCCAGCTCCCATTCGCATTCCTGAGAAAGGCAGGGTTTTTGGATCAATATGTTTTATATGACTAGAAGGTGAAAAGTGCATAAAATTTTTTTTTTAATTTTTTTAAAGCGTTAATAATTTTAATCAGGATATTTTTTGGTTTGATCTCTACCTTTTGTACATTTTTCATAAAAAATTGTTGACTTTCAAAATCAGACACCTTAAGTTGATTTAAAAGATATTTTTACCGAACTTGGAACATTTGGAGGGCCTGGGTGTAGTCTAGTTGGTAGTATATCTGGACTTCCTCAATCTGCAAAAAATTATTATTCCTAGATGGAGGGCTGTGTAAAGGGCTAACGACTTTTCCGCAACAGCAAATAAAAGTTAATAAACCTGAAAGTCAAAGGACAACGCTCGATTCGGGCTGTTGAAGAAAGAGATTTACACGGAGCATGATGTCAGCAGTTCAAATCGATTGGAAATTCTTCCAAAGAACGATCTTAACGAAAATTCTATTGCCTATTGTTATATTTTACTAATTTCATAATCACACTCTTCATATCCATCATATTGTCCTGTAATTTTACGTCCATTTCAACCTCTCCAACCAAATATAATGTAAATAAAACTCTTCTTTTATTCATTATAATCTGCAATAGCCAGCATTAATATATCACATCTTAACGTGACAAATCCCTTCAGGAAAGAGAAAGCAAAGCGTAAAAATAAAAATCACAAACATTATTATTTGTCGTCAAAAAGCATAAGACTGTGAAATGATCATAATCAGAATAACGCCTAGCAATTGTCACACATGTACACAACAATAATCATTTTTCCAATCCCCCAGGACTTTTATACACTTCTCATTTTTACCCTCCAATGCTCTCATGCCCGAAAGCTACAGCGTTAAAGCAGAAAAGAATGAGAATAAAAAAAAACATATTTTTGCTTCTCCTGAACTGCTACTCCATCCTCATCCTCCCACCACCCACTTTAGAACTCATGATAGAAAATCTCCGAAAGAAAGAAAAATGATTTCTATCCTTCGGAATAAAAATAGAGTTCTTTTATAGGACGCAACGATATATAAGAACAATTTTTTTCTGGAAATACTTCTTTGAAAGTTTACTTATTTTTCGCCTATGCTATAGATTTTAGGCGTCACACATTTCTTATTTATTTAATACTGACACGCACTCACTAACAATCACTCAAAAAAAAAAAAATAGAAACAGAAACAGAAGCACACACATATCCGCAATATGTCGCGGAAAGGGAAGTTAAGTTGGGTGACACTTAATAAATATAGCAAAGAGAGGGCATCTGATCCAAAGGACACATCTTAACTTAAGTTTAACTTAACTTGTATATAAAGACGAAGAATTTTGGGTAGTCGAACACTCTGTTCTTATCGTACATTTGCGGATAACGTTATACAAGTGTATTGTATGGGCAAAATACGACCCTAAAGCTTTGGAAAGTATGACAACTAGACGGGAATGATGCTGACAATGAGAAGACGAGACGAGACATTAAGACGAGGGATAGAAAACTTGTTCGAAAAAGTGACTTAAAGTTTAAATCAGATTCTTAAGTCAGAGCAGGAAGAGCAGAAGAACAGAAAGGTTCCGTGGCCGTTGAGAAATGACGAAATTAAAGAAAGTCACGGGATGTTCCTGTATATAATAAACTCTCCCTCTTTCTCGAAGAAGAGAGTCCACAAGTAGTACTTTTGTCGGAAGTTGACACTGAAGTCGAGACTTCCAAAGTGCGTGTCACCCGAAGTCGCATTAACACAATTACGGTATCATCTGTTGGTGTTCACAAAACTTTTAGGAGCTACTCGTAAATATTTTAGATAGATGTATATATCTAATTCAGATCTGAAATAAGTGATTCAGTGGATAGAAATAAAATATGTTTAAAAAAATTGATTTTGCTTTAGAAATATATGGGCGTAGGACCCAATCAAGCGATACTCTATTTGGAATGAGAAAGAGTTTAAAACAATAGTGAAGTATGTAATCTTAACTTTTTCGGAATACAGAATAGTGATATTTGTATGGTAGGTGCCAGAAGAGATGAGGTAGAGGAGGTGGCGGGCTAGATGAGTTCGTAGAGGAGTTAGATAAAAGTTAGTTTTAAGGCTGAAATTATAGCCAGATTGTTTAGTGTTCATTGCTTTAAAAAAATATTTTGCATAGAATTTCTTTTGGGATGTGGTTGAAGGAGTAGTGATTTTCATAAAAGTTTAATTTACGAATTCCATTGATACATTTCTTATAAATGTATATTTCTAAATGAGTAAATCGCGTACATTCGTTGACAATTTCGACTTTTCAAATCAACATTCAAATCATCATGTTCGGTGGCAATTTTCAGGCTTTCATACATACTAGTATCGCTTGTGGTCGAAATTCGAACAATTATGTGTGTAAAATAATGTTTTTGACATAATTACGCATAAGTTTCTATCCTCTCTTTTAAGTACTAAAAAAAATTACTACAATTTTTGATGCTCACGTTGTAAGTCATCCAGCACTGGGCGTGTGTAGTGCTTAGATGACGGCCGCTTGTATCACTTTATTTCACCTTCCTTTTTACCTGTGTATGGAAGCATACACACATATTATTTTTTGTGCACATTTATGGTACAGTACCTTTCGAATGACTTAAGTTTTATTCCTCTCCTTTAAAAACTAAAAAAAAAATATCAAAATTTTTGATTTTCACGTTGTAAGTCAAGGAGCATTGAACTTGAATGGAAGTTCTGAAGCTTTGGAGATTGTTGCTGTTGGTATTTGCCTTCGATCAATACTTTCAATAAGACTTCGCCGAATATTAGGCATTCTTTAATTATACACTTTTCCATTTCCACATTTGCCTGAAGCTTTTGCTTAAGAGCTCAAGTTGACATGCTGGACCTACCGGTTCTCGTCCGATCACCGAAGTCAAGCAGCATTGGTCGTATGTAGTACTGATATGGGATTCCGCTTGTATACCATCATTTTATTTTACCTGCCATAACGACAACATCCACACATTATTTTTGGTTTGCTCACATCTATGGCACAGTACCTTTTTAATGATATAAGTTTCATTCTCCATTCTTTTTACAATAAATAATTAAAAGTCACTGACAAGTTTAGAGTTCAAATGTAAAGGAATTTCTTCAGTTGCGAAACCATCGAGGTACGTCTATAAGATGCAGCTGCGGAATTCCCCTTGAAGTTAAAGAAAAGGACACTTACTTTTGTCCAATACTTTTTTAGTAAACAAAAAACCAACTGGTGTTTTTTGGGAGGATAAAGTTAACCTATTCTTTCGTACACAAAGCTGTGATTCTTGATCTCTCTCTTGCGTGTATGATAGCTAATGGCCTTAGGTTATGGTTACGCTAGCCGAGTTTTATCGAAATCGTCGAAACTTGAACTTCATTATTTCAATTTTAATCTACCGAAAACATATGAAAAAAGTCTTCAAGGACTTATTTTAATTATTTAGATCTTTCGAACTAAATAATCAAATAATAGCGAAAGTGCTGTGAGTGTTAAACGTCAGTAATTCGCTTTATGGATTACGATTGGTAATCTTAGCAGAAACTATTCTGCGAATTATAGCTGTCGTTCTGATTCTGTTTACACTATTAGATTGGACCAGTAATTTTTCGGATTTTTCCTTATCCCTACTTCTACAGTTTCGTCAATTTTAATTAGGGCCAATCCTATTAAGGTGCAAATGGAGCAGTTGCACCGGACGGCATGTTTGAGGAGCGGCATTATCAAACGACTTATTAGTTAAGCACTTTGATGAAATTTAAGAACGCTTCTTTTAGTTAAATTGTTTTTCGTTACAGAAAAATGCGATATTATAATAAATTACAATTCCCATAGTGTTGCCAAATTTATTGCTAAAAATAAACTAACATGACAGGGATAAGCTAATAAATTTAATAAGCTAACTTTTTTGTAGAAAATTAAAACGAGTGAAATTCTGTGATCGTAAAAGGAACCAACACTGTGAAATCAATAGTGACCTGGGCTATAAATCGGTTCAATTAGATCCCAATTGTTTATCCAGTCCCAACATCTGGAAAAAATCAGGGACACGTTATAAGAAAATAGTGAAAAAGGAAGTGTGGAAGGCGAAGGTAGATCCAGGTCCTTCACAGAAGGATTTGGAGCATCGAGGAGTTCTGTGAGAAGAATAGTTTCAAAGGCTGCCGTCAGCTATTAAGTTGCGTAATCGCAACAACAAACAAAATCTAGTAACAAGAAACTGATTTAGAAAGTTATATGACAATTTTCTGACCAAAAATGTTGGCTGCTTGACAACAGACGATGAATTGCCCTGAATTTCGACCCATTATCCAATTTTGATAAATTTTCAAAGAAGACGAGATCTACCATCAGCAAGCTCCATCACTGGCAGAAGAGTGTCAGTAAAGTGGATGAAACTACTGTGCAGATGATGATGGCGGTGATTTAATAGAAAGTCCGTTTTTCATGAGATCTAGTGAAATGCAATATTAATTTTTTTATACTATTTTCTAAGATCTCATATTAAATAAAAATATTATTTACAATTTAAAATAATTTAAATTTTATTAAACACATTTCGAACCGGTGCAATTTGATCGGGCCCATACCCTAAGCTATTTCAATCGAACTTTACTTAGAATCTAAGCAACAAGGATGTGTTATGCAATTTAAATTTTTCTCAGTACCAAGTATACATAGCTCAAAATGTTAATCGTCAGTTAACTCCTTTAGTTAAATTTGTACCAAAAATTGCTGGCCTAAGTATAACAAATCAAACGACTCAAATTTTATGCGAAAACAATGTCATCCCCAAGGAGGATATATAATAAGGAGTGACTATGAGCATGCTTTGCCGTGTACGAAAATGGGAATGAAAGTATCTCCCTCCCTTACTAGCGAAATACTCGAAATTTTTCGAAAAAAATCGTTGCGCTATCTTTGTCTGGCACACTTAAAAATATTGCAACTAACTATTTCCCACGTTAAATTGTTCGAAATAATTGTCAAATTTTTGAAACAATTGCTTCGCTATCCTTGTTTCGCATACTTAAACCCAAAACAACTATTTCTGTCCCGCAATAAATTGTCCGTTGTTAAAGTGCTTAGCTTAGACATGAACCAAAAACTAATTAAAAATCCAAAAAAATAAAGATTTCCAAAATAAAACAGCAAACTTCATTCTACTGAAAATTATTTTATTGCTGACTGAATATTAGCAACCAAAAAAAAAAAACAAATTATGGTATTTTTTTTGTAAAATTTTGAAGCCATGTTAAGCTTGGACGCAATTTTCGAAAATTTCCGAATCAAAAAGTATTCCCACATGAGACAGCCCATCAGCTACTCCATTTTATATATCCTCCTTGGTCACCCCTACTCACAGTTTCATAGCAATCTTGTTATTTTGTACTAAAACAATGTCACATTTCCGTCGATAGGCATAGTGCTATGTCAGTGCGGCTAATGTTTTTTATTTTTATCACCAACATTTTATGGTAGGCTTTCATAATTCTATTTAAATGCCGCCCAGATTGCGGCTAAAATTTACCATGACTGAAAATTGAGGCATTTTGTCGCAATATTGATTTGAAATTTATTATTAAAAAGTTACAGAAAAATTCATTACAAAAGTATGTGTAAGAAATTTTGATTTCTTTGCTGTCAAAAAATACGTCGTTAACACCTCGACTCACTCAAAACGGTTTTTCGCCAATTAACAAACTTATGTCGAAATAGTTTTTCTTTTTTTTTTGACAAAAATGTGACAATTTCAATCTCTAATGTCACAATGGTGTAGCCTAGTAGGTAGCGTGTTGGTCTACAATGCGAAGTTCATAAGTTCAAATCCCGGTCGACGCATAATTCCAGCACACTGCCTGCTTGGGTGTACTATGGTCACCTCAATGAACGAAAATGAAAAATTCGAAGAAAGAGGGTTGTGCGAAGGTCTAACAACCCTTCAACAATAAATAATGAAAAATGTTAAGGGACCTGAAGGTCAGGATGTCAAGGCCCGATTTGGGCTGTAGTGCCATTGTAGAAGTAGAATGCCACAGAGGTGCTCGAGTATGTCGTCAGGAAGGCATCTTTAGTAATCTCAGTGGACGCCAGAGGTACGCTACTCGTAAGATCCGCACAGTTCGTAGCGTACGCAGATGACGTGGATATTCTGGACCGATCAATACTTTGTGTTAAGGGCGTATTCCAGGAGTTAGAGTCGGCAGCGGGTAGGGCTCGGGATCAATGAAGCGAAAACTAAACAAATGACCCAAACACGAAGGACTGTCCCACATAGGCAGTATATTACTATGGACGAATACAACTTTGAGTAGGTGGATGAATCTGTATACTTTGGAGCCCTTCTCAGAAAGAACGGCACTGAACGACATGGAATTCAAAAAAAAATCACGACAGCTAACAAAGCATTTTATGCGGTCTTCCCCATAATGAAATCAAGGAAGGTCCACCGAAACAATAAACTACGCCTCCAAAAGATATTAATTCGTCCTGTGCTGCTATATGGATGCGAAACGTGGACTTTGACACAGGTGCCGAGAATTTAATTGGCACGTTTAAGCGAAAAATTCTTCGGAAGGTGTACAGACCAGTTATGGAAGGAGATGACTGGCGAATTTGATACAACCATGAGCTGTATCAACTATTTGACAATTCACCAGCATCTATTGTGATCAAACTCCGCAAGCTTCAATGGGCTGGCCACGTGGAGTGAATACATCAGGAGCGAATTCTAAAACGAGTGCTCAAGGGCAAAGCTCAAGGCAACCGACCACAGAGAAAGCCACGAAAGTGATGGGACGACTCAGTCGACGCAGATTGCAGATCGCTTCTCGATTTTTCAAACTGGAGGACGCGGTCGTTGGACCGAGACAACTCGAGGAGGTGCACCCGGGAGGCCAAGGCTCGATATGGGCTGTAGCGCCATTGCAACATCATCAATGTCACAACTTGTAAGCTAGAGTGTACCCTAGTAGCGTGTTAGTTTGCAATGTTAGTGAGGTCGTGAGTTCAAATCCCGGTCGACGTGTGAGGGAACCTGAAAATCGAGAGACCGAATCTTGATTTCGCCTGTAGTATCGTTGAAGACGAAATCACAAATTGTATCTATAATGTCACAAATTTTGTCGGCAATCAACATTTTTATGCGGCATTTTTCACGTCGAAAGAAAGAACTATAGCGATCTACACCGAATAGAAGTATACCGATTGCCTTGTAATAATTTACGCCAAGTCTTCTATGTATATTCTTCTTTGTTACGTGAAATTGAAAGAGATAACGTACAAGACAAGGGTTTGTCTCATGTTGTACAGACGGTGAATAATTAGAGGCACAAGTTGCAATGAATGATATATCTTGAAGATGCAGAGCACTAGGCTATCGTCAATAGAAACAAACTAATGCAAACAATAATTAATTATTTCAAAGGTCGCGCTTTCAATAAAATTATACGGGGATAAATTATTGCGAAAGTCTTTCCCTAAAATCGGCTACATTAAGCATTCAAACATTTTTATACAAGAAAATTAAAGCGCTGCTCTCTTATGAAATCCTGGAAATGCGAGTATCTCTAAACAACACGTGCTCCACCTATTTGGAATTTCTGTAGAGATCATTTGCTACCAAACCCATTCTGTAAGCGTGTACTCGAATAAGGCAATGACCGGTAACCATACTATAACTACTTTCGAGAAAAGGGTAATAATGCAAATTTGCAAATTATATTAACGCTGACAAATTTGTTTTCATCCTCCTTCTACCCCCTCTAATACAAATGCATAATTTTGGTAATTGCATTTCTTTGATTTCCTTTAAAACTAGAAAAGGTAGAAATTTGAAATCGCCAAAATTTGTCGTCCCGTCGTGGTTGCAATAAGCGCTAAAAAATATATCAACTTCCCGTCACTCTTTCTACCCCCTCCAAAACAAATATCCATATTAGAAATTCAAGAAAAGCATTTCTCCTTCGAACAAATAAGAGCAATCGGCTTTGGCTTTAAAACTGCAAAAAAACATGGTGATGTTGTAAGCAATTTCAAAATCATCCAAAATGTTCCACTCCACTCCCACCCCCCAAGCGAATACCTCAATATCAGAAAAACAATGTCCAATTTCCTTGAAAATTATGAAAGCTACAAACTTTAAATTCAGCACAAGACATTTTACATACCACGTTCGGTGTCATATTCAAAAATTACAATCATCCCCCTTTGGCTACTGCCACCTTCCATACATATTTTTTCGGTGTTTTAAACTATTTTCCATTTCATTTAGAGTATCGCATGATTGAGATTTACGATTTGCTTTTTTTAGTTTTGAGTTAATCAGAGTATGCAATAGCACTACAGCCCAAATCGGGCCTTGGCCTCCTGACCTTCAGGATCCTTCAAATTTTTTTCCATTATTTATTGCAGAAGGGTTGTTAGACCTTTGCACAACTCTCTACCTACGAATTTTTCATTTTCGTAGATTGAAGTGATCAAGGTATACCCAAGCAGACAGAGTGCTGGAATTATGCATCGACTGGGATTTGAACTCACGACCCTCGCATTGTAGACTAACACGCTACCTACTAGGCTACACCCCGACCCCAAGATAACTAAGTCATGCTCTTGTTACGGTGACTTTAGTTTAATAAGCCGATATTCAATCATATTCTTGCTTCCTATTTAGTATCGCTAGTTGCTGGTAAATGTACTCAGAAGCGCTGTGAATTAATTTTACAACACGCATTTTCTTTTTTTGTGCATACTCTTCAAGAATAAAGGTGTACCGTCAAACCTCCTTAATTCCGTAGATTGAATTTGATAATCCCAAAGAAGTAGATAATTTGGCTAAACTATGGAAAGGATGAACTTTAATTTGGTTATTCAAACATTAAGTGTGACAGACATCATGAAAAAAGACGAAGGAAATAATTTCATGGAATGCATTAATCTTGAATCCGGCTTTTACTATATTACGATCATTTAAAAAGCATTAAATTTAGACATGCAACCTTTTGTTATATATCTAAACAAGGTAATTTTAGCTGACAAATTCATAATAATGGACGAAACCACCAACCAAATAAAAATTTAAAATTCATTCAATTTTAATTAATAATTAAAAAAAAAAGAAAAACCAGAAATATTTACTTTTCCAGTGGTGACAGACCTAGAAAAAGGATTCCAATTTGCGTAGCATCACGTCTCAACAACAATATCACGACCAAGAGAAAATCCAAATTGAAATTTTAAAAGCTCTTCATCAACATACCTTTATGATCTCGGCCCTTATCCGTATCCAAATCGTCCTTGTCCTTTTCCTCGTCCGAAACCATAGCATCATCATCGTCGTCTGTTTTATTTTTCGGTTCCCACGTCATCTTATTTTCCTTTTTCAGTCTTCGCCTGGCATTTGCAAACCACGTCGATACTTGTGTTAAGGTCATTTTCGTAATAATTGCCAACATGATTTTTTCACCCTTTGTCGGATAGGGATTCTTCTTATGCTCATTGAGCCATGCTTTAAGCGTTGCCGTCGATTCACGCGTAGCATTCTTCCGTCGTGCAGCCAAATCATATCCGGCGCCATATCTGAAAGAAAATTAAATCGAAAAATTAAAATTAAAGAAAAATTACATCCGAAAACCGTAACTAATTTGAAAATATGCCGATTATGACGGTGGCGAGACACAAAGTATGCCTTATAAGAGATTCAACAAGAAAATTTCGAGGTGAATAAACACAAAATCAGAGGACAATGTGTTGGACTTTTGGTCTCACCCTCGCCGTTGGAGATTTGATAAATTATCGTGCTGGGCATTATTTATGTACTTTAGGAAAACTGAACACAGGAAGAGACTGTTAATTTTACACTACACACTCATCTTTGGCTCTCACGTTCATTTCAGGCGGCCGCCGCCGGTCTTAAGACATGAAAATGAAAATCAAATTTTCACTTTCCGGTTATTTTTCTTAAGAAAACGGCACTAGTGAAATACATAGGTTGTCCCGAAACACAAAAAAAAAAAAACCAAAATCCTCGCAACATCTTTGAACTAAACAAATTTATTAGAAGCTAGATAGGTCACAATCGTGACCAAGAAGATTTATCAAAGTTGTCGCTCACCTTGGAAGAAGCGCGCACAACTTCTCAACTAGTTTTGACCAAAGTTGGAGCGTATAAGAGGCGATTTGCATATGCCGAATGAAACATTGCGGGTGAATTATTTGAATTTGGCGTGCAGCTTAAATTGCTTGATTTTATGATTATACGGATAAATGAAATGAAAAATAGCTTTAGCATTAAATTTTATCGAATAAATTTAATTGCATGCTGCCAAAGCGAAAGGTAATTTGTTACTTTGGAGCTTGTGTGACGGAAAGATTCGATAGCTGGATAAATCAGGAAAATTGAAATTTTATTAAGTAAATTTATTGCGCTCGTATGTAAATTCCAGTTATATATTTTTAAAATGGAAAATCGTTTAATTTCTTAACCTAATCTTATTATCTGTGCCTAGAAAAGACGATGCATTTCAAACAAGAAGAAGAATTCTTGAGATGTTTTAAAAAATATTGGCAAAAGTGTGTGATGCCCAAGGATTTCGAAATCCTTAGTTGAGATGGTATGCTAATTTACAAATCGCATATTGCGATCGAAAGTTTAAAGAAGCTGCGATTAAAAGAGCAGAGCAAATGCATACTGCTTTCGGTCTATCGCCAATAAAATTGCCGCAATGATCATCGCAACACATATGAAATTCGTTCATATGAAAGTTCTTTCGTTGTGCGATCGATGAGCTTAGAGCTGGGGTTGAGTAAAGTGCGACTGCGATTTGTTTAGCGAGTGATCAATGAGGTGCGCTTTCGTGGGTAAGCGGCGATTTGTTTGGCGGGCATTGTTCTGAGTTACGATCTTGTCGGGATGAGGTGGGACATGTGAGTTGTGGTTATTGCAATTTGCGTCAATTTATATTGCTATCCACTGTGTCGATAAGGGCTTTACGTTCTTCATTAAAAAATTGCTGGTGTGAGTAATATCCTTTTGGTTCGGTTTTCTATGACCGGGTTTTTTTTTTATTTGGTTTGTGTACATGCGATGCGATTGACATTTTTGTCATCCTGACTCGATTGCGCTCGATTATTTTTTCGTACTTTGGATATTACGAGAAAACCCTTTCATTCCGAGGGGGAAATGTTCACTATGCGCACTGCACTGGTGGTACTGAGCATGATATTGAGTCTGCCTGATTGTTAGATGCAGGATTGCACAGAAAAATGCTGTTTTGTCTGTTTTTTTATTGAGCTGTATAACTTTAACCAATATGTAAATATTGAAGTTTTCGGATCTGATTACATTTCAATTTTCTGTACCCTTCCGTTTACTTCATTTCGCTTTCTGTTTCAATTTGAATCATTGACGAAATAAAAAAAAAATGAAATAGTAGCTCTTTTCGAAGATATTTATCACTGCAATTGCAGATTTTGCCATCCTTTCGCACAAGCATGGAAAATAGAGGTGAAAAAATCAATGCTATTAGAAGAGCTGCTCTTTTTCACAAATATTGGAAAAGAAGAGATTTCACTATCTCTAGTACTTAGTATTATAGCTTTTGGCACTAGATACGAAATCAACGACTTCAAAAATCGGAAGGAGCTAGGACTTAGCCTCGTGGATAGCATGTTGGTCTACAATGCGAAGGTCGTAAGTTCAAATTCCGGTCGACGCATAACTCCAGAACAATGTCTGCTTGGGTAAACCTTGGTCACGTGAATCTACGAAAAATGAAAAATTCGTAGATAGATGTCTAGCAACCCTGCCACAATAAATAATGGAAAAATGTTAAGGAACCTGAAGGTCAAGAGGCCAAGGTCCGATTTGGGTTGTAGCGCCATTGTAGAAGTAGAATCGCAGTTGATCACTGCGATTGGAAAAGAGCAGATTTTGCTATCTCCAGTCCTTAGTATTATAGCTTTTGGCACTAGATTCGAAATCAGCGACTTCAAAAATCGGAAGGAGCTAGGACCTAGCCTAGTGGATAGCATGTTGGTATACAATGCGAAGGTCGTGAGTTCAAATCCCGGTCGACGCATAACTCCAGAACAATGTCTGCTTGGGTAAACCTTGGTCGCCTCAATCTACGAAAAATGAAAAATTCGTAGATAGATGTCTAGCAACCCTGCCACAATAAATAATGGAAAAATGTTAAGGAACCTGAAGGTCAAGAGGCCAAGGTCCGATTTGGGTTGTAGCGCCATTGTAGAAGTAGAATCGCAGTTGATCACTGCGATTGGAAAAAAAGCAGATTTTGCTATCTCTAGTCCTTAGTATCATAGCTTTTGGCACTAGATTCGAAATCAGCGACTTCAAAAATCGAAAGGAGCTAGGACCTAGACTAGTGGATAGCATGTTGGTATACAATGCGAAAGTCGTGAGTTCAAATCCCGGTCGACGCATAACTCCAGAACAATGCCTGCTTGGGTAAACCTTGGTCGCCTCAATCTACGAAAAATGAAAAATTCGTAGATAGAGGTCTAGCAACCCTGCCACAATAAATAATGGAAAAATGTTAAGGAACCTGAAGGTCAAGAGGCCAAGGCCCGATTTGGGTTATAGCGCCATTGTAGAAGTAGAATCGCAGTTGATCACTGCAATTGGAATAGAGCAGATTTCGCTATCTCTAGTACTTAGTATCATAGTTTTTGGCACTAGATACGAAATCAGCGACTTCAAAAATCTAAAGAATGTACATGTTCAATAGTACTATGACGAAAGTCCGACACTAGAGCTTTTTAGAACGGCGTTGCGTGAATTTTTTTAATTATTGCTTTTGAATTATCAACTTTGTTTATCTAAAACCGGGTTCGTTCAAGCCCTGCCAACAGTTTTAACTGCGGTTGACTATTGATAAAATACGGGAGGAAAAGACTGATGGCACCAAAGCTAGTATTGGTGTGGTAGGAGGTATTTTCTCCACAATGCTTAAAATAAGCATGTCTTTCCGTGTTCCGGATCATTAAGCAGAGGTGATGGCGATGAAAGAAGCCTTGACCTGGCTGAAGTGTAGAGTAATATCTACTAAGGATATTAGGATATTATTATACATATATTATTGCTGAGCGTCTCCAAGCAAAATGGTTGGACAATTCAACATTCACCTATGCTAGGTTCCAGGGTACAGATATATTCCGTGAACTGCAAGGCCGACGAAATAGACCGACACTGGACCACCTTGCATATTCAATCTGAGAAAGAGAAGCGAAGTTTGCCTCTCGGAACTTAGCGCCTGCCACTTAAGTTGGATGCTATTAGCAAATCCAACGCCAAATGGACGCATAGTGTTTCATGTAATACCACCAGACAGACTCTGGTAGGCTGATCTTGCTAAATAGGTAGGTGATCAGCTCCGTTATAGGGTAATGCTTGATAGGGAAACATGCCGAGAGGCTTTCCATTTAATGATCTATACAGGGGTTGTAATAATGAGGAAGATGATTTTTCGTCTATTATGCACTCGCCCTGCTCTCTCCAGAAAGAGGCGCCACTTAGGCACACACTTCTCCAATGGCCTCGGTGGCCTGACAAATGTGGAAGTTAGGAGCCTTCATCGCATCATAAAAAATCTCTGGTCGGTTCACCGAGTAGAAGTTTTTCTAATATTCTATGGCATCACAACGAACTAGCATATTGTCTATATGCGTCCGGACTTGCGCCTGAGCAGCACCTACCTACCTAAGTATTGTTCTACTTCTGGCGAATTCGCAGTATCTACATAATTTGGGGTTGTAGGTTTAATTGTGATGGATAAGATCATACTATATTTTTCCGAATTCTAAAAACGAAACTTTCAATAATTTAATCAATCGATAATTTTCATTAAAGTTATATTTCCCATAATTAGTAGAATTTCACGAATGTCGCAAATAAGCGTATTATACATATTGCTAACATTTTTATTTTTGAACGGGATTCCTTCAAAGAAAATTCATTGTGTGACCGTGATGAAAATCGTGATGAAAAGTGGGCAAATATAGATATACACGGGTATCCTCTCACATCTCTCTACCTCCAGTAAATTGCATACTGCGGATGCATAAAACTGTATTGCATCACGTATATGCACATATCGAATAGGATATATCTCCGAAAGTTTTACGTACGTTTTGCAACATACATAAAATACTGCGTGTGTGGCAGACCTGCAATTTATTGATCATTGTACGATGATTCGAATCGCTTTATACGCTTTGCTACCGACTTTTTACGGTTGAATAGTTTCTTTGATTTTATTTCATTTTCAATCTATTCTTCAGTATAATTTCTGTTCCGTTTTCCTACGCTTTTTTTTTTAGGTTACTTTTGAACGAGCAATTGAAATAATACAATTAATTCTTTTTCATGTCGAAAAACAAAATGAATATTCAGTCATAAATAATTTTAGGAAAACAAAAAAAAAAGATTATGTTTATAATTTTCATTTTCGAATAAAAATGAGATATACGATTTTAAATAGAAATAGAAGAGGTTTTTCTTATAACCCTTACTGCAAGCCGGTCTTTCTGATTAATATCATTTTAATGTAAATGAGAACAAGATCGCCAGTCACCCTCTGCGCAGCCATTTATCTATTTGTCTTTAGAATTTTATCGTATATTTTTCTTAACCATTTGAAATCGGTTGTCGAGATCATGTTTCCGTGATTAAGTAATTTCTTATGCAAAATTAAAATGTTTTCTATTCAATAGCTATACGAGTTTTTTTTTTTTTTTTGTAGACAAACATAACCAGGCACTAGTATCAATAATTACGTTTTTTTTATTAAATTCTCTATGCAACAATTTCTTAATGTTTGAAATGATTCCTATACTTGTTGTATACAATTTGAAGAGTTCTTTGCTAAATTTTGTAAGAAACCACAATTATGGGCATTAATTTACAGTGGTTAATTAAATTGAAACTCTATATAGGAAAAATATATAATCTATTTAGGAAATTGAATGCTTAAGCTTGTATGTATTTGGATATGAAAGATAGAAGAAAATACATGTAATTGAAGATTTTAAGGTAATATGTTTAGTGATTTTCAAGTTGTTGCAATTGATTATCTAGGTCAATTTAAGAACAGTGCAACTGATATATTATGAGGCGCAAAGTTTTGAATTTTATGATGTAATTTATTTTGGAAAAGGCAGACTAATTTTCAGATTTTAAGGTGATAGTTCTCTCTTTGTATCCATTATAAATAATAAGCGATGACACAATACGTGTATATTGTACATAAATATAAATATAATAGAAATTACCGATACAAGCACACATAAGCCAAAGCTTGTGAGAGGGAGCTCAAAAGCTAACAGAAAATAATTTGTTATTTATCAAATTGAGGTGTATTATTTCCTATGCTAAGAAATAAAATAATTGAAAACGATTATATTAAAAATAAATAAATAAAATTCAAACGGACAGAAAAAATTGAAAGTATATCTTTCAAAAAAGGAAAATTCAAGAATATTAGTAGTAGGAAAAGTAAATAAAATTAAATAACTTAAATGAAAATGAAACAAAACTAAAAATGAAACGAAATAAAAATTCGTAAAAACATAGAAAGAAAAAAGTTAAGAAAGCGAAATTTTCTATATCATTGAAAAAGATCATATTATCGTAAGCAAATTTTTTAGGGACAATTTTTTGATTATTAATTATTAAAATATTTTTACCAAATCTGGTAAAATGTTGAAGGCTCTAGGTCCACAAGTACAAGCATGCCTTTGTGACATAGTTGTATTGCTTTTTTCTATAAATAAAATTTTTTTTGCTTGACTCCTAGTTGAATAGTTCGAAACATTTATTCTAAATTTCAATGCATTGCAAGCCATAAACTTTAACAAAGCATAGACAAAAAGCTGTCTTAAATTCATGACTTCAAATTCAGAAAACGCTTAAGTTGTAGAATAAAACTTGGACTTCAACAAACATATTTTAATTATCCTATTTTGCAAATTTATCAATGGTGTATACATGCGGGTCCGCTTGCTAAAATACAGTATTGAATGGTACTCTGAGCTAAAGAGAAATATGCGGTTCTACGTAAGAGTCTATCTTAATCTTTTGCACATGTACAATATATGAATTATTATCTATGATAACACCAAGATATTTAACTGCCTTTGAATCCTGAATTGGTTCGTTTAGAATTTTGATATTGAGTTCGCCACTACATTTCATGTTTGTGGACTTCGAGAAGGCTTTCGACAGCGTTAAGCAAGGTTGCATATGAAATGCTTTGCGTAGGAGAGGTATTCCAGATAAGTTCATAGCTATGATTAAACAATCCTACGAAGATGCAAGGTGTCGTGTCTTACATAGAGGAGATCAGTCCCAGAGCTTTCCTGTGCGAACGGTTGTCAGACAAGGCTGCACATTATCACCAGCCGTGTTTCTGGTGGTAATAAATGACATTTTAAAAGCTGCACTGGAAGGTGGGGAAGATAAAGGTCTTCAATGGAGACTATTTAACATCTTAAGTCACCTTGATTATGCTGATGACGTGTGTTTGCTTGCACATAACCGTTCGAACTTGGAGCCAAATGTTCGTTCGTTGCATTCTAAATGCAAATGTGCGTAAGATCAAGTACATACACATGGATTCGAACACAAGCACACCGATTGTTCTTAATGGTCATGGTGTGAAAGAGGTGCAAGATTTTTGCTATCTCGGAGGCGTAGTCAGCATGGACGACGGAGTGGAAAAGGATATTGAAGCTCATTAGGCCTTTGGTATACTTCCACTTTCTGGAGTTTAAGATAGATCTCCTTTCGCATGAAGCTACGAGTTTTTGACGCATATGTCAAATCAGTGTTGTTATATGGTTGTACTATATGGAAAGTGGCCATTCGACTTACTAAGAAACTGCAAACTTTCGTGAACCAATACCTCCGATGCATTTTAGGAATATTCGGGCCAGAAGTGATCTCCAACGAAGAATTTTGGAGTGCAGTTGGACAGAGTAAAATAGGCACCGAGATTCAAGGGTGGAAGCGGCAGTGAATCAGTCACACTTTGAGGAAACCAGAGCGAAACATCGCCAAAAAGGCTCTGGATTATAATCCTCAAGGAAGATGTCGGGCTGGAAGCGAGCAGTTAAACAAGAGACTAGAGATATAAACAAGACCTGGCAACAGCTTAAGGCCGATGTTCAGGATCGAGCCTTGTGAAAGAGAGTTGTTTCTGTCCTATGTCCATATAGGGGCCTTAACAGGAATTTGAAAATTTGATGAGAATTTTGATATTTGGGTTGTCAGGGCTGTCTTTACCAAACATCGTAAGTTTGGTTTTGTTTAAGTTTCAAGACATATGATGAGCCGTGAGCCAGTCAACTATACTTTGTATGACGTTTGTATGCGTTTGCTTTTACAAAAATTTCTTCCCAGATATTACTCTTGAACTTATGCGTCCATTTACTTGAAGTTCACTCATCTCGCAGAGGTAATTTATGTAGATTTTGAATAATATTGGCCCTAGTCCTTGTGGAACACCACATGTTTTTGTTAAAGGTCTACTAATAGTATCGCCAATGTTTACCACTTGATTTCGATTTTTTAAGTATGATCGACAAAAGCAATGATTGCAAGCGAGTTAAATTTCACAAGAAGTATTTTATGATCAACAATGTCAAATGCTTTTTATACTCTAGATGAAATCTGAGAGTATTATAAGTTTGCCACAAAGTATGTAACGCTAAGAAATAAGGCTCGGAGAAAAAAATGAATGATACAGAAGTTCATATAATCACTCAAAAGTCTCAAAACCGGATGTCCGTCCGTTCGTCTGTCTGTCCGTCCGTCCGTCCGTGTCCTCTCTAGCTTGAGAACGATTTGATCTAGAAAGTTCAAATTTTGTACACGTCGTTTTTGATAAAAAAAGTAAGGACAAGTTCGTGAACGGGCCAAATCGCTCCACCCCTTCTACCCCCTCCCATACAAAATGACACAATTGCGTAATTTGACAATAAACGGATTTGCTCGAAAAGTAGAAAAGCTATTGGTCTCAAATTTAGAACATATTACTTTTATGACGATATCAATTTATCATATAAAAATTATGCCTGTCCTCTCCCTCCTTCTACCCATACAAACTGTACTTTTTCATGAAATACTCTAAACCAATTTACTCAGTGCGTATAAAATTTAGCGAGCTGAAATTTTGCACTAAATATTTATTTGGAACTATTAGTAAGACCAAAAAAAATTAGACATTCAGTTTAACCCCTTCTACTCCCTCCCATACAAAATGACACAATTTCGCAATTCGACAATAAACGGATTTTTTCAACAAGCTATTAATCTGATATTTGGAAAATATTACTTTTATAATAATTTCAATCTGCTGTATAAAAATTAGTTAAGTCATCTCCCTCCTTCCACTACCTCCCATACAAACTGCACTTTTTTATGAAATACTCTAAATAAATTTACTCTGTACGTATGAAATTTATCGAGCTCAAATTATACACTAAATAATTATTTAGAATTATTAGTAAGACCAAAAAAAATTAGGCGATTAGCTTCAATCTTTCTACCACCTTCCATACAATTTGACACAATTCAACAACTTTACAGAAAGACGATTTTCCTGAAAAGTATGAATGCTACTGATCTGCAATTTAAAATATGTCAATTAAATGAAGTTTACAGTTATTTCTAAAAACGTCATTAACAAATTCACACTCCTTCTACCACCTCCCATACAAACTGCACAATTTCACTGAATCCAATACACTAATTTTCTCAGTACCTATTAAATTATTGAATCCTAAATTGTGTACAAAACATTTTGATAGCAACCTAAGAGTAATGTGAAAAAAATCAGTTCGATGTCGTCACCCCCTCTACCACTTCCCCTACAAAATTTCTTAAAATAAAAAAAATCTCTCTCATCTAGAGTATCGCACGATTAGGCTTTACGCCCAGCCGTAGCCCTGTTATGTTTTTATATCTAAATACAGAGCAAATACTTTTCTGTAGAGAGACAGATATATTGTGTGAGATCGTATGCTGCACAGTCCACTTTTAAACCCATATTGATTTGCCGCTATAATTTCATTTTTCTCAAGGTATTTTAATAATCTTTTTTTTAAGCATTTCTCAAATAGTTTCGCAATAGTAGAAAGCAAAGAGATTGGCCTATAATTGCTTGAATCTTTCTTATCTCCATCTTTATGCAGTGGAATTACAACGGCATATTTCAATTTGGAACGTTAAAAATATGTGATAGTGGATGATATATACTACTACTTGCAGCTTTTATAATATTGGATTTAATGCCATCTAAACCTGGCGATTTATCTGATTTTGATTCAGATTTTCAAGTTCATTTGGTGAAATTGAAAGTATGTGGAAAGATGAAGGAAAAACATCCGAAGTTCCATTGCTATAAGCAGAAGATTGAAAGTTATTGCAAAATGATTGTTCTACAGTCATAAAATGTCATTCAGTGCAATAGCCATCAGATTTGGATCTGATAGGATATCTTTATTTTTATCATATATGTGAGTAACGTTCGCCAGATTCTTCTTATTTCTGCGCCCAGAAAGTTCATTGATTTTCTTCCATGGCCTCTTTAGATCAGAGATACATTCTCGAATTTGCTTACTGTAGAATGAAATTTTAGGTGCTTTAATAAATGAATGTAGTTGGTTTCTATATGTTTTGTACTTCTTCAGTATAATTACGTTTCTGTTTCTATTGTTTACCTTGTCTATCTAATCTATCTCAGTGTCCTATTGATGTACTCTTGGTAGCCCATGTTTTTATAGGTCTAATTTTTGAGCTGACATGCTGAGCGCCACTGGTATATGTTGAAATTTCTAAATGATATTCACGGATTTCGGAAAAAATTATTGAAAGCCTCTTCGCTATCAGACATATCGTAAATTGAACTCCAATCTTGATCCTGTAGCTTACTGGAAAATTTACATAAATCAACTTTAATTTTTTTCCTTAATTTTGACCGCGTCAATTTTAAAGTCGTTTTCATTGAGAGGTTTTTTCCAAGAATGGAAGGACAGAATTCCTGGATATCAACTGATTTTAAAAATATATGATCAATGCATGTTCCAGTACTAAGAGGTGCTTGTGTCCAACCTTCCTCCACGAAGCCGTGTTCCATCAGAGTGTTAAGATAATCATTTGCAGTTTCTGATGGCTTATTTTTTATAATGCCTATATTGATATCCCCTAAAATGATGTGTTTCAAAAAGAATTTACTTTCCCTCGAAAAACTGTCTAATGAACTTATAAAATTATTGGGGGTGAACTGTACAGGGTGGGCAATTAATTGGTTTCTTTTTAAATCATAGGTTATTTTGACACTGAAAGCTGTTTCCCGCTCGAAATCTTGACAGAAAGTCAGTATCGTACCTCCGCAGAACGAAATGAGTCGCTTTATACTTGAACAACGTTGGGAAATATTGAAAACTTATTTACAAAGTGAGTGAAGTGTAGCCCGAACAGTACGTTTTTTTGGGTTTTTTGGCGTTTGGCGAAGTCAATTGGCCGCCTCGGAGCTGCGATTTGACCCCTTTGGACTTTTTTTCTGGGGAACCGTGAAGGATCGATGTTATGCCAACAATCCAGAAACGATTCATGCACCTAAGGACAATATCATCCAAGCAATCCGTGAGCTACAGCCCGAAACCATCGACGTGGTCTTGGAAAATTGGAGTGACAGAATGCGCTACTGCGAAGCCAGCCAAGGCAGCCACTTGAACGAAGTTGTGCTCCATCATAATGGGAATGTTTGCTCTTACTTACGAAGCCATAATACATGGAAAAAAAATTAATTTTGTTCATTTTATTGAATTTTTAAAAAGAAACCAATTAATTGCCCTGTATATGGCCGTAATACGTACTGAAAATTTTATAAATATTAATTCTTTGCCTAAAGAGTTAACACAATCAATATCAGATTCTGAAATATTAAAAGAGTCAGTATCGCGAATGTACATGGCAACACCATCGTACTTACTGCATTTAGTAAACATAGTCACGAAGGGATGGAACGGTTGGGGAAGGGGAGTGAGAACTACCATGACGAGAGGTGCATCTGGTTTATTTTTCTGTTGTATAGGTTTCTATTGACAAATATTTGCAGATGTTGTGGGAGACTGAACGATAGAAAGCAAACAAACCATCTACTGAGACCTTCTAGAAGTGGAACTGTTTGACTTTAACAAAATCATTAAATTATTAAATTTTTCTGTTATATGGTTGTACTACAAGGAAAGTGACCGTTAAACTTACCAAGAAACTGCAAACTTGCGAAAACCAATGCCTCTGACGCATTTTGGAGATATTTTAGCCAGAAAATGATCTCCAACGACGAACTTTGGAGTACAACTGGACAGACTAAAATAGGCACCGAGATTCAAAGGCGGAAGTGGCAGTGAATCGGTCACACTTTGAGGAAACCAGAGCAAAACATCGCCATAAAAGCTCTGGATTATAATCCTCAAGAAATACGTCAGGTTGGTCGACCATGTAGCGGAAGCGAGCAGTTGAGCAAATGGCCAGAGAAATAAACAAGCCCTGGCGACAACTAACGACTCATGCTCAAGATTGGATCGCGCCTTTTGGAAGAGAACTGTTTCTGTCCTATGTCCCTAGACCCCCTTCTTAACGGGAAATTGAAGTTCATATAATCACTCAAAAATCTCAAAACCGGATGTCCGTCCGTCTGTCTGTCTGTCTGTCTGTCTGTCCGTCCGTCCGTCCGTGTCCTCTCTAGCTTGAGAACGCGTTGAGCTAGAAAGTTCAAATTTTGTATACGTCGTTTTTAACAAAAAGGTAAGGTCAAGCTCGTGAACGAGCCAAATCGCTCCACCCCTTCTACCCCCTCCCATACAAAATGACACAATTTCGCAATCTGACAATAAACGGATTTCCTTGAAAAGTACAAATGACATTGATCTGAAATTTTGAATGTAATACTTTTATGATGATTCCAATCTACTCTATAAAAACAATTTGTGTCTTCCTCCTCCTTCCACCACCTCCCATACAAACTGCACTTTTTCATGAAATGCTCTATACCAATTTACTTAGTGCGTATAATAGTTATCAAGCTGAAATTGTGTAAAAAATATTTATTTAAAATTATTATTAAGACCAAAAAAAAGAGACGATTAGCTGTACCCCTTCTACCCCCTTTCATACAAAATCACACAATTCCGTAATTTCACAATAAACAGATTTGCTCGAAAAATATAAATGCTATTGATCTGAAATTTGGAATATATTACTTTTATGATGATATAAATCTACTATACAAAAGTTTTTTGAGTCCTTCCCTTCCTTCCACCACCTCCCATACAAACTGCACTTTTTCATGAAATGCTCTAAGCCAATTTACTCAGTGCGTATAAAATTGACCGAGCTGAAATTGTACACTAAATATTTATTTAGAATTACTAGTAAGATCAAAAAAAAATTAGGCGATTAGCTTTACCCCTTCTACCCCTCCCATACAAAATGACACAATTTCACAACTTTATAAAAAGTCGATTTTCATGAAAAGTATGAATACTACTCATCTGCAATTTAAGACATGTCAAAAGCATGATACTTATAGTTATTTCTGAAAAGTCATTAAAAACTCGTCCCTCCTTCTATCACCTCCCATACAAACTGCACTACTTCATACTACATCCAATACACTAATTTTCTTAGTACCTATTAAATTTTTAAATCCTAAATTTTGTATAAAACATTTTGGTAGATACCTTACCGTCATGTGAAAAAATTAGTTCAATGTCGTCACCCCCTCTACCACTTCCCCTAAAAAATTTCTTAAGATAGAAAAATTTATCTTTCATCTAAAGTATCGCACGATTGGGCTTTATGCCCAATCGTACTCCTGTTATGTTTTGCATAAACTCTGGTCACAGTGCATTTCGAATTGAAGTGAAAGATTTCCGGTTTCTACACTATTACGCTTTATTATTCGTAACGTTCAAACTTTCAAACTGCAGTTTGATAATGGTCTTAGCAGAGACCGAAACGTCATGAAGAATAAAGCGAAACAGTGTTAAATCCGGAAATCTTTCCTTTCAAATTTTGGAAATTAATAAGTGTTATTGCCTTTATTTAGGTATCATTATAATTCATTGCGATTACTCCACATGCAGGATATTTTTGTTATGATCCTTTGTCGTTATATGTAAATATCTTGTAGGTTGATATTATTAAAGGTACTTTGTAAAGAAGGTAGAGCAAAATACTAGTATTTAGTTTTTGACCAACCTATCAAAGTGGCCGCTATGTGTGCGCGTGTTTTTTTTTTTTTGTAGTGATGTCTGTAGTGATATGAAAAAAGTAACTATTTGTTATACGAGTACTCGTTACCGACAAAAATCCAAAGTAATGAATACCAACGCAAACATAAGTATATTTAATACCTAAGTAACGAAATGACTCACAAAGCATGGCAGTGCTCGAAAAACCTATACTTATGCAACGAGTACTTCTACCCTTAGGCAAAGATTTTACTGAGAAAATTTATGAGTTTTTTTCTTCTTGCTCGTTTCTTTCAACATCAAGAATTACGCCGGGCAGAGCTTTGAAAACGAGTAATGAATACAATGTAGCGATTACTTTCCTAAAAGTATCGAACAGTCACTAGTACCGAAAAATAACGAAACTTGACATCACTAGTTTTTTGCCGATATTCACTCTCAAATGTCTTTTATTTTGATATTTATTTAAGTGATAAGGTGATTTAGTTTGCAATTACATAAGCATATTTATCGCATGCTTGAAAACAGGTTGTGAACTTTTTTGAAGTTAAAGAATAAGCTGGTGATCCTTATCCAAACTTCCGGCACAGGTATCTTGTTCTTTTTTCTTCATAGAATTACACTACTTTCTATAAACATGCGAGTAATATCATGTCACGAGCTCGTCCGTAACCTATGAACTCGAAGATTAATTTGGTTTGTTAGCGTCGAATTTCAATTCAAATAGTACAGCATAAACTTTTGCAAAATTCTTGATTTGATCTGATCTCCTGACTACTAAATATGTACGTGTTTTTCTATCTATCACATGGACTTAATTTAGTATCTGTTGATTGAATTTAGTACACCCAGAGAAAAAAAATCGGCTAACATTTTGTTCTAAGCCCCCTTTTCAGACGCCAATGGATAAAAAAATTGAATTTTTAAAGTTTACCCCAGAACCCTTTCTATACCTATACTAATTTTCAGCTTTCTATCTGCATTCGTAGTGGAGATATTAGTAAGTGTTGTTTTTGACTTTTTCCCTACCCCGCCTCCCTCTTCCAGATGACACTCCCTTAAATTTAGATAATGCTCACTTACCGAATCAACAATCCACCCAACTTTCTGACTTTTGTATGGGAGGTGGTAGAAGGAGAGGAGGAAGGTTTGTAATTTTTGGATATGACACCTAATGTGGTATGCAAAATACTTCGTGCTGCATTTAAGGTTTGTAACTTTCATTATTTTCAATTGGACATAGTTTTCCTGAAATTGAGGCATTTTTAAGGGAGGTGGCAAAGGAAGTGGAGCGTTTAAGATGATTTTGAAACTGCTTATCATCATCCTTATAACCACGCTTTGATTCAATTTGAAATTCGCTAGTTCTAATATATTCGAAGGAGAAATGCTTTTCTTGAATTTATAATACAGATATTTGTATGGGAGGGGGTAGTAGGAGTGAAGAGGAGCTGATATTTTTTTTAGCATTTATTGCAATTATTAAAAAACAAATTCTGGCAAAATTTTAAGTTTATACTTTTTCTAGTTTTAATGAAAATCGATATAACGCACTTAACAAAAATTATACATTTGTATGGGAGGGGGTAGAAGGAGTGTACGGATCAAAACACATTTTTTTCCCGTTATTGATATTTCTATTTTTATGCTTTGTGCAAAATATTAAGTTGATAGCTTTAACAGTTTCGAAGAAAAATAATTTATTTTAAATTTCAAAATTTCGTGAAATTTGTATGGGAGGGGGTAGAAGGAGTGAGATGAAGTTGATAATTTTTTCAATTCTGATTGGAATTACAAAAAAAAATAAATCTAGCAAAAATTCGTTTTTATAACTTTGCTAATTTCAATGAAAATCGAAAAACTGCATTTTTCAAAATTATGCATTTGTATGGGAGGGGGTAGAAGGAGTGACGGGATCGGATCAATATTCCGTCATATTAATGACATCTATATTGTAATACTTTGACATAAATTTCAAATCGATAGCTTAAATAGTTTCAAAGAAAAATCAATTTTTGAAAATTTCGGAATTTCGTGAAATTTGTATGGGAGGGGGTAGAAGGAGTAGGGGGATGTAGCTCGTTCACGAACTTAAAGTTTCTTTTTTGCTAAAAATGACACACAACAAATTTCAGCATGATAGCTCAAAGTATTCGAGAGTTATGCTGTAGACAGACGGACAGACAGCAACTCGGAATCGAAGTTTTTGAGCGACAACAAAAATTTCTGTACCCTTGGCGGCTCTGTGCGAGCATTATTTCTTAGCGTTACAAACGGTAAGGCAAACACAATATACTCTCAGATTTCATCTAGAGTATAATGAATTAGACACATGCGTCAAATATCCGCAGATTCGTGCGAAGGTAGATGTTATTTACCTCAAAAAAAAGGAAAAGAATACCGAAAGCCTGACGAGTTTTATATATTATACATAATGAACTTACAATACTTTTCGAAATATTGCACCACTTCCACATTTTTCTTCTTTTTCAATGGTACTACAGCTCGAATTCGGCCTTGACCTTCTTACCTTCAGGTTCCTTTACATTTTATTTGTTATTGTGAAATGGTTGGACCTTCGCACAAACCTCTATCTACGAATTTTCATTTTCGCAGATTGGGGTGACCAAGATATGCGCACGCAAGTAGTGTGCAGAAATTATACGTCGACCGGGATTTGAACCTCCGACATACCAAGTAGGATGCACTAGCTTTTACATGTTGATTTTAAGCGCATTCGTTTTAGGTTTCTTTTATTTTGTATTATGAATTAAACTGTTATGCGAAGCATGAAAAATAATATTTTGATTGTTTAAAAGAAATTTTAGATGGAAAAAACGCTTTTTTCAATTTCAAGTACCGACCTACATTCAAACTTTTGAGTCAGAATCTGCCTATTTTAAAATCAGATCTCTCTTGCAGTCTCACACTGAATATGTTTAATGTTATGCTAAGCGTCGAATCCATATGAAGCCATCCTCATGCAATGCTTTAAGAAAATATCAAATAACAAAAGTTTCATAGTTCATTATTATCATAGTTTGTGTATTATTTGCATGCAAATCACCGCAAAATTTCACAAACGATCACGTATAGGCCTATGAATATTCAATCGAAACCTTTATTTCATCACCTGAAAAAGCCCACAACTGTGATATAAAAATTCCATCATATCGCAATCATTTTCCAAACTTTTCCTTGCTCTCTCTTGAAAAACTGAAATTTTAATAATTCCCCATTCAATGGCATTCTGATTGCAATACGTGAGATTATTCCCACCCTCGATATAAACGAAGGGAGGAAATGAAATCTATTCAACACCCTCGGGGGTATATCACTTTATTTCACTTTTTGACTTTTCTACGCTTTAAAAGTCCTTAAAAGTTTTCTTTTTCAGTGTTTCATTTTTTTTAATGTTATAGTCGTGATATTTTCATTCTCAATATACGGTAAAACACACTCTATACACAGCTTTTCATAAGGATATACCTAAGTCCCATAAGAAAGAAGCATTTTTTTCCATTTGCCTATACGATAGTAGGTTAGGGGCTACTTGAAGCTTGTCGTTCTATGAATATCTAAACTGGGGGGTGAAACGAAAAAATAGAATGAAAAAAATTGTAACGTTGGCTGGATTAATTTTGATAAATTACATCTGAAGGACCTTGAAAAGTGAAAAGTGGACACACTTGGCCGGCTTATGAAACTTTCGGGCCAGAATTTTATCGATTTTCTATTTTACACAATATAATACCGACATAGTGCAGAGATAGGTTACATATATAAAGTCGCCATTTTGAGGTTAATTCTTAACTAAAAACCATGCTATATATTTTATGGTATTTGGCAACGCTCGACAACCCTTATACTATAAAAGCAATGTAAAGTCTGGGGAAGTTTTAATACCCAAAATACGTTGATATAGTTGTGTCGTACCGTATCTAGTTCGGTGGCATACCTAAATAGCATCAAGCTTTATATTTATGTACCTATATAGAGAGAGAATAGATTCAATAGGCCTATGAAAGATACAAGAGATGAGATAAAATATCTTCTACTGTCTAGGATGTAGTTGTGTGGAACAATAGTCCTTTACTTTCCCCCCGGTTGTCGTTTCGCTTAGAATTCAGGATACCGTATAAAACTTTCTGGTACAGTGCTTAACTACACTTGTATACATGGAAATGGTTTCTAGTAGAGAACCCTCCAAATAGCGACACAACTATAGCGCGCATGCCTTGTATCGAGAAAATTCATTTTCAAGTGCTTTATATGTGTATCCTATAGGTCCTAGGCAAGTGAACCTGTGTAAAACATTTTCACTGGATAAATTTAAATCTCCGATAGATTGAAAGATTTTCATAAAAATTGCACTCAATGATGTTCACTTTTGTGATAAGTTGTACGTTTGAATTTCGATTTTCGACACTCATTGCTATCGGTTGAAAGAAACAATATGGAATAAAAATAAAACATATCTATCAAATGCAGTAAATCAACCAACATTCGCAGTTAGCGGAGATACAGACGAGACAAACCCACAAACAAACATTAAATTGGGCGCCAGAATATCTACCAACTTTTACATTTTGCATGTTTCGAACGCGAAAAGCTTACGTGTCTAATTGCAGTTTTGTCGGCTTGCGGTTTCCTATTATTAAAGCTTATAAAATGTTAAAAAGGAAAAGTTGTTAACAATGAACTGTCGTGTTTGCACAGCAGTAATGCATAAAAATTGCATTTAACTAGAAAAGTATTAGTTCTAGCAAATTGATAACCAGGGTAGAACAAAATTGATTTGTATACATTTTCCTGTATTTACACTTGTTCAAAATTGTTTAATGTTTTATTTGTTTAACAAAAAAATAATTGAAAATGGTGGCGAGTTATGAGTGCAATCTGCTTTAGAGTAGAATGACAAGTTTGTCACACGATCGATGCCGATAAAATGACAAAAAGCTTTGCGTTATTATAGAGCCATGGATGTTTTGCCGCGGGCAAAAGATAAGTGTCTGCACGCTGCATTGCGTGTCAGCTATGAAATTGTGTGACTCGAGGCAATAATAAATAAGTGTACATGCACTTTTATTATTATATTTATATATAAAGTGAATTTTACCTCGCTGTGTACTAACTTAAGCGACGGAAGCCAACATTTTTAATCGAAAAATTACATTCACGAAATTTTATAATGTTTAGCAGTCGCGTTTCATAAAATATGAACGATACGGACGGAATAATCAAATGATATCACACTAAAATTGTATGATGTCTGTGTTGCTTTATTAATTATTATTATTTTTTTTTTAAATGCATGTTATTAAGAAATAACTTGCCGCTTAGCAATATTACAGTTCTACTTAATTTCGTTCAGTTTGTTAAACATTAATGGTCGATGTTAAATCGCACTGTCTACTAAGTGTTAGATTAACTCAATTTTAGATGCCTGTGAGGCACGCTAAAACATTGACAGTTTGTGCCAGTGATAGATGATAGTAAACTTTAAAATTAACAATGAGGTGATAATGTGATAACTATTCATTGCATTTCTACTTCAGAAACAACCTTTTTCAATTCATAATAATCTTTTTCGAACACAACTGAAACATTTCCAGAAGGAAATTAAATATTTTACGGTTCAAACTTGGCTTTGTACGCATGGAAATCATGAAGAATTTAATAAATATGGTGTCCGCCATTCAATTGCTCTGTAAATTAAATACGGAGGAAAATATTCATCTTTTTATACTCTAGAAGAAATCTGAGAGTATATTGTGTTTGCCTTACCGTTTGTAACGCTAAGAAATAACGCTCGCACAGAGCCGCCAACGGTACAGAAATATTTCTTGTCGGTCAAAAACCTCGATTCCGAGCGACTGTCTGTCCGTCTGTCTGTCTGTCTGTCTGTCTGTGCGTCTGTCCGTCTGTGCGTCTGTCTACAGCATAACTCTCGAAAGCTTTGAGCTATAGTGCTAAAAATTTTTGTGTGTCATTTTTCGCAAAAATTAACTTTAAGTTCGTGAATGGGCTACATACCCCCACTCCTTCTACCCCTTCTCATACAAATTTCATGAAACTTCGAAATATTAAGAAATTGATTTTTCTTTGAAACTATTTATTTTAAAAATAATTATTAAGTTCACCTCACTCCTTGTACCCCTCCCATACAAAATTCACGAAATTTTTGAATTTAAATTAAATTAGTTTTTTTCAAAACCGTCAAAGCCATCAAATTGATATTTTGATCCGTACATCCCTCCCATACAAATGCATAATTTTCGTTGAATGCATTTTATCGATTTCCAAATCGGACCTTGGCCTCCTGATATTCAGGTCTCTTAACATTTTTTTTTTACTTATTGTGGAAGGGTTGTTAGCCCCCCCCCCTCATTCTACGAATTTTTTCATTTTCGTAGATTGAGGTGACCAAGGTATATCCAAGCAGGCAATGTACTGGAATTATTTATTGCGCCGACCGGAATTTGAGCCCACGACCTTCGCATTACAAGACCAACACTCTACTTACTAATTTTCGAAAACGTAAAAATTCATGGTATGGTGACTACAGAGCGGTGTTGTGACAAGGAGACCACGACAGATAAGGAAATAAAGCTACGAAAGATTGGGACAGAACTCTCTTCTCTTGAATTGGAGCAAAGCAGATAACAAAAGAGATGCCAGATGAGATAGTAAAGCATCGGAGGTGAAGCACGGCAAGACCAGATATTTCCGCGTATAGAAGGGCTTATTTCCCAATCAATAGAAAACCAAACTACTGGTGTTGTTTTCGATCGGCCGATATGCTTGCTATATAGGCCTGGGGAAGGCAAGGAAACATTTAGTGCACAATAGGCTGTTCCCATTTGTAGAACAAGCTTCAGGGTTGTCGGAGAGTCAATACGCGTCAGAAGTAGCTGACTCGATCAGGAGTAGTCAAACGAATGTGTGGTAGCTTATACTGCATCGCTTATAACCAACTAAGCCGTGGGGTCTAGATAGCTCAGTGGCCAGCACGGTCTCTTTGCAACTCGAAAATCCTCGGGTTCAAATCTCACTACCTGCACGGTATTCCCTTAGCGTCTAAGGCAGGGCCAATATCATCGCTTAACATCCAAATGACGTGGATTTGGGTCAGTGAATAAATCCAGATTATCAAAGGACGGATTTAGGCACGAGGATTGGAATATGTAGAACATGTGGAGGAAGCCGTGCATGTGGATGTAGAACATGTGGAGCATGTGGAGGAAGTATATGAGAATAAACGGGAAGCTTCAAAGCTTACATTGGGATAGCACGAAAATACGTCTAAGGCGGAAGTTAGGTACCTGAGGATGATGATGGACGACAGGCTCAACTTTATCAATCAGCTATGCAAGCATGTTTACTCTCTTAAGAGCACTAAATAGAGCAATACCAAGCTCTTGTGCCACTAGAAAGGTAAACAAAAGCAACCATTTTGTAGCGACTGCGTACTCAGGAAAGGCTGCAAGCGACTTTTTAAAAAGACCAAACAACCTAAATAGGCCTCAGACTGGGAGTCCTATAGGGAGGTCCTTCGTTGTAAGAACTTGAATAAAGTGCTACGCGAATCCTGCGAAGTCTTTTGCGGTATGGTAGTAGAGACATCCAAAGCGACAAGACTTCGCAAAATTCTCTCTACATTCAATGCCCAGCTACATAAAGATATCTGACAAGTCATGGACCTACTCCAGTGACAAAGCCATTGATTTTCTCTTACATAAACATTTTCCGGGTAGTGCTATAATCGCTCCGCACCGACAAGAGCATAAACTCAAGCCTCCATTGAGCGACGCTAAAGTCATCATCTCTCGGAATAAAATCCTTGAGGTAGTATACAACTTTAACCTGTAAAAATCCCCAGGACCGAACGGCATAATACCTGAAGAATTTCAAAGCACCTCTGTTATCATCCTTCCCTGGTTGGACGTTATTTTCAGAGGTTGACTATGACTGGTCCATATTTTTGAAATATGGAAAGAAGTTTATCCCCAAAGAGGGAAGAAGCTCTAACGCATATTCGAAGGACCTAAAACCTATAAGTCTATCCTCATTCCTTCTAAAAACCTCAGAACAATTGATAGATATCATCTACGCAGCAATAGCGCAAGTTGTTATCGGCACAACACGCTAACTGCAAGAGAAGTCGGTTGGAATGGCTCTACACAAATTTGTACGCTACATCAAAAAATCTCTAAGTGTTAAGGAGGTACATTATAGTAGCGTTTTTTCGATATCGAGGGGGCTTTCAACAACGTAAGACCAGCAGGAATTACGGACGCACTTTCAAATTTGAAGG
Organism: Chorisops tibialis; assembly: GCA_963669355.1. Classification (NCBI taxonomy): domain Eukaryota; kingdom Metazoa; phylum Arthropoda; class Insecta; order Diptera; family Stratiomyidae; genus Chorisops; species Chorisops tibialis. Next base: position 251,082,129 of record OY770263.1, on the reverse strand, counting down.
TAGATTCTTCGCTTCGTGTGCTGACTAATTTGATGTTGATATCTAGGATTATTACCACAAAACCGAGCATCGCATCTGCCAGAAGATTTGTTAGTAGAGGTACGAGTACACCGCGACGCAGAGTCCTCTCTCCACTTTCTTGGAACGTGGCGGTCCACGGAGTTCTGCTAAAACTGGAAGAAGCAGGCTATAAAGTGATTATACGTACGACGTTGCTATAGTTATCTCTGATAAGCACTCGACTACTCTGGGCGGGGTTATACAAAATATCCTCTCAATACTGTCTAAATGGAAACATAAATGTAAACTGAGAGTGAATTCCCACAAAATCGAGGAAACACGGCATTCACCAAGTTGATATGCAGCGTAGTGCATTGGCTCTACGTTGTCATCAGACTCATTTTGCTGTATGGTGTGACTGCGTGCTGGACTGCCCTAAGGGCAGAGACAACCCGCAGAGAACAGACTGCTTATGCATTAGTGGAGCTCCGAGTAAAACCTCCACCGCAGCACTAGAAGTACTGTTTCATCTGCTACCACTCGACGTTATTGGCAAACAAATGGCTGGAAATGCAACCACCCGCCTCAAAAAACTCACCAGTGGACCGGCATTCAGACTTAATTCTGGAAGATTTCGAGATATTAACTGAGAGGCTTTGATAATAATTTCCTCACCATTACCCCCACGAAAGAAGAGTGGAAGGCTAATAAGATATGAAAGGATCTTCCGGATCATTGAAATGTGTTCCAGGCAGATGTGATCCATCGAAGACTGTTCTTGATTTGTCGCACGTCTCTGAGGGACAACAACATTTGTCTGTGCTGGGGTCCAGGGCACAAGGATATTCGGGGGAACTACAAGGCCGACGAACTTGTTCGATACGGAACCACCTTGCAGATTCAATCTGAGAAAGAAAATCTAAGTATACCTCTCGTAACTTATTAGCTGCAAGTTGGATGCGATTAGCATAGCCAATGCCAGATAGGCGAATGGTCTTACATGTAATACCATCAGGCTTGTGTTGAATATGAAATGCTCAGGTAGACTGATCCTGTTACGTAGGCAAATGATCATCTCCGTAGTACGAGTGTTTACAGGACACTGCTTGATAAGGAAACAAGATAAGAGGTTTGGCCTTCCATTTAATGACTTCTGCAGGGGTCGCAAAGATGAGGACGAGAAAGAAACGATTCTTCATGTAGTATGAACTTGCCCTGCTCTTTCTAGAAAGAGGAGACGCCACTTAGATGCACACTTTTTCGATGCCTCGGAAACCTGAAAAATGCGGAAGTTAGGAGTCTGCAGCGCTTCATGAAAAGTTCCGGTTGGTTTACCGAGTAGAAGTTTGGTTCCGAAATCCTGTTGCTGTACTTGTGTTTCGCCAGTCACCTCTGTAGGTAGCTACATACCTATGCAAGCAGAAAGGCGTGACAAGCAGTAGAACTACTCTCACGCTGGATCCCAATGTTAAAATAGCCTAAATCGCCGAGAAGGCTTTTTCTAACGGGAGTAGTTACTTCTATACTGATATACGTGGTGCATTATATGCATTAATGCAATTTGAGTTGGGCAAATAATAATACCAGTCGACCTTATTGCGGATCAGAAGATGCCCAAGTACGAAAGCAGATAAGCAGGTCACCAGTTTACAAAGCAGCAACGTTAAATATAAAGAGCTTACACTACTAGGATGTAACACGAGGGGCGCTGAAGTTGATTCCTAAAGGCGAGCCTATTTAGATCGTTTCTGGAGGAGGGAAAGTTAAAAATTGTCAAAAATATTGAGACTCGAAACTCCCTACGAACACAAGTGTATAGTCACGGGCCATAGTCTTCTTAGGAAACATTTTCGAAGACTTCGCCTTACAGCCGATGACATTTACAGAGGTTGCAGTGAGGTGGATGAGACCCTAGATCATTTCCTCTGCCATTGCCCATGTCTCCAAACAATTTGAAGACGAATTCTCAGAGAGTACTTCTTCACCGAGCTGAATGATCTCCGGTCCCTTGAACCGATGAAGCTCATTAGTTCCACCGGCAGATTAGGCTGGCTAAATGACATGTAGGTGCACATGGTACAAATACGGAGACGTTCAATAGGCCCACTGGTGACCTACGTACATTGGTGTCCAACTCCTCCACAAACCTAACCTAACCTAACCTAACAATTGCCTATAGACGGTCCATTATGTGTATTAACACTTATAATGAAAATGATTCAATCCTAACAAATTTGGAAGGAAACGAGGGATGTTATCGCAGAATATACCAGAAGAATCTGTGGTCCAACAAGAAGAGGTTAGGAACTGAGCCGTTAAAGTGATTGCCTTCACGCTATAACTTCAGATGGTTCTTCAGAAAAGTCATGAGTGGATTAAGTGAGTAAGTTCCAAACTTTGGCTTTTGCATCGCCATAAAAAATACATCCAGACCGACAATTTATTGCATTGTAGAACAAAAAGCTTGATAAACTAAAAGAACAGTCCACAGAATGTTTTGACGCTATACTTGACAGAATAGAGTTCCACATTACAGCGTGACAAATATTCAAATTCGATAAAAATAATTATGATTAAAAGTTTTTTCTTGCGATTCAATTCAAACTATCTGTCCTAGCTCGATTCATAAGACGTATTCTTATTTCCTTCAGGGATAAATGGTAGATCGGAATCGTACAGAGTATAATGTGATTTACGGATCTCAGGATATATGATCTGACCGTGATCTATCTCAAAACCTTTTCATAGTGAACTGCATAGCTAGCCAGATGTATAAATCGAACATTTGGTGACTTGGCGTAAAACTTGAAAAATTTCTCATACCAATGACATAAAAATCCGTACCTGTCTAACAGCTAAATCCTATTTCTCAATAAATCAAAACAATATGCTTTATGCTTGTCCACTCCAATCTACCTTCCATAATTCATGTCATAAGTTATATTCCTACAAATCTCATCCCCATACTAACCACATCCCAATAAAATAACAATATCTTCAATCCGGAATCAACTTCCGGAAAATCCTATATTTAATAAACTCCACTCTAATAAAAAAGGTCGCAAGACCGACTGTCTGCACTCGAAGCCAGCAGCTCAACAAGTAGTCTGCAATCGAAATAAATCTTTGTGACCCCATTTCTACTATAATGATAAACGAATAAAAATATCTCCCCTCTCGAGAAAACGGGGCGAGCGAAAAAAAAAAAGAAATAAGAAAATATTTGGAAAAAAGATATTTATCTGGAGAGTTTCCCAATGTATCTTTTTCGGTACTCATCATGGAGATATCCTTGAAGGCATTTAGATCTAGTCCACGCTCCCAATAATCTCCATAAAGAGCGAGTATAAGACAGCCGTTTTCGTCTCGTAAGCATGAAACTTGTGCCGGCAGCAACAGCAACCCTCCGAAATGGCAATGAACGAATTGGATAAAAGTCCTTTTCCGGAATGTCGTTCGTGGTAACCAGTTCTCATCCCCTCGAATCGTTTTCCTCTGACCAGCAAACCCACAAATCCCAATTCACTTCCAAGACATCCCGGCAACAGGGACTTAACCAGGCGGACAAACGATGACAATTGCTCCTTTTCCGTATACTGCTCCTTTTTCTTCTCTCTTTTTCTCGTTTCTTTTCCTTTCATCCGCTATCAATTTCGTCGTCTTTTTATTTTAATGTTATCCCATTGATTGAATAAAGGACAATGATTTTCGGGAAGTAGGGATGATTTTGTCGATGTCGAACGGACTCTGGGGCCCGCAAAAAGAACAAACTATTCAACGGAGAGAAAAAAAGAGCAAATCCTTGATTTTTTTTCCGCTTAGAGCTCTTAGAAAGGAGCGAGTTGGTTGCGGCAGTGGTAGATGGTTTTGTTTGTGGAAACAGCGTAAAGGCGGTCGAGACGTGAAACTGTGAAAGCAATAAAACTGATACTATAAAACCTGAGTGTTAGCAATGCGAGTCGTCCTTGCGAAGCTCACCGCACCAAAACGAAAGAACGATTGAGTTTGCGGAAAATGAAAGGAAAATGCCACTCTAGCAGCAGCCAGCCAACAGTTTTCGAAGTACTTTCCATAAAAGTAGTGTGAAGGAAGAAAAGAGTGGTGTAGTCTGTAGAAGGCGAACAAGAAGGAGCAGAAATAAAAACGTTTTCCAATTGTATCCTTTAAAGACTGCTTTAAAGCTGTACGTGCGAACGTTCTAGTCTCATAGCTACGGAGATTTCATTGCTCGCGTACGACCGACACATACAGATCCGGATACTAGAGCCTGGCTAGCGAGCAAAAAGATGAATGAAACGTTGGTTATGTGGTCGATTTAAGTACGGCCATTCTGTGGCTGTGTGGTAATGAAAAATCGCTTGTACACTCATGGAATACTGAGTTTTTCGGCAAGCAGGACTTCCAATCCAAACGAAATTGAGCTAAAAAAAAAAACTAACTGAATCGGGAGAAGGACAGGGAGTGAACTAAGTGGTTTCCTTCTGTTTCGTTTGTATGCATCGGACGCAAAAACGACGCCTGACGAAACGTATGTTCACCACTTTGAACTGATGAATTTCACGTTTACGTATTTTCCGTACGACTGCCTTCGCATAAAACCGTATACACAGAGAGTTCTGGCAGCCATTTGAAGAACTTCTCCTTCTATCGTTCCCGGAATGGAGCATTCAGCAGGATTTCGAGTTTATGTGTGTCGATACGATTTTAGTCTCTGATATCGTTGTGGAAATTGATGAAGATGTGGTAAATCGATTGGCTTACAACGGAGAAAGGTACGTATATAAGGATGGAGAGATTTCGGTTGCGAGAACGAGGCAGAAGAATCGTTTCAAGGATTTCCTAGTTAAGTTTTCATTCATTTCACAGTCACAGGAACCCTTCAAGGAAGGATCTATCGATATGACTTTGCTTTGATTCGATTCGAGAATTTGCAATTTAAGGATGAAAATTAAATTAATTTTAAATCATAGTGACAAGATTTTAGTTCAGGATTGTTTTGAGTGAGAACAAAATTTTTCATAGCATGAAGCGATCCCTGTCAAGTATTAGGGATTATACCGAATTTCAGTGGCCAATGTGTTTCAAACGAATGAGAATCAACAATGTCTGTACGGAATGGGGTGAATTTTCATTTCGAGGGTATAGCAGTTACACTCTATATTCAGATGGCATGAATATAGAGTGTAACTGCTATACCCAACGTGGATAAATAGGAAATAAGAAACCATCAAGGAGATCAAACCAATCATTAAGCCAAATCCAGTATTAGCAGAAAAAATATAAAATATAAGGACTTCCTGAAATTCACAAGGAAAATACCTCGTTTCGACCCATCGTCATGTCGGCACAATCATTCACTCAAAAACCTTTTAAGGTTCTCGTAAAACCGTATTTAATCCTGTTAAAATTAGATACAATGGAGCTGACCTGTAAATATAAAAATGGAATGGTAGCAGATTTGCATACCGTGTTAAAAGTTTTAACAGGATGGCACTGAGTTTTCATCGGAAAAGAGTCGCGCTCAGCGTTAGCGTAACAGAGATGCAACATCAACCCTACGCCACGCAGAATGGTATGGCACTATAAAAAACCCAATTGGGAGGATCTGAATTCATTCTACCGCGCCTTTGATTGGGGGCTGGGCTTTGAGTCCGGAAATTGTGACGTCATATCGCAAATTATGACCGAGATAATCATAAAAGGCATGAGGCTTTCTATTCCATGCAATCTCAAAAGGATCAGACATGCAAATGATTCATGGGTCAACAATGAGTGCCTCGAAGCAATTAGAGCCAAAAAACAGTCTTTTCTTACCTTCCACAACAATCCGACGGTAGAAACCAGAGACTCATTAAAAGTCGCAAGAAACAGCGGCAATAAAATTTTAAAGCGAGCCAAATTCGATCATGATCGGAAACGTTGACTTAAGATCATTGAGAATCCCAAAACTCAAAATCTTTCTCGTCAATAACAATTTCACCATATTTTCAACATCACCTCTGCTCGATGGTGACCGAACCATTGTTGATCCTGTTGAAAAAGCAATCCTGTAGGCAGCAAAATTCGCTAGAAACTCGAAGCTTCCATAGTCGATCCAGAGTCCTCCGTACTTACCGGACTCTGGCTTCTCGCTGCCACCACTTCATTTTCGAGTTAGAGTTGTTTCCAGAATCCAGCAGGATGTCAATATTCACAAGTCTGCTAAACCAGATGGCATCCCTCCCACTGTCCTTAAAACCTGAGCTCCCTCTCTAGCTTAACCTCTTCGGAGTCCCTACCATCTTTCAAACTCTTTGGGTTGCTTCTTAAGATCTAGAAGGTCGTAAATGTTTAACCAATTCCAAAGAAAGGAAGCAAAGCAAACCTCGCTAATTACCGTCCCATAGCCATTACCTAATGGAAACTGCTGTCAATCGCAATATAGTCAACTTTCTTGTGGATAAAAATATCATCCATGATCGCCAATATGGATTTCGCTCGGGTCGTTCTACAGGCGATCTACTGGTTAATCTTACCGAGTATTGGAATTCCTGCATACATAAATTCGGTGAAGGTTAAGTTCTTGTTTTTGGCGTCCCCAAAGCATTTGACAGAGTTCGGCATAAATGTTTCTTAGCCAAGTGAAAGGCCTTTGGTTCAAACACGTTTCGTCAATGGATTGAGAGTTTCCTCTCCGAGCGCTCTATTCAACTCGTACTAGACGGAGTAACTTCTGCACCTTTTTCCTTTCATTCCGACGTCCCTCACAGCTCAGTTTTATCTCCCACTCTCTTATTAGTCTTCATTAACGATCTTCTATCGTGTACTTTCAATCCTATTCACTGTTTCGCACTCTAGATAACATCTACTAATTTGACTCTTCTGTGGAGGCTCGTCTTACATCAGTAGCCTCATCTTGTAACAAGACGATTCAATCACTGAACTCCGACCTCAGTTGAATCCTGGAATGGGGCAGGAAAAATAGAGTAGAGTTTAATGCCTTAAAAACCGGTCCTATCATCTATCTCTCAAACATAACGGTCCGACGTCGATCACTAATATGTCCTCTACAGACTTTACGTTAGTATCTGTAAAATTTAACAATTGGCTTGATTGGAGCCAACAAATTTACGAAGTCGCTCTTGATGCTTCGAAGCGTCTAGGCATTCTGCGCAAGTGTAAGAAATACCTTTCTGCCTCCAACTGTAAGGCTTATATCAGACCACGTCTTGAGTATAACTCGCATGTTTGGACTGGAGCCCCAAAATCACATCTTGCTTCACTCAACTGTATTCAGAAACAAGAATTACAATTCATTGGAGATGAGGCTATATTGGCCTCAACAGACTCTCTTCAGCAGCATCTAAATATCGGAGCACTCTGCATTTACTGTAGATATTTCTATGGTAAATGCAGCAAGGAACTAAAAGCCCTAACACCCTCTTTATTCAATGCCCCCCGAAATACTCGCCAAGGCTGCATGCTCACATGAGTACACTGTGAAGCCCTTGCCATGGAGAACAGTAAAATTTACGACAGTGATATGGAATCCATTACCAGGCAATCTCTTTCCAACGGGATACAACTTCCAGCACTTTAAAAGCAACGTTCACTGCCACTTCAAAATCTTCCCTCCTGTGTTTCCCTTCTAATTTTCCTATATCCACTTTTTTTGCATCACGCATTAAAGGGTGTCCCTCTAAGTTAATTGCGATGACCGTAAAAAAAATAAACTGCCAACAAGTCGGGCGAAACTTTATTATTCTTGGGAAAGTTGCGGATGCGTAGAAAGTCAATATGCAGGTTAAAGTGGCTAAGTGAAAGGGGGTTCTTGGACAGGGCTGTTGTCAATTTAACACTTTGCGGAAATGTTCAAATGCTCCAGTACATATAATCAATATTTCGTTCGTTTATTTATGCAAATTTAAGTGTTTATGAGGAGAGGGATGAGGGTGGTACAAAGGGTGGGTGGATGTTCATAGTTTTTAATTCATTGCTTAAATCACGTCCAATATTCTCTGTACAGAATCTCAGTTTCATAAAATTCGGTGTATATTACATTTACGAAACCTCCCATGGTTTCGTAAATGTAGAGGAGGTAGGGGAATCGTAAGATTTGTGACGCAATTTTATTTTCTTTCTCTTGTAAGGTGCTCGTACAAAATATCAAGTTCGTAGCTTTTAATTTGCTGGTTATTAGTTGATTTAATGAAATTGGTCGAAATCATAGTTTTGTATGGGAGGGGGTAGAAGGGCAAGCGCGATTTCAAAACTTTTAAAGCAACTTCATTTGAATTATTTTTATAAGTTTTTATGCAAAATTTGAAATTGATAGCCTTTAAGAGTTAGCTGATAACTGATTTCTTAAAAATGCTCGAAAAAATAATTTTGTATGGGAGGGGGTAGAGGAGGTAAGGGAATCGTAAAACTTGTGACGCAATTTTATTTTCTTTCTCTTGTAAGGTGCTCGTACAAAATATCAAGTTCGTAGCTTTTAATTTGCTGGTTATTAGTTGATTTAATGAAATTGGTCGAAATCATACTGTTGTATGAGAGGGGGTAGAAGGGCAAGCGCGATTTCAAAACTTTCAACGCAATTTCATTTTAACTATTATTGAAAGTTTTTACGCAAAATTTCAAAGTGATAGCTTTTTATAGTTAGGTGATAATTGATTTCTTAAAAATGGTCGAAATAATAATTTTGAATGTGTAGGTGTAGAAGTTTTGCAGGTATTCGACCAGTTAATATTTCAAACTTTTGGAAATTTTTTGAAATGCATTTCGCAAATTTTCAAAATTCTACCTTAAAATTTCATTCAAGAATTTTCAGTATACATATGTGTTTTTTCAATTGCACATGAAACACCTTGTGCACGTTAGACCCCCACTTCGGTGCATAACAAGTATGGAACGGACTATTATTTTTTTTCTATGTACATATATCAAATAAATGTATCGACATGCAAAATTTTAAATTTGCATTTTTTACAAGAGCCCTAAAAAAATCACTCAAAACTTTCAAAAATTTTTGCTTTCCACGGCGACCCCCAACTTATAATTTTTACCAAAATTAAAAACTATGTAGTTCTACAATCTAACAAAGTTTTGATTTGATGTCTTTACTCAATTTTGAGGTATAATGATTTGTAATTTTAGAAAGTGCGCCATTTTTGAAATGCTCCCCACTACTATGATTTCCACATGTTACATTTTTTTCATATTTTGCTAGTAAAGCTCAGTATACGTTTCAAGTTGCAATTAGAAAGCTATTAATTTGAAATTTAAAATATATTATTTCCATTATAAAATGCGATCTTCAAGTATATAAATAATTTGAATGCCCTTACTCCTTCCACCACCTCCCAAACAAACTAAACTTTTTCATGAAATACTATACAATTTTCTCAGTACGTATAACTTTTATCAAGCTAAGATTTTGTACTACATCTTTAATTAGCATTGTTACTAATATTAGGAAAAAATTAACTAATTAGCTTTACTATTTCTACCTCCTTCCATACAACCTGACACAAATCAACGACTTTGCGATAATTCGATTTTCTTGAAAAGAATGAATGTTACTGTTCTGAAATTTAAAATATATCAATTGAATGATAATTGTAGTTGCTCATCAAAGAATAACTAAAAACTCTCCACTGCTTCCACCACCTCCTATACTAACTTCACTTTTTCATGAAATATTCTAAACCAATTTTCTCAGTACGTATAACTTCTATCGAGCTAAAATTTTGAACTAAATCTTTAATTAGCATTATTATTATTATCGCACAAAAACTAACCGATTAGCTCCACTCCTTTTACCCCTTCCCATACAATGTGGCACACTTCCACGAATTTGCAAGAACTCTATTTTCTTGAAAAGTGTGAATCTAACTGATCTAAAATTTAAAACATATCAATTGCATGATGATTGTAGTAGTTTCTAGAAAAATTAGCAAAAACCCCCCCACTCTTTCTACCACCTCCCATACAAACTGCACTTTTTCATGAAATACTCTAAACCAATTTTCTCAGTGCGTATAACTTTGATCGAGCTAACATTTTGTATTAAATCCCTAATTAGCATTATTACTATTGTTGCGAAAAATTAACCGATTAACTCCAAGCCTTCTACCCCCTCCCTTACAATGTGACACAATTCCTCGACTTTGCGAAAACTCGATTTTCTTGAAAAGTGTGAATCTAACTGATCTGAAATTTGTAAGATATCGATTGCATGGTGATTATAGTTGTTTCTAGAAAAACTACCAGAAACCCGCCACTCCTTCTACCACCTCCCATACAAATTGCACAATTTCACTGAATCCAATGCACTAGGTTTCTCAAGCTACCTATTCAATTTTTCAAGCTTAACTTTGGTGCAAAATATTTTTATAGCTACTCTAGCATGATGTGAAATAAATTAATTTAGTACTGTCATCTCTTCTATCACTTCCCACACAAAAATCTTAAGATTACAAAAATTTCGATTTCATCGGTAGTATCATATAATTGGGCTTTACGCACAATCGAAGTCCTGTTATGTATTTAAGCTTAATGTCATTTTATTTGGGCTTTTTTTTATTAACACAAGCTACAACGTATACGTGTTGAAGAGCGTTAAGGACATGTGAATAGTCCTTAACGCTCTTCAACACGTATACAAATGATCTCGAATCACGGGTTTGATTTGATCATGAGCCTGTCCCATATAAATGCGAGTATCATAGGCTCATTAATAATTTGTGGTTCTGATTCCAACAAAATACAAAACATTCTGTTCAAAGAGTCATCAAACTAAGCAGATTATTTATCCAATATAATGTACTACTAACTACATTCTCAAGAAATGTTATTTTTGCGATTCTTATGCGGACAAAGTCGCGGGCGATCGCTAGTACTAAATAAATTTCTAAGAAAAAAATTAATTAAGAAGCAGTCCGGGAAATTCAAGAAAATACTGAGTGGCAGCAGTTTTGCATGCAATTACGATTGCAACAAACCGGGTGATAAAAGGTTTAACCGGATGGTTTCGAGTTTTGATCAGAAAAGTGTTATGCTGAACGTAAGCGTAACGGAGATGCTCCATCAACACTTAAACTGATTGTGACTTAAGGCACCCAACATGGGAATAACCGAGGATTCCACATTCTACTAATAAGATGATACCGAAACTAGTCTTAATAAAATGCCGCCTAACATGGTCCTAGCAGGTGATTTCATCAATCTGGTAACGAAATATTATGGAATTTAAACGTGGCCCATAAATCGATTATCAGAATGTAAAAAGCGCGGATGGCTTTGTCCTAGACTAGCATAATGACGTAGCAGGCAAAGCTCTTATTATGCCGAACAGTATTGAGGACTCCGCTAATATGGCTGCCGCCTTGACTAAATCTTAGAACTTATGAAGCTTAAATTAATGATTAATACAAGAACCGTCTATTGCCCACAATTTTGAATAAAGCCAATCAATTAGAATAATTACAATGCTATGAACAATAGCACATTGCATTAAGCGCATGCTTGGATGTATCCTAGTGGGTGGCGTCTTAGTTGTGGAGGACATATCTTGGTTGCCTCAATCTACGAAAATGAAAAAATTCGCCAATAGAGAGTTGTGCGAAGCGATGACAACTCTTTCATAATAATAATAATAAATAAGTAACCTGAAGGTCCGCACACCAAATCCCCATTTTGGCTGTAGCACCATTGTATAACTAGAAGATGCAGCACATGGAAAGAATAAAGTAACAGAAAAAATTGACAGCTGTCCAACAAAAATACCGGAAGCACTCAGGATAGTTTCCGAATTTCACGAACCCACAAAAATCTACACAACTATCGTAACTTTGCGCAGAAATCGATTTTATTATATTTTCCACGTACTAAGTACTAAGCCAGACATAATCATACCCTATCCAACTACCCCTTCCTAAATCAGATGCGACCTCATGGACACACGCAAAGAATTCGGAAATTTTCCGCCATTTCTAACGAAGATAATGTGAGCATCAATCCATGCACCTGATGAAAACGAAAATAGACGCTCATCTGTAACAATCTGTGGGTTTTACGGATCGAGATATGTCAATTAAATTGATTCAGAGTATGCGATATATCTCTATCATGCCGTAATAGCTTTGATTTTCGTCACGCGCCAATCTCGATATACTCGAACATACGAAATAAAATGGGATATGTTTAATATCTCATTGCTTCATCATCATCATCTCTACCACCTTTACACCGCGCGAACCTGGTTCCTGACTTCCTACGCTACCTACAATGATTGTGTATATGTATGTAGCTATTTCGAATTTTTCGAACATACGAACATGTATGCCGCTTATGCCTGAATAGAGAGCGCTATGTGTTTCCCATACGTACTACAGTACGGTAGCAATAGCAGAAGAGACCCAAAGTGGGTGGAAATACTCCATCAACCCGTCCGTCGCGTTCGCGGTAGGGTATTTTTCAATTGACATGCGAGACTGCGTGACATTTGCGTATCAATCACAGTTACCCGTCACTCTGACAAATTTAAATAGCGCCATCTGGCGCTCGAGTTTCTACAAATGACAAAGAAATTTATATTAAATGTATAATTTTGTTAGTGAAGTTATATGATTCTCAGCTCAAGTGTATACGAAAGGTGAAATTTCGGAAATCAACCCAGTAAGGATATGCCAAGATTATTTCGTCGAAGATAGGGGTCGATGAAAATCAGAGACTTTTATGTTTATTGTCACCGATTATTGTTTATTTGGTATCGTGTTGCTCGTTTCAAATCGAATATCAGAACGATAGATACATGCACATATCTAGCTATATAATGCCGAAATTACTAATGTTATTGGACATTTTATGGGGAAGAATATTGTCGAATGGCACTTGAGATTTCTTTTGAGGGGGGTATCATAATCGTTAAGGTATTTTGAGGGTAGTAAATTTGATTTGTGTAGGGCTATTTAGAGAGAGAGATAAGTATACATACGGAAAGGAATCAATTCTCAAATCCCCCTGGTGGTCAAGTAACTTAATTCACATCCCAAGGGCTCTAACTTCCAAGGATTATTATAATATTTTTGAGATCGTTGGAAAACGTATACAATTTTAGTTTGTGCTAATCGTTAAAAAAAATATTAAATAAGAAAATCTCAAATGCTTCGAGCATTAAGAAATAAATATCGATTCGAAATCCTCCCTTAACTAATTTCTACGCACTTTTCTTTGCCATCAATATGGAAAGATTTGACCAGAAAAGGCATATTGCCAGAAAACAAGAAAGTCAACTATCGGAAGCCTGTTTCTTAAACATTTTTTTGATTCCGGACCGGATCCGATCTCTGATCTAAAGTTTCTGTTGAAGGATACTGCGATGTCAAATGCTGGATGATTGGTCTGGATAATCTTATGCTGAGTCCACTGGGTTTAGTCGAAGAACTCGCCGAAACGCTGCAGTTAACCAAGACAGCATGAACAGCAATAGCTGAAAATTTGTCATAGAGTTAATTCCAGTCCCAGTAACTGAGCATTAGAACAGCTCCATCTTAGACTGCTTATGCTTTCAAGTGAATTAAACGCCATAGTCAATACTTTGGCGAATCAGCGGGTTGGTGTGTAGGGATGACGCTTTGAAATATCTCTGGACAATTTCTTTGTGGAGCTCATTGATGGTCGGTAAATTAGCCTCCCAATGCAGTTGGGTGTTTCTGACGAAAAACGGTGCGTTAAGAGCAGCCCTGAGGCACCTATTTCGCTTCACCTGCAGTCTCAGTATACGAGACTTAGCGGCATGCCCCCAGGCTGGTGAACCGCAGCAAAGAGTTGGGCGGATTATATTTGTTCTCATCGGGTAGAGCAACTTAGAAGTTAAGCTGGCCTTTCGCAGAACGAACTGAATGTGCGGTTGGACGGTCGGGGCAGTATCCAGCTTAACCCCTAGGTACTTTACCACAGGTTTCCAAAGGATTTAGTCTACGAAGAAGGAGATATGACCGCTTGGTGGTAATTTTCTTTTTTTGAAGAGTGTAGCTTGAACCATTCCTCGATTTCGACATATTCATGCTGTAATTTCTCTGTGATTTTTCTGGGCTACCAAGATCGACACAGAAAGGCTGTATTGTCCGCGTATTAGGCGGTTTCAATAACTTCGGCCTACGGTACAGCTGGCATGAATGCTGACAAAATAAATGGTGATACGATTGAGCCCTAGGGAACCCCAGCACTAATTTCCTGTACGGACGATTAATATTCGCTCTAAATGTCCTGCTCTCTATGAAGGAGGACACCAAGCGAGAATTCATACTCAGCAAGTTTGCGCCAAACCTTATCAAATATTGGTTCTTGCTGAAGCCACCAGAACGACCCTCATAAGCTGCGAGGTGGTAAAGTGTTCTGACCAGAAGCCAGATTGCTCGTCGGGAATGATTCCTTCCGCAGTAACATGTTCCTGCAGATGATTCTCTTTTGCAAGTGGAAAGAGAAGGTTAATTGGCAGCAAGCTGCTCGGGAAGAGTGCGTCCTGGTCACGCTTCGGAATCACAATGACGTAAGTGGTTTTTCACAGAACTGGAAGCAGCCGCATATCCCCATGGTATTGCAACTTGTTGCATAATCGCCTTGTATGGGAGTGCTCTGTAAGCGACATTGCTTATGCCGCACGGCCCATTATTTTGGAGTTTGGCTAGGACGATTTTTAATTCGCTGCGAAAGCGGTTTCTTCCTCAGACGCATCTAGAGTGTGAAGGAACAAGGGAATTCCAATCCGACAGATTTAACAACACCATGGAAGGGAAGATCCTCCAGACGACATTAATAGAGTCGCTGTAAAACTCCAGCATGCAATTACTATGTCAATTGAATCGGTTAGCACATCTCATACGTTTGATAACCGAAAGGGACCCCTCCCAAGAAAGTTTCGAGCTCTGAAAAAGAGCGGAATCGTCCTCGCAAATATCGTGCTGTCAGGCACAATCTAGATGAGTCTGAGAAAGAAACCACTCTCACACCAATTTTCTCGCGCGAATTAAGACTTGTCCTAGCCAAACTCCATACTGGTGTCTGAACCAAAATCATTTTCTCCTGAAATGAGCAGGACCGCACTGGTTAGAAGATAGTTCGTTTAGGGCGTTGGTCTCATAGTGCATGGAAATGTTAGAGGCACAGCAATGTCCATGACTTCAGATCCACCGTGACCACCGTAGAAGGTAGGCGATGGAAGGCCGATACACGATTTGTTGTAATTGTCAGCGTACCTTTGGGTTGGTGATTCCACTATTCAAGCTCGAGTGTTTGGCATTCAGGTTACCACCCAAAATAGTTGGAATACTCTGGGACAGTACTTTATCGAGCTGTTTTTTTTTTTTTATAGTACCGAACATAACTTAGGGGGTCACCCCATAATGCTTTGCACAGTTATGTCAGTGTAGGTATTGGACAAAAAGAAGAAAAATAATTGAAAAGTTAATAAAAACAGGCTAACAAAAAAATGGAGAGAGACGAAAGTGACGGTGGACATTGCCCTTGAAGCACTGGAGGCTGTACCTGCTAGGAAACACTTTGGCTGGTAATGTGTTCCAAAGTCTTGACGTTCGAGAAATGAATGACTGCCTAAATTTCACTGTATGAGAAGGCAATAGTTTAACGGTGTACTCGTGCGCGCGTTCAGCTTGACGAGTATCCCGGGGAAAAATATGGAGTGAAGGGATGAGTGTGCTTAGTTCCGCACTGCATTTACCATGGAAGTAGCGATAGTAAATGCTGAGTACTCCGACATTTCTGCAATGCTCGAGAGAATCGATAGAAGACGTGATGGTCTCGTCTCCAATCAGTCGGAAAGCATGTTTTTGAATACGATCGAGCAACGCGAAGTGTGTTTTGGGTGCCCCAGCCCAAACATGCGAGTTGTACTCTAAACGTGGTCTAATGTATGCCTTATAGATGGTTGCAAGGTCGGTCGGACTGAAATATTAGCTGTGTGGAGTATAGCTCGTAATTGATTATAAACGCAGTGAGGCTTGTCCCGACGCAAATTTCCGTCGTTTCAAAAGTGACTGTGTTTAGGCGTGGTAGAGGGTTGTGTTCTACATATATAACTTTTGACGTAGATGGAAACACCAACCCCTCGGAAATACCAACCTCCGGGATGTAAAGCGTATAGTTAAGTAACCACGGTTTGTCGCCCCCTAAGCTCAATGTGCAAAACCTGAAGGTCGACACAAGGAAAGTGGAATATATGAGCACACTCAGCAGCCTGAGCCTGTGGAAAGTATTGACCAAATGTGGCGGAAAATTAAGGATGGTATTGAGCGCGTAGCTAAAGACACTTGAGGACATTTAGAGTGGAGAAAATGAAATGACTGGTTCTATGAGGAGTGCCAAGAAGCAATCATGAAGAAAACGGAAGCTTATCGATTACTTCTCGAAAGACGAACACGAGCACAACAATCAAAATTTTTATCACTGGATGAAAAATTGAAGAAAACTGCCGTGCACGCAGCATTTAATACCGTGAAAGAAATGACACAAACTGAAAAATACCCTCTGTAAGGATGAAGAAGGCTGCCGAAATCGATGCACGATGAGCTCAGTACTTCCGAATATTGTTAAATAGAACGACATTACATACTGAACCTTTTATAATTCCGGAAGATCCAGATGGAGATGAACTGCCCATTGCTTCAATATATGATAAAGTGGAGACAGCCCTAATTTAAAATTGAACAAGGCGCCCGCAATTGACGGAATCCCTGCAGAGCTTTTGAAAAAAGGTAGAACAGAGTTCACCAGTCAAATATTTAAATTGTTTAAATCTGGACAACTGAAAAATTACCCATTATATGTCCTGTATAGAAAAAGGGTGATCTTCTGTGTTCTGAAAATAACAGAGGGATATCATTGCTGTGTATATTTTACAAAATTTGAATGAAAATTATCGAACGAAGATTCAGTGAATACGCTAACAACATCATCGGAGAATACCAAGGTGGCTCCAGATCCAGATGATCAACAACGAATCAGTTATTCTCAATACAACAGATGCTAGGAAAATGCTGGGAATATGATATTAATGTGCACGAACTTTCGTCGATTTTTGTCAAGCATACGAAAGTGTTGGCCGTAATGCTCTGTACAGAATAACGATTGAACTAAGTGTCCCACCGAAACTAGTTCGGTTACTAAACGCCACGATGGAAAACAATGAGTGCCAAGTGAAAATCCAAAACGAGTTGATTCAAAGCTTCCCAATGGAGTCTGGTCTCAAACAAGGAGATGATCTCACTCCCATGCTCTTTAACTTGGTGCTCGAGTATGTCGTCAGGAAGGCAACTTCAGTAACCTCAGTGGACACCAGAGGTACGCTACTGACAAAGTCCGCGTACGGAGACGACGTGGATTGGCCCGATCAATACTTTATGTTAAAGAGGTATGCCAGGAGTTGGCGTCGGCAGCGCGTGAAGTAGGGCGAAAAATAAATACATGACCCTGACATGAAGGGCTGTCCCAGAAGGGCAGAATATTACTATATGCGAATACAACTTAAAGCAGGTGGATGAATACCTAAGAGCCCTTCTTGCAAAGGACGGTAACGAACGACACGAAATTCAAAGAAGAATCACGACAACTAACAAAGCATTTTACGAGGTCCTCCCCATAATGAAATCAAGGAAGGTCCATCGAAACAATAAACTACGCATCTACAAGATTTTATTTCGTCCTGTGCTGCTATATGGATGCGAAACGGGGACCTTGATGCGGATGTCGGAGAATTTAATCGACATGCTTAAGAAAAAAATTCTTGTATGATGATTGGCGAATTCGATGCAACCATGTGCTGTATCAACTATTTGACGACCCAGCATCTACAGTGATCGAACTTCGAAAACTACAGTGGGCCACGTGGAGAGAATGTACGAGGAACGAAATAAAAGGGCAAAGCTCAAGGCAATCGACCGCAGGGGAAGCCATGAAAATGATGGGAGTACTCAGTCGACGCATATTGAAAATCACTTCTCGATTCTTCAAACTGGAGGACGCGGTCGTGGGGCCGAGACAACTGGAGGAGGTGCATCCGGGAGGCCATTGCATCATCATCAATTGGAGTTCATTCAATTTCTATTGAGTTATTTTAAATTTGATATCCTTAAATGTATTCAGCGAATAGGAATATCTGCTTAAAGACTGATATTGGTTGCATCACTAGTAATTTCATCTCACTTCTCATTAAATACAGTCAACCTTGTATTGTCGTTACACCTCTACACCAATAGTTATTGTTCTAATTTTCAAATCAATCTTGAAGAAGCAGAGTTGTATATTGAGTTCATATTGGAATAGATAAATGGAGTTCTCAACAAGTGAATTCAAATGATTAAAATTACATTAACTGAAACCACCACTGTCAATAATTGAAGTTGAATTATTCGGAATTATTTTCTTCATTACAATTAAATTATTACATTCCAAAGAGAAAAAATAAAACACCACTGCCCAAATTACAATCCAAAACAATATATTTTCCATTTTACGGCATCTCGTGAGAAAATCCAACAGTTCACAAACTCCTTCAATCTTGCTTACTCAAACACCCTTCATCCTCCCCGAAATTACATTCCAAACAAACGATTTTCGTAATGATTCTTACATAAAGTAAACTTTTGTTGAAAATAACACCGCGCCAAATACAATTTCTGTGTTGACAGAACAAATCAAAAAGTCATTCCGCGGGCACATTACACATTTACGAACAGAATGGAAAGGGAGGCATCATAAGTCTTAAGTCATTTTAGGGTTTGCGTGATACTTAAGTTTAGATATAAATTTTTTTTTATATTGTGTGATAAGTCGCGCGATGGTTCCACTTCGTTCTGCACGCCTTCCTGACATACAAGAAATGAGGTAGCGAAAAAAAAAATTTTGGTTTTGTTTCGGTATTTATTTCATCAGTAAAATTGAGTGTGAAGTCCAGAGATAACGATAGTTTTGCGGAATCGCAACCGTCAAGTGTTGCTAATTATTGGAAGTTATAATTTCCATGATATGATGACTTATTGCTATCATAATTACCTAATTATGCACAGTAATATCCACTTGAGTATGATCAGTGCCGGCATTATCATAACAAAAGGGTTTCTTGTAACCATGTAACCATTACAAATTACATTGTGCATGCATACCTGTCTTTTGACTAATTATCCTCGCTGAGGTGGATATGCATGCAAGTAGCGATTTTATGCACGGTTCGAACGAGAACTACTGAAATGCCTTCGTATTTTATCCGAATATCCTAGTTCTTAATCCATGCATATTTTATCGGAAATTGTTCCCATTATTTTTTGTATGCTTGAAATCCAGTCATAACTTCTTTTACCCAATCCAAAAATGATTTATGATTGAAAGTGGCAACTCGTTATCATTCATAAATCATACGAATCTATCGGCTATCGTAGTTAGGAGAGAGGCAATGCGCCGACACACACGCACCTCAAATCTGAAATCCCATCCTATTCTACAGTTGCTATCATAAAATCTATAGATCGAGGATTTATCTATTCCAAATATCGATATGCCGCCATACAACTTGCGCTTTAGAATTGCTGCTTTCTCCCCATCGTACAGATATGCGAGAGCCCGGGTTTAGGATTAATAATTATTTAATCGGTATGATTTATGGTATTTTCGTATATTCCGCATAGCTATCATCGTTTTTATCGCTATAAAAACCCAACAAGAACAAAACAGCTTTAGCCCAGGCCGAGCCTGATAGTTACAGGACAATTATGGCATGTCAGTAGCAATCGGGACTAATGTTACGTCTATTGTTTTTATGGTGCACAGTAAATTGTTGTTATTTGGTGTGTTTATTATTCCGTTTACTGCAAAATGGCACAATTCGCAGGTACAGGTTTGTGTGTTTGATATTTTGATTTATATATATATTTCAATGAAGGATTTGTTAACGATAGCTCGAGATATTTTGTGTAATTTATGTAATTGAAGCGTTAACATACCCGTAAGCTGCTAGTGTTGGATCATATGGGTAGTATCCTGTTGTCGGTTGCAGACCAGCTGACGTCCACGCACTCATATCCGTTGTTGGTCCGCTTTCTTTTAGGCCGTAGGGATTACTCTGAAAATAAAAAAAAAAAACAGTTTTATTTTTTATCAAATGAAAATTTGAATTTATTGGTAGATAGTGCACGGCAATAATATTCTAAGGGTTTGTTGATTTTTTTTTAGTTTGATTAATTAATTAATTTAAAGGGAAAGAAAACATTAAAGAACTACGATTGAATTATGCCCTTTCAATTTATTCGGAATATTCAATGGTAGAGGAGGTTGGAGGAAGCCAGGTGTTTGTACTGGTGGCTGAAACATAATAATTCTACCTTGATTCATATTTTTTAAGCGAAACCTAATATTGCATTTTTTCAAATTTTTTATGGGAGGTGGTGCAGGATGTGAGGGATTTTGGAAAAAAAAATTATTTATCCGTTGTTATGAAAACGATATCTATGAATTTTCACGTTGATACGATTAGTATAAATATATGTGACAAAATTTTGTTAAAGATTCAAATATTTTGTATAGGAGGTGGTGCTGAAGAAAATGAGCGAAAACATTGATTTTTAAATATTTTAATGCAATCGATATGAGAAATCCAAATTCAACTTCAAATGCGACTTTGATGATTTTCAATAAAATTGACTTTCGTGAAATTATAGCATTGGTATGGGAGCTGATTACTATTGTTTTAGTTTTTTTTACTATGGGAGGTTTAAAAAACACTGATAATCAATCGGAAAATATGTTATCCCAAAATAATATGAATAGTGATTAGTGATATCTCTACTGAAGGTGATATAAGGAGTAAGAGAGGTTTATAATTTTTGAGTATATCACTGTACTCAGAACGGAAACTCATCGTGCTCGAACTCATCTTTAAGAGCGTCAATGATGTTCAAGGAAATTGATAAAGTAACTTTTTCGGAAATGTGGCATTTAGATGGTAGGTGGTAAAAGGCGTGATAGAATTCTGACGATTTTAAAGTAAACAATTTTCGTATCTTCCAAGGAGAAATGCCTGTTCTTAAGTTTCTTAAATATGATACATTCTTATGGGAGAAGATGGAAAGAGACGAGTAAAGTTTATAGTTTTTTTAAATTGAAATAATTTTATTATAAAAGAAATTCTGGAGAAATTCCAAGCGTCCTGCTCATCTAGTTTCAATAGAAATCGAAATAATGTTTTTCAAAATTGTGCATTTGTATGGGAGTGGTAGAGGGAGTGAGTAAATCGATTCAAATTGGCTCGTTAATGATATTTACTTTCAAATTTGCAAGCCAATAGCTCAATTTTAAAATTTTATATGGGAAATTATACGACTTGATGAGATATATCTAATCTTCTTTCACTCTTTTTTTAATTAAATATATTATCCTTTGTATTCTTCAGGATGATTTACTATGTCCTTTGTGGGTGTGTTAAGAATCTGTCGGTTCCTGTTAGTGGAATTTTACGCTCTATAGTGAAGCATATCTAGCAGAAGTACATTTACCTACTATACATATATCGACGTCAGTGATTCTCAAAATTGGTTCAAGTTGATGATTGAAGGTTTTAGATGACTCTTGGCTTCGTTATACTGTAGTACTGAAAATTTATTGCTCAGTAGTCCACGGCGATTTTTGTTTTATGTCCTCAATCGACTGAAATCAGGTTCCTCGGAGCGATAATTTCAGTTTCGAGGATAGGAAAAAGTCACACTGGACCAAATCTTGTGAATACGGTGGTTGATTGATGGAATCCGTCGTTTATGTGGCTACAAATTCCGTCACAATTGAGGATCAATGCGATGGCGCATTTTCATCGTAGAAAATCCATGAATTCTTCTTCCACAATTCCGACAGTTTTTTAAGGATTCGCTCACGTAAACGCTTCAATACGGTCAAATAGTCCTTATTGACCGTCAAACTTCGATTTTGGCTCATTTTTTTACCTCCATTCCGATGATTGTTGACTAGTTTGCATGTCAAACTCATAGAATCATGTCTTATCACCAGTTATGATGCGTTCCATGTATGTGGGATCCGAATTCACACGATCAAGCATGTCCAAAGTGACCTGTTCACAGTACTTTTTTTTTAAAAAAAAATTCAGCTTTGTTGGAAAGAGTCGGGCAAAGTCGCGTTTTCCTGCTATCTCCCTAACACTGGTATAATGATTTCGAGCACCATTTCCTTCACTTTTTCAATGTTTTCGTCAGTTGAAGAGGTCGAAGATCGTCCAGAACGAGGCATGTCTTCAACGATCTCTCGACCATCCTTTATCTACGAATTTTTCATTTTCGTAGAATGAGGTAACCAAGGTATATCCATGCAAGCAGTGTGCCTGAATTATGCGTCGACGGAGATTTTAACTCACGACCTTCGCATTGTAGAGCAACACGCTACCCACTAGGCTACACCTTAGCGTCGAATGTTGGCTTCCAAATACTCACTAGTTTCTGGTTTATCGACGTAGACATGGGACTCCCTAGAGAAAAAATCTAATTGCGTGAAATCGCACGAACGTGAAACTAATCGATCACCAAATGTTTCTTACAGTAAATTAATTGTATCGCGTGCTGTGTAGCATGTGGTCCCGTCCTGTTGAAACCACATATCTAAGATATTAATGCCTTCCAATTGAGGTACGCAAAAGTTAGTAATCATGTCTCTGTACCGCTCACCGATGACTATAACGTTCCGACCATCATCATTATGGGTTATATGGACCAATGATTCCACCCGTCCAGCGCACCAAACGGTGACTTTTTCTGGATGTAATGATATTTCGACAATGGCTTGTGAATTACCGTCACTTTAAATGCGGCGATTCTGCTTATTGACATAGCCATTTAGCCAAAATTGTGCTTCATCACTGAACAAAATTTTCAAATGAAATGATGCTTCCCTCGTCCATTTGCAAACCTTGCTCCGGCATAAGTCTATTTATCATAAATTGCCAAACCAAACAAATACCAAAATAACCGAGCACTGTCAAATCGGCTGTCACAGAATACAGTGTTGCCAATTTAAAGTTTTCCCTCTCTAAAAAAACACCTTTTACTTCGCTGGAAACCCGGTAATAAATTCCACATCATTGCTGTCCGAGGGATGAAAGACTGCCTAAATTTTACTATTCTACACGGCAGATGCTTCACAGTTTGCTCGTGAGCGTAAGCAGCTTGGCGAGTCTTACGTGGGGCATGTACGAGAGGAGGTATTATAACCTCTAATTCCTTCCTACATTCATCATAAAAATATCTATAATCAATGCTGAGCACTCCGAAATTTTGGCGATGCTCGAGAGAGTCCACAGAAGCCGATACAGTATCATCTCCAATTAGACGGAACGCATGGTCTTGAATATGATCTAGCAACGCTAGTTTAGATTTTGGAGATCCTGCCGAAACATGCGAGTGTTCAAGACGTGACCTCATAGATGATTCAGACGCGGAAAAGTATTTCTTACACTTTCGTAGAATACCTAAACGTTTCGAGGCATCAAGAATGACTGCGAAGATGTGTTGACTCCAATCAAGAAGATTGTTAGATATTACGCTAACTAGCGAATCTGCACGCCACTGAAGGACACTATAGTAGCCGGCGCCGGAACATTGAACATTTTGACTCATTACGACATGAGGACATTAAAGTCGGCCGTGCATTCGCAGGATAGCCAAATTGGAAGATGTTGCTAAGAGTGCTATATTTAGCGAAAGTACGGAAATGATTGAAAGTTGACGACAGAAGGTCATTTATAAAGGCTAAAAAGAGGGTGGGAGATAAAACTGAGCCGTGGCGGACGCCGGAATCAATAGAATAGGGGCAGAAGTAACTCCATCTAGTACAATTCGTGTGAAGCCCTCAGAGAGGAAGCTCCCAATTCATTTGAGGAAAGACGAGATAAAGCTGAAAACTTTAAGCTCAGCTATGAGACATGTATACCAAACCCCATCAAACGCTTTCGCAATGTCAAGACCACGTACTTATGACCTCGTGAATCACTTGAATCCGCTTTGGGTCGTCGGGATGATTGGAAATTTGCTGCGTTGAGCCAGTGAGTAATACAATGACGCGGATCATGTCTGTTGGTCATTCGCAAAATATGCAGGTAGAGATAATATAATAGGATCCGTTCACTGTCTCATCTGGGATCCGTTCACTGTCTCATCTGGGTTTCTCGTCCCCCTCTCCATTTATCAATCACACACATACCTCACCCCTTACAAATGAATAAATCCAAAATATTATTTATTTATTTTTTTTGTAATCACTCTTAACAAATGGTCCATATCATTTCTACAAAGAATTTCAGGAAGGACATAATTTTAAGATTCAAGTAAGTTCAGGAACACCGTACAAGCATGAATGAAATTCCTTGTTAGCTGTTTACCGAACTGAGCAAACCGCAGATTCCATCGAACCGTGGAAGATAGTATCATTCTGTTGCTGATCGTGCTAGAATTCTTAATTCTGGCTTTTGGAGATTTATATCCTTAATTTAGGGTTGATCCATTGTAGCTGCTTGTAGATCGGTGATAGACCGAAGGCTGACTGTGCACTTTTTAATCCACAGTTTCAGATCTGACGTGCCTATTCGTTTCAGCTTGCATTCGCTGTTGCAGTAAAAGGGACGTTACAACAAAAATATTTCGTTTAGTCTGCCTGTCTTAAAAAACACTTTAAGGCGAATCGACACTGACTCAAGACTCAGTTGACGAAGACAGCAAAGTCATTTTAAAATAAACTGCCAACAAGTCGGGCGCAACTTTATTATTTTTGTGACAAGTTGAGGATGCGTGGAAAGTCAATATGCAGCTTAAAGTGGCTAGGGAAAACTAAGTGAAAGGGGTTCTAGGGCAGGGCTATTGTCAATTTAACAATTAATTGCAAATACGATCAATAGCTCCAGTTGATCATATTCATATTACATATTCAATATTTTATTCGTTTATTTATGCAAGTTTGGGTTTTTATGAGGGGAAGGAGGAGAGAGTAGGGGGAAGGGTGATGGTAAAGGTGGATGGATGTTAATAATTTTTTAATTGATTGCTTGAATCACGTCCAATATTCTCTGTATCGAATGTCAGTTTCATAGAAAAAGTTGCATAGAATTTTCATAAAGTTCGGTGTATTTTACATTCACGGAACCAAACATTTGTATGGGAAGGGGTAGAGGTAAAGAAATCGTAAAATTTGTGATGCAGTCTTTATTTCGTTTCTGCTGCTCGAACAAAATTGCATGTTCGTAGCTTTCAATTTGTTGGTTATTAGTTGATATACTGAAATTGGTCAAAATCATACTTTTGTATGGGAGGGGTTAGAAGGGCAGGCGCGATCTCAAAAACGTTTGACGCAATTTCATTTCAACTATTTTTATAAGGTTTCATGCAAAATTTCAAATTGATAGCTTTTAATAGTTGGGTGATAATTGTTTTCTTAGAAATGGTCGAAAAAATAATTTTGTATGAGAGGGGTAAAAGTTTTGAAGGTATTCGACCAGTTTATTTTTCATACCTTTGGGGATTTTTTTAATATACATATATTTCATAAGTTTTCAAGTTTCTGAATTAAAATTTCATTCAAACATTTTTAGTTTTTTTTTTTTTTTCATTGTACTTGAAACACCCTGTGCACGCTAGACCCTCTCTTCGGTGCATAACAATTGTAGAACAAATAATCCACATACAAAATTTAAACTTTATATCTATCACCAGAGCCCTAAAAAAATCGCTCAAAATTTTTGACATTTTTGCTTACCACCTCTCTCCCCTTACAGCCTCCATTTTAAATTTTTTACCAAAATTTAAGACTAATTTCAGATTGATACATATACTCAATTTTGGAACATAACGGTTTAAAATTTTGAAAAATACACACAATGACCAAATTTTATATTTTTCTCGTATTTTGCTATTATAGCTCAATACGTGTTCCAAGTTTGAATTACATAGCTTAAGAGATAGTCGAGATATTCATTTTTAAGTGTTTTTCTTTGCACTCCCCTGGATACTCCCCCTTACAATAATTCGCCTCCTTGTTAATTGATTCTGGTCGATCTGTGTATCATCTGAATGTTTCCAAAATATGCATTGTTTATGGTAAGTAATTTCGAAGATATAATCATTAAAGAAAAAAAAATTTGGCGGACAATTTGTTTATAGCCCCCGCCTCGGCACCGCAATGAATAAGAAAATTAAATTATTTTTAAAGTTTGTCCCACAGACTCCTCTATATATGTGTTGATTTTCAGGTTCTTAGGTATTACCATGGTTGAGATATTCGAATTCTTAGTTTTCGGTCTTAGCGCTCACCTCGCCTCCTCCGTAACCCTTACACCCCTCAAAATGAGTGTCCGCCTTAAATCTGCAACTATCTACAATCCGCCCAAAAAAAAACTTTCTATCTTGAAGGGTTTGGGAGCTAATTTGCGCTGAGCGTATACGTACGGCGTACGGCATACAGACAGACGGATGGTTTTTGCATTTTTAGGTTATTTTAGTCAGGAAACGCAAAAAACAAAATTTCAGGGTATCAAATTTTTTTTTTTTTTCCAAGTCGATCACAATATTTTATTATTAAAATAATCAAGTAAATTAGCAGCTGGAGGACGCGGTCTTTGGTTCGAGACGATGGGAGGCGAAGACTTCAGGAGGCCAGGGCCCGATTTGAGCTGTCGGGTAATTGATGATGATAAAGTCGTAGAAGTAAAGCTAGGGTGTAGCCTAATGGGCAGTTCAAATCTCGATTGACGTATAATTCTAATACGCCGCCTGCTTGGGTATACATTGGCCACCTCAAACTACGCAAAATGATAAATTCGTAGATAGAGGGTTGTGCGAAGAGCTAACAATCCTTCAACAATAAGTAATGAGAATGTAAAGGAACTTGAAGGTCACGAAGGTAAGACCCGATGGTGGCTATAGTACCATTGTCAAAGAAGAAGAAAGTGTAGTATTTATTGTTCTAAGTGGCATCTTATAGACACCAATTATAACTTTCGTTTAATACAATCCAGTTACAGGCGAATCGGCGTAGAGATATAGCACCAATTGGGATCACCCAGAAGCTTCGTTGGAATATTTTTCGTTGTTCGATGATTTTCTAAGTTTGCATTTCCTAAAGTGTCGTGCAGTTTACCATTTTGACAAGGCCCGTATTAAACCGTAGCCATGGAAAGAATTAAATTTGTATGACTTTTCGACAGAGAATTTGAAATATTTGGTTAATTAAAAAAAAAAAACATTTTCCCGACAGCATACAACAATTAAGTGAATTCAATGACTTCAATTTCATAATTCTTAAAACGCACTTTGAAACATTCGTCCTATTCTATTTCGAATAATCTTTCGGCTGTAATGCAACATAAACCTTATGAGCTCCGACGATTTTTCAATTGAGCCATTTTTAAAAAATTAGAAAAAAAAACAGGGAAGAAGAAACCTTTAAGTACAATCGATTAATTCTTGACGAAAGTGAAAGAATCTAATCCAATAATAACCAGTAACATGTATTGGTGTAATCGCTAGGCATGAACAAATGCAAACTTATGTAATTTTGTCCGTAATCCTTTCGGGTGAGCATGCAAGCGCCGTGTACTATTTAAATAAAATTCAAACTAACAATGACCATGTTTATTAAGCCAATCGATTTTGGTTTAAACAAAACCCGCCATTTTAAGGTTTTTTTTTAAAAAAAAGTGCCTTAGCGTGTAGGACGAGATTTAAAAAAAAAAAAGGATTTTCCTAAGATGATCTTGTTCGGTTTATGTTTGAAAGCCAAGCCGATCGTTCGGCAAAAATTCTTTGAAATCCAACTAAGGTGAAATATTGTGCATCAAATTTAGCACTATTCTGGTGCAAGATCGGCATTCGGTTTGTCTATAAGAAACTTCCACAGTACCTTAAATAGAATCGAGTGAATTTACAGAAAAAAAAACAAAAGAAAATTATGTCGGATAGGATGCAAGACTTTTACACCTACGAGCAACGCAAATACTCTCAGGCATGGGGTTGAAAAGATATGCGAAAAATTAATCGAAAGGTCGCTTGTGTTGGCAGAAAATTGCATTAAGCAATGTCTGCACAGTTTTTAAGATGCACCGAGCAGAAGAACGGAGATCCAGAAGATGGAGAAGATGACTTTGAAAAGGAAACTTGTTTTTATTTTTAAACGAAGCCGCATAAAGAAATCTTCAGCGATGGAACAATGATGATGCAGTCTAATGGATTGGACCAAGACTAAATCTTATAAATGTTTTTCTTTGTGCGATCGTTCTTTTTTCTTACGATTATTTATGAATGAAATTTGTAAAAATCTTTCAAAACCTTTTGAAAAACGTTTTATTCGTATTTTGGTTCTTGTTCCGTTCGTCCATTTGTTTCTCTGTAATTTTGGAGGTGGTTTATTCGCTCGGACGGTAAAAAAAATTTTAACTGTCGGTACAAAACAGAACAAAACTTAAGTGTTTCTAATAAAAAGCCGATTTTCATATCTTTATGTATGATACGAACAGCTTTTAAGATAATTTCTGTTTTGATAAATTGATGGTAGCTTACACGCGCTTATTCTTAAGATTCAAATTTAATTAATGGTATTGAACTAATGCGAATTGTTGGTTGAAGTGGTAGAAAAAAAATATTTAAAAAAATTTTAAATTGTTTTATTGCTAAATTTTGACAGAAACTGTTCTAAAAATCGATAACTCTAGTTAATTATCGGAGCGATTCGATTTAAAAGATTTTAATCTAAATCGAATCACTCCGATGCTTACTTAAGGAACGTACTCCCAAGAGCATTTTCAGTGCAAATTGAGGTGCACGTTTCTCAGAAACTACTTGACCGATTTCGTCCAAATTTTACAGGCATATATTTTACTCGAAACTTAGCAACTAGAGTAAATGGTGATTAATAACAATTTATGTGGAATTTTCTATTAAGCTTCAAAGTTTAGTAATTTTCTCGTGCAAGCAAAAACTTTGTAAAAAAAAATCATAATCAACATTTCAAAAAAAAACCCGCTACTCTGTGCCACCTTTCCAACAACAAAAACAAAATCAAGTGGATAAGTTGTGTAGTATTTTAGAAAAGTGCACCCAAATAAAAACACTTCTTTTCAGTACAAGCAAAAAACCAAATAAAAGTTTTTTTTTAGTTTATTTAACAAATGTAAATAAATGAATAACGTAGTAACATAAAATTATTGATTATAAAAAAAACCTGGTTTGCCGGGGTAGTTGTACTGGTTGTGGGGGTGGTAGTCAGTGGGCCGGAGAGTGAGCCGAGCGTCAAGCTACAAGGAGTCATGCATATTGACGCTGCGTCAATATGCATGACTCCACAAGTGTACATCATTATTTGAAACACTTCTATTCATCCGAGAGGGGTGCGGTTTTCGGAAATCGATTTAGAATCCAGTCTACATTATTAATCGGAAATAAAAAACATCGATTTTTTTCAATCTTGCAGGGAGTGCTCCCTTTAAATACAAGTGCCTCGCTTCCGCTCTTGCTCGCCCTTTTATAGTCAAGGATGAAACTAATTTTTGACTCTATATTTTTATTATGGATATATGACTAACATATTGTTGCGAGCTAGGGGGTTCGCCGGATTTCAAAGAAAACACAATTCGTTTAAAAATAATAGATAATTTATTTATTCGCAGTCTTTTTACTTAATTTTCATGTTAACTTAATTCGCCTTAAATCGCACTACCGATATTTCGCTTTCTATCGCTTTCACTACCGTTCGCGTTCAGATGTCGCTGACTGACTGACTCGCTGCTGACAGCTCCGTGCTTTTTATAGCAAATCTTCCTAGTTCTGGAAGCTTCCGTCAGGCGGTTTTAGGTGTGTGTCTAGACTATTCAAGTTCCGTCGGGTGTTTGCTAGAACGTTCTAGATGGCGTTTTACACAGTAGGGGATACTGTTCTTGTATTTTCCAGAAATATCGGCGGTTTTGCCAGATCCATAACAATACTTTTCGAGGAGAGACCAAAAACCTATGGTGCTCAAGCTTTGCACCATTTTTTTGAAATTCATTCATTTAGTACAGACAATCAGACCATATTAGAAATTATGTCATGTTTTTTTAAAGTCCACCGTTCTCATTACTAAGCCAAAAGACCATTTTCACTTAGCGGCGAACACTGCAGTCATCGGCCTTACGAATTTATTTTGTAAAAATAAATTCACCGTCACCGTTTGTTCATATATTTTTGCACCTCCAAATTCAAATTTACCTTTTCACTCCTTTAAACCTTACACTGAATTTTTTTCACACCAGGAAAAAAAATGCGCAAAAAACCATTGAAATTTAATGTAGAAAATGGAAAAGAACGTAAAATAAAAACAGGCTAAAAACTGTATCCTCAATTCCACCACGGCGTTTGAATATTGTGCAAAGGACGAGTGAAGGATATCCGGGATGAAAAACATACAAAAGTGAAAAAAAGGACAGCGAGAGTAAAAATTCAGTGTAGATACGCTATCGATTCTTTATCCAATGTGACAGTCTATTGCACTTGTTCCTATGCTCAACAAAAGGGATGTTGAATTTTTGCTTCGAGCCCTTTTAAATGTTTAACTCCTCCCCGTTGTCATTTGTCGTTGCATTTT
Organism: Chorisops tibialis; assembly: GCA_963669355.1. Taxonomy (NCBI): domain Eukaryota; kingdom Metazoa; phylum Arthropoda; class Insecta; order Diptera; family Stratiomyidae; genus Chorisops; species Chorisops tibialis. The sequence continues at coordinate 251,051,481 of OY770263.1, read as the reverse complement.
GTCAACATAAACTGCACGAATGTGTATTTATGTGTAGCTATATAGGAACTTAAAAAAGATAAAACGAATCGTTTGAAAATTAATGTAAATTCTTGTACTGAAGATCGGTCAGATTCTTTGCATTCTCCGCAAGAACTTGTTTCGTTATCGAAATGACATTTAACACGAATTTGATAAAAAAAACCGTGTTAGTTTGTTGCTTCCGTGTGTGTTGAAAAAATAAATAAAAGAAATAACATAGCCTAGCCAAAGCAAATGGAAATTATTGAATGCAACGCGTATGTTTTGTATGCAGTTTTCGCGCACTGCATGTTAAGTAAACCGCGATATGTGGCTGAAGAAGGTGCATTCGACAACATTTAACTTGAAATTAATGAGGCAATTATCAAGCAGGTGCTTATGTTGTTGTTTTACGATAATACCTGACGTTATTAGGTATACGTATGAGTTACTATGAGGTGACAAATGAGTAGAAGTGTCATTTTAACGAATAACACGGTCATCATTTTTGATATTTTCGATTTTATACGTCCACTTAAGAGTTACTTTTATGTACTCACAAGGAGGTCTTAAGACAGCTGTTGAAATAAAAGTTGAGTGCGTGTAATTAAATTTAGAGCAAACATCCAAAAAATTTATGATACTATGTATTACATTTTAATGGGGAGGAAATTAATTTGTGGTATAAACACTCGCGATTACATTCAGATATTTTATTAGCAAGAAGATCTAAGGAAGTAATTGTGGGTAGTTTTTACATTGTAAAATGTGGTTTGACGAAAGATTTAAATCCAAAATTCTTATTAAGCTTTAGTGTTAGTGGTTAAATTCATACGATTTAATGACATAATACTTTTTGGGAAGGAATCAAAAGAATTGACTCCATTCAAATTAAAGATTGGTATAACCTGAGCCGTAGCTGCAACCAAATTAAACAATTCCTGCCAACAAATCGAACGAAACTTTATTATTATCGCGACAAGTTGAGAGGCTGCTGGGTTAAATGCCGTTAATATGCACATGTTAATATCAATCGATCAAATTCCTAAGCCCCCATAAGGGTCATAGGACAGACACAACTCTCTTCAACAAGGCGCGATTCTGAGCATCGGCCTTAAGCTGTATCCAGGACATGTTACTATGGGTGGAAACACATGAGGAGGACTAAGCGAATAGGAACTCTAGGACATTGCTGCTGTCTATTATTTAATACTTAACTGGGATTGCGATCAACAGTTCCTCTACTTAAAATCAATAATTTATTCCATTATTTATGCAAGGATTTGTATGTGAGGAAGGGGGCAATCGAAGAATAAGTTGGATGTTAATAACATAGTGCAACAGCCAAAAATTAACAAGAATCCCATCTAAGACAAAGAACCATACCCCCACCACATCTGGCTTTTTTGCGATAAGCTGTCAAAGCCTGAGTTACGACGGTTTTAATATTTTTTCTCGATAACGGTGCAAATTTCGATTTTTATGTCTGAGGATCGATCATAGAAGATGCTCTAAACATTAATTTTTTCTTTTGGGTGAAATATCTATCTTGTTATTTTTCTCTCCAAGCCAGCAGCTATTTAAATAGATTTAACACACCGTGAATCCCGAAAATGGTGGAAGGAGTGAGAAAAGTACTATAACGTAGTGAGCAAAAATGTTCATCCCCGGAAAATACTTTGAATCTGCGAACAAATTGAAGCGGTCATTTGAACAACCGGAGAAAAAACAGGGCGTTACTTGTTGTTCAAAGAGAATTAGCAAAGCCCAAGCATTGTAACATTGGGTGGTTGGATGGGTATAGACAGGGTAGGCATCTGATCGGCGTCATTAGGCGACGCCCAGTGTTGTAACTGTCATATACACATCAATTGTGCTCATCATACCTCCTCGTGGTAGCCACCGGATCCTGGTCTTGTCCATCCGGACTTGACTTGCTGAACTGATGGGCGCGAGTGCTAATGAAACAGAAAAATTCTAGCACTATAATAATATAGCCCTCCAAGTTGGGGGTTGGGCGATGTGTTAACAACTCATCCTCGGAAAAAACACACCCGTTTCGAAACCTGAAGCAACGCCTCGGACTGGATTGATTCAACGGCAACGACCACGCAAACGAAAAATGGACTATTCCTTCGGATCTTGGAACGTGCGATCCCTGTACAGAGCAGGAGCAGTGAGAGAGCTTCTGGAACAGGCAGTCAAGTACAATATAAATATAATTGCACTCCAAGAAACTAAATTATTAGGTAACGAGATTAATGACTTAAGATAGCACACAATTTTCAAAAGTGGGAAATCATCGGGAAGCCGGGAATTTGGAGTTGCGTTTATCGTCGACAAGAAGTTTAAACACCAAGTTACCAACTTCAAATCCGTCAATGAACGATTGTGTGCAATCCGCATCAAAACAAGTTTTTTTAATGTTTGGCTTATTAATGTCCACGCCCCAACGGAAGACAAAGACGACGAAGTTAAAGACGATTTCTACAGCACCTTAGAATCAACATTCGACTCCCTTCCGTCGAATGATATTAAAATAGTATTAGGTGACTTTAACGCGAAAGTGGGCAAAGAAGAAGCATACATAGGGACAATTGGAAGGCATAGTCTCCATGATATTAGTAACGACAACGGCCAGAGGCTGACTGATTTCGCCAGCAGCAAAAACCTTATTGTAAGCTCGACATGCTTCCCGCATCGTGACATTCATAAGAGAACGTGGGCTTCACCCGACGGAAGAACATTCAATCAAATAGACCATGTTTTAATAGAGAAAAGGACGGCCTCCTGCATTCTCGACGTGCGTACATGTCGAGGGGCTAATTGCGACACAGACCACTATTTGGTAAAGACCAAGTTTCGATGTCGAATCGCAAACCGAGGACACTCAAAAATACAACCGGTTCCTAAATTCGACATAGGGAAACTCAAAAACGAGAAAATAGTTGCGAAATATGCGTCAGCCTTGGAGAGGCACTTCGCGACAATGCTGAATACCACTGTCAGCATGCCAATAGAAGAAATGTGGCAAAAACTCAAAGATGGCATTACATCTGTCGCAGAGGAGGTGATAGGACAACAACCCCGGCGCAAAAGAAATGATTGGTTCGACAAAGAATGCCAAGATGCCTTAGAACGAAAAAATGAAGCTTACAAAATATTAACGGAACGGCCGACACGAGCCAAACAAGACAAGTACAAGGATCTTAGACGATTTGCAAACAAAATATGCAGACAAAAAAAACGGAAGTACAATAATGACGAAATTAAAAACATGGACGAACAATTTAAATTACACAACACAAGAGCCGCGTATTCCCTTGTCAAAAGGATGAAAGAAGGTTACAAACCGAAAACGACCCTATGCAAGGATGCGGAAGGGAACATTATAAGTAACGCGGAAGATATAAAACTAAGATGGGCACAATATTTTGAACACCTTCTTAACCCGAGCCCATCACCTACACGAACAGCAGCAGCAGATACAATAGCAGGTATAACTGATGTAACAGCTGATGAAGGATCCGCTTTGAGTCCTCCCACACTCGAAGAAGTAAAAACAGCCCTAAGGAACCACCCAAACAACAAAGCGCCGGGCACTGATCAAATCCCAGCTGAACTTCTGAAAGCCGGCGACACCTGCATAGCGCATCTCCTACATAGATTAGTCGCGGACATATGGACGCAGGAAATACTTCCTGAAGATTGGCGCAAGAGCATCATATGTCCAATTTATAAAAAAGGTGACAAACTCTGCTGCGAAAACTACCGAGGAATATCTCTGTTGTGTACGTCTTATAAGATTTTGACGAAAATTCTAGAAAAGAGAATTAAGCCCTATGCTGATAAAGTAATTGGTGAATACCAAGGCGGATTTAGAGCTGGACGCTCAACCACGGACCAGATATTCTCAGTTAAACAGGTGCTGGAAAAGTGCTGGGAATATAATATTGATGTGCACCAGATATTTGTTGACTTCAAACAAGCTTACGACAGTATCGACAGGCGCGTACTGTATAAAATCATGTTGGAGTTTGGAGTCCCACCGAAACTGGTTCGACTGACAAGAATGACAATGACTGAGTCTTTGTCACAAGTCAGAGTAGAAAACGATCTGACTTCCAGTTTTAAAACAGACAACGGCCTTAAACAAGGTGACGGCCTCGCACCAATGCTTTTCAACTTAACACTTGAATATGTTGTTCGGAAACTTCCCGTTGACACCAAGGGAACACTATGCTTCAAATCCACACAACTCGTAGCATATGCCGACGACATAGATATCCTTGCAAGATCTCTGGAGAGTGCTAAGGAAGTATTTGTAAACCTTGACTCGGTAGCAAGGGAAGTTGGACTACGCATTAATGAAAACAAAACAAAAATTATGACGCAAACTAGGAAAAAGACGCCAATCAGACAAAATATTACAGTAGGAGACTATAACCTAGAAAACGTAGACAACTTCATATATCTAGGGGCAAATCTATCGAAGGATGGAAGCGAACCCATCGAAATTAAAAGAAGGATAATGATGGCAAACAAGACTTATTATTCGGTACTTCCAATAATCAAAAACAAGAACGTGCACAGGAAAACAAAACTTAAGCTATACAAAACAATCATAAGACCTGTGCTATGCTATGGCAGCGAAACGTGGACATTAACTCAGGCGTCCGAAAAACGACTTAACGCCTTTGAAAGGAAGGTCCTCAGAAGAATCCTCGGACCTGTGAGGGAAGACTCGATCTGGAGAATACGATACAATAGAGAATTGTATGCCATCTTCGACAATCCAGAAGTGTCAACCCTCATAAAATTTAAAAAATTACAATGGGCTGGTCATGTGGAGCGGATGGATGACGGAAGAATTCCCAAACGCACACTAAAAGGGAAAGTCAACGGACAAAGACCGGTCGGAAAACCACGAAAGCGCTGGGAGGATTCGATTGACGCAGACAGCAAATCACTGCTAAGATTTTCAAACTGGAGGACGCGGTCACTGAACCGAGATGGATGGAGGCAAAGCATTCAGGAGGCCAAAGTCCGATTTGGGCTGTAGCGCCATCGTAAGTAAGTAAGTAAGTAAGCATTGTAACAGAACTTATGGCAGGACTAGGAACATATGTGATTTTCAGAAATTTGCCAAACACTCGAAAAGATCATTTGAGGATCTTTCTTAATGAAAACCGTATTGGCGCTCGTCAATAAGTTCGTTATTCTCCAAGTGCTTCATGATTTTGAGCAGTTTCTATAACCTTCGGAAGCACGGAAGTGATGATTATGACGTCCGTTCGTCCGTCTGTTCGCTCTCTAGCTCGAGAACTCGTTGAAATAGAAAGCTCAAATATTGTACACTTGAATTTTGTTGAAAAAATAAGATCAAGTTCGTGAATGCGCCAAATCGGTCCATCCCTTCTGCCCCTCCCATACAAAATGATACAATTTCGAAATTTGACAATAAATGGATTTTCTCGAAAAGTACGAAAGCTATCGATCTGAAATTTCGACTATATTATTTTCACGATGATTTCAATCTACTATAAAAAATTATTTGAATCTCCCACTCCTTCCACCACCTCCCATACAGACTGCACTTTTTTCATGAAATACTGTGGTAAGTCCAGCAGAGGATATACGCTGCTGCAAGGCTAGAGAAGTATCCGTTGACCGATGTTGCTAAATTTATAAAATCATCAAATCATAAATAATATTAAACTACAATTTAATTGTTCTACGCAAAAATTTATTATCCACTTACAAATATGAGCTCCCAGTCCGCGTGGTGATCAAAGGGATCGCAACAGCACTTAAAATATTTTGTTGGCTGTATATATCCAATGGATATACACAGTCAGCCAAGCCGACAGTCAAAAACACGTCGTCGACGGCCGGCGACAGTCAGAAACACATTGTCGTACGGGCGATGGCCGGACCGACAAGTCAGGAACATGTCGTCATATGGGCGACAGTGAGACACACATTGTCGTATGGGCGACAACCGGCAATAGTCAGCGAAACACGTTTTCGTATAGGCGACGACCGGCGACAGTCAGCGAAAACGTTGTCGTGGGCGACTACTGGTAACAGTCAGCGAAATACGTTATCGTATGGGCGACAACCGGCGACAGTCAAGAAAACACATCGTCATATGGGCGACGACCGGCAACAGTTATGAAAACACGTCGTCGTATGGGCGACGACCCGAAACAGTCAGCAGAAACGTAGTTGTATGGGCGACAAACGACGATGACCGACAACAGCCGGCGAAAGTCAGCGAACATGTCGTATTGCTGTGTATAAAAAGGGGCGAGCTTTCGTGAACGCAGTAAGTTGTGAGTTGATATCTTGACGCCAAACAAGCTCTGGATTATAATACTCCAGGAAAACGTCGGGTCGAATGAAAACGAGTTATTGAGCAGGAGGCCAGAGGATTAAACAAGTCCTGGCAACAGATAAAAGCCGATGCTCAGGATCGCGCCTTGTGGCAGAGAGTTGCTACTTCCCTATGCTCCTATAGAGGGTCTTAACAGGAATTCGACTGATCTGAACGGGAGGGTCGAAAGTGGCAAGCTGGTAGGGGAGTCGGCAGGTGAGTGTGATCGACGGGCAGGAGTAAGTCCTGTGGCCGATAGGCGGAATAAGCGAGTGAGTTCTGTGTGAGTGTCAAGATCAGGTCATCACGCAGTGAAGTTGATGGAGTCAGCCGAGAGCGGAAGCGAAAGACACAGTCGTTGTTTGGAAAGTGATAGCGTTGGAATTGACGACGAAGCACGACAACGCGATAACAAAGCGATATAGTGTGAACAAAAATTGTCAAAATTTATCTTAAAAGCGATAAATTAAGTTTAGTTTTTACTTAAAATCGAGCGACGAAATAATATTTATTTGAAATAAATATTCTCCATAGATTTTTCTTAGTGCAGCTTTTTTATTTTAATTGTATACTCTATCTTGTGTCATACGAAGACCGGTGCTCTCTTTGCCACGATCGGACGTATCTTTCTGTTTAAAACTGATCCACTGGCGGTCCATTTAAATTTAAAGACATTAAGTTTGACACATTTGATATAGATAAGAACATCACAAATCAGTTATTATGTTATTCATGTCCTTAAGTAAGACTTTTAATTTTCTGTAATAGTTTCGCTATTGTCGGGAAGATCTCTCAACCCTCAATTGCCTCGATTTCTTTCATGTTAAATCGTCTTCATATTCTCTTCGTTTCAGTTTCCCCAAAGTGGACATTTTCTGGATTCATGTTTCTTGGAATTAGTGAAGAAATATCATTCTGAAGGTCTACGTTTTCAGAATTTGTTCAGAGCTAAGGTCATCCTATCGACCATACTAACCAAAAATTTTTTGCTATTAATTGGTACGATTCTTAAATATGTGACAAAGGGATTTTCTTAAATTTCGAATTTTCGCCGGTTATTGCAGCCAACGCGGTTTTTTCATTTGAAACGGTTCCAAAACTTTCCGAAATTCGAGGGAACTGTTTTGTCTCATTTCATTACCGAGTCGATGTAAGAAATTTCCAATAAAACGAATTCAAATCTCAAATTTGATCGAATTTACAATAAACGCAACAAGAAGCATTTAGATCTTTGGAAAGTGCTAAAGAAGTATTTGTGAAACTTGACTTGGTAGCGAGAGAAGTTGGACTAGCTATTAATGAAAACAAAATAGAAGTTATGACACAAACTAGGAAAAAGGCGCCAATCAGACAAAATACTACAGTGGGAGACTATAACCTAGAAAACGTAAACAGCTTTGTATACCTAGGGGCAAGCCTATCGAAGAATGCGAACCCATCGAATCTAAAAGAAGGAAAATGATGGCAAATAAGACGTATTATTCGGAACTTTCAATAATTAAAAACAAGAACGTGAACATGAAAACTAAACTTAAAATATATAAAACAATTACAAGACCTGTGCTATGCTATGGCAGTGAAACGTGGTCATTAGCTCAGGCATCCGAAAAAATAATTAACGCCTTGGAGAGAAAGGCTCTCAGAACAACCATCAGACCAGTGAGGAAAGACTCGATCTGGAGAGCACGATACAATAGAGAATTGAATGCCATCTTCAACAATCCAGAAGTGATACGTATTTACATAAATATCTGCTACACGGAAAAAAATTTCAGTTGCTAGTGGAACAATATTTGTTGCAAACTCATCATAGGCTTATAAACCATTCAACATAGCCGCAAATGCTATTTTTTTCGATAATATTTCTATTTTTAATGAACAGAATACTATAAAGAGAATCCAATTTCGTATTGCATCCCCGACAAATACTTATAGCCTCACAGGCTACAGCATTTTGCCCGATTTACAATTTCATTTATCCTATTTTGTGTTATATCTATATGGCAATATTAAATTGCGATTGCTACCATAAAAAAAGACATATTCGCTTTGTCGTTGCGCGTTCTTCATTCTTGTTCGTGCGGTTGACTTTTTCCTACTAGGTTGCATGTGAATGTGCCTTTGTGCTTACGAATATGTGTAAACAAAAGCATTGCACATCTGTAAAAAATTTAGATGTGTGCGGCCGATCTCCTTTAAAACAAATGGCAATCTCAAATTGCATTCGTGCCCATATAAAAGGTTTAATTCGGTAAGTAGTGTAAAAAGTATTTTTCATTTGTTGCGCATTCAGTGGTGAGCTTTCGTGGCGTCAAGATGACGTGTAATTAATAAATAAATAGAAATAAGTGACCATATATATGTAACTACAATAATGTTGAAAAAAATCTTAATATTAAAAATGAATTACACTACATAAATATTTTGCTCTTAATAAATCTGTATAATATTAATTATATAAGTCTTTTATTTCAATTTCTAAAAATTCATATTTATAGTGAAACAACTAATCATGAATTGTTATTCCAGCAATAGTACAATGGGCAGATTGACAATATTTTAGGCAGAAAGCATTGTTTTAGAAAGCTCTAGAAGATATATCTTTATGATATGATACTAATATTTATATTAACGAAGAACTATAATATATAGCTCCACATCCTTTATATACTGATGTTTGCAACAATGTAAAATAGTTTTTTGTTCTGTATTATATAGGCGAATATACTATAGCTACAGAAGCTTTGGAAAAAATAATATGGCATTTCGCACCATAGTAATACGATATGTCCCGCTATAATCATATGGTATGCTGCGCCTGAATAATATTGTATCAGCTACCATTTCTGTTTGTTATAATGCCAACAAATAAAGTAGTGTAAGTGATACATTTTTGGCAAAATATATTTGGCTTCCAGCGCTATAATTTATTGCTGTCCTATATTCGCCTATAATTATGGCCCGAGCGGTGTATAAAAAATGGTAGCATATGCAATTTTTTTTTTCCGTGTACATTTATGAAAAAACACAGAGTATACGAAGTACATAACAGCGTATACCACCGTATACAGCACTGGCACCAGAAGGTATATGCTTTTTCTAAGAAAGGAGCAGAGGCTATACGGCGTATTCCACGTATACCCTAGGACGACAGCCCTCACCATAAGCCAATTCCCTCAGTAAGTATAAAATTAATCGATCTGAAATTGTGCACAAAATATTTATTTAGAATTATTAGTAAAACCGAAAAAATTAGATGATTAGCTGCAGTCCTTCTATTCTTCTCATACAATATGACACGATTTCACAACATTCTAAAAAGTCGATTTTCATGAAAAGTATGAATGCTACTGATCTGAAGTTTAAAACATGACAATTGAATGATGTTCATTTCTGAAAAATTCATTAAGAACTCCCCACTCCTTCTATCACTTCCCATACAAACTGCACAATACTACACATGGGATGGAACACAAGCACACCGATTCTTCTTAACGGATAATATGTGAAAGAGGTGCAGGATTTTTGTTATTGCAAGCATTGTCAGCGTGGACGGCGGCGCCGAAAAGGATATTGAGGTCCGTCGAAATAAGCCTCGTCAGGCCTTCGGTATCCTTTCCTCTTTCCGGAGGTTAAGAGAAATCTCCCTTCGCACGAATCTGCGAGTTTTGACGTGTGTGTCACATCTGTGTTGTTCTTTGGTTGTACAACGTGGAACGTGATCGTTTGACTTACCAAGAAACTGCAATCTTTTGTCAACCAATGCCTCCGACGCATTCTTGGAATATTCTGGCCAGAAGTGATCTTCAATGATGAACTTTGGAGTATAACTGGGCAGACTAAAATAGACATTGAGATTCAAGGGCACAAGTGGCAGTGGATCGGTCACACTTTGAGGAAACCAGAGCGAAACATCGTAAAACAGGTTTTGGATTATCGTCAGGTAAGACGTCGATTTGGCCGACCGTAGCATTGAAGCGAGCAGTTGAGCAGGAGGCCATAGGAATAAATGAGTCTTGGCAACAGCTAAAGGTCGATGATCAGGATCGCGTCTTGTGGAAAAGAGTTGTTTCTGTCCTATGCCCCTATAGGGGGTCTTAACAGGAATTTGATAGATTGACTCCTTCCACCACCTCCCATTCAAATACCAATTTTTCAAAAAATACCATAAACAAATTTGTTCAGTGCTTATAAAATTAATAGAGCTGATATTGTGCACAAAATAATTTTTTAGAATTATTAGTAAGACCATAAAAAATTAGACGATTAAATGCACCCTTTCTACACCCTTCCTACCCCCCTCCATACAATATGACACCATTTCACAACTTTACAAAAAGTCGCTCTTCTTGAAAAGTATGAATGCTACAAACCTGCAATTTAAAACATGTGAATTGAATGACGTTTACAGCTATTTCTGAAAAAGTTATTCATAACTTCCCACTCCTTCTACCACATCCCATACAAACTGCACAATTTCACTAAATCCAATACACTAATTTTATCGGTAGCTTTTTATTTTTGAAGCGTCAAAATATTTTGATAGCAACTCTAGCATGATGTGAAAAATTAGTTCAATGCCGTCACCCCTTCTACCACTAACCATACGGAATTCCTTTAATTCAAAAAAATTTCTCTTTGATCTATCATTTCGCATGATTGGGCCTTACGCTCAATTGTAGTCCTGTTATGTTTTTAATTAAATTTTGCATACCGTGATGTACTGAGATGAAATGCGCAATGGCAGTTAGCTCAATAATTTTAAAAGAAGAAGCAACATTTGATTTATTCGAATATAAAAAGCAGATACATACTATTATTAAAAAGTAATTTGTGAATTACTATTTCGAGGCACTTCACACAAATTTCGTATTAATATTATTCTTATCTTATCTGCAATGACACTACAGTCCACAACAAGACTTGGCCTCCTGACCTTCAGGTTCCTTAACAGCGGTGCAATTATCGATCGGGATTTGAACTAACGACCTTCACATTTTAGTCCAACACGCACTAGGCTCCACCACAGCAATAGCTTAATAATCCATCTATATAAATATAATTGTAGTGTCTGTCTGTTATTTGCTTATAAATGACTATAAATAAGTTTTTTGCTTCATTTTAGCAATAACTAAGCAGAATCAAAAGTTTTTAAAAAATTTCTCTCTGTCTGTCTTTCCGGCTTTCACGCAAAAACGGCAGCACCGATTGCAATGAAACTTTTACAGATTATTAGGTCTGCCTCGGGGAGTAATCTGCTTTAGGTTTGGTTTTTCTCCCCTCACGCCTTCTACCCCCTCCCATACAAAGTGACTCATTTTCAAAAACTTATAATAATCAAATTTTCATGGAAACTATGAAAGCGATTAATTTGAAATTTAAAATATATTATTTGTATTATAACTACAATCTTCAAATATATAAATAGTTTGAATCCCCCAACTCCTTCCACCACCTCCCATACAAACTAAACTATTTCATGAAATATTATACTCCAATTTTCTCAGTACGTATAACTTTGATCGAGCTAAGATTTTGTATTAAGTCCTTAATTAGCATTGTTATTAATGTCAGGAAAAAACTAACCAATTAGGTTACTCCTTCTACCCCGTCCCATACAATTGACACAAATCCACGACTTTGCGAAAATTCGATTTTCTTGAAAAGTGTGACTGTTACTGTTCTGAAATATAAAATATATCAATTCAATGATATTTGTAGTTGCTTCTCAAAAAATAATTATAAACCCTCCACTCCTTGCACCACCTCCTATACAAACTGCACTTTTCATGAAATATTCTAAACCAATTTTCTCAGTACATATAGCTTCCATCGAACTAAAATTTTGTACTAAATCTTTAATTATCATAATTATTATAATCACGAAAAATTAATTGATTAGCTTTACTTCTTCTACCCCCTCCCATACAATGTGGCACAATTCCACGACTTTGCAAAAACTCGATTTTCTTGAAAAGTGTGAATCTAACTGATCTAAAATTTAAAACACATCAATTGCATGGTGATGATAGTTACATCTAGAAAAATTACCAAAAACCCCTCACTCCTTCTACCACCTCCCATACAAATTGCACAATTTCACTAAATCCAATGCACTAAGTTTCTCCAGTTACCTATTCAGTTTTTCAAGCTTAAATTTGGTGGAAAATTTTTTTATAGCTACTCTAGCATGGTGTGAAAAAAACGAATTTAGTACTTTCATCTCTTCTATCACTCCCCACACAAAAATTCTTAAGATTACAAAAATTTCGATTTCATCGGTAGTATCATATAATGGGGCTTTACGCACAATCGAAGTCCTGTTATGTTTTTAAGCTTAATGTCATTTTATTTTGGCTTTTTTCAATTAACACTAGCTACAACTATTCACATGTCCTTAACACGTATACATATGATCTCGAATCACGGGTTTGATTTGTTCACGAGCCTCTCCCATTCAAATGCGAGTATCATTCTTAATAATTTATGGTTCTGACACCAACAAAATACAAAACATTGTGTTCAAAGAGCCATTAAAGTAAGCGGATTATATATCCTATATAATGTATTACTAACTACATTCTCAAAAATTCCTTATTAATGCGATTTTTATGCGGACGAAGTCGCAGGCGTTTGCTAGTATTATAATATAATACACCGCATATTTATTATTGTAGTTAGAAATATCTTTCAATTCAATAAAAGAAATTAATAAAATCGCAAAACCGAAAATTCTCATAATGCAATTTCGTCGAAGAAGTTAAATTCTTTCTTCATCTACCATGGCAATACAGCCCAAATCAGACCTTGGCATCCTGAGCTTCAGGTTTATTAACATTTTCCATACTTGTGGTGTAAGGGTCGTCCACAAAATGCCTCATTTTCATGCGTTAAGCGCATGCGTTGTAGAATAAAAGCGCATGCATTACGTTAAAAGATACACATGCATAATTTATGGAAACGCAAAAAAAACTACGTCCAAACGATGCATTTTTTCATTCAATTTGACGCATCCGTCAAGCGCATGCAACAATGCAAGAGAATAGTGCCTCAAACGCATGTGCTTTTTCTCGAAATTTTAGGACACATGCCATAACGGAAGGCTACCTGACTGATATGAGGATCACGTGCGCTATTTAGAGCGATTAGTTTGTAAGCAGTACCACAAAAACTATAAATTTCTGATTGAAATTTTAAGGTAGGAATTTCAAAATGAATTTAAAAAAATGCATAAAAGTTCAAGTTAGCTACGCATATGTGTTGTGTCATTTTCTGGCGCTAAGCGCATGCGTTCTAAGAGAAAAGCGCATGCATATGCTGTGGGACGTTCAGCTTAATGCATTCGCTTTTCTTCTAGAAGGCATGCGCTTAACGTTCGAAAATGACGTAACGTGTTTACGTAGCAAAGTCGCCCTTCCACGAAACATCAAATGCTCTACAATTCTCAGTAAGATTGAGAATGTTTTCTTTGCTTTTCATTTATCAATATTTTTCCACTTTCGATAAACCCTCCGCACTGCTCTGATCGTATCCAATCACTCTTAGTAATAAATCATTTTTTCGCATAGCTTGAAACTTTAAATTTCAAACAGTATCTTATAAAATTAATAAGATGACATCAAAAGTCTCAATACCTCTAATTCCGGTGGCACAAACTACATATTTACTCGAGACCCAAACCTTTTCCAATTAATCCTCTATCCAGATATTTTTATTACCAACTAATTAAACATTTAAGTGAATACGGAAAAAATATCATTAAAATTTATTGCTTTCCAGCATGATATACAATTAATCTCTTACTTACTCGAACGAACAGTTCCCTCTCTCAACAATTGTCGGCTATTTTATCTGAACTATCTTTTAACCCACCACACATCTTTATAAGTCCATAGCATTACAAATAAAATTTACGTACCACCTCCCAAGACCCGCAAATCTCTACAAAACATTTTATTATAAAAGTTTACATCGTTGGGTAGTTATGTTTGACAAATATTCCAACAATTAGCATTAATTACGCGACTTTAATAATTATTGTACACGGGTCTCGCCGTCGACTCAACGACCGTCACACATCGAGGTGAAAATTTGTAATTTACAGCTGTAAAATTTAATAACCAAATCATTTTTTATACTTTTTTTCGAGTTAGTAAATGCTTTTATTATTATAGTTTGCTTACAACTCGGATATATGCATTTAAATTATGCATAAAAATTAACAATAATTTCCAGATATTACTTTTCGATACGTGGAGGTTGACGAAGAATTAATTCTTGATGGAAAAACAAATTTTCAATTTGCAATTATCATTAAAAGCAATTTCAAACACACCCGGTAATTGTATATTACTCTCTACTTCTCCATAATAAAGATACAAAAAAAATCAGTTTTTCTGGCATATTTGCAGCAGCCACAATATCGCATGCAACGCACCAAGCGCGTAGTTTTAACCTTCTAGACACGAGTGTTTTGGTGCAAATTACATGCTATTTCTCCTATATCTTCGCAAATTAGCATGGTGCACCCACAATGAGATCACAGAGCTGAAAAAATTCTTGCATGGAATTGAAATGTTCCGCGAGTAAAAAAACAACCCACCTAACTGCATTGCACTGCACGCACATATGCCATAATGTTTTCAGTGCAAAACGGATAAAAAGTAGCTCAGCAGCAGCGTATTCGTAATAATAATAACAACAACAACAACAAATACAATTTTTGTGGTTATGTTCAGCACCTGCAAGAATGCATGAAAACAAAAATGCATTGTACACGCATCTGTTAGGAAGGATGCATGAGCATGATGATGAGTTCTAAGTAGAAAGAGATACAGAGGGAGCGTAGAGACCAGTCAACGCGACTGTTCCGTAATTAATTAAAACATAATTAGGTATACAACTAACAATTAACTGATTTAATTAGTTAATTTCGAAGGTTTCTATATAATAACTAAGTTTTTTGTTTTTGTCTTTTCTTCGTAAGATATTCCTAGGCGGCTGCAACAAGTCTTCGACTTGCATAACCATTGAATGGAAAAAATACGAGAAAATTTTCAATGCAGTAGCCCCGCCGATGATGATGAGCGCGTGCATTGTCATGTAAATTTGTTACAGAACGGTTTTGCTTGACTTTTAGTCGCAAGTAATTTCTACAAACAAATCACTTCTGGGCATGATTAATATTTAAAAAATTTTAATTTAATGCAAGTATTTTTTCGCACATTACAGTTTAGAATTAATTTCAATGCAAATTCGTTTTCAGTATGACGGTAATAAAATTAGAAAAAAAAATTATTAATAATTGAGACTTTGTTGAATTTTTGATTTAAAGGTTGATTTACTAAAACTTTTGTGATGATGGAAACTTTGGATGTAGTCGAAACGAAATTTATGGGTACTTATAAATTGGTAACAACAATATTTCGGCAGAATTATTTTTCAAAATTTAGAAGATATGGCGAAATTTCATAATTAATTTTTGATTCTATTCTACAATGGCACTAAACTCAAATCGGGCCTTATCCTCCTGATAACAGGTTCCATAACATTTTCATTTTCTTATTGTGGAAAAGTTTTTAGCCGTTCGCACAACCTTCTATCTAAGAATTTTCATTTTCGTAGACTGAAGTTACTAAGGTATACCCAAGCAGACAGTGTGCTGGAATTATACATCGACCGGGATTTGAACTCACAATCTTCGCATTATAGACCAACACGCAATGTACTAGGCTTACTTATTTATTAATAGTGCCCTTTAGATACAAGACCAGATTATCTTCATAGGCACATTTAGACCTGTGCCTAAGGGCCTTAAGTGCCAAAAGGAATTAAATTCTCGTCATACCAAAATTTTCATAAAAAAACTTAAACAATAAATCTGTCAGCTAAACATTCGTCATCCTGCACTCATACAATGAGATAAATATCGGAAGAAGGGCTAGAAGAAAAAAATTACTTAAAAATTTGTAAACCGGACATTCGATCTTGCGCTCAATAACGCGAGAACGCGCCTACCTCAAAAACTGAAATTCTGATGATATGTTTCGAATTGCCAAATTCCTTAATAGGCCAAATTCTTTGACCTTTTTTACCAGATCTCGTAAAAATTTCAAAAAATCTGTTTTTCTTTGTCCCATACTGGAAATATATATGCATGTCCAGGTCAAGCCGCTTGTACCCAAAATAATTTTCACCGCCCCTGATTTTCATTTTTATGGGAAACAGAATCGTTTTTCAAGGAAATGATTTCCGGATTTTACAATGTTGTACTTTGAATAGTGTGAAATTCGGAAATCTTTCCTTTAAATTCAAAATTAGTAATTTAAAAATAATTTAGAAATTGATTTCATTTGTTTCAAATAGGTTTCACTGTGTGTTAAATTTTATTTTTCAAAACATCGATGTGGAGAAGGGGTGCTAGTTAGATATTGTACCTAAGGATGTAACTGACCATGTTTAAATAGCCTTCATTAATAACATATGAGGGCTATTTAAAATGTTGTGGTAGTTTATACTGCCACAATTCCATCCGACTATAGCGCCTAATACACTAAACTACATGTATGACATACTCCCCATGTCGCCATACATATATGCCAGTATATAGTGCAGTTTTCAGTGTCATCACACCTATGTATGTCAATCAAATTCCTGTTAAGACCCCCATAGGACAGAAACAACTCTCTTCCACGAGGCGCGATCCTGAGCATTGACGTTTAGCTGTTGCCAGGAATAACCTGGTTTATTCCTCACACCTATGTAGAGGTTTTCAAAAGCGTTTGAATAAAGTGCGGCGACATGTAGTACAGTTTCTGTGGCAGTTTATTATGCCTTCATACATTTCCTGAGTATCAAAACAGCATTCAATGCGATCAAATCGCGCTTGTTGTTATTTTTTTTGTCCTTCATCCCAATGGGAAATTGAGGTTATAGATCTAAGTGCTACCCACTAGTGAATGGGCTATACTCATTTTAAGGTATTGTTACATATCTGGCAACCACGCAATTCGATCTCTCTCGAATAGACAAGAATTATGCAGAACAGTATCCCCCAATATGTAAAAAGCCACAATTAAAGACCAAGAGCTTTCCAGTATAGTTGAGACATACACCCGACGACATACACGACGGAAGCTTCGATAATAGGGAAAAAATGTTTAAAAGCACGAAGCTTTCAGTCGGGAACCAGTCAGTTATTCAGCGACATTTATGGAAAGCGATAGAACAGTACGCGGCAGTAGTGCCATATAGTGCGAATTAAGTTAAAGTGCGAAGAAATAAATTATCACTTATTTTTAAACGAATTGCGTTTTACTTGAAATCCCGGCGAACCTTTAGCTCGCAACAGTATTTTTCATGTTGGTAATGTTGGATTACAGACAGAACTGGCGAATGGTTGTCAAAAATTGAAATGAGAGCCTTTCGACGATGCTAACTCTTAATCTACATGATACTTCCTAGATATGGGGTTGATCGAAAGAAAGAATTGTAAAATTAGTGCATTTCTATTTGAAGTGGATGAAAGTTTGCGAGTATTTTAGTAACATTTATGAACCAGGACACTTTTACCAATTTAAAATTTTTGTGAAAATATGACATCCTTTAAAAAATTCAGTTTATGTTTAGTAATTAACATAATCAGACAAATAGTCTGAGTCAAAAAAAAGAACCGGATTTTTTTAATGTTAAAAATATATTCTTATCGGCTTTTCGCGGCGGGGTGTGCTACCAGAAATCTACGACGCACACGTTAATTTATTTCAATGTCGTTCGAAACTTCGCAGTGACCGCATCAAAGCCAAAATGAGGAAAAAGTATGCAAAACGTTACGAAGCAGCATTTCTGTGTTGGCACTCAAAAGGGCCAAAATTATCGTATTCCGCGGCTGGAAAAGTAATTAAAAAATCGAAAAATTTTTTTTTTTTAAGTAGCCGAACACAACTTAGGGGGTCACCCTTTAATGCAAATTACACAGTCATGTCGGTAAGGGAAAAAAAGGAGTTAAGGTTAGTCGGGATTGAAAGAGGGGAAAAGCCTAAAATGCTGGTGGACGTTGAGTTTGAAACGTCGAATGTCGTCTGACAATGGGAATACATCTTTAGGCAATGCATTTCAGAGCTTCGAAGTTCGGGGTATGAATGGCTGCCTATATTTCACTGTGCGGGTAGTTGGAAGCTTAACAGTTAACTCGTGTGCGCTTGATGCTAGGCGTGTATTTCTAGGAAATGAGTACAGAGGAGGAATAAGTTTAGCAAGTCCTCACTGCATTTACCATAAAAGTAGCGGTAGTAAATGCTTAGTACACCAACATTTCTGCAATGCTCGAGTCTATAGAAACCGTGTTGGCTTCATCTCCAATTAGTCAGAACGCCTGTCTCTGGAAGTTGCGTTTTGGGTGCCCCAGTTCATAAATGCGATTTGAACTCGAGGCGTGGTCTAATGTAGGCTTTATAGATATTTGCTAGGTCACTGGGAGTAAAATAATTTTTACATCTTCGGAGAACTCCTAGGCGTTTGGAAGCGTCAAGTGCTACGTCAAGTATGTACTGGTTCCAATTAAGGTGGCTATTTCTTTTGATGCCAAAGAGTGAGAATTATTCGGAAGAGTTTAGTAGGACACCACCGAAGGTTACATTAGAAAACGACGCCCGGACATCACGTTTGAGGGAAAGATGACAGGCCTGTGTTTTTGAAGTGTTGAACTCTACTCTATTTATCCTGCCCCATTCCAAGATTAGATTCAGGTCAGAGTTCAATGATCCAAATAGTTTGACACGTTTAGATGCTACCGGGACACGGTGAGCGTTAGTAATCAAGTCGAATTCATAGATGTTATCCAGGGTACTGTCATCTGCAAAGCAATATATCGGATTGAGCGTTGACGACAGAAGATCATTGATAAAAATAAAAAAGAGTGTGGTTGATAAAACAGAGCCTTGGGGATTCCGGAATCTATGGGAAAGGAAGAAGATGCCACGCCATCCAATACGACTTGTATGGTGCGTTAATGTAAGAAACTCTCAATCCACTTTACAAGGTTATTATTAAAGCCGACTGCTTTGAGCTTCACTAGGAGACAATTGTGCCAACAATTGTGAAGTGGAACCAGCGGTCTAAATTGTACAAAAATGTGAATGGCTTTTCCGATCGGGGCTTGAAGCAAGCGATCACGAGCAAACAGGATAAGGCGATGCTCCAGTTCGAGCGGATTCCTTCCCTGCACCAGGCTCATAATCTTTTCGCTAAGAGGCGAATAAATCCCAATGCCAAGAAGAACGGCGTTTGAAGGCGGCGAACGTATCTTACCGTCAAAACCGATGCTCTCTCAAAAACAGATCGACAAGGCTTCTACTTCTACAATGGCACTATAGCCCAAATCGGGCCTTGACCTCCTGACCTTCAGGTTCCTTAAGATTTTTCATTATTTATTGTGGAAGGGTCGTTAGACCCTCTATCTTCGAATTTTTCATTTTCAAAGATTGAGATGACCAAAGTATACCCAAGCGGGCAGTGAGCTGGAATTATGCGTCGACCGGGATTTTAACTCACGAACTTCGCATTGTAGACCAACACGCTACCTACCAGGCTACACCCTAGTAGCGCAAGGCTTGGGTACCGAAAATATGGATCATGATCAAAGGTATTTTTTCGAAACTTTTTGAGCTTGGGTTTGGCTCTAGCAAGCTTGGTCTTCCCGCGGTAAACATGTTCTTAAGCGCACTGTTAAACATCCAGCAATGGGGAATGATTGGGGATGCGCGCTTTCGGCTGTTTAGAGCTCTTTACCGAAAATTTGAACGCCAAAAAATTTTCCAAAATTACAAGTGAGGACTTTTAAAATCGGTCAAGAAGATGTTTCCAAAGAAAAACGAAAATTACGTATTGCAAGAGGAAAATGACCCGAAATATCACAGTTGACTCTGCAAGTCCTGAAAAGAAGAGAATAGCGTCAAGACAATGGACTAACCTTCCCAGTCCCCAGATGCTTACCTCATTGAAAACGTTTGGGGGATTTTGAAAACTCCTCCCGCCGGAAAGCCTGTCCTCGAGTTAAACTGGTGCGCGCTATCCGCGAAAGTTACCAGTCTATACTTGTCAACTATGGAGATTACACGGCATATTAAACACTTGCGACTTGTCATTTTGAATATACTTCAATGTATTCTATTAAAATAATTGCTGTTCCATTCTTCTGGCATAGACTGCATTCGATGTTACCAATTTTCCCCTTAAAAATAACTCTGCATAGGGGTCATGTAATGATTACTGAATCGATATTATACTAACTACCATTCCAATTTAATATAACCTAATATATTTTAATTTACCTCAATTAACTAAACCCAATTTGATATAAGTATGATATTTCTAATGGAAGGATGGTCAAACTTATAAAACAGAGCGTAGTCTCAACTTGTCAACTTAATTATTGGAGGTGTGTAGTGTGCTGAGTTTGTTAAATACTCTGCAGCATCTGTTAATATGCTCATTTTGTCCGTAGTCTCTGTACTATGTTGATATTCCTGAGGTATTGAATGACTCGTCATTGCCATAAGATCTAAATATAATTGAGAAGTGTTCAACCGTAATAAATATGGCGCTTAAATCGGGGAATCAATAATATATAGCCCTGTGTTAAGCATATCAAGAAAGAATTGAGTTTCTAACATTTTGACTTTTTATATTTAGTAAAAAAAAATTTTTTATTTAATTCTTTGAGTTTGTAAGATCATATAAAATTACAATAGGGAAAAATTGAGCTTTATTTTCTCCAATCACTCCAAGCAATACTTATATTTACAGGACGAAGTTTTTGATGTTTTTGACTCGAAAGTTGAAAGAGTTCTCTACTGAAAAAAATGTCCAGCGAGTTGCAGTTTCAAAATCACGGATTAGGGAAAATTTGAATTCTACCTACCATTCTCTCATTCATACATAACCCACACCACATTGTATTATTACAGGTATTTTAATAAGATAATTCTTGAAGAAATCAATTTATTAAATCCAAAATTTAATTTTCCTAATATTCTAATTTTAAATCCCGCTGGCTCTGAAATTATTCGAATCTTTAAGTTTTGATTTTTTTCCGAAATTCTTAGTGGATAATATTTAGGCAGGCATTTGAAGTAATTACTTGTAAAAGTACGGTCGAGCCGTTTTGAAAATTAGCTTTTTTTGAAAAATCTGTCATTTTTGTCGATGAAATATTTTCAAAATCTAAGCCAAAGGATAAGTGGGAAGATAGAAGGATTGGACGAATATTAGAAAATCTGCAAGGTAAATTTCTAAAAAGCAATAACACTGTGTGTACAAACAATCTTGGTTATCTGACATTAAAAGTAAATACTTCATTTTTCACTTCAAGTTTTTGTCAATTGTATAGAGAGTCGGTTACTATATTCGCATTGATAACTACGGTATATGTTACAAAATCCGATAAAAATGTTACTATAAATATATATAAATCTTCCTAAGTTTGCTTCCAACATGCAATTAAGATGCAACTTATAAAACTGCGAGAGCTAGGTGCCCATTGTAAAACTATTAGAAAATCATTTTCAATCGAATTAAGACCATAAACTTAACGAGTGGCCCAATCATACGATACTCTAGATGAATTAGAAATTTTTGTGATCTCAAGAAATTTCGTAAGGAGAGAGGTAAAAGGAGTGACAACATTGAATTAATTTTTTTTCAGATTATGTTAATGTAGCTATAAAAATGTTTGATACAAAAATTAAGTTTCAAAAATTTAATAGGTACCGAGAAAATTAGTATATTAGATTTAATGAAAATGTGCAGTTTGTATGGCTGGTGGTAGAAGTAGTAGGGGGTTTTCGTTGATTTTTTTCAGAAAAACTATAAATTTTATGAAATTGACATCTCTCAAATTTCAGACCAGTAACATTCATACTTTTCGTTAAGTTGTGAAATGGTGTTACATTGTAAGGGAGGGGAAGAAGCAGTGAAATTAATCAGTTAATTTTAGCCGATCTGAATTATGATGGTAATTAAGTATTTAGTACAAAATTTGAACTCGACAATTATCAAACGTTCTGGGAAAATTGGATTATAGTATTTCATGAAAAAGTGAAGTTTGTATGGGAGGTGGTGGAAGCCGCGCATGCATTACATTTATGATAAAAATAATAATCCTAAATTTGAAATTATTAGCTTTTTTAGTTTCCAAGAAAGTTATTGTAAATGTTTAAAAATGAGTCATTTTGTATGGGAGGGCTGTGGAAGTGGTGGAGCGATTTAGTCCGCTCACGAACTTGGCCTTAGTTTTTCGTCAAAAAAGGCGTGTACAAAATTTTAACTTTCTCGATCGACGCGTTTTCGAGTTAGAGAGCGCACGGACAGATGAACGGACAGACAGATGGACGTACATCCGGTTTTGAGCGACAACGAATATGTCTATAGCCTTGGTGACTCCGTGCGAGCATTATTTCTTGGTGTTATAAACTTTAGAGTCAGCTTATAATACTCTTAGATTCCATCTAGAGAATAAAAATAATAAAAACGGTTGGAAACAATGAAACTTTTCATTGTAAAAAATGAGTTTTCAATCTCACAGTAATAACTGTGTGCATAGCTCAATGGTTACGTATGGCAACTAAGAGTAATTGCCGTTCTTTGGGAAAGTAGCAACGTATTAATAAACAAACAAATCGAAAACTAGGAGCTATTCAAAGAGGTTTAAATTGGTGACTTTTTAGATACTCCACGTTACATGAAGTCTTGCATAGCGCAGGTTTTATTAAAGGGGCAAGGGTTTTTCTCACTCTTGTATAACTTAAGTTTAAATACTGTTGCGAGCTAGGGGGTTCGCCGGGATTTCAAGTAAAACACAATTCGTTTAAAAATAAGTAATAATTTATTTTTTCGCACTTTAACTTAATTCGCACTATATGGCACTACCGCCGCGTACTGTTTTATCGCTTTCCTGAACCGGTTCGCGTTTTCCATAAATGTCGCCGAATGACTGCCTCCCGTGCTTTTATACAATTTTCCCCAATTCTCGAACCTTCCATGGTGTATGTCGTCGGTTGTGTGTCTCATCTATACTGGAAAGTTCTAGATCTTTAATTATGGCTTTTTACATATTGGGGATACTGTTCTACATAATTCGAGAAAGATCAAATTGCGTGGTTGCCAGATCTATAACAATACATAAAAAATTTTTCGAACAAATTAAGGAAAATATTTTTACTTAAGCAGCAAAAATATGATGACACTGGCTGGAAAATAGCTTCGGAACGAGCCTGGCTAACATCGATTTATAACTTCATTATCATTAGTTTATCAAAGTTAGTAGGGTGTATCCTAGTGGGTAACGTGTTGGTCACCAATACGGAGGTCTGAGGTACAAATCACGGTCGATGTATAATTTCAGCACATTACTTGCTATCTTGGCCATCTCAAACTTCAAAAATGAAATTTCGTAGTTAGAGGGCTGTGTGAAGGACTCGCAACTCTCTAACAATAAAAAATAAATATTAAGGAACCTGAAGGTCAGGAGGCCACAAACCGATTTAAGCTGTATTGCCATGAAGAAGTTTATAGATGCTGCAGTATTGATGAGTGCTTCAAACTGTCCCTCGGATTTTATTTTATTCATTTGAGTAAAAAATTGTTCTATGGAACCGACTAACTATGATTGCAATATTGTTTGACATGAAGAAATAGCATAAAACTACATGGTAAGAAACGTTCATCTTGAGAAAAAATCAGATTTTGCGCAGTTCAGCTTTATTAATTGTGACGTTTCGGTTTCTACTAAGACCTTTATCAATATCTTGAGGATCAACAGAAAATCGTTCCTTTAATTCGAAAAATATTGTAAAAACATTCCCCAAACCATAATCATTTAAAATCAGTAAATTTTGATGGCATCCGCTAGGTAGGATATCACGCCACGATACTGCTCTAAGTTCGCAAGTAGTTGCACCCTGTTTACACAAGCCTAGAGTTACTATATAGGAACGGACCCCCACTTATTAGAGTTTGAACACCAGGTTCAGGAGCAGAGCGGGAAAGTTTTAAATCGGAAGATTTTAGGCCAAGTATTTTACCTTATTTTCTGCGATCGATTTGGTTATTTGACCAAGTATAAATTTAAACACCCGAGAATTACGTTTCAAGTAGTTTTTAGTTTTTATTTTCTTGGGCGCGTTCCTATACAATAACTCTACAGAAACCATAATTACAAATCCGTTGTAAGCAGGCCTGAGACGAACTGCAGGTACTCAATAGAGTTACTCTATGACGAAATAAGCACAAGGCACAGGAGAGAGTTATGTCAACCTATCAAAGTGGACGCTTTTCATTTTCATATGTATGTGTGGAAAAGCTGATTATCTTGATCGATTTTGAATAAAGCCCGTCAGGACTTCGATATAAGTTTGCCTTTCTACGCACGCAGCTGCGATTGTGCGACAGAAGTCAAAGTCCCGTAAGTCAATGTCTCCGAATCATTTTAGGGATACTCTAGCGCCAACTAGACAGACTAATATAGGCATTGAGATTTAAAGACAAAAGTGACAGTGGATCGGTCACATATTGCGGAAGCCAGATCAAAATGCCTTTGAAGAAGCTCTAATTTTACCCCCAAAGGAAAACATCGGGTCGGTCAAGTACGTAGTACATTGAGTCAAGCTGTTAAGCAGGAAACCAAAAAAACCAAATAAATGCCGATGCTTAGAATCGCGCTTTGTGGAAGAGATCTATTCTAGATATTTTTCTATATATATTTTATTAAATTTGGGGAACACGTGAGAGCACTGCGACCTTCCCGGCCTATTGTGCGTTTATTGTCCTTTTCTTCTTCTACTTCTAAATAGCGCTACAGCCCAAATCGGACCTTGGCCTCCTGATATTCAGGTTCCTTAACATTTTTGATTACTTATTGTGGAAGGGTTGTTAGCCCTTCGCACAACCCTCTTTCTACGAATTTTTTCATTTTCCTAGATTGACGTGACCAAGGTATATCCAAGCAGGCAATGTGCTGGAGTTATGTATTGCGCCGACCGGGATTTGAACTCACGACCTTTGCATTACAAGATCAACACGCTACCTACTAGGCTACACCCTAGCTTTTATTGTCCCTTTACCCTACCATAACTCAATAGCTTTGGCTAATCTAAGTATCTTTAGCTAGTTCCTCGGTAGAAAGAAAATCTTTTACGAGAAGATTGTGCCTTTTTCTTGCTACTGCTTCACACTGACATAGGATGTGTTCTGTCGTTTGAGTCTTCGAGACAGATGTCGGTTTCAGCTAAACCCATAATTTTGAGGTGGTGGTTTACTCCTCTGTGCTCCGTCATTAGGCCGATTAGAGTACTAATATCACTCCTGCTTTTAGTTATTTTAGTTTTTTTGATATTGATAAGCCTTGAAGTAATAGATTTTAGTAGATTTAAGTTCTTGTTCAACCCACTTTCTAAGTATAGGGCTGTGGTGCCCTTTTGGTCTTCCGCAGAATAGCTTTGGACCAAAAAAAATTTTTTCTGCGCCGTTTTTTGCACGGCGATTAGCCTCTTCATTTCCCTCACTTTACACATGTCCTGGTACCCACAATAAGGTTACATCGTTCCTTTTTTCTCCAGGATGATTAGATTTAAAGGCAGTCTCAAGCTATCCTCGATCCGTGTTTATTGGATGTTAGGGCTTTGAGAACCGTCTGACCGTCCAATAGGATATAAATAGATTTATTGCGATGAGCCCTTTTTACATGCTCTTGAATACATAGCTCCACTGCAATTAGTTCAGCCTGGAGTGGTTTTAAAATCGATAAGTTAGGACCTTTAAATCCGACTTCAGTCCCATCTGCATACCAGATTCCTCTTCCATTTCAGGGAGAATGGATTGGCATTCCGTGCGTTCACTGAAATAACTTCGAAGGGGGTTTCAAACTTGAATTTTGTCAGCATAGCGTCCGATAGTGTTTTTTTTTGGATATGCATCGGAGGAGTGCCTAGGAACATTTCCATTGCCGCCGTAGGACAGGTTTTCATTGCTCCTGTGATAACAAGACAGCCTTTGAATTTTTTGTAGCGAAAGCTGTGATTTTTCTTGCAAAATTTCAGTCCAAGTTGATTCGTATGTGACTATTGGGAGAATGATTGTCCTGCAGTACCAGTAGATCATCTTGGTAATTCCCATTTCCTGCCAAATAAGCTTTTGTAGGCCCAAATTGCTTTTAGTGCTTTGGCATGAGTCCATTCTATATGTTTGTTCCAGTTGGGTTTGCTATCCATTACAACACCTAGATATTTTACCCCATCTGAAAAGGGTATTGCTGTTCCATTTATTGAAGGAGGTATGATGTGGATTTTCCTTCTATTTGTAAATGGTGCTATCTCAGTCTTACTTGAGTTGATGTTCAAATTTATAGACCAACACCTGTTCATTATCACCTCTAAGGCAGATTGAATCCTTTCATTAATGGTAATATGACGAGGTCATCGGAATATCCTATTGCCTCGCAACCTTTTTTGCTTTTAGTGCTTTGGCATGAGTCCATTCTATATGTTTGTTCCAGTTGGGTTTGCTATCCATTACAACACCTAGATATTTTACCCCATCTGAAAAGGGTATTGCTGTTCCATTTATTGAAGGAGGTATGATGTGGATTTTCCTTCTATTTGTAAATGGTGCTATCTCAGTCTTACTTGAGTTGATGTTCAAATTTATAGACCAACACCAGTTCATTATCACCTCTAAGGCAGATTGAATCCTTTCATTAATGGTAATATGACGAGGTCATCGGAATATCCTATTGCCTCGCAACCTTGTTTTGTTAGACGGTCCAGGAGCTGATCTACTACAATTGATCAAAGAAATGGACATAGTGTCCCTCCATGGGAACAGCCCCTTTAGATCTGTGCAGTCAATGAGCTATCACCTAGATCCATGGTTTTCATTCGGCTCTTTAATATGGCGTGTATCCATTTTATCGTTGTTTGCAAACCCTTTTTCCTAGCTGCCGATATTATGGCTTCATGGGGAGTATTGTCAAATGGTCCTTCTATATCTAGGAATGCGCAAAGAACAACTTCTTTATAGTCTTTTGCCTTTTCGATTTAAAGCAAACAAATTTTTTTCTATGCATGATTTTGTGACCTATTAATCTTTCCAGCCCGGCGGCATAGTTGAAATGTAAGGTTAGCACGATATTTGTGGTAAATTTTTTATTTACCCAATTTTTTGGTTATTTTCATTAGTTTTTCATATTTTTTTTTCTCGATACTCAAATGCAAATAGCATCCGCGTCACCTGGAAGTCTTTAAACAGAATTTACTACTCAAGATTTTCTATAGTCAATTCTATGTTCTGCTTCAGTTGCAGAATTACTCCAGATAAATCCTTTTGTTTCGTTTTTCATTATTACTGCTTTCCGACGATGGACTTGCTTTCTCTGTTAATCTTAGCGATAATAGAAGGTTTCTTCTTTGTCATTGTAGACATTTGTCGGAGATTCGTATTTCCCTTTCTGGCGGCACAATACCTGTAAACTTCTCTGATGACCTGACATCTAGATTTCTTATGTAAATTCTGGAAAGCCGATATTTAGTGACTACAAAAAAAAAAAATAATAATAATAATTGCGTCGAATCAAAAGTGTAAGAAACCTCGTATAGTATACGAAACCAGTGTGGAAATTCGCACCTAGGAAATCATGTTCGTACAGCCTACTTAAAGATTCAATAATATTTAAATCTCGAATTCGGATAAGATTTAACTCTTGATTATTTTTCTTACTATCCAGTATATCATCCAAGAAACCGAAACCAAATGCGAGACAATTTTCTGTCATTCTATAAAAATGAAACCTGACCATTAATGCTACTGTCTTAAAGATTCGACTTAAAACAATCTTCAGAGCGGAATGATCGTATATTCGCAAACAGTTACGTACATGATAGTCAAGTGCATGTATATGCGAAGCATAATAAATCTGTAACCGAACACCATTATACGCACAATCTTATAAGACGGCTTACAGGTAATCTGGCCACACATCAAATGCCAGGCTTTTTGTGTTACCAGTGTAAAAGTGAGATTATCGTAATCTAGAATTTCATTCTTTTATTTACAAAATTTTTGATACAAGCTTGGTCTTATGGTTCTCAAGCAGTTACAGGGATTTATAACTAGTATATAATCATGTCTGATTCGAAGGTAGGGTCCTTTCTGATCATCTTCAGTAAGTCCTTGTCATCTACTATTTCAGTTCGCGACGATTTATATCAGCTTCCTGGAAAATTACTAAAGCTACAAGATACTGGACGTACATGTAAAATCGCGTAGTATAATTTTCCATGACTCATCGTATAATTTTTTTTTTCTCAGTTAAGACGGAAAATTGGTTTAGGGGTATCGAATTCGCAACCGGTAGAGTACCGTCTAGAATTTAAAAAAAAAGACGATTATTATTTTTTTTTCAATAAGTCTTACTGGTATTGAGTGCATCCGAGCTAATAATGTTTCTGCAATTTTCATGTTTGCAGTCTTGTTGAAAAATTTATTTAACATTTTGTTGACAATCGCTATATGACCATAATCGAATGATAATTTGACTTACACAGGAACTACCATATACAAGGGATAACAAGATTATTTTTATTTTTTTTATTTTTTGGACAACGAAGTCAGTATGTACCTTCAAAAGTATTATGTTACGGTGTTAAACTCAGGTAATGCTTATGTCAAGTCGAGTTTCACATGTCTGATACTTTTATGCGACACTTTAGCACAATCACCCACTTAAAATGCGACTCTCATAAGTTGTTAAAAAAAACTCATTTTATATGCTTAAGCAAATAAAAATGGGAACGAAGGGTTCTTCAGAGGAAACGTAGTTTAATGCAGAAAATGATGGGTACGCTCTCGTAAACAATTTTCCATTTTCATTCGTACCGCGATTTCGAATAGCAATAGTTTTTCGAAACACTTACAAAATGTACTAAAAAGAGTGCCAGCAAAAACCCTCGAAATATCACAAAACCTCCGACCTACCATATGAATTTCCACTATGGCTTTCATGTTATAACAATTAAAATGGCATTTAACAATCATGGCTTATTTTCCTCCGCCCTCATGCACTTCGAATGCAGTAAAACTTGCCGGGCTATAATTTCACGTCATCGTCGTCATTATAGTGAGAGTTATACGATGTCAGAAATTCGCATAAAGCTATATACGTAGCTGTGTGTCGCTATGTTCATTTAGTATCACGTTGTCGTACTCTTCCAGTAAATTAGTGAAATTATAGAAATTTAATTGTGAAACAGAAATTATGTGTACTGTAATCATTTTGGCGCAGAGTTTGATTGCGATTTCTGCATTCATTTTTAAAATATCTGGTAATATAAAGTTTTAGTATAAATTAGGACATTAACTGTTCGAAATGTGTATTATGAAATATAGGCAGACTTTGGGGTGTTTTCTAAGAGGCGGAGACCTTGAAATTGGCAACACTGGTTTCTGTGACAGCTGATTTGACAGTTCACGGTTATTTAGGGGTTATTTTGTTTTGGCAATTGATCATGAATAGACTCATGTCGGAGCAACGTTTGCAAATTATTCATATTTGAAAATTTTGGAAATTTTGTTCAATGATGAAGTACACTTTTAGCTTAATGGCCATGTCAATAAGTAGAATTGCCGCATTTGGAGCGATGATAATCCACACGCCATTGTCGAAACACCATTACATCCAGAAAAAGTCACCGTTTGATGCACTGGCCGTTGGAATTACTGGTTCATAAGTCTTTAAAAATGTTGATGGTCAGATCGTTACAGTGAACGGTGAGTGGTACAGAGACATGATTTCTAACTTTTTATCCGACTGAATGGAAGGAGGGCGTCATTGTGAAAATTCCGAAGAAGGGCGACCTTCGGGATTGTGGCAATTGGCGTGGTATATGTCTACTTGCTGCTGTATCAAAAATTATGGCTAAGGTAATTCTCAATAGAATCCTATGTCGTCGAGAGCACTCTCGAAGTTTATCAGGCTGGACTCCGTAAAGGGTCGTCTTGTACTGACCACACAAATACCCTACGGATAATATTAGAGCAGTCAGCCGAAATGGGTTCGCCACTACATCTCATGTTTGTGGACTTCGAGAAGGCTTTCGACAGCGTTAAGCGAGATTACATATGGAATGCTTTGCGTAGGAGAGGTATTCCAGATAAGGTCATAGCTATGATTAAAGAATCCTACGAAGATGCAAGGTGTCGCGTCTTGCATAGAGGAGAGCTGTCCGAGAGCTTTCCTGTGCGAACGGGTGTCAGACAAGGCTGCATATTATCACCAGCCCTGTTCCTGGTGGTAATAAATGACATCTTGAAAGCTGCACTGGAAGGTGGGGAAGGTAAGGGTCTTCAATGGAGACTACTTAACATCTTAAGTCACCTTGATTATGCTGATGACGTGTGTTTGCTTGCACATAACCGTTCGGACTTAGAGTCAAATGTTCGCTCGTTGCATTCTAAATGCAAAGTGGCGGGACTGAAAATAAATGTGCGTAAAACCAAGTACATGCACATGGGTTCGAACGCAAGCACACCGATTGTTCTTAATGGACAGGATGTGGAAGAGGTGCAAGATTTTTGCTATCTCGGAAGCATTGTCAGCATGGACGGCGGAGCCGAAAAGGATGTTGAGGCTCGGCTAAATAAAGCTCGTCAGGCCTTCGGTATCCTTTCACCTTTCTGGAGGTTAAGAGAGATCTCCCTTCGCACGAAGCTGCGAGTCAAATCCGTGTTGTTATATGGTTGTACTACGTGGAAAGTGACCGTTCGACTTACCGCATTTTAGGAATATTCTGGCCAGAAGTAGTCTCCAACGACGAACTTTGGAGTACAACTCGCCAGACTAAAATAGGTATTGAGATTCAACGGCGAAAGTGGCAGTGGATCGGTCATACTTTGAGGAAACCAGAGCGAAACATCGCAAAACAGGCTCTGGATTATAACCCTCAAGGAAGACGTCGGATTGGTCGACCATGTAACACATGGAAGCGAGCAGTTGATCAGGAGGCCAGAGGAATAAACAAGTCCTGGCAACAGCTTAAAGCCGATGCTCAGGATCGCGCCTTGTGGAAGAGAGTTGTTTCTGTCCTATGCCCCTATAGGGGGTCTTAACAGGAATTTGATTGATTGATTGAATTGGAAAGGATTAATGTCCCAGACATGTAGTTTTAACAGGACGGCACCACAAGCCGCACTGCGCGCGATACAATTAATTTATTGAAAGATACATTTGATGATCGATTAATTTCACGAAATGGTTCTGTTAACTGGTCACCTCGTTCGTGCGATATGACGCCATTATATCTTTTTCTCTGGGGATATGTAAAGTCCCAGCTAGAGTCTTTCATATGTGTAACATAGAGAATACAGTGCATCAAGACGAACATCCACCATTACTTTTGTGTTTTCCATTAAAGTTCCTCAAACATTTCTCTGAATGACCCATGGCAAAAACTTCACACTCGACTTGATCGAATTTACAGCATGCAAAGAAGCAAAGGTCCTCCGAAGAATTTTGGGACCTGTGAAGGAAAGAACGGAATGGCGAATAAGATACAACCACGAGTTGAATCAACTCTACGACGAGCCAGAAGCTTCAACGTTCATCAAGCTACGTAAACTGCAGTGGGCTGGCCATGCAGAGCGAATGGAAGACAGACGAATCCCCAAACGTGCTCTGAGAGGCAAAGCGAGTGGTAACCGGCCAGTAGGCAAGTCACGCAAGCGATGGGAAGACTCGGTTGATGAAGATAGCAAAGCCATCTTAAAAATTAGCAGCTGGAGGACGCGGTCTTTGGATCGAGATGATTGGAGGCGACGATTTCAGGAGGCCAAGGCCCGATTTGGGCTGTCGCGCCATTGATGATGGTTGATGAAAGAAGCAATGTGAAATTTGCAACAAACTTTTTTCTTGGAAGGAACTTCAATATTATTCTCCATCGCTTCAAGCACTGCCCACTATCAAAATTTCATTAATGATCGAAAAACTATCAGAAAAAAAAGTGATAGTAGAGTGCTGGCAGTAATACTTGTATTTGTTGCATAGTAAAGGGAAAGCTTTTATCATTTTTGTTTCAGTTTGAAGCTCCGGCATCTCTTTTCGGCCAGGAACTTATTTCCTTATTCTGAATATTAAGCTCGCATTCACACATTTTTCTATACATTAGCACTAATTTGAACTGTACAGGCGAAGGAAATACACAGTATTTCTATACCATAGATAAATGCATATTTCGAAACACTTTGAGCCCAAAAACAAGTCCGAGCTCAAATAGAATCCATTCGAAACTTTACCGGAACGAAAAACAATACTCTTAAGACAATCCTTTTTGTCTCCAACTCCATAAATTAGTTATCCAGGTAATTAAACACTCACACTCATATTAACACAGTGTGATACAAAAAAAAAAAAAGAATTATAAACAAAAAGCTTCCATCGTTAAGTGGTCGGTTCCAGCTAAGTCCCTTCGACCCAAAACTCTACTGTAAATACCTAATCTCGTATTCATCCAGCGTTTCAAGTGGATTGGTGTCATTTTTCAACATGTCTCCTTCTCACCTTTTATTAATGTTTCGCGCGCATCATTTGTCTTTTCTTTCATGCATCGCCACAGCCAAGGTCGAACCATATCGCTCCTCTTTCCTTAGTTTCCGGGGCATGAAAAAAAAAGCTCCATGAATGCCATATTTCGATTGCTTCCTACTCTCATCTTAGTTGTCGCGCTGTCATCAGCTCTGCTGTCCCTGCGGAATCTTTATCGTTTTTCATCCCCTCGTCATATTATCCAACAACAGTTTCAATTTCCTTCCTAGCTAAGTGGTTTCTGGACGGAGCAATCTACAGTGGAGGATTTTTTTTTTCATTTAGCTACTTACCCGCCATTATTCATGACCATAGCCGGGCATCTTCATCACACATTACTACTTTTTCATTGCTAGGCTTAAGTTCTCTTTGGAGCAATATACGTGCCAGAAAAGTGTAGTTGTAGTATTTTTTACGAATAGCTTTCTAGATACATTTCTATGACTCGACTATATTTGGTCAGGCTTTTTCAAGCGGCAGTTTTTGCAATCAAGAATATTGCACGAACTTGGTCACAGAAACGCCGTCGGTATGACAAGAAATTCAAGCAGTTTTACGCTTTATTTCTATCGAATAAGTTAGCTGGGAAAATTGAACAAGAGTAAAAAGTATAGGAATTTCTTAGTCTTTTTTTTTGATTGAGTTGACGATGATAGAATGCAGTTTTTTAGTGAGGTAAGCAATTAGTTTCAGATATAACTGCAATAGATCTGAAAAGCTTGAAATTGACTACAACAAGTTTTTAGATACACGAGTCGTATTCGCAAATTCCAGAAGAAGTTATTATTAACGAGAGTTTACATAATTTGAAAAATTACTGCAAACTGCTTAACAATATAATTTTCTAACATATTTGCCGGAAGCTAACCTTTTCGTCTTTAAAGGATCAATAAAATTTGGCAGCTTTGAGTATATGCTGATATGTCTCTAAGTTTTTAAACTCTAGATGAAATCTGAAGTTTGCTTTAAAGTTTGTTAAGCTGAGAAATAAGACTCGCGACAAAAAAAAATGGATTGCACAGTTTGTATTATCGCTCAAAAAGCTCAAAGCAGAACGTTCGTTCGTGCACTCTCTGGACTTAGAACGCGATAAGCTAGAAAGTTCAAAATTTGTAGGTCAAATCCCTACATCCCTTATACCCTCTCCCAGACAAAATGACTCATTTTCAAAAATTTACAATAATCGAATTTTATTGGAAACTATAAGAGCTAATAACGTGAAATTTCAAATATTTTATTTTTGTCATAAAAAGCATAACAGAATTTTGATTGGGCGTAAGGTCCAATCATATGATACTCTAGATGAAATGGGAATGACTTCAATATACCGGAAAATATGTCATCTCAAATTCTTTCGAATAGTGAATAGAGACTTTTGCATGGGAGGTGGTAGAAGTAGAAGGAGAGGTTTACATTTTTCGCATATGACACCGAACATGGCATGCAAAATTATTTTTTGCTGAACTTAAAGTTTTTAGTTTTCATTATTTTTAAAGAAATTGGGGTATTTGTATGGAAGGTGGCAGAGGAAGTGGAGCGTTTTAGATGATTTTGAAACTGCTTATCATCACCCTTATCACCATGCTTTGATTCAATTTCAAAGTCGCTCTCATATATTCGAAGGGGAAATGCTTTTCTTGAATTTATAATATTTATATTTATATAGGAGGGGTTAGAAGGAGTGAAGCGAAGCTGATAATTTTTTCTAGCATTTATTGCAACTATTAAAAAACAAATTCTGGCAAAATTTTAAGTTTTTAATTTTTCTAGTTTTAATGGAAATCGATATAATGGACTTAAGAAAAATTATGCATTTGTATGGGAGGGGGTAGAAGGAGTGTAAGTTAACAATTTTTTCCCGTTATTGAAATTTTTATTTTTGTACCTTATACAAAATATCAAGTTGATAGCTTTAACAGTTTCGAAGAAAAATAATTTAATTTAAATTTCAAAATTTCGTGAAATTTGTATGGGAGGGGGTAGAAGGAGTCAGTGAAGTTGATAATTCTTTATAAAACTAATTGAAATTATAGTAGAATTGATTCTGACAAAATTTCGTCTTTTCAGCTTTACTAGTTTCAATGAAAATCGAAAATATGTATTTTTCAAAATTATCCATTTGTATGGGAGGGGATAGAAGGAATGAGAGGATATTAATGACATCTGATATTAATGACATCTATATCATAATACTTTGACCTAAATTTCAAGTCGATAGCTTCAATAGTTTCAAAGAAAAATCAATTTCTTAATATTTCGAAATTTCATGAGATTTGTATGGGAGGGGGTAGAAGGAGTGGAGGGACGTATCCCATTCACGAACTTAAAGTTACTTTTTTGCTAAAAATGACACTCAAAAATTTTTAGTGCTATAGCTCAAAGTTTTCGAGAGTTATGCTGTAGAAAGGCGCACAGACTGACAGACGGACAGACAGACATACGGACAGACGGTCACTCGGAATCGAGGTTTTTCAGTGACAACAAATATTTCTGTACCCTTAGCGGCTCTGTGCGAGCGGTATTTCTTAGCGTTACAAACGGTAAGGCAAACACAAAATACTCTCAGATTTTGTCTAGAGTATAACTATCTAGTATATACAAATTATTCACTACTTTCGCCACCTCCCACACAAACTGGACTTATTCATGAAAAACTGCAAGCCACATTTCTCAGTACGTATAACATTTATCAAGCTCAAATTTTGATCAAACACTTAATTCACATTCATTAAGAGTGTAAAAGCTGAGAGGCGAGTCGATTTTACCGATCTTAAGGTAAGCTTCACTCCTTCTGCACCCCCCCATACAATATGACACAATTATAAAACTTTACAACAAACCCATTTTTTTTTCAAAGCTGGTGGTCTGGAATTTAAAATAAATTGCCAACAACGGTTTATAACAACTATGCCACAAGTTGTTATTATTTTTCTATGTATATCAAATAGATGTTTTCACACGAGCCCTAAAAAACTCACTCAAAATTTTCGACATTTTTGCTTACCACCTCCCTCCCCTTACACCTTCCAACTTAAAATTTTTATGAAAATTAGCAACTATATAGCTTTACAATCTGACGACTTTTCGATTTGATATTTACACTTCATTTTGAGATATCACGATTAATAATTTTGAAAAGTGCGCCATTTTTGAAATGCTCCCTATTTCTCCCCACTACTATTATTTCAACATGTTATATTTTTTCCGTATTTTTCTAGTATAGCTTAATATATGTTCCAAGTTTCAATTACATAGCCAAAGAGATAGTTGAGATATTAATTTTTAAGTGTTTTTCTTTGCACCCCCCCCCCCCGCCCTGACCCTCCCCCTTACAATAATTAGCCACTCTCTAAAGTGATTCCGATGGAACTATATGCCATCTTGATGGTCAGAAAATATGAATTTTTTACAATAAGTAATTTCGAAAATATAATCGTTTGAAAAATCAATTCGGCTGACAATTTGTTTTTAGCCCCCCCTTTTCGGACGCCAATGGATAAAAAATTAAATTATTTTTAAAGTTTGTCCCACAATCCTCTCTATATCTCTACTGATTTTCAACTTTCTACCTTAATTCGTGGTGGAGATTTTAGCAAGTGCAGTTTTCGACTTTTTCCCTCCCCCCGTCTCCGCCTTCCATCTAACACCCCCAAAATTTAGAAAATAGAGCTCACTTACCCAATCAACAATCCACCTAAAAACGAATATTCTACTTGTAACGGTCTCGGAGATTTGAGTCCATATGTACGGCGTATGGCGGGACGGATTTTTTTTTGCATTTTTAGGCTAATTTAGTCGTGAAACGCGAAAAAAAATTTTCAGGGTAGCAATTTTTTTTTCCTTGTGTCGATCACAATACTTTATTATTAGAAAAATAAAGTAAAATCAGGTCGGCACTTATTTTAAAATTCGCTCCAAATATCAGGCTTCACCTTTGCCAAGCTATAAAGTGCCTCTAGTGTCCCATGGAGTAACTATACTGTATAGTAGATATGATTCCTTATTATTTTTCAAATTTTCATTACGTTTTTCGGTTACGATATTTTGTTGGATTAAGCTTTGGTTTAGCTTCGAGCCGTATTATTAGTTGATCCTTATAGTATAATTGGAATCTGATATTAAATAGATTTCCCCCAAAAAGCCGAAATTAATGATAATCAGGACATTTTTCTATAATTCATTGTACAGATAGATGAAGATTTTACTGTGCATTAGTTTGTTTGGAAGCTTACTCCTAGATTTCGTATAGCCTTATTACCTATAATCTTCACTTCTTTCGCATAAGAATTTAAGACCGATTTATATAGGACATCAATATAAATTAACGAGATACCCCATTCAAAAAAAAAATCTGAAAATACTTACAAGTGGTGAATAAAATGCCGAACTATCAACACCAATACTCGGGTATGGATTTTGCTCCGTGGACGGATACGGTGTTCCATAAACACCTACTCCTCCCGTCGGTATCCTTGAATATCCGGATAGCGCTAGACGCGCTGAATCGTACTGACACGAGCACACAGTTTGTCCTGATACAGGATCTGTCATAATCGGTCGGCCATTTTCGCAGCACGAACCCGCAGCCGGAGCATTCGACGTTTGCGAAATTGCTCCCGGACTTAATGCACCAGTCGGTGCACCAGTTCCCGATCCACCGGATGGACTTAGCGATGGTGCATTGGCACCTGATATTGGGGATTGAGCGCTGGCTGCTGTTGTTGTCGTCTGTCCACCACCGCCGACCAGTAACTGAAATGAATAAAAAAACAACAATAGGATTAGATTAAAGCTTTCGAGACGTCTTATCTATTTTCACTTCATTAATTCCGAACATATCGGAGCGAATTAATGTCACATTTCGAACGATATAGCATGGACAAAGGAAGGTCTGGATTGAGTCTACGATTTCGTTATCGTTCGCCGTAAGGAGATGTGAGCATCAACTCCGTTGGTCAACCGGTTTTTTTCGGGGAATATTTTCGAGTGGGATTTAAAAAATATATCTTTTTCTTCTTCATTATTATTAATTCGTTGTAGTCGTACAGGTTTAAGGCAAAAAAAAATTAAACCATTGTTTCGGATGCAACTTTGGACTTCAAAACAAACCCCAGAATCCAAATCGGGTTCGAAGATCGTTTCTGATTAAATTTTTTCAGAACTGGTTAATGTGATGC
Source organism: Chorisops tibialis (assembly GCA_963669355.1). Taxonomy (NCBI): domain Eukaryota; kingdom Metazoa; phylum Arthropoda; class Insecta; order Diptera; family Stratiomyidae; genus Chorisops; species Chorisops tibialis. The sequence goes on along the minus strand of OY770263.1, from coordinate 251,013,302 downwards.
TCCACACAAAAGACCAACAAGGCTCGAATGAAGTCTTTGAGCGTATCGAATTTCTTAATGCCGGTCATTAGGCATATCAGACGCATGCAAAAGAAGTAGGTGGTGCCAAAGAGGATACTTCTGTGATGACAGATTTTCCAAAAATCCCAAAGCAACTTCACGCCACCATCCGCGCCTTGCTCAGGGCATTGTGCGGTTTAATGATCGAATTGATTGATGATAAATCGATTGGCGCGCTGCAGAGACAATCGAATGAATTTTTCGTGAACGGTTTAATTGAAATGAGATTAGGATAGAGTGGATGACGGCTCTATTAAAATCGATATGGCAGCGATTTGGGGTGTGGTTGGCGAGTGCGGCGGCGGTCCCCGGCTTAACTTGTGATTGGGATTAGATGCCGTAAAGAAATGTAGTGAGTGGGTATTAGGTGAAATTACAACTGAAGGTAGCGTGTGGGGTAATGTGCAAAAAATTTAGCTAAGCATTTAGGTCTATTCAATTCTACTTTTTCTACAATGGCTCTACACCCCGAGTCGAATCTTGGTCTCTTGAGGTTCCTTGACATTTTCATTACTTATTGTGGAAGGGTTGCTAGCCCATCGCACAACCCTCTATCAACGAATTTTTCATTTTCGCAGATTGACCAAGGTATATCCAGGCAGCGTGCTGGAATTATACGTCGATCGGGATTTGAACTCACGACCTTCGCATTGTATACCAACACGCTACCCACTAAGCTACACCTTAGCTTAGGTCTATTGAATTAGGCCGGTCAAAATAAGACAAACTTAAAATTGCATTAAAGTCTGAAATAACGAGCTCCTCATAACTGCACCACACTTTTCAAATATGCAGCCCGAAACACCTTCAACCAACCAAATCGCCTCCACAATGCCATAAAACGATTCAAAACACTTAAAATTCGATTAATATATTTTTTTTTTGAAACCCTGTCGTTCACCTGGAAACAAGCTCAGTCGCACCGTTTAAAAGTATTCGCGCTGTCCGAACGTAACCCACAGAGGAAGTTTCAGCCACGAATAGTGCACTATTTTTTAACGACAAACAAGAAGTTATCTGCATTTTCATACATTAAATCGGAATAAGTACATCGGAGAGATCTGCAGCACATGCCCAAAGGCTTACTACCATGGCGGACCAATTGTTACTATATACGGGGTACGGATTGAAAGCAAACCTCAGGTATGGCAATTACCAGGTGTCGCACTATGTGGGAGTGTTTGGATAACAAGAGGCCAAGCGGTGCCGGCACAAGCAGTTAAATGAGCTAACGATTATGATAAAATATGTTTATCCATACGTTAGACAAACACAAACACGATTATGGTTGACAATTATTGACATAACTGTCATTTGCCGCGCAAGTTGAATCGACCAGAGACGTGGTGCTCGCCCGAGTTAGAATATTGGATTGGATGGGGCATGGGAAGGAATGGGAAAGTTTCATGTTTAACTCTAGCATACTCCGCCCTCGGTTATAATGTTTGGTCGCATTGCCGGGACACAAACCATTTTATATCTTATTGTCGACTGTGGACATTGTTGACAGCCATTGTGTATACGTATACGAATTGCGTTCGTTCGGTTTGCTTTTATTTTTGGGTTCACGGTACTCTTTTTTTACCAGACGTTTGTCATTTTTTATTTTTATTTTTCACTATTGAGAAATATACTCAATTAAATACATTTTTGATCCCCTGACCGTTCAAACATTGGAATCTTTCTATTAATTGGTTGAGAAACAAAAAAATACTGTTTGGATTTAAAACGCTTAGAAATGTAGCATTTTTATTTTGAACAAATTATGGGGACCTGCACTATAGGCAAATTTGTTCTTATATAGGTATACGTGCATTTACTAATAAGTGTGAAAATTAAATGCATTGGCACTAAGGCGCGAGCAGTTTTTCGCTTTCAGTTCGTGCGCGAAAGAATACTCACGTCTGTCAGCATTGTAACATTAGTTTGCTTGTTTGTTATGCGGAAAATGTGAAACAATAGATTCTTGAATTGGACCGTGGCTTTCTTAACCGCAGGTTCACTAATGTATAATCTTATGTGGATGTGAGGATATTTTTTCTTTGTAGATTGTGTTGATCTAGATATGTTCACATGTATTTTATTCGTATAACACATCTTAAGTTGACCATCACTTTAAATACTACTAAATTGGACTCACTATTCCTATACTTATTATAGAATAGAACATATGGAAAATTCATTGGCAATTGTCAACCTGTTTAGACGTTTCTGCTATAGAGCTGTGGTTCGCATTTTTTTTTTTGGTACGTCACAACGAAAGTTTAATTCCTTAATTCCAAAAAGGTTATCGGCGACATAGAAATTAAGGATCTCTCTAAATTAGTATAAGAATAAGTTTAACGCGGCTTTTTAACCTGCCTCAGGGTGTTCTACGCCTAACCTTAAATTTGAGGCTATCGATATTTGCATGTTTATCGATTTGGAGTCAAGCTCGAACCTATTAAAGAGGCTGCGTTTGCAGCTCTAGTCCCCAATTTCAATGGATCAAAGTCTCAATTGCGATAAAGACAGGATAGGTGATGTGCATAGGTCAGAAAGATTAGGAGGAGCCGTGGCGGAATTCCCAAACTAACCATTAAGAAGGCCCAAATATATTTGTACAACACGGGGTGAATTCTACTCGATCCTAAGAGATTCTTCTAGACCATGGCTTGCGAAGTAGACCCACCTCCGCGTGGTCAAGCTGGATAGCGCTAAGAGGTCTACAGATGAGGGACAAGGTTGCTCACTAACGTCAGCTCCGAAACCCATTTAGGTGGGGGGGGATGAAGTTGAAAGTATTGCGTCGGCTTAGAATCTTATCACCCATAGAGGAGGACAACGTCCAAACCTATGGGCCGAGGAACTGAGGGACTGAGGAACCGAGGTGTTGCCGTTTCTGACTAAGGGTAGGCCGAGGAACTGATGACCCGAGGAACTGAGGAACAGAGGATGTAATGGAAATCTGGTTGAATCAGGATGTAAAACTGAGTGAAGACATGAAGCTATCGGTGTTATAAGCGGACCTCTAACCTGATGGGTGAAATCTAACTGAGTTTTATATGTTGTACTAAGGATAAGAGGCAATGAAGGAAAATTAGATTTTTATTTGTTGAACTAATGCTGAAACTAGTAGATGTACGGTGTATTCTAAGCAGCGAAAGCAGACGAAAGTAGGGGGAGTAAGTCGAATGGTAGGTATATTGAATTGATCTAACCCAATTTATTATACTATATTACCATCGGCTACGAAACCTACATAGATAGGGGAGAATCAAGTTGAACAGACCGTCAGCTCCGGAACCCATTTAGGTGGGGGGATAAAGTTGAACAGTCAATCAGCTCCGAATCCTATCGATCAGGGAGAAGTAAGTGCTGGTCTAGAACTCAACTTTTCCGCGTTGGTCATCTGCTCTAGATTTTTTGTTTTTGTTCCCTCAAATTTAGTAAATACTTCTCAAATCATCAATTTTGCCTGCTATACATTGCCATCTCTTTCCGATCGTTTTACTCTTTGGCTAGTAATTAATTTTACTCAATTTATAGAGCCTCACGAAACTTATAGATCATTTACTGGCCTTATTTAATAAGAATTTAAAGATGACTTATCTGAAGAGCTTATCATTCACTTATGTTTGGAAGAAATTGATGAGTGTGATGAGAAATTTTCACCCAAATTACAACTGCGCGAATTTGGAATATCAACAAATAAATTCAAGAATTGAATTCCTCAATTCCATAAAAAAGAAACATAATTCGTAAGGAAAGGAATGAAATTTACAAAAAGTATTGAATAATATTATTCCGCCACCTTTTGCTTTTAAAGACACTGATAGGGTTTCAGGCAGAAAATACCAAAAACTAAATGTTACAAAGAATATTTTTTTTTTAAATTTAGAGTGTGCTTCCATAAATGACATACTAGAAGCGTGTACCGGATTTTACAGGGAATCGTACAGAGAAAAGGGACCTCAGAATTAAATTCAGTCGTTATGGAAGGAATAAGGCAGTTTTATGACACAGTAGAAACGCTCGCAAGGCAATGATCTGCAAATATTATCTACATTAGGAAGTCTGTCGATGTAGCACCAACAGTGATGAAGACTAACCTCAAACCAACTATTTTGGTTTCGTTCTTGACGGCATAGTGACAGCTGTATAGCTCCAGAACCACCAAATCCTATTGGGAAGAACCCAATAAAAATATCACAGCTCAGCTGTTATAACGTAGTCAATACAGCGTTCGAACTATTATTGACCAAACCACAGATCATTGCTTGCTAAAGCTGCACGCATTCAGGCTGTGGATCGCGAGCGTCAGCCTATACAGAGGTTGCGAGGAAGACGAAAAATCTATCGAACATTATCTTTGTCACTGTCCTCAAATCTCCAAAAGTCGTCACCTTTATTTAGGCTCTAGTTTCTTCTCAGAACTGGACAACGTCAGAGGCGTCAAACATTCGAGCTTGCTTCGGTTCGCAAATCCTACCAACGAGTAACTTCCATCTCATAATTAATTGGGAGATGAGGTAATACAATGTACCCAACTAGACGGCCCCAGTATAATGTGGCTCACCAACACCATCCCCCTGCAAACTAAATCTAAGCCACGAATTAAGTGAAGGAAAATCATGTTTAACTACATCCGCCCCTGATAACCGTTCAAATAATGTGGGCGCCAAGAAACATAATTTCTTTAACAGAGAACTCATAGAAGACCTAATATACGCCAATTTAAATAATTTTTGCAGTGAATTTATTTCCAACCGACAAATCGGATTCGAGAAATCTCATTCTGCCGAGCACGCACTGTTATACTTGCAATATGATATTATTACATATCAGCCCAGCTTGCTCATCGAAAGAATCACTGAAACAAACAAGTGCACGCGTGCGAACAATATGCTCATCATTGAATGTCCAAGGTTTCCAACAACAACACTATGCTAGGAAATAAAAAACACCTGCGACCAATATACAGCCACATAAATTCCATCATGAAGGTTATGCGACTCGATAAAATATTCAAGGTCTTAAACCAAAAAACAACAACAACCACACGTATACATTGCGATGCGAACACCTGCAACCATTGATTGTACTGAGTATAAAAAGTCGGCGAACACCTGCAACCATTGATTGTACTGGGTATAAAAAGAGCGAGCGTTCGTGAAGAGTGGCAGTTTAAATCAGAGCGTTATGTAGTGAAGTCGACGAAGTCAGTCGACAGCGAAAGCGAAAGAGTTGGCGTTTTGGAAAGTAGAAGTTCGAAAGCGAAAGCCGGAAAAAGTAAAGCGGTGTAATGAATAAAAAGTAATTGAATAAAGTTGGCGACTATTGAAAAAATAAAGTGAACTTGTTTTCTTTTTACTGGAAATCCAGCGATCCTTGTCCATTGCGTGTTCAATAGACTAAGGAAGGGCGTTCGATTCTGTGTGAATGCTTGGTTTCATATACAGGGTGGGCCAAATACGAGTTTCTTTTTAAAAATTATATAACATGAACACAAATTAATATTTTTCTTTTTTTTTTCATTGACGAGACCAAACATTCCCATTATTTATGGAATACGACTCCATCCATGTAGCTGTCTCTGCTGGCTTCACAGAAGCGTATCCTCTCAGCCAAATTTTCCAAAACGTTGTTGATAGTTTCGGCCTTTATCTGACGAACAGCTCGTCCAATATTCAACTGAAGAACCTGAATCGTTGTGAATCGTCCACATAACATCGATCTTTCACGGCACCCCACAAAAAGAAGACGAACGGCGTTAAATCGCAGCTCCGATCCGGCCAATAGACTTGGCCTAGGCGGCTGATTACACGATTACCCAACTTGTCGCGGAAAAGATTGATTGTTTAATGGATAGTACGGTATGTCTCGCCATCTTGTTGAAAATAAAGGCTGTCCAAGTCCTTATCCTTAATTTCTGGCTCTGAGAATTCGATAATCGTGCCTCAGTACCAGTTGACCGAAATATCGTTTCTAGTAGCATTTTCTAAAGAAAATGGGCCAATGATGCCACCATACATTTGCCTCTCGACGATCATTATCTTCATTATCTCGAGGATCGCCAATACGGTTTCCGTTCTGGAAGGTCGACGGGAGATCTCTTGGTCTACCTGACGGAACGATGGAACTCTTGCTTACACAAATACGGCGAAGGTCAAGTTCTGGCACTTGACATTGCAAAAGCTTTTGACAGAGTTTGGCACGAATGTCTCCTTGTTAAGCTCAAGGCCATTGGCCTCGATGCTTCCCTTACTCATTGGATTGAGAGTTTTTTGTCCAACCGCACTATACGAGTCGTATTAGATGGCGTTACTTCCGCCTCCTTCCCAATCAACTCCGGTGTCCCTCAGGGCTCTGTTCTATCGCCTACTCTGTTCTTGGTATTTATCAACGACCTTTTGTCTTCTACTCTAAATCCAATCCATAGTTTTGCTGATGACAGTACTTTAGATAACACCTTTGAATTTAACTCTGCTGCGGATTCTCACAAGCAAGCTGTTGCTTCCAAACGCAGTGAGTTAATCGGTTCGTTGAACTCCGACCTCGACTTAATCCTGGAATGGGGCAGGAAAAATAGAGTAGAGTTCAACGCTGCTAAAACACAGGCCTGTCATCTTTCCCATAAACGTGATGTTCTGGCGACGTCGTCCAATTTAGACCTTAATGGCGTACCAATTTGCTCTGTAGATGAGTTTATCGTATTAGGCGTAAAATTAAATAACCATCTGGATTGAAGCAAGCATATCTTTGATGTTGCTCTCGATACCTCCAAACGCCTAGGTATTCTTCGCAAATGTAAAAAATATTTTACGCCTCGCGACTTAGCTACCATCTACAAGGCTTATATTCGACCTCGTTTAGAGTACAATTCGCATTTATGGGCTGGAGCTCCCAAAACTCACCTTGCCCTGCTCGATCGAATCCAAAAACATTCGTTCCGACTTATTGGAGATGATACTATTACGATTTCTATTGACTCCCTCGAGCATCGCAGAAACGTCGGAGTACTCAGCATTTATTATCGCTACTTTCATGGTAAATGTAGTGCGGAACTTAGATCACTCATTCCTTCACTTTACACCTTTGCCCGAAATACTCGTCAAGCTAAACGCGCACACGAGTATACCGTCAACCCTATTCCTACTCGTACAGTGAAATATAGACAGTCATTCATCTCCCGAACGTCCAGACTTTGGAATGCATTGCCGGCTAACGTTTTCCCAAGTAGGTATAACCTCCAGTCCTTCAAGAATAATCTTCACCGTCACTTCCGTCTCTCTCCACCCTAATTTCCTTAGTACACCCAAATTTTATCCACTTCCTTTTCCTTTACCGAATTAATTGTGCAATGCATTAAAGGGTGACCCCCTTAATTAAACTCGGTGCGGCAGTTTTGCTTGTTTACGTAGCCACCGAAATGGAAATGCGCCTCATCAGAAAAGATGATTTATTGACCACTCACTTTGAAAATAAGTTTTCAATATTTTTCCAACCTTGATCAAGCCTAAACCGATTCATGTTATTCGTTCTTCCTCAATGGCACTACAGCCGAAATTTGGCCTTGGCCTCCTAACCTTCAGTTTCCTAAACATGTTTTATTGTTCGTTGGAGGTATGATACAAACTTTCTGACAATAATTCGAACAAGAAAAAACTGTCAATACCAAAATAACCTATGATTTAAAAAGAAACCACTAGATGGCCCACCCAATAATGGTGGAGTGGCGCAAGGATCTATACTCAGGCCAAAGCTATTTATTTTTTTATTCATGATTTGGATGTTTGCGCTTCTAAAGTTTCTTTAGTAAGTTCCAAATCAATTCTTTATGCCGACAAAGCCCTGATTTTTGCTCACGCTAACAGACCACGTGACGCTCTCGCTGCAATAAGAAAACCCTTACTGCAAACCAATGAGTTTTTCAAAACATAAGAAGTCGAAACTTATCTGTTTCAGAAATGCAAGATGCAAGAGGAAAAGGAGACCGTCTTTGCAGTTCGTGATAGCAAATCTCTTTCGCTGGTGTTGGAAGGTCTGAGTGTTCCACTTAAAAATAACATAAAATATCTAGGAGTTAGCCTACACCACAGAATGAAGTTCAATCTGCATGCGAGACATATACTATACAAGGCAAAAGGAGCTGCTTGCATCTTAAGACCCTTGTTAAGTTGTAGGAACTTCATAAATCGATGAAGCTCTTTATTTATGAAACCCTCTATAGACCGATAATCTTATGATTTTTGATTTGGCTTACAATCTCACCTACAGTTGCCTAGGAGCTATCATTCATCGAACGGAGAATCTTGAGGCACTGTATATCAAAGTATAGAAAGTCAGTATTTTAGCAACGTCTTCCTGTATGAAGATACTGGTGTAGAAAACTTGATGTCGTCAGACTAGCAACTCACCCGATCTCAGTAATCAAAAAGCTATATAAATACAATCATGACTCACCATTTTTGAGTCAATACTACCTATCACCAACTAGTTTATGAAGCAGGGGTTCATGCCTTGCAAAAATCAGGAAAGTTTCACTCTTAAATAATATTTTATGAAAATGCATAAATTAGCTCAAACAGAGGTTAAAGTAGCCAACTTCAACCACCATTCAAACTTTTCAGAAAAATCGGCTTTTTGGAAAGTTGTAAAATTGTGTCATATTGTATGGGAGGGGGTAGAAGGAGTGAAGCTAATCATCTATTTTTTTTTTTGTTGTGACCTTACTAATAATTCTAAATAAATGCTTAGTTCAAAATTTCAGCTCGCAATTTTATACGTACTGAGTAAATTGGTTTTTATTGTAATATTTCATGAAAAAATGCAGTTTATATGAAAGGTGGTAGAAGGAATAAGGGGATTCAAAAAATTTTTGAAATTGAAATTGATATAAGATTAATATATTCCAAATTTCAGATCAATAGAATTTATATTTTTGGCGAAAATCGGTTTACTGTCAAATCACGGAAATGCGTCATTTTGTATGGGAGGGGGTAGAAGGGGTAGAGCGATTTGACGGACGGACAGACAGTTTTGAGTGATAATATTAACTTCTGTATCATTCATTTTTTTCTCTGAGACTTATTTATTAGCGTTATAAACTTTAGAGCAAACTTAAATTACTCTCAGAGCGACCCTATCCAAGATTATGTATGTAATCGCCTTATAATTTAGTACTTAGTTTTAAGAAACATATTGTTACAGATCTGGCAACCACGCAATTCGATCTCTCTCTCGAATGGTCGAGAATTACGTAGAACAGTATTCCCTACTGTGTAAAACGCCATCTAGAACGTTCAAGCAAAACCTGGAATAGTCTAGACACACACACATACCCACACGAAGAATACACCACAAGTTCGAGAATTGGGAAAAAAACCCAATATAAATACCGCAGCTTTCAGACAAGAGTTAGTCATTGAGCGACACCTATCGGTGGAAGAACGCGAACCGGTACAAGAAAGCGATAGTAAAACACGCGACAGTGTTCTGAAAAAGGCGAAGTGATCGGGAAATTGTATAAAAGTGCGAATTAATAAATTATCCTTTATTTTTAATCGAATTGTGTTTTTCTTGAAATCCGGCGAACCTCTAGCTCGCAACAATATTTTATTAAATATAATGCTTGACAAAATTCCATGTCCAACGATATATGTAATTTTTTTTTTTTTTCAATTATTTAGTTATAGTGATGTATCTACAAATTTAAGTCTCAATAAAGAATCTTAAATCTTGAATAGAATATACGAGAGTGCGAGAAAACTTAAAAAAAAATAAAGCTTACCTTCACACTTTCTAGAAATTACAACAAACCAGATTCGTGTTCAACATGGAATATAGCTCGGCATTTCAAAACGCTAAACAAAAGAAACATTTCGAGAGCCGTAGGTTCACGGCATTCAGTCTAATTCATCGCTATTAGACAACAAAATTTAGATTCAAAATTTGGCTATGCATCGAACTACTCGTAACTTTCACGATTCTCCTTGATTTGCAAACTATCTTAGCGCAACTAGCATTCCATCAATGTAATTACTTCAAAAAATTGCCACAAAATTCATTAATTTTATGCCACATAGACACGAAATATATTTGTGAGTTTCAACATCAGAAATAAATTTGAACATCAATTTTGAATACTAAATTTCATCGCCGAAAAAAATTCAATAAAAATAAAATTCTGAGAAATTGCAATAATTCGATCAACCCAAAAATTTCAAAGTCATTTTCCCAGCAAATAATGCCAACATACATCGCATTGTAATTCAATTCAATTTTTGACATTCACTAACTTCTTGTATCGATCGACTCCCGCCAATTCTTGTGGCACCTTTTGTTCTCGATTTCAATTCAATTTATTCGTTTCGAAGATGAAAAGCAAAATGTTTAGCTACGTTTAAAAGATCTTCTTCATAAAAAAGGTTCATAAATTCATCATTCTCGTTCGATGCAATTTGACAAATTTTTATGTTAAATTTCGAACGGAAATCATAAATTTATGTGAAGGATGGTTATTGAGGTATTAGTATCAGAAACAGTCACTTGAAGGACAATTAGGGAGACTGCGAGCTATGTAAGTTTTGATTATAGAGTTTCGTTGAATGTTAGTGAAATAGAATTTCAAATTACTAAAACTGGACTGTTACCAAAATTGTTTTGTCTCAACCACAGCTTCTAAAAATCATAAAGCTTGGACTAGAAATGTAAAATATTATCTTTATGTAAAAATCCATTAATTTGATAGCCATATATCTATAAATCTAAAACCCCTATAAAAATCCGATAAACATGCCTTCACATAAGTTACATGCAAATTTATTAACATCGCCGTTGCAATCCATTCATCCGGTAGCAAAATTCCTTTCGAAAAGTTACAATTATCCTCGCCCATATAGCGCCAATCGTAATGTGCACTTAAAAGAAACCATCTTAACACCCTTTTCGCGAAATTATCCTAAAGATATGAATTATAGGCCGACAAACTGCCATGCTTGAACATCCTTAAACACTTCCTACTGTTTCAATACCTTTTGTGCAAAAATATCAGCGCATAGCAGCTCATTATCGGCACGCAATATTCGGCGCAAGTTTGAAAGTGTTATGAAAGTACGGACACTGGAAAATTTCCAACATTTTCAGTCGATGGCAAAACCATCAGTTCTTTTTTCCCGCCCAATATCCACCCATGTCTTTAGCTATAAGGGCGAATTAAAGATAAAAATGTTGCTGGCGATCCGGTAGCTGGAATTCGATACAAATCGAAATCGCTTCAAGATATTCCTCGCCTTACGTATAGATCTATAGATGCTTGAAAATAAGAAGGCGTATTCGAAAAAAGAACGGTCAAAATTTACAGCAAAATAATGTCCGAATATTTTCGCGTACGTAACCCTCAGGGGACATAATTTGTATGCCTGCGCATAAGATGTCCGAAATGATTATAATTTTCGTTCGAGATTAGTTCGAAATCGAAAAGCCCCCCCAATAATTAGCATAATTTCATGTGTTGAAATCTCTCCCGACGAGTCTTGGTCGGATCGTTTTTAAGTAGAAAAGTGGGACCTATAAAAGTTTTCATCTCGAGTCTGGACTGCGATTAAAAAGCATAACATCCTTCATAATTATATGAAATTCGTGCACCTTCCGAGCGGCCAGCGATGACGATCATGACCGAGACTAGACGCAGTTTCAATAAAAATTTGTTCCGTTTTTTCTTCTTCTTCTGCTTATTTTATATTAAATGCATTATGGATGTAATTAGCATAATTACGAAGAGATTATCATCAATAATTACCTCGACCAGAGTTTGAACAACATTTAAGTCGACGATGGTAAACACTTTGGAGCAAGGAATGAGTTGGTTGAAAAAATAAATTTACTTTTATTATGTTATCTTGTTGTCGTTGTTACCTTCATTTTTTCGGTGTTCCTGATATGCCCGAGGAATATCCGCTTCTTATTCAAATATACACCAAGACGACGAAGAAACGATATAAGGATAAGTATCCTTACGAACGGGACGAAAAAAAATAAAAAATTAAGGGAAAAAAACCATCCGATATGATAATGAGCCGTAATTAACAGCCACCCATTCCGTTGGGGATCATTTACTCATTTATGTTGCGTCTGTCTGTTAATTGCCCGAACAATTAAATCGGAGAACCCGTAAATCTTTGAACCTTTAACCGAAAGCCGATTTCACTTAAAGATGACGATTTTATGGGTGGCAGGCATGGAGAAAACGTTCCGCTGATTGACAAACACCAAACCCGGAAAAGGTCCAATCAAGTGGAAATGTCCTTTTTTTTCTTAATGGTCGAGAGTTTTCCAGCCGATTGGTCTGCTGCTTCCATAACGAAGTGGACACATTGACGATGGCATCTATTCAATCGTCTAATGGGTCCAACCGAAGAGTAATCACCGATGATGGAGCAGCCGGGAGAGCGAACAAAAATCGTTCGCGGAGTCCTTAATTAATTTCATTGAAATCGACTAATTGCATCATCACGCAGAATAATTTGCATATAATTAAGGCTGAGACGACGACGACGGTAAAGAAGGCTTAGTTTCAAGAATGCTGTAAAGGAGCTGTAGAAGTACCACGGATGGGCGACTTTCGATAGGAAGATAGCAAAGATCTTGCGGGATGGTCGAAGATTACGACAGTTCTTAACAAAGGGGTCGAACGATTGGAATTTTATTCTTTTTTCTGGTTAAATTAAGGGTATCTTAAGTTTCGGTTAGAATTAATTACCGAATCTATGCGGTCATTATTTAATGCTGATGTTTTTGAGGTTTCAGTAGAGGTTTCGATATTTTATGGAAATTTTATTTTGGTGATACAAACATTTTTTGTAAGGAAAATGGCGGTAAACGGCCTGGGTTTTAATTTAAGCAACGCAATCACGTGCTTTGGATAAAAAGAAAAATAAGTGACCTGTTACTGTTTTTAGAAAAATTGCTATGATATCATGAGTGCAGTTTTTTTTTGGGTAAGGTGTTAATTCAAAATTCCAATTAAAATAATAATGAAATCTTCGAATTTCTAAAACACGTAGACAATGAGTTATCAACAGGCTATTAGCTTAATCAAATCCTGAGTGTTTCAAGAATAACGCAGGATTTAAATTTTGTTCCACTTTTGAAATGTCAGCTGTAATTTTTGCAAACTTGTCACGCACAAACCACACGATTAATGAAAATTGAATGCTACATTTTAAGTCGAATAAAATTGAATTGGATTTAATTAAATTGAATTAGGGTGTATTTTAGTGGGTTGGTGTACAATGCGAAGGTCATGAGTTCGGATCCAGGTCGACGTATAGTTTCAGCACACTGCCTGCGGGGGTATACCTTAGTTACCTCAAGCTACGAAAATAAAAAACATAACAGAATTATGATTGGGCTTAAAGCCCAATCATATGATACTCTAGATGAGATGGAAATGACTTTGATATACCGGCAAATATGTCATCTCAAATTCTTTCGAATAGTGAGAACAGACTTTGCATGGGAGGTGGTAGAAGTAGAGGGGGAGGTTTGTATTTCTCCTATGTGACACCGAAAATGGCGTGTAAAGTGTTTCGTACTGAATTTAAAATTTTTAGTTTTCATTATTTTTAAAGAAATTGGACATAGTTTTCCAGAAATTGGGGCATTTGTATGGGAGGTGGCAGAGGAAGTGGAACGTTTTAGATGATTTTGAAACTGCTTGTCATCATCCTTATCACTATGCTTTGATTCAATTTCAAAGTCGGCGGCTCTCATACATATATTCGAAGGAGAAATGCTTTTCTTGAATTTATAATACAGATATTTATATGGGAGGGGGTAGAAGGAGGGAAGCTGAGCTGATAATTTTTTCCAACATTTATTGCAACTATTAAAAAACAAATTCTGGCAAAATTTTAAGTTTGTAATTTTTATAGTTTTAATGGAAATCGATATAATGCATTTAACAAAAATTATGCATTTGTATGGGAGGGGGTAGAAGGAGTGTAAGGATGAAAATAATTTTTTTTCCTGTTATTGATATTTCTATTTTCATACTTTATGCGAAATATCAAATTGATAACTTTAACAGTTTCAAAGAAAAATAATTTAATTTAAATTTCAAAATTTCGTGAAATTTGTATGGGAGGGGGTAGAAGGGGTGAGGTGAAGTTGATAATTTTTTCAAAGCTGATTGGAATTCTAATAAAATGAATTCTGGCAAAAATTCGTTTTTATAACGTTACTAGTTTCGATGAAAATCGAAGAACTGCATTTTTCAAAATTATGCATTTGTATGGGAGGGGGTAGAAGGAGTGATGAGATCGGATTAATATTCAGTCATATTAATGGTATCTATATAGTAATACTTCAACCCAAATTTCAAATCGATAGCTTAAATAGTTTCTAAGAAAAATCAATTTCTGAAAATTTCAAAATTTCGTGAAATTTGTATGGGAGGGGGTAGAAGGGGTGGGGGGATGTGGCCCGTTCACGAACTTAAAGTTTCTTTTTTGCTAAAAATGACACACAACAAATTTCAGCACGATAGCTCAAAGCGTTCGAGAGTTATGCTGTAGACAGACGGACAGACGGACAGACGGACAGACGGACAGACGGACAGACGGACAGACGGACAGACGGACAGACGGACAGACAGCAACTCGGAATCGAAGTTTTTGAGCGACAACAAATATTTTTGTACCCTTGGCGGTTCTGTGCGAGCATTATTTCTTAGCGTTACAAACGGTAAGGCAAACACAATATACTCTCAGATTTCATCTAGAGTATAAAAATCGTAGATAGAGAGTTGTGCAAAGTAATGAAAATGCTAAGGAACCTGAAGGTCAGGAGGCCAGGGCCCGACTTAAATTGTAGTGCCAGTGTAGAAGAAGTTGCAATAGGTACGTTATATTAATTAATTATTGGTATTGAGCGGTCCCTGGAGGAGCTATGACCCTAGAAAGAGACTTCTGCAACGATTGATAGGCATGTTTCTAGATATCTCCTAGGGGCATAAATCCTTCCGGGATCGTTCAATGGCAAATCGTTATGGCTATTTTGGAAATGTCAAGAGATTTCCAATTTTTTTCCAATTTTTTTCCAATTGACGTAAGTGATTTTTTTTTTTAACTCAAAATGTTCGCGCAACCCTTTTTTAGATCCTTGCACGTAATCCACCCATTGGTCGACTTTCGGCCAATCGTGATGAATCCAACGAAATTCGATGGGCAATTAAGTTTGCTCGAAAGTCATTTTTTTTCCATCAGTCCTAATTCCGCCGGAATAAGCGAAAAATTCCTGGTTCCACTCGCACTGCACTCTAAAAATACCATTTCCCTTGAATAGCGCACTAGGCTTCCAGAGTTATTTTGAAAACGCAAAACTAAGTTTTGAATTTTCAGGTGACTCAGATAACTAAAAGCGCGTTTTCACTGTAATTTGTAAATGAAGTGAAAATGTTCACACTACACCTACATAATTTCGTTTGACAGTCGCAATGGTATTATTGACAAATGTTATAATCATCAATGCAATTTCCAATTTCGATTTACGCTTGTCGATATGGAAGCCGCTAGAATTATTACTATTATTGACAAATGTCAGAAACGTCAACAAAACTCTGAACTGACGCGCTGAATTTAAAAATCGAAGTGCAATTAATACTTGCAACGTAATTTCGATGAAATTACATAGAAATTCGTAATTTCAAGATGACTCCATTGTATGGGAAAATATGTAAGACTGAGCGTAATTTCATCGATTTCAATGAAATTACGTAATTTCGGCGCAGTGAAAACGCGCTATAAGATTACCTAGATGTACATTCTCAAATAGTAAACTGAAATGATGTGATATTTAGAATTAAAACGTTCGCATTGCGTTCAACACACTTATATCGACGAATAATACGTCTAGTATATCTAGTATTTATTTCTAGAATTAAAGCCAATCATATTTTAATATAAAATAATAGCTTAACTTGGAAATCTTTCATGATGATTTTAACTCAAAATTCTAATTAGATACATACAGCGCAATCTCATATATCATATACAAACTAAGCCACGATCATCATAGACACGAACCGGTCCATAACAGTTCATCGTTTTCGTATATCGCGTTTTTTTTTTAATTTTTAAATCTGTACCGTATTGGTGAACTATACGAAATTAAGATATATAAAAAATATCAAGTTTTATATCTGCTAGAAAAATTATTATTCTTTATCTGCATTCTTAGCTTAACGTTTTCTAATCAAATCAATACTAATTACAAAAAAAAATTATTTACAAATAAATTACAAGAATTAAAATGAAAGTTACCCGGATTTCACAGTGCTATGCTTTTTTAAATGTGACGTTTCGCTCTTTGCTGAGACCTTTAACAAGCAGTTTTATAAAGGTCTCAGCAGAGGCCGAAACGTAACATTTTAAAAAGGACAAAACTCCGAAAATCTTTCCTTTTATTTCGAATCGCACTGAAAAAACATTCGCCTAACCAAATGGCAAGATATTTTCATTAAAGAACAAGACAATTGTTCTCAAACTTCATTTTATGTCGATTTGAATTAAAATAAAGATTTTATAAACAACTAACTGCTGTTTACTTATAGTTACATCAGAGATAAATAAAACGTCTCACTCTATTGAAGAAAAAAGTACCACTAATTAAAAGCTTGCTTACGAGCCTCGCATTCAAGTGAATTCCATGGCAGTGTCAGCACGAAGTGGAACCAAAATTTAAAGCGAATAATGACTTAGCTCGGCAATTTGGATATTCGACTTTGATAATACCAGATCGGATACATGCGATCCAAAGGAAAAGGACTCTTGAGCGTAGTTGAGCGTGTTTTTTTTTGTGACAATCGAATTGATATTTTGATTGTATTTGGAACATTTTTGCTTCTTTTCCTCATATTTGAATTTCGAGGGTTTCAATATATTGTTATAGATCTGCCAATGATCTTTCCCGAAAATGCCAGAACTATATAGAACAGTCCCCCAATATGTAAAAAGCCATAACCAAAGATCTAGAACATTCTAGTTGAGGCACACACACCCGACAAATACACCACGGAAGGTTCGAGAATTGGAAAAACAGCTTTCAGACAGCAGCAGTCATTCAGCGATATCTGCGAGAGAACGTGAACCGGTGCAAGAACGCGATATCAGTGGTGCCGTATAGTAAGAATTAAGTTAAAGTGCAAATTGAATAAAAGTGCGAATAAATAAATTATCCTTTATTTTTAAACGAATTGTGTTTTGCTTGAAATCTCGGCGAACCCCTAGCTCGCAACAATATTTGTATTAGGGGGTGCGCACTTTGATCTTCTTCAATGAGGATTATCTTGTTTTTCTACTATTCATTCCAGCTATTTTAGATAGATTCTACTCGCCAAAAATCCCGACATTTTTAAAAGGGCTGAATTAGGTACCGGAAAAGAGAGAGCGATCGAACTTTTCGTTTTAGAAAAATTCTTCACCCAAAACATGAAATTTGAATTTTTTCGTAAAAAGCCGCTACATATTTCCATTTCTATATCTGGAATCCGACCAATTACAGAAGAATTTCGTCGTCATCCCTTTGGTTTCACTGAAATTCCAAAATAAAAAGCCGATGCTTTATTAAGGATTCATTGATCCAATTTAACAACAAAACCACTTTACCGACCTTGCTAAAAGTGGCAAAAGCGTTCGAAATACAACAAAGAGGTAAATTCAATTCCGATACTAAAAAAAACAGTTCATAATCAAAGTCGAATATCCCAATTGCCGTACTACGTCATTGTTCGCTTTGAACTTTGGTTCACCTTCGTGCATCGAATTCGCTTGGCTGCGAGGCTCGGAAGCGAGCTTTTACTTGGTGTGACTTTGTTCTTCTATGAAGTGAGAAATGAGTATGTCTTTATTTATCTCTAGTTACATTAATTATTCTGTACTTGCATAACTTTAGGTTTATTCAATTAAGTTTTAATAACAATTGTTAATTTAAAAACACGGAGACTAAAGGCCAAAACTATTGCATTATTTTGCATTATTAACATTTAACTTTGAGTAGAAACTATTAAAATTGATGTAAAGCTTTAAATTACAAAATTTTCCTGAATAATAATAAATTGACTTGAAGAAATTAATTGCTTTTGTAATTGGGCTTTGCAAATTGTTCATAAAAAATCGAATTAACATATCAAATAGTGCATAGATTTACATATATTCTTGTCAACCTGGCCTGGTGAGTAACGTGTTCGAAAATAAAACAAAGGTAGTGAGTTAAAATCCTGATCGAGGCATAACTTCAATGCACAGACAACAACAGTATTTTTTCAACATTTTAATTTGCGAATAACATGTGTACGTAGGGTAATGGAACTGTGGCTAGTTAGTATTAGTTATATCCCAAGCCTATACAAGAAAATTTACCCCTTTGAGATACGTTGAGATTGATGAAAAAGTTTTCAAACACCCAAAGCTCATGATCCCCGCTAATTGGCCGCTACCCGCGCACCCATATCCAATAGTTAATCGGCGATCTTTGGTTGCTTTAAACATTTTCGTTCACTCTCAACGTATCTCAATGGGTAAAATTTCTTCCATAGGCTTGGAATATCTTCTATTATTTTTTTTCAATTTCAAACAATATTTATTTATAACAATTCAAAATGCATTAACAGAACAATAATGTTTTAGAGATTAGACTTATCATCTTAACAGCTAAGTTGTAAAATTTATAGCACTAGGCAATGAGGAAAGAAATAATTGAATTATGTATTATATATTATAATTTGCCAAGGAAAAGTAAAGAGCAAAAACCTTGTCTGTTTAAAATTAAGTTACTTAAAACTAACTTAGCACTAGAGGATTACCAAGCTATTTGCATGAATGCCGGGCTATAATTATTTGTAACAAACTGCAGAATATAGTGAGAAGATGGAAGAATGTATTGTAAGGCATGATCTATAGGAACGATGCAACCAGCGGGTTACTTATATATTGGCATCGCTTTAGAAAGGACTCAAGTCTTTTGTCGGCCAGTGTTTTTATGTTATGCACATGATCTATTTTATGTAGGCACTTAGTTAAAAAATCGAAGGGTATATTCGACAGTATTTTTAGGCATTTGTTCTGGGTGACTTGCAACGTTTTTTGGTGTGTAGCGGAACTTTGACGCCATATAGGAGCGCCAGACGATATTATAGGTTGGATGACCTGCTTGAAAATCAGGAGTTTGTTATGCACCGAAAGCTTGGACTTCCTGTTAATTAGGAGGTAAAGAGCATGGATGCTATTTGAGACCTTGGAGCACGTCATTTCTACAAGGTCCTTGTAGATAAGTTTTTTGTCTAGGATAACGCCAAGATATTTTAGAGAGTCACTCCAATCGATGGTTTGTCCGATGAAATTGATAGGGTGGCTTGGAAGATTACTACGTTTCCTTTTTTTGTGAAGAAAGTTGCTTGCGTTTTTGCTGGGTTAATTTTGATTTTCCAACGATTGTAGTATTGATATAGGCGATCGAGTTGACTTTCGAGCTCCCGTGTTATAATATTGGGGCAATTGGACTGTGAGTAGATACAGGTATCGTCTGCGAAAATAGCAGTTTCGCAATTGTCTTCGGTATGGACGTCGACAGTATATATGTTATATAAGGTGGGACTTAGGCATGAGCCTTGGGATACACCAGAAGGAACTTTTTCATGGATAGTTATGATTTAAGTTTAACAATGAATGACCTGTTACTCAAAAATGATTTTGTGATTTTAGTTAAGTATAGGGGAAAGATAGCTTGATTAATTTTGCTAGGAGCCAGTCGTGCCATACCGAATCGAACGCTTTTTCGATATCAAGTACTATCATTCCAACTGATTCCTGTGAGTTTAGTGATGCATTAATGTCGGTCGTTACCCTATAAAGTTGATGAGTGGGTGAGAGTCCTGACCTGAATCCGAACTGAAAATTGGGTATGATGTCGTTGTGATCGAGGAAATCATTTATCCGGTGTAAGATAATTCGCTCAAAGATTTTGCTTAACATAGGTAAAAGCCTGATGGGACGATAGTTTTTAGGGCAGCTTGCATCCTTACCGGTTTTAGGAATGAGGAATATGTAAGCAAGTTTCCAGTCATTTGGGAAGTAGCTTAGTTTAAGGCAGCTATTGTAGATGAAATTCAATAAAATCAATGTTTTCTTGGGAAGTCGCTTTATTAAAGTATTAGGGAAACCATCGACACCTGGAGCCTTATTGTTCGAGAGAGTTTTCAATATTTTCATTATTTCGCGTGGCTTGCAGAGAGTGCTGGGAGGTAAGTCAACAGATTCGGGGATGGTTGATACTGCGTTCCTAACAGAGAAGTTGTTGATGTGAATGCCTAAGAGTTCAGTAAGGCGATGGGCCGCTTGGAAATTCATTGATATCAATTCAGCTTTGTCTTTGTCATTGAATATGGCCGTACCGTTTTCGTCTAATAGAGGTGAAATATGTTTGTCCCGTCTTTTAAGTATCTTATTAAGATGCCACATTTTTTTGGAGTTTTTATCTAGGGATGAGAGCATGTTATTCCAGTTTTTATTTCTTGTTTCGAATAGACTACCCTAAACAGGGGCGGATTTGACCATTTCGCCGCCCTAGGCCTCAGAAATATTTGCCGCCCTTTTCGATAATTATATTTTATGTAATAATGTGCTATTTTTTTTCGATTCCCTAGAATATTTCGCTGTTTTTCATTGCGCCTGAGCTCGCAAAAAAGGAATATCAGAATAAAAAAGCACCGGTTCGTTCGTAAAAGTTTTCTATTATTGCGCCCTTGCCACATAAATAATTATTAAAATACACACACGGTAAAGAATCCAAAAGTACCTAAAAAAAAAACCCAAAAGTACCAAGGTTCATTCAACTCAGATATATGTATATGACAGAAAAAAAAATTCGCGCCCCAATCGAAAAGTGGCCGCCCAAAAAAAAAATCGAAAATTTGCCGTCCCCGAAATTTGCCGCCCTAGGCCCG
The DNA here is from genome assembly GCA_963669355.1 of Chorisops tibialis. Lineage (NCBI taxonomy): Eukaryota > Metazoa > Arthropoda > Insecta > Diptera > Stratiomyidae > Chorisops > Chorisops tibialis. The sequence continues at coordinate 250,992,259 of OY770263.1, read as the reverse complement.
GGCCTACCGGGCCTGTGGCAAATATATCCCTGACCCTAAATATTTTTAGTGCGACGGTTTACTAGGTTCTTAGCACGCGGATTTCTTGATCTCCGCCATTGTCTTCGTAATGTGTTTCGTTCCCTGATCATGGCTTTGGTGTTCTCGTCAATGCTGATGTTATGCTGATTGGTTATTGGTTTTTTCGGTGTACAGAGTTTGACAGAGTTCCAGATGTTGGTAGATAGAGTTTGGAGAAGGTCATCGATTTGATCGTTTCTTGAAACTGTGCTTAGACCAAGTGTACTGGTATTGGTAACATTGAGATGGGGAGATGATATCTCATGTAACGTGATTGGTTGGGAGATTGGGACAAGGCCATTACTGATGACGAGATCCAAAGTTGAGTTCATTCCCCTTGGTGGCTGGAAGGTTGGTTTGGAAGGAAATTAATGAAAAGATTATATTTGCAAATAAGGTCAAAGAGGATTTTGCCAGCTTTGTTCGATTTGACACAGTTCCAATGGCGATGCCTGGAGTTGAATTCACCGCAGAGTAACCACCTTTGATTTTAATCTGACAAAAGTTTAATATCGTCTTCGAAAAACTTATCTTCTCTTACTTTATTATTCTAATAATATATATATTATCTTGTGAAGAGAAAAACAAAATAGTTTGCTACCTTGACATCGCGTTTCAAAACTAAATTAGCCTAAAATTGCAAAAAAAAAAAAAACGTCTGTTTGTAAGCCGTACGCTGCACATATAGACTCATAATCCTTTAAGATAAGAAGTTCATTTCTAGGTGAATAGAAGGCTGGGTAAGTGAGTTCTACTACCTATATTTTTAGGAGTGTCAGGTGGAAGGGGGAGACGGAGGAAAGGAGAAAGCCAAAAATTACACTTGCTAATATCTCCAATAAGAATGCAGATAGAAAGCTAAAACTTAATGTGCGCATATACTGGTTTATGACCAAAAAAATTAATTATTTTTGTATACAGTGGGGTCCGGGCTGGGGGGGTGGCTAAAAAGAAATTGCAAGCCAATTTTTTTTTAAATGAATTATATCTTTGGAATTCAACTACTATTCTACAATATTTATTGCGGATGGGTTGTTAGCCCTTCGCACAACTCCCTGTCTACGAATTTTTTATATTCGTAGATTGAGGTAACCAAGGTATATCGAAGCAGGTAGTGTGCAGGAATTATATTAAGTCGACTGAGATTTGAACTCACGACCTTCGCAATGTAAGTCCAACACGCCACCCAATAAGCTACACTCTAATCTTTGGAATTACTGAATGCCTTCAGATCATATTGCGAAAAATTTGGACAAAATAGTAATGGGAAGAAATGGAGAGCATTTCAAAAATGGTACACTTTTCAAAATTTCAAACCATTATACCACAAGATCTCATAAGGATATTGAATTGAAATTTAGCCAGATTATAGAGCTGTGTGATTTATAATTTTGTCGAAAATTCTAAGTTGAGGGGTGTAACTGGAGCCAAAATGTCGAAAAATTTTAGAAATTTTTTTAAGGTCTGGTAAAAGTTACGAAGTTCAAATATTGGACGTGCATAGATCCATTTGAAATACATAAGGAAAAAATAATAATTTGAATCAAAACTGTTATACACCGAAGGGGACCCTAACCTGCACAAAGTGTTTCATTAGAAATAAAAAAAAAACACATAAATTCGAAATTTTTTATTGAAATTTCAAGCTACAAGCTACGAAATTTGGAACATTCATTCAAAACAAAAAGTGCGCAAAAGTAAATAATATTAATTGCTCGAATTCAACTTTTACCCCCTCCCATACAAATTATTTTTTCGACCATTTTAGAGAAATCACTTATCACCAAGCCACTAAAAGTTATCATCTTGAAATTTTGTACAAACACTTCTAAAATCAAAATTACAACAAAAGTTGCACTTCCACCCCTTCCATACAAAAGTATGATTTTGACCAACAAAATAAAAGTCATGAACTTGAAATTTTTTACGAACACCTTTCAAGAGAAAGTTAATAAGACTGCATTACAAATTTTGTGATACTCTCATCTCATTTACCCCCTCCCATACAAATGTCATGTTTTGCGTATATAAAATACACCAAATTTTATAGGAATTCTAAGTAACTCTGTTTATTAAACTAACATTATATACAGACAATTTTGATCGCGATTCAAGCAATCATTTCAATGCTTAACAAAATCTACCCACCCTTCCTACCATCCCCTCCCCCTTCCATACAAACCCAAACTTGCTTGAATAAACTAATGAAATATTGATTAAAAGCTATACAACCCGTTCAAATACATATTTCTTGTTTCAAATGAATTTTTTTTAAATCAAGCAAAGAATAGAAATTATTTGAAATTATGATACTTTTACTTTAGTCAAATCCTAAAAAAAATTAATATCGGCCGGAAATGGGGAATGGAACCCGGAATCACTGAACGACCGATATTGATGAACTCATCTTCCCAAAATCGAGCCATCTACTTAATGCGAGTCACGTGACTTCAAATATATGAACAATTTTTACTTATTATTATGGAAAATGGAAAAATATCAATGAAATTAATTTTTTATTTCCGGTCCCTACAAGCACCCTTGAGTTGCCAAACTCAGTCAAAAGCCGAAAATCTGTGTCATGAGGGCTTTCTTATTGTTACATGCAGACCTGGCAGCCCCGCCGCTCGATCTATCTCGAATAGACAAAAATTATGTAGAACAGTGTACTCCACTATGTAGAAAGCCACAATTAAAGATCTAGAGCTTTCCAGTATAGTTCACACATACACATCGAAGGAAGCTTCGAGAACACTCATGATTATGGGAAGAGGCGTATAAAAGCACGAAAGCTTTCAGCGAGAGAGTCAGTCAGACGCGGACCAGTGAAAGCGATAGAAAAGTACGCGGCAGTATTGCCATATCGTGCGAATTAAGCGGGAAATTGAATTAAAGTGCGAATAAATAAATTATTACTTATTTTGAATGAATTGAGTTTTTACTTGAAATCCCGGCGAACCCCTAGCTCGCAACATTATATAAGATATTCTTTGTGATGAATTTCCCATTGGATTTATATAAACAGCTTCAAAATTTTTTGTTTATAAATAACTTCAAAACTTCTTGTGTTTGCACTCATGACATGGCGGCATAGCGTTGTCCATGTAAAAATACGTTGTCATTATAGAGAAATTCGAATTTGCAATGTGCTATGAAAAATATTAAAAAAAAATTTGCATTGACCGAAAATGGACTCGACCCGCTCGTATGGCAGGTGAGCATTCGACCACTAAGCCACCAATGCTGATGACCTTTTGTCACTCAAAATTAAGCCACAATTCTGGATCTTCTTTAATTAGAGTCAAATGGATTCACTTTTAGATATTCAATTGCTAGTTTCGAACTAAAAAAAATCGATTTTGTTTTGAAATCATGCATGGAATAAAAATTTTTAAAATTATGAAATTTTTACTTTAGTCAAATCCTAACTCATCCACCCTGACCTGTATATTATCCTACCACGCATCCTCAACTTGTCCCAAGAATAATAAAGTTGATCTCGACTTGTTTGCAGATTATTATTGGTAGTCTTTGGTATAAGATAAGTCAAATCATTATATGGTTACTATTCGCTTTCTATCATTCAGTCTCCATAAAAAAAAACCCCAATATTAGCCAATACAACTGCAAATTTTATAATATTCCCAGTTTAGCCGCAGTCTGCGTCCCGATAAATCTTTAACTTTAAGACTCTAAGAAGGTACATTCAACAAATATTTTCTATAACATCATTTAAGGAAATAACCCCTAAGTCCATTTTTCATACAAATTCAATGTGGCTTTTCTCGGGAATCATTCATCCTATCTGCATGAAACTTTTTGCACATGTTGAACTGCAGAGAAAAATTGCAATAAAACAAATAAATAGATTTTTTTTTTATTTTTCTAGGAGTTATCCGATTAAATTCAAATGAAAACATAACAGGGCTACGATTGCGCGTAAAGCGCAATCTTACGATAATCTAGATGAAATATAATTTTTTGTTATCCCAAGAAATTTCGCATGGGAAGTGTTAGATGGGATGATAGCATTGAACTAATTTTTCCCCCATCATGTTAAAGTAGCTATAAGAATATTTTATACGAAATGCTTACTCCAAAAATTGAATGGGAACTAAAAAAATTAGTGAGTTAGATTTAGTGAAAATGTGCAGTTTGTATGGGAGGTGGTAGAAAGAGTGGAAGGATTTTAGTGATTTTTTCAGAAATAACTACGAATATTATAAAATTGACATCCCTGAAATTTCAAACTAGTGCCATTCATACTTTCCAAGAAAATCGATTTTTTGTAAAGTTGTGAAACTGTGTCATATTGTATGGGAGGGGGTAGAACCAGTGAAGCTAATCAAATATTTTTTTCTGATCTTAGTGATAATACTAATTAAATATTTATAACAAAATATGAGCTCAATAAATGTTATATGTTCTGAGAAAATCGTCTTAGAGCATTTCATGAAAGAGTGTAGTTTGTATGGGAGGGGGTAGAAGGAGAGGGAGGACGCAAATAATTTTTCTACTGTAGATTAAAATTATTATGAAAGTAATATATCCCAAAATTCAGACTAATAGCTTTTATACTTTTCGAGTAAATTAATTTATTGTTGAATTGCGAATTTGCGCCATTTTGTATGGGAGGGGGTAGAAGGGGTGAAGCCAATCGTCTAATTTTTTTTCGCCTTACTAAAAATTTTAAATAAATATTTGGTGTACAATTTCACACGGCTAAATTGTATACGCACTGAGTAAATTGGCTTAGAGTAATTCATGACAAGTACAGTTTGTATGGGAGGTGGTAGAAGGAGGAGGAGGACACGCATAATTTTTACACGGTAGATTGATATTATCATAAAATTAATATATTCCAATTTATATTTCAGACCAATAGCTTTTATACTTTTCGAGCAAATCCTTTAATTGTCAAATTGCGCAATTGCGTCATTTTGTATGGGAGGGGGTAGAAGGGGTGGAGCGATTTGGCCCGTTCACGAACTTGACCTTACTTTTTTGTCAAAAACGCGTTCTCAAGCTAGAGAGTGAACAGACGGACGGACGGGCAGACGGACGGACGGGCGGACAGACGGACATCCGGTTTTGAGATTTTTGAGTGATAACATTAACTTCTGTATCATTCATTTTTTTCTCCGAGCCTTAATTCTTAGCGTTACAAACCTTAGAGCAAACTTATAATACTCTCAGATTACATCTAGAGTATAAAAACTGGAAAGTACGATTAAGAGCTAAATCCATCCTCATAAACAAATGGGACTTAATTTGGAGCACAGACTCTCCTACAAGAGCAGGTATCTTATAAAATTTTCTGATTGACAGGCTCCTATGTGCCATTAGGGAGGACAGGTTTATATGTGCATGATATTTCCGAAATGGACCACAGCGGAGTGAAAGCATTTGCTAAGTATCTAAATATCCTAGATTTGATGCATAGAAGTGATTCGAACCTACTAAACTTTCATATACAATTTAACATTACAAGTTCACGGAAGTAAGTTTTTCGCTTTAGCTTTAATAGAAGCCATTTTAAGCCGCATTTCAAAGTAATTTTCAAGCTTAATTTTCGTATCACTAAACTGAACTTTTTAGGCCCAACTCCTGAGTCAGCTAGGAGCGTGCAACTTATATCAAAGACTATGAATAAGAAATCCCAAGCTTATTAATTGACGCAAAAATTTGCAAAATCCTAAAACTCATGATCCCCGCACATTGGCCGCTACTCGTGCGCCAATAACCAACAGCCACGCAATTCAATCGGCGATCGTCGCTTTGCGTATTTTCTTGGTTTAACGAAATATTGAAAAAGAACGTTGCAATGATCACATTTTACAAGATTATAGGAGATTTCTAGATCACAATTTTTAACTATGTAGCTTTATGGCATTGAAAATTTGTTATGTGCATGCATTGCAACATAAGTAATTTCGTTTTTACTAATATTGCATATATATGGTATATACTAGTTCTTGTTATTTTTTTTTATTGGAAAAATTATTGGAAATTCTTCACGTCAGATAGGCAAAGAAGTGATCATTTGAAACTTGATTTATAAACACACATCAAACCTGTACAGATTTTTATTGATTCAAAATTAAATAATAATGTTTCTATTAATGTAGGAAACAGGTTTACAAGTTACATACAACAGACATAAATCTCAAATGCATTTTTATTATATCATCTCTGACTCAACAAAACTCGAATTATATTACATTATGGTCGATTTAGATTTACAAACAATTCACAATTAAGACATTTCGATTACGCTATGTTGTCTGTTAGCGATAACATTTTTATACTCTAGATGAAATCTGAGACCGTTATAGGTTTGCTTCAACGATTTTGTTACAGAGAAAAAATATTTTCATTCCAAGTACAAAACCGGATGTCCGTCCCTGCTTTCACTTTCGCCTTGAGTTCTTCTTCTTCTGCAGTGACACTACAGCTCAAATCGGGCTTTGCCTCTTGATTTTCTGTTTTTTTTTTAAATTTATTCGTTATTGCGGAAGGGTTGTTAGCCCTTTGAAAATCCTTCTGTCTATGAATTTTCATTTTCGCAGATTGTGGTTGCCCAGATATACTAAGTTAGGGTGTAGCCTAGTGAGTAGCGTGTTAGTCTACAATGCAATGACCGAGAAGGCAAATTCCGGTCGAGTTTTGTAACAAACATAACAGGGCAATGATTGCGCGTAAAGCCCAATCTTACGATACTATAGATGAAATAGAAATTTTTGTGGTCCCAAGGAAATTTTTATGGGGAGTGGTAGAAGGGGTGATAGCATTGGACTAAGTTTATTCCCATCATGCTAAAGTAGCTATAAAAAAGTTTTGTACAAAATGTAAGCTCCAAAAATTTAATAGGTACTGGGAAAATTAGAGGGTTAGATTTAGTGAAATTGTGCAGTTTATATGGGGGGTGGTAGAAGGAGTAAAGGGATTTAAGTGATTTGATCGGAAATAACTACGAATATCTGTGAAGCGATTTTTCCAGTTCACGAACTTGACCTTACTTTTTCGTCATAAACGACGTGTACAAAATTTGAGCTTACTAGCTCAACGCGTGATAATATTAAATTCTGCATCATTAATTTTTTTCTCCGAGCCTTATTTCTTAGCGTTACAAACTTTAGAGCAAACTTATAATACTCTCAGATTTTATCTAGAGTATAAAAGTATAGAATTTTTGTACAAAAATTAGCGCGTTTTGAAACAAAAATTTATTATGAATTATTATTGACATGAGCAACAGGTGCATCCCAATGCATTGAGAAATTTTACACTTTCAAAGTTGAAATTTGGCTAGGAAGGTTGATTCTTTTGTTAACCAGTAGAAGAACACGAGGGGAAGAATAAATTTGGACTTCATTGGAAACCGGGGGTGGAATCATTATACTCTAGATGGAATCTGAGAGTATTATAAGTTCGCTCTAAGGTTTGTAACGCCAAGAAATAAGGCTCGGAGAAAAAAATGAATGATACAGAAGTTAATATTATCACTCAAAAATCTCAAAACCGGATGTCCGTCCGTCCGTCCGTGCGCTCTCTAGCTTGAGAACGCGTTGAGCTAGATAGTTCAAATTTTGTACACGTCGTTTTTGACAAAAAAGTAAGGTCAAGTTCGTGAACGGGCTAAATCGCTCCACTCCTTCTACCCCCTCCCATACAAAATGACACAATTGCGCAATTTGACAATGAAGAGATTTGCTCGAAAAGTATATAAGCTATTAACCTGAAATTTGGAATATATTACTATTATGATGATATCAATCTACCGTATAAAAATTATGTGTGTCCTACCCCTCCTTCTACCACCTCCCATACAAACTGTACTTTTCATGAATTATTCTAAGCCAATTTACTCAGTGCGTATAAAATTTAGCTAACTGAAATTGTGCACCAAGTATTTATTTAAAATTTTTAGTAAGGCCAAAAAAAATTAGACGTTTAGCTTCACCCCTTCTACCCCCTCCCATACAAAATGACACAATTTCGCAATTTGACAATAAATGGATTTACTCGAAAAGTATGAAAGCTATTAGGCTGAATTGTGGGATATATCACTTTCATAATAATGTAAGTCTACAGTAGAAAAATTATTGGAGTCCTCCCTCTCCTTCCACCCCCTCCCATACAAACATCACTTTTCATGAAATGCTTTAAGACGATTTTCTCAGAACATATAGCATTTATTGAGCTCATATTTTGTAATAAATTCTTAATTAGCATTATTACTAAGATCAAAAAAAAATATTTGATTAGCTTCACTGCTTCTACCCCCTCCCATACAATATGACATAGTTTCACAACTTCACAAAAAATCGATTTTCTTGGAAAGTATAAATGGCACTATTCTGAAATTTAAGGGATGTCAATTTTATAATATTCCTAGTTATTTCTGAAAAAATCACTAAAATCCCCCCACTCTTTCTACCACCTCCCATACAAACTGCACATTTTCATTAAATCTAACTCACTAATTTTCTCAGTTCCCATTCAATTTTTGGAGTAAGCATTTTGAATAAAACATTTTTATAGCTACTTTAGCATGATGGGGAAAAAATTAGGTCAATGCTATCAGCCCTTCTAACACTCCACATACAAAATTTCTTGGGGTCACAAAAAAATTCTATTTCATCTAGAGTATCGTAAGATTGCGCATTACGCGCAATCGTAGCCCTGTTATGTTTTTAAATGCGTTTTGAGTTTTGAAGTACAAAAAAGGTAATTGCCTACATAAGTGCGCATGTGCCCTTTATCGCCTTGTTTAGGAATTATATAATAATTCCAGTTACTTACCAGCTAAGACTTATATTAGCAAGTTTAGGTCCCTTTTGTTTCTTGGCTAGAAGTTGAATTTTTATGGTAGCTTGCAGTTAAAATACCAAATAACACCACTTTGCAAATAATCTTAAGATGTATAGGTAGAGTTTAGTACAAGCAGCACAAAACATGAAATCTAAACCTAAACTCATGTTTTGGCATTTGCTTAAAATTTTACCTTGCGAAGATAAAGTCAATTTTGTCAGCTTGTGTCATTTATTTACTTTCAAGCTTCATAAAAGGTGTCTCTACATCTACAATGGCGCTACAGCCCGAATCGGACCTCCTGATATTCAGGTTCCTTAACATTTTTCATTGCTTATTGTGGAAGGGTTGTTAGCCCTTCGCACAACCCTCTTTCTACGAATTTTTCATTTTCTTAGATTGAGGTGACCAAGGTATATCCAAGCAGGCAATGTGCCAGAATTACATATTGCGCCGACTGGGATTTGAACTCACGACCTTCGCATTACAAGACCAACACACTACCTACTAGGCTATACCCTAGCACATAGAAGCTGTACAACATTCATAAGATAATCTGCCAAACTTTTTGGGCGGAGAATTTAAAAACACTACGCGAAATATAACAGATTTATGATTGGACGTAAAGCCCAATCATATGATACTCTAGATGAAATGGGAAAGAGTTTAATGTATCGGAAAATATATCATAACAAATTCTTTCGAATAGTGAATAGTGACTTTTGTATGAGAGGTGGAGAAAGTAGAGGGGGGGAGGTTTGTTATTTTGGTATATGGTATAACACCGAACGTAGTATACAAAATGTTTCATGATGAATTTAAAGTTTGTAGCTTTCATAATTTTCGAGAAAATTTAACAATTTTTGTCTGAATTTATGGCATTTGTATGAGAGGTGGCAGAGAAAGTGAGAGGTTTCGGATGATTTTGAATCTGCTTATCAACATCCTATTCACATTGCTTTGATACTTATATGTTCGAAGGGGAAATACTTTTCTTGAATTCCCAATACAAAAATTTGTATGGGAGGTGGTAGAAGGAGTGAAGCGAAGTTTATATTTTTTTAGCATTTATTGCAATTATTAAGGCAAAAGATCCGGCAAAATTTTAAGTTTCTACGCTTTCAAGTTTCGATGAAAATTGATTAAATGCATTTACCAAAATTGCGCATTTGTATTGGAGAAGGCAGAAAGAGTATTTGAAACAAAACCAAATTTTTTCACAATAATTACATCTGTTATAGTGTACTTTTCTCAAAATTTAAAGTTGATAGCTTTGATGATTTTGAAGAAAACTAATTTCATTGGAACTCTGAGATTTTGTGAAATTTGTCTAGGAGGGGGTAGAAAGAGTGAGGTGAAGCTGATAGTTTTTCCAAAATTGATTTTAATAGCACTAAAATTAATTGTGACAAAAATTGGTTCTTCTGTCTGCAAGTCAAACCGAACAAATGCATTTTTGAAAATTGTGCATTTGTATGGGAGAGGGTAGATGGAGATCAGATCAATATTTTTTGACATTAGTGATATGCACAGTATAATGATACTATAACCTAATTTTCTAGTCAATAGCTGAAATGGTTTCGGAGAAAAATAATTTCCTTAAATTTTGAGATTTCATGAAATTTGTATGGGATGGGGTAGAAGGAGTGGGGGGTGTGGCTCACTCACGAACTTAAAGTTACCCTTTTGCTAAAAATGATGTATGACAAATTTCTGCACGATAGGTCAAAGCTTTCAAGAGTTATGTTGTAAACAGACAGACAGACAGACGTACAGACGGTCACTCGGAATTGAGGCTTTTGATCGAGATTAGGATCGAGGTGTAAAGTTTGCGATTATCTTAATTTAAAGAAAACTAATTTCATTTTTTACTTGGAATTCAGCGACCCCTAGCGTACTTTAATATAACTTTGAAAATTTTCAAATCAGACTGCAACCCAAATACCAGTTAAACAAGCAAATATCTCAAACGCATTCCATTTCGACTTGAAATAGTTAACTGTTTCACTTCAATATGGAATACAAAAATAAACGTTTTACTTTCCTTACCTAAATAAATCACTCTTGTAAGGAAAGATTGTCGTATTCTACACTGGTACGCTTTATTATTCGCGATTTTTCGGTTTCTGCTGAGACCTTTATCAAACAGCTTAATAAAGGTCTCAGCACAGACCGAAACGTCGCAAATAATAAAGCGTAACAGTGTGGATTTCCTGATTCTACACTGTTACGCTTTAATATTCATGACGTTCCGGTCTCTGCTGAGACCTTTATCAAACAGCTTAATAAAGGTCTCAGCGGAGACTGAAACGTCACGTCACGAATAATAAAGCGTAACAGTGCAGAATCCGAAAATCTTTCCTTTTAATGCACTGTGCAAACCTTCACCAAACCAATATGTGACCCTTATTTTAAATAGTATCCGTCATTTGAAAAATTAAAGATTTTATAAACAAACATTTATTTTCCACGTAGACATCAAGATGAAAAAATATTCCGACACAAGGAACAAAATTTTATACTATTTCTAATCTTATCAGTTTCTTCAATACAAACTGATAATGCTGACTCAATATTCTATTTTTGACTCATCGCCGAGAATTCAATTTCATCAATTGATTTGAAAAGCTGTGCACACACTGATCGCACCTCACAGTAAAATAAACTTTAAAAAAAGATACCTACCTTAACTTTAACTATAACTATGCATTGTTGAAAGTCAGTTTAAAAAAAAAATCGAAAATATTAAAATAGTAAAAAAAAATCCTTATCATCATCAACAAAGCGGTACCGATCAAGATTTTTCGCGCTTGTCGGCTCATTTATATCATTCAAAGCAAATTTGTTTAATCTAAAAAAAAAATTCCCCCAAAAAAATAGGTTAATAACATTTTTTCTTCAAAAAATTGAGTGGTAGGTAAGTAAATTAAAAGATCGAGGATAAAAATCAATTTTTGACTTTGGCGGAATAAAAGTCAATTAGATATTTTGTATTAAGTTTTTTTTTTTTCGGTCGGTGATATACTCATTGTTATCTATTTGGAAAATGTGTTAGTTTCTGGCTATTTTAGTAAAGAAAAATAAATTTTAGGATTCAGAACGCAACTTAAGAATAACAAAGCTAGTGTAGCTCGTTGATGAAAATATATTTTTAGCCATAACTCTGACTACTGAGGTGTTAATCTTTAATCATTCGGCTCTGGAAATATTCCAACTAAAGACTTGTTTTTTATTTTATTACAAGAACTAAAATCTTGCTTTATTTTGATCATAAGGAAGGAATATATTAATTAAAGCTAAGTCCATCGTACTTGTTGTTCTTTGCAAATTTTTTCCCATTCTACTGGCTTAAACCAATACAAATCCAGCCAGTACAGTCAATTAGATTTAATTGGGAACCGATTAAACATCGCTAAGTAATCGCTTGTCTTTCTCCGCTACCAAAGTTTGAGTTCTTAGCTTAGAATTTTCAATTTCTCATGTCCGTCAGGCCAATCTATTCTGAAACCTTCTACTCGTCTGCAATAAAACTCGCATAATTCCAAAATACTGGTTAAAATATTCCTACAAAAAAGGTTTTTATTAAAAAAAAAATGGTTAGGTACCCTATACCTAATAATATTTTATTATTCACCTAACAAAGCCTTGATCGATCATAAATCATAAAACTGCAAACCGTGACTTGACAGTCCTCGAACTGTTCCCGTCGAAAGGTCACAAAAAATTGTCGTACCACAATACCGGCGCTTCGCAATCATACGCTTGGCATCAAAATGCTCACATCCTTTAATACCTCTAAGATGATCGGCGAAAATTTCTTATTTGTAATGCGACTGCTACCGCGTCTTTTTCTTATGGTTCGACTATCGGAAGATCGTATCGCATCGTACATATACGTACGTATATGGCGGCCAACAAAATCAACTATCAGCGTTCTCTATACCTAATGCCCGTCTTAAGGCATCTTGAAATCCAATTTCGATAAAAAACTCATCCGAAATGATAAAATAACTTAACGAGCCAGAAGCGATCACAGCAAGCATATGCGGACTTTTAAAAACCGCGATTTATGAATTATTAATTGCGCGCTGTGGAAAAGCAGAGTGCTCGCGGTTTTATGCGTCCGATCGCGCATATACGTAAGATCACCGATCGCGCCATTGAATGAAAGGAGAAGGTTAGTGCGCGGCTGTGACCGATCAGTACGGCATTGTCTTATCATTCTCCGGTCTAAGAAGTAGGCTGCGTCGTCGTCCTCATGAGATACTCGACAACATTCATATGTGATCCTCGTGAACAGAATAACTACAGATTGTCATATCGTTTTGTCACGGTTCGGACTTTTGACAAGTTCGCTAGAGTCCGTTTCGATTCCAAACATGATGAGAATTTCCGATGGTATTTCTTAAGTTTTTCTTTTCACTAAAAACTTGAGATATATGTACTTAAAGTTGCTGCTATTACTGATGCTACTGGTGCGGCATATTGCTTAAAAACTGATCTAAGATATTAAGACAAAATTCCAGAATGATATCGGACGGGAATATTGAGAATAAAAAAAATAAAACAGGCATCGAAACATCACTTGAATTAGTCACCTCTAATATGTGCCTGGGATCAACAAGACAATGCACACACCACCAACATACGGCATGCGGTAAGACATCGGAAATATTACCCCGCGGAGTGCCATGAATATTTATAGGGGAGCCCGGGAGAGAATTTCCGAATAGGACGGTTTTTCTGAATGGCAGTGATAAATTAATTAGCAGGTGACTTCAAGATGGTGAGTGAGAGTAAGTATTGGAAACGGACTGATGGTGGCCTTGATTTGGCCAGAATTATATTCAAGAATTTTTTTGGAAGATTTCTTGTTTTTTTTTTATCGGTTTATGCACTTTTCGAATTGATTGTATTTTTTTTTTGTGGAATTTTAATCAAAGAGAAATATGTGATTTTGGTTTGTGCTTTAATTTAGGGTTATAGAGAGTTTTAGAATTATATATGTCGAAATTTGTTATTCTTATACGCCTTCTGTATAAATAAAACACTCTCAGAAATCAAGTGATTAAAAATATTTAAATTTTTTTATGTTTCCAATGTTAAACAAGTCTGGAACTGATAAATTTACGCCGGTTCTTATAACATTATATTGAATGGAAAGGTAACATTTTTGAATTAATTTGATAATACTAATTGCAAAATTAATTTGAACAACATAGCTCTATTGTGTAGTCATTTTAGAAAACAGCGGAATGTTCACTTTACATTCAATCAATCAATTTCATGCTACGAGCCCCTTTAAGAGCATAGAAAAGAAACAGTTTTCTTTGAGAAGGAGGTGCGATCTTGAGCACCGGCCTTTAGTTGTCGCCAGGACTTAGTTATTATTCTGGCCTCCTGTTCAACTGCTCGCTTCCATGTGATACATGGTCGACCTACCCGACGCCTTCCTTGAGGATTATAATCCAGAGCTTGTTTGACGATACTTCTCACAAGTTTTCTCAAAGTGTGACCGATCCACTGCCATTCCACCTTAAATCTCAATGCCTATTTTAGTCTGTCTAGTTGTAGTCCAATGTTCGTCATTGTAGATAACTTGTGGCCTGAATATTCCTAAAAACCTTCAGCGAGATTGGTTCAAGAAAGTTTGCAGTTTCCTGGTGAGTCGAACGGTGACTTCTCACGGAGTACAACCATAACAACTTGGAACTGACGCATGCATCAAAAACTAGTAGTTTCATGCGAAGCGAAATCTTTCTTAACCTCCAGAAAGGGAAAAGGATACCGAGGACCAGATGAGCTTTACGAGCCTCAATATCCTTATCGGCTCCACCGTCCATACTGACAATGCTTCGGAGGTAACAAAACTATTGCACCTCTTCCACATTTTGTCCATTAAGAATAATCGAAGCGCTTGAGTTTGAACCTATATGCAAGTACTTGGTTTGGTGACCTGAGATGTTAAATAGTCTCCTCTGAAGACTTTTATCTCTCCCACCATCCACTGCAGCCTTCATGATGTCATTCATTAGCACCAGGAATAGGGCTAGTGATTATATGCAGCCTTGTCTATTCGCACGGGAAAACTCTAAGATAATACTCCTCTATGTAAAACGCGACACCTTGCATTTTCGTAGGATTCCTTAATCTTAGCTTTGATCTTCCCTGGAATACTCTTCTACGCAAAACTGTGGAAAGCCTTTCGGAAGTCCACAAACATTAGATGTAATGGTGAAACCATTTGGCGGATTGCTCCAATATATTAGATCAGTGATTTCCAACCAGTGGACCACAGGTGGTCCGCGAAAGCCTCGAGAGTTGTCCAGTACCACTTATAAAAAAGTTACCAAATAAATGGGGATTTTGAAAGCAATGTTCGTTGAACGTGATAGGGCGAATATATCCGATGGTTGAATTCAAATTTCTTAAAAGTTTAAAATAATTAATATTAGGATATGATACAAAATAATTTTCAGTCACCTCTCCCCCTTCCTACACCAAATGCTCAGTCTCTAGCAGTGAGTCATAGAGAGCAGTAGAATTTTTTCTGTCGAAAATGGCTCCAAAGCGGAAATACAATAGTGCAATTATATAAAGATCAGGATTACAGCGATTGATGTAAATAATGGAATGAGACCCGGCTGCATGGTTTGTACTGCTGTCTTCAGGATTGAAGCCCTAAAATCTACAAAACTAGAACGTCATTTAAAGATAGTTCATCCTAACTTGAGTGACCGGCCACCTGAATGAAATTCTTTGCTGTAAGATCAAAAAACTTAAACAAAATGAAATTAGGCAAAAGTGGTACAGAATATGAATCGTAAGAAAAAAAACTGTCTCAGCTTCATTTGATGTTCCACAGTTATTGGCCAAGGTAGAGAAACTGCATACAATCGGTGAAACCATTGTGAAGCCTTGCTTAATTAAAGCAGTCAAAAACGTTTTAGGAGGTGAAGCTTCTAAGAAAACTCAAGAACTTCCCCAATCGAACAATATTATCGATATATCGATATCGATATCGATATATCGATACGATCTTCTTCTTCTACAATGACACTACAACCCAAATCGGGTGTTGGCCTCCTGAACTTCAGGCTCCTTAACGTTTTTCATTATTTATTGTGGAAGAGTTTTTAGACCTTCTCACAACGCTCTACCTATGAATTTTTCATTTTCGTAGATTGAGGTGATCAAGGGATACCCAAACAGGCTGTGTGTTGGAATTATGCGTCGACCGGGACTTAAACTCACGACCTGCGCATTGTAGACTATCACGCTACCCACTAGACTACACATCGATACGATGTCCAATGATATTCAAGATCAGCTGGTTTGTGAAATTAAAAAATTTCCATATTACAGTATGTAGTGTGATGAAAGTACCAAAGTTACTCAAAGCTGCCAGTTGCGAGTTTTTGTTTGGTAGTTTGGAGACGACAGCGCAATTAAGGAAGAACTTTTAATATCCATAGCAATGACGGCTTATCACATGTCCGATAGGTGAGACGCAATGAAAATGGAAGCGAAAAAACTGTTGATTTTATAAAGTAGTTGTACAATCTATCAATCAATCAAACTTAGTTTCGCTTGGTAATTTCTCTATTTTGAATGCTAGATTTAGCATTAACATTTTATATTTATTGCGTTGATACATAGTGATTTGTTAGCATCCAAATTTATATACTAGTAATACTTTCAATATATGAATCCGATAGCTTTATAATTAAAAAAAATAATAATAAAGCATAAAATTAATTAAAATATAAACTTGCTCAGTTTAGCAAGCTCTCAAAATTAAGAACGGCCTATTCTACAGCCGGAATGACTCGAAGAAGTCCCATTGAGCCCCACACTACTCTACAATCGAGAATAGCAAACCACAACAATACAATGGTTAATCAGGAAGGAAAGCTGTGGAAGCTCCGGTACCTGTAGAAGTTTGCCGAGAGCGATGAGCTTTCCGCCTCAGTTATTTCGGTTTTTATGATTACGTTGATATGGAATCAAGTCATACAAGCATTGCATTGAACGAGCTGCGAGTGAGCAAGCTTTTCAAGCGTCTCAGCCTTAAAGTTCGGGAAATGGATCGTATCCAGACTCACCTATTTTTGTCCAAGCGCTTTTTTTTCCAAGCTCATTCCCCGACAACGGTACGGAAGGCTTAAGGTAAAAAGGCAGAGGCATGTCGCTGATATGAGAATTTTTTTTTTACCAAATGACCCGTGTGATAGGCAATTTCGGCCTTTATGTGCAATGCATAAACACAGTCATGAAGAGAAGGAATGGGATTAGGAAGGTAGGGGAAGAGGAGTGAGAACGACCGTAACGAGTGGAGAAGGTGATATATATTTTTCAGTTGTACTGACAAACATTTGCAAATGTTATGGGGGACTGAATGATAGAAAGCGAACAGAATCCATCTACTGAGTATCTAGGCCTTCTTCAAGTGGAATTGTTTCACTTTTACACCATTTGCCCATTTTATTTCAAATAATTTTTCATCGCCAGTAACAACTGAACAATTCGTGCTTAAAAAATCCCGTCAGGAGTGGGAATCGAACCCACGACCTATTGACTGAAAAGCAAGCACGCTGCCCACTACGCCACGGAAGCCTCAATGATCTAAAACGGTAATTAAATATGCAAAACTTAATCGTAAAAGGAATTTTAGATTCAACTGATCGAAAATCCTGTGGCAGGTGAGACGCCGCCTCATGCGCTTCACCTGACGAGCCGCTACTGATCCAAAGAGTTGGAAACAATATCGAAAGGAAAAGATGACTTGAAAATCATGTATGGTTACTTTGAGAATTGAGTGAAGAAGCTGGCTGCATTTTGTACCGTTGAGGCTCCTGCCATGCTAGAATCACGTTCAGCCTTAGCAACGTTCGTGAAAGAGAAGTAGTGTCAATGCACTGTATTATTCATCGACATGCATTAGCATCAAAAACATTGAAATTGGCCAAAAATATCGTATTTCCATAAAGCTATGTGTAGCATTGCACCCTGAGCACAGGACACTACTTTTTTATTCTGAAGTTCATTGGATGTCAAAAAGTAAATGTTGGTGCGCTTATATAAGTTGAGAGAGTAGCTAAAAATAATTTTGATTGCGACGAAAAAACAGTATTTATTAGAACAATCGAGTGAACCAACTTTTGTGGCTCAACTCGCATATCTAGTAGATATTTTTGGTCATTTGAACCAGCTGAACTTACAATTTCAAGGTTCTGGAACCGAAAAGTTCGAAGATGTTGGCAATATATTTGTACTCGAAGACATACTTCATGCGTTTTTGTGTAAAATTTATCTTTAAAAAGCCAAAGCTGAAAAGGAAAACTTTGGATCCATAGCGATATCATATAATTTGAGAAGAACTTAATGCGTATCGTCCAGCGATGCTACGATTTCCTTGTTGAGCTCAAAGGATTCCGTCAATAGTTTCCGCATACAATAGCTCGAGACCTCCTTGAGGTCGAAGAATAACGGTGCGCCAAGAATTTTAAGCCTTCTCCTAGCAAGAGCCGTGCAGTTAAACTACACGTACTCCACCGTCTCCCTCTCTTCTGGCTATTTACCATTCCTACAGAGATCATGCGTTACCAAACCCATTATCTAGGCATGTGCTCCAATAAGGCAATGGCCGGTAATAGCACATAGCTTCCTGGGTAATTATAATAAAAATAATCCTTGCTGACGACAGGAACTAAGTCACTTTCACAGACCAGGTACAAAATAACGTACTCATACACTTCAGCACTCTCAAATATGAGTTTGCTTGTTATTTACCTGAATATGGTAGCAGGACGATTCAAGCTATAAAAACTCATTCCAAATCCTTTCATTGTGATGCCTAATGATAGTTGTCCTAACGAGAGTAGCTCTAAGCAAGAGCCTTACTCCAAGAATTCTTTAGCTTGTTAAAGAAATTTGTGCACAAAAGTTCATATTCCCCAGAAGGTTGGGAAGTGAGCCTTCTGGTGTGAGAGTGGTCCGCACATGGTTAAATTTCTGACTTAGTGGTCCGCAGATTTCCACGGGTTGGGAACCACTGTATTACATGAACTCTATTTATTTGAGGGATTTGAAATCCATCAACATGGTGTGTAAGTAATTAAACATAATTTCTTGATATTCTATTGATTTTATGTTCCAGTATTTGAAACGTTTAATGGAATGTCGTTACAGTTCGATAAATAATAAGGATTAATTGTTTTGCTGAGGACACGAACTTCATCGATCAAAATCCAGAAATTTATCTATTACAAAAAAAAATCACACGCACAAGCAGTGGCGTAACTAAATTTTCAAAGCGCGCCTCCTTCCCAGAGCCGCACTTGTTGTGATAAAATTTTGGGTAGCTACTGGGCGAGAAAGGCTGATTTTAGTAGTTGCGCCTTAGGGATTTTGCAACTGCACGAACCTCGTGGTTCGATCCATAATAAAATAGTGCTGAGACTTAGACTGAAGTGGGGGCGCTTGCGGCGATACAGAAAGACCGGACTAAAGGTCTAAAACTTGGTACTACAGTGAAGGTGTTGAGAGCTCCCGTCTTATCGTATTGTTTACAAGACGGTATATGTGCTTGATTAGTCGCAAGTCTTTGAAGAAGAAAAATATAGGTATAGAAGATCCTTAAGGGTGTATTTTGATGATTTCTTGCGATTATGAGATCTAACAGAACGACAGCCGCATTTACTTTGCAATAAGTCCGTAGTGCGATTTTCGCCTCATATTTTGTGTTCAGACCTTTAACCGATTGACCCTTCTAAAGTATAAGCCAGGTAGCTCAATGCGAAAATCATTGGCTGGAGTCATACCAAAAACGGCAGCTTCATACAAATTCGCTTCCTTTTGTATGAAGCAGACGCGGCGGGCTTCGTAGAAACAGCGTTTATTTTTAAGTGCAGTGTTAAAAAGAGTGAAGTGTTTGTCAGATATTTTCTTTATAGTGCTCGGCGTGTAGTTATTATATGTGGATATCGGTGCAATAGATTTTTAATTAAAAAAAAACGGAATTAAAGTTAAATCTCGGTATCTCGGGTCGAAGAGAACCTGTCATTCATATTGTGCAAAGTTACCCGGTTAATTTTCACACGGAAAACTAGAATTTTAGGCTGAACTATAATTCGCTAGCTCCATATATGTATAAGCAATAGTAACTACATGACATTCTCCCTATCGGAACGCAGTCAACCCACTAACTTGAGATTGAAAATACATTCGTCGTCGTGTCTACTAAACTGACATTGTTCACCTTTGAATAAACTATCTCAAAAAAAATATTTAGTAGTGATATTCGATCAACACATAAAATGGAAATCATATAAATAGTGTTATAAATAGATAAAGAGAACTAATACCTGTATGCCTTGAAGTTAGATCTTATTTATCCAAAACAAATGTAAGAATGTTTTATTTTGCCACTGTTCACTCCATTCTACAATACGAAATTATTACATGGGGTTTAGCCACACAAAAACTGATAAATACGCTTAGTTGCCCAAGAAATGTTGCTACAAATTTTATTAAAAAAAAATTGTACATACCCTTCCTGTCTCCTATTTCCACTGCTTAATATTCTAAGCATTGATAAAGTTTTCAGCATCATTGCTAACATCCAAATATTTAAAGAGTTCAAAAATGGAATATTGGAAATCAACACAAATCTTACTCGCGGTGATAACCAACAGGAAATTAATCTACCTTCCAGATCCAAGAAAACTGGGCAAGCCCATTATTCCTATATCGACAATTCTTCAATTCTCTGCCTTGTCATGTAAGACAAAGCGAAAATGTTTTCATTTTTATGGAAAAAATTAAACATTTTTGCAATTAATCATAGAAAAGAATCGAACATTAAATGTTAAGTTAAAAAATTTAATTAAAATGAATATTTGTCATAAAAACATTTTTGAAAAAAAACGTAATGTGTAAGAATGAATATTGAATTATTGATTGTTATATAATAAATTTCAACGACTCCTCACCCCTAACACAAGGTTTGCTTTAAAAGGGGGAGTAGTGTTTTTTTCTAAAAATGCAAAATCAATGTAAAAGTATAAAGCACTAAATAAAATAAAAAATGCGAAAAAATGAGCACTCGCCTAATATTTCTGTGCTGAATTTGATTGAATTATGCTTTTGTGTTATTTTCGGTAAATCCTGTTTTACAATAAGAGCAAACAAAAATAATATAGGTGGTCTTATAAAATGGGAAAATGACGTCATACGCACTGAAGTCAAAAAAGATGGCTACGACATCAGTTGTGCCCAGCTTATAGAGTGGTAAGTAATGTCCATTGGCAATGTGAGATCTTCCATGGAAATTTTAATAAAAAAGAATTAGATGAGCTTTTTTCCTTGCGATGAGCTTTGCTCTTTCAACTTAAATTTTACGGCGATGCATAAAACATATATCACTAATAAATATTTATTACTACGAAAATTCGTAAGAAAACTAAACACTAAAAACTAGATTATATTTTATCACTCCTATAGCAATAAGGTAGAGTAGACGAAAATATCCTAAAAAATGTCGGAGTGCAATAAAATATTTCGTAAATTTTTTTTTAGTCAGCATGTTTACATCGAGATGAAACAAATTTTTCGTAATTCTCATATTTAGGATCATCAAAAATTTTCAACAAGATCAAAGAAAATATGAATAATTTTATGATTTATATTTGAAAAAATGAATAAAAATGAATCATGATGAGCAATTATAATTTTGTCATCTTAAACGACAACATTCATATATTTTTTTTTTTTTTAATTTCGTGAATATATTTCATTAAAAAAAAATTATTATTTTCTTTGATATGAAGTGATTTTTCTTCATTAACACCGTAATTAACATGAAAAAATCATTCAGAAGAAAATTATTGAAAAACTTCAGGAATATAAAATTATTAAATATTGAAAGAGATGAGTTACGAAAAAAAATTAGATAAAGATCAAGGAATAAAGTCCAGCTATAGGACAAAAGGCATGGTCTCTTAAATAAGATGCGATTTAAAGTATTGGTCTTTAGATTAAGATGCAAGGGGCATAATAATTTTTTTATCGTAAAAAGCTGGATCATGTTAAATGCCACTATCAAACCCACCGACAATAATTCGCAATTACAGCAATTGTATTTAATATGTAGAAGAGAGAAAACTTATCATCTTCAAAGAAATTGACAAAAAAAATAAGCAGTAAAGCGACGAAGATAACGAAATTGTGTTTGCTCTAACGATTGTAATGCTAAAAAATTTAGCTCATACGGACAAGCTATATATGAATGTAAGTTTTTGCTCAAAACTTTCAAATCTGTGTGACCGACTGTATGTCCATCCATCCACTCAATAACGAACGATTTGAACTACAGAACTAAAATTTTGCGTCAGTCATCACTCCACTACTTCTGCTTTTTCCTATACAAATTTTCCACTTAATTTGAAGTTGAGGTCAATTACTTTCCTTTTAAGACCCGCAATAGTGACATAGGACAGAAACAGTTCTCTTTCACAAGGCGCGATCCGGAGCAACGGCCTTTAGTTGTCGCCAGGACTTGTTGTTACCGTAGAATCCGTTCGTATTCGAGCCGTAATATTCGTTCTTTTATCATTTACGGTTTAAAGGTCACGGGTGATAAGCCCATATTCCACAATTAATTTGTAGCAGACATCAACGTTTCTGGAGGGGCTGGGTAGCAGCCCGAGGTACCTAGGTCGTAAGCGAGAGCATTGCGTGCATTCATGCTAATAACTTCAGGACTTACAGATCAAGTACTTAGACTGTTTTTGATGAAATCAATAATACTCATCGTCAGTTCTAGTCGCCGGAGATTATTTCTTCTTTAATGGCGCTACAGCCCAGATCGGGCCTTGGCCTCCTGATCTTCAGGCTCCTTAACGTTTTTAGCCCTTCGCACAACCCCCTAGCTACGAATTTTTCATTTTTGTAGATTGAGGTAACCAAGGAATACCCAAGCAAGTAGTGTGCTGGAATTATGCTTCGACCGGGATTTGAACTCACGACCTTCACATTGCAGACCAATACGCTATCCAATAGGCTACAGATTATTTATTTCGATGAAAAAATATTTGGCGAGAATCTCGAATGGTTGGACAACGGCTTAGGAAATTCTCTATGCTCTTACTTTCTTCAAAACAGCCGTAATTAGGCGAAATCTTCGAATACGTTTTCGCAAGAATATCATAATCCACTATCCACTTTGCTACATCCTAACTTGTCCTGTTTTAAATCATTTTATTGTAAAATAGATTGATTGTTGCTTTGTGTTAAAATAAAGCATTTTACAATGCTAGTTATCATTCTTGTATCTCGGTCCTATTATTACTTGTACCTTTGCGTACCAAATTACACGAAATCAAGGGAAGTGCAAAGTATCAGCAAACCATCCATTTGCTAGAGGTTTACAGCCGGGTACTCAATTTGGGCTATGGCACCATTGAAAAAAGCTCCATACCATTATTTTAGTTAAATCCTAGAAGATCGAATTTAATTTCTATAAAATCTTTGGAATACTAATTCTGCATTGAATAGGTTATCTGTGTTCATGAAAATTTCTGACTCCTAAACTAGTAATATTTGATTTCATGAAAAAAGTTTAAATGCAATTTTGAAGCTGAAATTTTTACCTTTAGTACGAGATGAGAAGTATCATTAATTAATATTTTGTAAAAATCGGACCAAGGTACACGACCTTCCCCTACTAAGCGCACCAGCGTAATTGAGTGTAAGAACTCTCTATCTCTCAGGCCTACTAATTCGAATTAATTTTCTACTGTCAAACCACCCGCATAGTATCTTGGTTAAGTTGCACGAATCGTTTTGCTTGTACCCTTGCGGAACGAACAGAGTGAACACGAAAAACGATTCAAATTTGTCTGCAATTTTTCAAAAATTTCATCGCTTCTCGCGCTCACTCTATTTTAGAGTTACTCAATGAAGAAGAAAAAACAAGGCACCTAAAAGAGTTAGGTCAACCTGTCAGATTGGGCGCTGTTTTTTTTTATTTTCATATGTATGGGTGCAACGTGTCCGTGTGAATTTTTAGTGGTTTTATTTCGCAAATATCTCTTATTTGCAGAACTTTTAAGTGATAAAAAATTGATTTGGTAGGTTTCACGTACTAACGAACGGTTTGCAATCACATTTGCTTATTTACCATATCGCATGCTGGAAAATAGGTGAGCAATTTTTCAAATTTAACGGAAAAGCTGGCTATCACCTTGACCTATTACCAAGTGTCTTGTTCTTTCTTTTCCATAGAGTAACTCTACTCTATCTGGATGAGCAAAGATATATTAATTAAATATTAAATATTTCTTTCGATTAAAATCTAAAGAAAGATAGATGATCAATATTCAATGGCTTTGAGTCAAATATTCTTTCTCAACGAAAAAAGGATTATGGAATCAGATAGGTTTAGATCTGTTTCTTTTTTCGTGTATTGGGGCTAGGGGCAGCACACCGTGCTGACAGTTAGCAGCGTGGTAGACCGTCAAAATTTATATTATTTCAATTTTTCTTCGTTTTACTGTGAACAATTAATTATTGCTGTTCAACTCGGTTTTAAAGTTCTCTTCTTTTTTTTTGAAAATAAACAAAATATTTTTCATCCTAATGAATCGATATGCGTAAAACCAAGTACATGCACATGTGTTCGAACGCAAGCACACCGATTGTTCTTAACGGACAGGATGTGGAAGAGGTGCAAGATTTTTGCTATCTTGGAAGCATTGTCAGCATGGACGGCGGAGCCGAAAAGGATGTTGAGGCTCGGCTAAATAACGCTCGTCAGGCCTTCGGTATTCTTTCCCCTTTCTGGAGGTTAAGAGAGATCTCCCTTCGCACGAAGCTGCGAGTTTTTGACGCATGCGTCAAATCTGTGTTGTTGTATGGTTGTACTACGTGGAAAGTGACCGTTCGACTTACCAAGAAACTACAGACTTTCGTAAACCAATGCCTCCGGCGCATTTTAGGATTCTGGCCAGAAGTGATCTCCAACGACGAACTTTGGAGTACAACTGGTCAGACTAAAATAGGTATTGAGATTCAACGGCGGAAGTGGCAGTGGATCGGTCATACTTTGAGGAAACCAGAGCAAAATATCGCAAAACAGGCTCTGGATTATAATCCTCAAGGAAGACGTCGGGTTGATCGACCATGTAACACATGGAAGCGAGCAGTTGAGCAGGAGGCCAGAGGAATAAACAAGTCCTGGCAACAGCTTAAGGCCGATGCTCAGGATCGCGCCTTGTGGAAGAGAGTTGTTTCTATCCTATGCCCCTATAGGAGGTCTTAACAGGATTTTGATTGATTATGAATCGAGCCATTTTTTGAAATCTTCAAAATAAATACTTATCGCTTCGACAATGCATTTTCAGTTCACACAACCATTTCGAAAACAGAAATTACATGATGCAGTTCGAAGTATTAGAAATAAATTCACTAATTTCACAAGATTCGCATTACGATTTGGTTTATTTATGATAATTACTGCCAGAATTCGCATGATCAAATTTTAACTCTAAAAGGTTAAAATTTTGCGAAAATCACAAAATGAAAAGTTGGAGTGTTGGGATCTCGCAACATGTGTCTATATTGTGAGATCCCTACTCCTTGTTTCGAGTTTCAACGCTGGATATAAAGGCGTTTGACTAAAAATCAATTTCTTAATTGTATAATTAGCGACTCAATTTTCTGGAGTTTAGCTCAATAGAAACTGAGGATATCACGACGAAAGAGACTCGAAACGATTTTAGAACGACTGGAAACGAGAAACTCGACTGAAAAAGTGGACACGATAGCTGCAAGTTTGTATATATTTTTTCATTTTGCAATTATACGCATATTCCAAAAAGTAAACATGCATCTAGCAATTTATTCGTTTAAAACTAAGAAAATAGTTCCATTATTTTATTTCCAGATATATTGCACACACAGAAGAATAGTGCGTAACTTTCAAAATTATAGTTTTGGGTTTTTCCATTATTTTTCAATGTTTTCATGATATCTTTATAACTAGATTACTATCGTAATAAGGCGCTAATAGAGCTGTAACGAGGTCCGGGCCCAGAGGTAATAGAGCTCCATCAACTTTCTCAAATAAAATGTAATAGATATTTGGTAATACAAATTGTAAAGCCTTACGAGCTTGTTATAGATTTTGACAATTCTTTTTTTTTTTTACTTAATAGAAAAGAAATAATGATAAAATTTAATGAGTGTTTAGTAGATTTTTTTTTTTTTTTAATCAATAGATAACAAGAATTACACTTCTGAGGAGCCTTACGAGCTTTTGAATTTGCGAAAATTTTTATCAGATTTGAGAATTCTAAATTACCTGCTAAATCAAAAAACTGTTCAGCTTCTCTTGAGGTATGAATCTGTTAAGGTTTTGATTCGCTTCATTACACTGAAGCAGCAGAAAAGCTGATGAAACAAAAGCGGTTGAGTTCAAAAATGTTCCAACCATTATTAGTAAATTTGGAAAAATAGCAATTAAATTGGATTCAAATATGTTTCTTTCTTCTGGAGTATATGTATATGCACATATTGATTGCGTATGTTTTCAACATGTTTAATATAATTTAAGAATTTCATTTTACGAGCTTAGACTAAACATTATCTCTACAACTTTATTTTGCACTGAGTAGCAAACGTGAAAATTAATTATTAACATTTTTAATAAGTTTAATAAGTTTGGGAAAAAGTGCAAAACCCAATGTTTAAATTATTAACCCTATTTATTTAACTAAAATTAAAATTAACACGCGCCTTGCTAGTATTCTTCTGAACCAAAATTTGCACCGTAGATTCTTTTCAAGAAAATGAGTTCGTTATTTAATCAGCACAAGTATCAGCACAAGTTCATAAGTATTTTACTGGATTTGTACTGTAATTAATAATCCGGATATTACGGAGCCAATAATGTAGTCAGAAATTTTTTTCTTTTTTTTTCTTTCAGCATCCGATTGAGTTTTAATTTTCCGCGTCGTTTGATATTCTTCTGTAATTCCCAAATTTTTCGTAATACTCGTTTCCCTTGAAAATAATGTTTATACCAATGCTCATGCAATTTTTGTAGCTAAAAATTAATCCATATTTTTCATTTCGGGATTTAATATTGTATTTCGAGCTACTAACACTAAAATGGTTTGTTGCACTAAATTCAAAATTTCAAACCATAATGTTGATAGCTAGGGTATAGCCTAGTAGGTAGTGTGTTGGTCTTGTAATGCGAAGGTCGTGAGTTCAAATCCCGGTCGGCGCAATATATAATTCCGGCACATTGGCTGCTTGGATATACCTTGGTCACCTCAATCTAAGAAAATGAAAAATTCGTAGAAAGAGGGTTGTGCGAAGGGCTAACAACCCTTCCACAATAAGTAATAAAAAATCTTAAGGAACCTGAATATCAGGAGGCCAAGGTCCGATTTGGGCTGTAGCGCCACTGTAGAAGAATGTTGATAAAAAGACACATTTGAACGTACCTACACCCAAAATTTTTTTTGTTGTTGTTTTAACGAATTTTACCATTAACAATAGCATGACCATTGTAAAATGTAATTCGCTAAATTTATGAAATGTATTGTAAATTATGGGCCTCGAGTCGGAAAAAAAGGAAAATAAAATTAATAACAATTTTTGTAGATTTTGTCATCAAAAGTAACACAATGTTTCATTAAAATTACGAAACCCCTTCTAGCGAGTGAGAGGCTACTGCGCTGTGTTGCGTTTCGTCCCAGGCCTGCTCAGACGGATTCAGTAAGGCTTGTGTAAGCAAGTCCTGCCTTAGACGCTAAGGGAATAAATACCATGCAGGTAATTGGATTCGAACCCAGGGAGCTAGAGTTTCAAAGTGGCCGTGCTGACTACCGAGCCATCAAGACACTACGGCTTAGTTGGTTAGTAGCGTTGCACTATAAGCTGCCACACGCTAACAGATTTTAAAATGTAGCTACGTAAATTTTATGAACTTTGCATATGTAAATACTAAGAAACTATAACATTGAAAGTAAAATTGCGATAATAATCATTAAATTGAGTTTATCTTTCGTAAAACTGATGATTTTTTTTATGATACAACTTTCAGTGATTCGAAAAGCCCCTTCATAAATTCTACACAGACAGTTATTAAAAACACAAATAAATTGTAGAGTTTAGGATAATTTTGTTAAATCATTGAATGAGATATGTTGTGAATTCTTTTATACATATTTTTCTGAGTGTAAGATTTGCCTAACACTATCAATAATATAAGATATTCGAAGAAAAGAAAAAGATTTCAAACAGACGGTCTGCGATTGAATCGTTTGGATATGAGCGCACGGATAGCGGCCAGTGAGCGGGGACCATAAATCCTTTATCATCAATCTGAACGTATCTCAATGGGTAAACTTTATTCAATAGGTTTGGGATATCTGATATTATTCGTAGTTTTTGGTATTGCTTAGTAGAATCTAGTTCTGTATGTGAATGAGATTGAAGATTTAGCGATTCAGCTTCGTCAAATAGTAGCACAAATATTAGGTTTAACTACGGCACACCAGCTGATATTCGATATTGAGTGCAACGAAACATTTCAATTTTTTAACAAAATGTGTCAACTCTATGGACTGCTGCTAAAAGATATAATACATTAGTTGATCCTGCCCGCAATAAAATAAATCTTCTCTATATGCTTCAACACTATTAACTCCTACTGGATTCAGTGTGTAATTTCTGCAACTAAGAAAAATGCAATTTGGATTTTGTTTTAGTAAAATTGCCTTCACGCCGTTATGTTGTCCGTATTGTAAGCCACATTCGCATCAATGCTATATCCATGCCCAATACATGAATTGAAGTCAAGCTCAAATTTAT
The DNA here is from genome assembly GCA_963669355.1 of Chorisops tibialis. Taxonomy (NCBI): domain Eukaryota; kingdom Metazoa; phylum Arthropoda; class Insecta; order Diptera; family Stratiomyidae; genus Chorisops; species Chorisops tibialis. The sequence continues at coordinate 250,963,501 of OY770263.1, read as the reverse complement.
TTAAAAATTTTAAAAATCGTGAAGCAATTTTCGAACCTTGTTTTTCGGGAAAAAAACAAGCAAATGCAATAAATCTTTCGTCAATAGAAACTTTAGAATTTTCATATAAATTTAGATACGAGAATCGAATGCTGAAACTTTTTTATTATGTGAACAATCTTGAATTGCGTCTGTGATAATGGAAAAATACTTATTCTTCTCCTACAATAGCATTACAGCCCAAATCGGGTCTCCTGATTTTCAAGTTCCTTAAACTTTTTTTTTTTACTTGTTTTTGTGAAAGTGTTGTTAGTCTTTCGCACAACCCTCTCTTTACGAATTTTCATTTTCCTTAAGTATATCCGAGCAGATAGTGTGCTGGAATTAAGCGTCGACTGCGATTTAAGCTCACGACTTCGCATTTTAGACCAACATGCTACCCATTAGGCTACACCCTAGGTAGGAAAAATTCTTAGAGTTCTTTTTGCACAAACGATTCACATATTTTGATAAAAATGAGAAAATATAACGATGAAGCTCGTAATTTTCCTTTGACTTTCAAACTCTTTTCACATGATCATATAAAATTGAACTTAACACGAAACGACCAATTTTTATGAATCACGGTTACTGTGCTATTTGCTCTACTATTCGGCTTACTCGTTTAAACGAGCCAATAACGTAAAACCCAATTCTTTACTACCCGAAGATCTAAAAGTTGACTCGATTGTATTCGATACTAGGCAAATATTTATTCACTACTCAAAAGTATTGTATTCACAATTTGTTGTAAAATTGCGAATGATACGATGTTGGTAAGTCCTTTCAGAAACTCTGATCGTCACATGTTCCTAAACCCTCTTAATGCTGGGTCTGGGCCATATCGCAGCCTTAGCCCACCCCTCTTTCAGGGCCTGGTCGTAACTGTATCTATAAAGTATACCGCTGAAATAAAAATTATGACGTAAAAAATTTACTAAACTTTAAGTGAATACTGCTACAACTACCAAGTTTCTGCAAAACTTTGGTAAGTGCATATGTAAAAGTAAGTAAATTTCAACTTAATAGAATACTGCAGTAACTTCACCTTTAAAATGAAAAATGTTATTTTCCCAATTTGAATATATATTACAAATTTTGGTTTACTTGTGGTGAAACATTCACCCACAAAATTTTTGGTTGTTTCTAATTAGTTACAAAACAAATAAACGAACTGTATGAAACTTAAAAACCATTTTGAAAACTTCTACGCGCCCTCTCTCAAAATTTTGAGTATGAAGTTCTGACACTAGTCTTCTGGGGCTTCGATATATGACTTGATCTCAAAACTTTGAAACAGGTTGGTTTCTATTAATTACATTATTATGTGAGCTGTATTCTGATAATGTTTAAAATTCGTCGATGCCTTGAGTAAATCCAAGCGAGTTACTCTAAAATGGTCAATTTAATTAACTATTATTGTTGAGTCTTGAATTGTTATTGTCAATAAATTCGGTAGATTTCGTTGCTATTTTATAACTTATCGTTCAAAAGCAATAATGGACTACTTAACTATATTTTGGATTTATAGATATTTTGTTAGAGTTATATTGAATCTAGCAGATAATAAACATAAGCACTACTTCTAATGGAAGCTAGAGTTAGGTATTTATTTTCAGCATTTGTTGTCCACCTGCAGAAAATCTTTTAAACAGAAAAAACAACAATTTTTTCTTAGGTCCGTGAACTTCTAGATGTTTTATTTGATTTGGGCGCCACATATCGGATGGTAGCGCATACTATACATATATTCGTGTTGAATGGTATGCGAATGAACATTGGGATTTCATTCTGCAGCAAAAAATAAAAAAAGTTTGAGAAGATTTTCGTCTGCAGGAGATTGAAGATATTTTGCGAACAGTCTCATTTAAAATATCGATAAAAGAGGACGAGACATGACGTTACGTATCTAGAGTTGGAATGTCATCCTATCAATTTATAGACCGAGATTAGACATCATCTCTAGATAGGGGAGTAGAGAATAGTCTTCGCAGCGTCTGCCCAATACTGGAAATTGTATCCAAAGCACAGTATTATTAAGGACTTGTACGTAGTTAGAAATTCGGAAGGCGGAAAAATTTTTTGAAATACCTAAGAGCGCACAAATACTGGGATGTTGCCTCGTTGAAAAGAAGTTGGTTCCAACACAAGAATGCCGTGATAGTGATGCTAAAAATCATCAGGTTTGGAGGGATAGATAAGCCCTTATTGCAAAAAAATCACTTCGTCCAAATTTCGACGGCACGTTTGTACCAAACTATGATTTAGTGGGACAACACACTCACCTAAGTATTCCGGAAAATCGATCCAAGCATTTTTAGAAATCCCCGAAACGAAAAGTACAGTGCCGCTGCATACAGCTGTGCCGCAATAAAAATCAATTATTTTTCGCCGGCAATGAACGTTATATGTTCCAGATTTAATGCCGATGCTCAGGATCGTGCCTTGTGGAAGAGAGTTGTTTCTGTCCTATGCCCCTATAGGGGCCTTCACAAGAATTTGATTCCAGATTTGGTAGAACGAATTAATAATTAGTTATGGAAGCGTAGGAAAAGTTGATAGGTATGGTGTAGCCTAGTGAATAGCTTGTTGGTCTAAAACGCGGAGGTCGTGAGTTCAAATTCCCACCGTATCATTTAAGCAGCCTGTGAAATTGAAAATCCGTAGTTAGAGGGTTATGCGATGGGCTAACAAGCCTTTCACAATAACTAATAAAATGTTAAGGAACCTGAAGGTCAGGCGGCCAAAAGACCAATTAGGGCTGCAGAACCAAGAAAAAGAGTAATCACTATCATCAAAACTATGAATTCGGTTGGATTTTGATTAAAGCAAATATTTATGAGAATCTAGAAGAGAACTGGAGATTCTTCAGGGATCCCAGCGGTGAATTCATCTATCCAATGCCAAAAGCTTTCAATCCACCAGGTGCTCTTCATATTTAAACACAGAATGAAAAAGGATTTACTTAAGGTGGAGACAATTCTTCGAATGTCTTATAGCGCAAACTAACGCTATTTTATGAAAGATTAGTTAGTTCTTTGTGCAATCTCGAACGAATTGGTTTTAAAAAAAATAATATGAAAAATTATTAAATAAATTAAAATTAAAATTATTATATTGATTTCTATTTTGTGAGAAAATTTGTTCCATTCTTATGTTCTATTCACGCATGCGTCAAATCCGTGTTGTTATATGGTTGTAGTACGTAAAAAGTGACCGTTCGACTTACCAAGAAACTATAGACTTTTGTGAACCTATGCCTCCGAAGCATTTTAGGGATATTCTGGCCGGGATTGATCACAACTAAGAACATTCGAGTATAACTGGACAGAATAAAATAAGTATTGAAATTCAAAGGCGGAAGTGCCAGACAGAATAAAATAAGTATTGAAATTCAAAGGCGGAAGTGCCAGTGGATCGGTCACACTTTGAGGAAACTAGAGCGAAACATCGCCTAACAGGCTCTGGATTATAGTCCTCAAGGAAGACGTCAGGTTGGTCGAACATGTAACACATGGAAGTGAGCAGTTGAGCAGTAGGCCAGAGGAATAAACAAGTCCTGGCTTAAGGCCGATCCTCAGGACCGCGCCTTGTGGAAGAGAGTTGTTTCTATCCTATCCCCCTATAGGGAGTCTTAACAGGAATTTGACTGATTGATTGATGTTCTATTCAATAAAAATATGCTGCCCATTAAACAAGAGTTTTTGTCCTTGGTAGAAAATATGAAAAAGTTTTATATAATTTTCGGACGATGCAACTTGATTGGCCTGCCAGGGTTGAGGACAGAACTCAACAATTTCCAAAAATTAGTTGGATTTTATCAACTATGATCTTAAAATACTAACTGATAAGGTAAACGGATGCAGTGCCTTGGTTTCGGACATATTCTATCTTTAGCATTTGGAGACGAATCCGGAGTTTTCGAACAATGAATGACGGTGCAAGGGGTGGGTTAACTCGGTCCCTACACCGCGAATCAGTAATCGAGTGAAGGCCGATGTTCAGGATCGCGCCTTGTGAAAGATAACTATTTCTGTCCTATGCATTATAGAGTTTTAACAGCAAATTGAAGTGGTCATTATACTAGGAATATAAACATCTGGCTGATATATGTATGTACACTTTATTTATCGAAATAGTCACAACATTGAGAGAATATTCGCCTCACCGAAAGTCTTTCGTAAACTTTGTCATCCGAATAAATTCATCTACCCGAAAGTCACGTCACAATTGCAGTGTATTACGCAAAACGTAATGTCCCTTCACTCTTTGAGTATACGCCACGATACGCGGGGAGGTCGAAAGTTTCGCGTAATAAAGGGGATGGACAAGGGAGCTGAGAAATATTTTTATCTAGAGGTATTGTAACAATCAATACGGATATAAATACAAAATTCTCTCAAATTTAATCACTAACATTTTAGTTATCGCCACATCAACAAGTCAATCGGAAAGAAAACGTTGACTATGGACAAAATTAAGTTTCGTGTTGTTATAAAGTTTCTTACCAATCAAGGAAAAACGCCACAAATCATTTTAGAAGAAATATCATGGTTTATGCGAACTCTTGTCCTGGAAAAACAATGATTTTGAAGTAGCATAGTTTATTCAGGTAATGCAGAGAGTCAATTGAAGACGATAAAGACTCGGACCAGCCGATTGAGACCACTTCCTGAAAAATCGTCGAAAAAGTGAAGAAACTTGTTCTCGAAAATGCTCGTTTAAAGAAGAAACAAATCCCAAAAATGGTTGGAGTATCAGATACAACCATTTTGAATATCCTCCACGATCGGCATATTTAAAGTCAGCGCAAGATGTGTACCGAGAATGCTCTTAGCGGTTCAGGAAAAGCAGCGCGTCGAGTGTTCATGGGAGTTTTTGGATCTCTGTAGCGAGAATAGGGGTGAAATTTTGACCCGGATTGTTACTGAAGACGAAGCTTAGATTCATCATTATGAGCTTCAATCAAAGCAAGAATCAATGCAATGGCTCCATAAGGGTGGCTCACCCCCCAAGAAGTTCAAGGTCTCACAATCTCATGGAAAAATCATGACCACTATTTTCAGAGGAGTTTTGATGATCGACTATAAAGAAAAAGAGAAAAATATAACAGGGGATACTATGCCAACCTACTACAAAAATTTAAGGGTTGACACCAAAAAAAGAAGAGGAAAGTTGACTCGAGGTGTGCTGCTTTTGCACGACAACGCATCTGTTCACAAGAGCCACCTTACAATGGCTGCCCAACAGAAATGCGGCTACGAAATATTGAACCACCCCCTTTATAGTGCAGAGCTGGCCCCTTCCGTTTACTATTTGTTCCCAAAACTGAAGAAAGAACTTTCGGGAAGAAAATCTACCAACGATGAAGAGGTGAAATCGGTAATTTCAGCCTATTTTGAAGGCCAGGATAAAGCTTTTTTTTAGAAGGAATTAATAAACTTTGTGAGAGACGTGATAAATGCATTAGGGTTAAGGGAGAATATATTGAAAAGGAAATATAAGAACTTGTTTAATTTTACCCACCTTCCCTGTCATTTCGTAAAATTTTAGACCTCCCCTCGTAGCTTTGCGATATGTATTTTGAAAATAATTTTCAAAGCGATGTACCCGGCGGAGAATTTAATGCGACAAATCTCGATCACTATGATATTTAGTCTTTTAGTTTAACGATATGCGCACACTTCTGCAAATATTCGTAATCAATCAATTAGTTTCCTGTCAAGACTACCTATAGGGGCATAGGACAGAAACTATTTTCTTCCGCAAGTCGCGATTCTGAGCAACGGCCCTTAGTTGTCGCCAGGACTTGTAAGTTAAGTTGAAGCCTAGTGGGTAGCATGTTGATCTACAATGCAAAGATCGGTTGATCAAATCTCGGTTGATGTGTAATTTCAGCACACTACTTGCGTGGGTATATATTTGCCATCTGAATCTGCGACAATGAAAATTAATAGATAGAGGGCGAAGGGCTAGCAGCCCTTTCACAATAACAAATAAATGTGAAGAAACCTGAAGGTCAGGAGGCCAAGGCCCGATTTGGCCTTCACTGCCATTGAAGAAGAACTTGTTTATTCTTCTAGCCTCCTGCTCAGCTGCTCGCATCTATGGCCTTTGGACCTTTGGATCTCAATGCCAATTTTAGTCTATGCAAAGCCCGTTGTTGGAGATCATATCTCGCCAGGATATTCCTAAGATGCGTCAGAGGCATTGGTTCACGAAAGTTTGCAGTTTCTTGGTAAGTTAAACGGTCACTTTCCATGTAGTATAACCATATAACAATACGGATTTGACGCATGCGTCAAACACTTGCAGCTTCGTCCAAAGGACCTACACGAGCTTTATTTATACAAGACTCAATATCCGTTTTGGTTCCGCCGTTCATGCTGACAATACTTCCGAGATAACAAAAATCTTTCAGCTCTTCCACATCTTATCTGTTATGAAAATTTTAACGATCCTGCATGCCTCAATTTTACTCAAAAATTTAAAAAAAAAATCCGTAATTTAGTCGAATAGTAAAAAGAATAAAAATGAAAACATTTATTAGCAGCTGACGAACGAAACAACATTTTTGTGTTATGCTATTGGCTTTGGTTAATGAGTCAGTTTGTATCTAGTGTGCCATTAGATTAATAAACCTCTGTCGAATCGTTTCGTTCTTATGTTTATGTGTTTTTAAGTCATATTTAAATTAGAAAAGTTCTTTTTCGAAGAAATGAACAGTTCTGGTAAGATCGCAGTTTTTGAAAGTCACAAACAAGCCAAAAGTTTGATAGATATGTGACAAAGCTACCCGCTTGAAAAAAAATCTAATTGGCACAACAAACTTAGTCCTGCGATTCGAATGGCTGATATCTTTAACGGATTACTAGACAACAAAAAGGATATGAAGAAACCATTGACCCTCTATAGGTGCATAGGACACAAGCAGCTCTCTTCCACAAAGCGCGATCCTGAGCATCGGCCTTTAGCTGTTATTTAGTTGGCTGGAGTGGTTCACTTTCTTTCCATTGCTTTCAATCGAAAATCAAACATGTGATACCAATTTTCTTCATCGAAGAAAAAGTATAAAATCGTGGATAATCATTCACATTAACTCCATTCCCCAAAGCAAAACAGCAATAATTGAAAAACTTCAGATAATTTTATTATTCGCTGTATTCCATTGTCACTTCGGATTAAAGGACGCCATATGGAATATCTGATATTCGATTGAACATAATTGGGGAACAAGAAAAATCATTAAATTTTTGTTATTAAATGGAATTGAGAATATGCATCGCAAGCATGTAGTTAAGATCTTGCCGTATGTCAATACACAAGAACAGGGACAATGCAGCCATCCTTGCGATAGTGGAAACCCAGAAGCATCAAACCGAGTTCGATAGAAATCCTTCCAATTTGACCGAATCCAAATTTCCCAATATAATTACAGAAATTAAAGTAACGCCTCACCTGACTTGCCGACGGATAGCCATAACCGAATTGTGCATATGCAGCCATCCTCATTGAGATCGGCTTAAAAATTAGTTACACTGGCTTGCACACACTTTCCTTTTCGTCCTCTCTCGTCCTGAATAACAGCAACAAATCGAACGAAACAGCTTTAAGACTCAGCTTACAAAACACTGTAAACAAACATTTTGCAGTCCATAATTTCCAAACTTTCCACTCGTCATCTTCAGTCACAGACCTGCTATTACATTTAACATTTCATAAAAAATAAATAACTCGAGTCACTCATACAGTTCTTCTCGCCAATCTTCTCGATTATCCTTCTTGGCGTTACACAAATCCGCACAGTTCCATCTGATGATTTAGTTTTTAACCAAATTTGAAATACCGCAGTCGTACTAACGCAACAGGAACAAACGACATCAGACCAAAATAAAGGAATCGCGGGAATAAACCGAAAAAGGTTTACAAAGTCGTAAAAAAAAAAAACACAAACGAAACGAAAGAAAAGAAACAATAATTTGAGGGAAATAAATTTCCACCCCCTCCTTGTCACAAATTTCGTTGTACGGCACTTATCGGTACTTATCACAGGCAATAGCGCACGGGTGGTTCTCAATCGAGGGCGGATGGGAGAGAGCAGTGTCCATCCACCACCCTGTCGTACTGCAAAACTCGGTTAAGGAATTAGCCACCACCCCCTCTTTCTGTCCGCACCGCAGCAGCCGAAGCACCAGAACACCACAAACCGGAAAGACACCGACCAATTTTGGGTTTGCACCTTAGATAAATACGATAAAGAAGCACTGTCGCGAAAACAAAAAAAAAACCAAAAACAAACAAGCCCGATTGAATTTTTTTTTTAAACACTTGTCATTTTATTTTCAATTTGAATCCTTGTCGATCCTTCGCCAAAATCCAGGAAAAAAAAGCCCAATAATTTATCCCGAAAAAAATAAACCGGGTCAACGAAATGCACGCACCAATAATAATAATGATAATAAAAAAGAACAGCGGTTAGCACACGTGAAGAAGAAGAAGATCAGGACGAAGACAGGAAGACGAAAAAAAAATAACAAATAGCGACTACCAAAGACACAAACGACCCGCACGATATCGTCGCCAGCACGTAAAAATAATTTTCTTAGGGGTAAAATCTCCGAGCACCGGAGACACAGATTCTGCGTACGAGCGATGCGCACTTGTTCACGTTCGAGCACTAACTGGTTCGGGCTCGCGTTCAGAATTTTCTCCCTGAAAATCCATCCATCCCGTCCGCTACGGCATTTCGGTGAACACCTCTCTGCACACGGGGATGAGAGATGCCGAGCCTAGGACCCAACCCACTCGATCCGATATTCAAACCGGTTTTCCAACCGTGATGCCGTAGAACCAGATTCAATTTTCTTTTTCTTTTTTTCTTACTCACTTTGCCGTCCGACCAAAACAGCGGAACCCCGGCAAGATTGCGCGCCCTCCACGATTACGATGATGGGAATGGTTCATGCGCATTGGGGCACGCCTCATCTCCCGAATGCCGACTAGGCATCGTCGCACCAACAAAACCTACAGACTCTCTCTTGCCGACCGACTTCTCTTGGATTCATTCCATCGGGCAAAACAGGGGTTGGGAAAGGAAAAAAAAGGCAACCATAACAAGACTACATAGCTCCGCCCTATTCGCCCGACATCATGCACACAATCCAATTGAGTTGATTGCGAGCGCAATGCATTCGGGCCGGACTTGAATCCAGTTTGGGGCGGAGCTTCGAGCTTGTCTATGGTGTCGTGGGACCGCCTCCACGTTCGGGGAGCCCATTCAAAGAGAGTCGTACCGAAAGCGTTTCTCTGTAGTGGGGAATCGGCCGACTTTTTATCGTTGCTGGTGGAGCTGGAGCGTTTTACCGCGGAGGACAGTTTCTCATTCGGAATGGATGAAAATTGGAACTTGCCCCCCTTGGGACACATCCTCGATTTGTTCGCGGAGGAGGGTTACGGAACACGCCAAGATGACAGAATTGGATGACTCCCCTTCTGCTTTGGAGATTCCATGCTCGGTTGGTAGTAGAACGATGCGACTCGACTCCATATCGCGCGATTCTCAGTTCGTTAGACGAATTGTGGTCGTGTCGTCGACACCTCTGCGCTAGGTCGCCAACATCATGTTTCAGGAGCTTTCTCCGGAGGTCTGGACTAGACTCGGCAGTGAATGGAAAGTTAAGGGTTGCCATTTGGATTTTTATGGGGATGTCGACTTATGCCATAGCTAAATCGTTCTTAAAGAAATTTCTTCCGCACATAATCCTTCCTATTTCTATTAACCGATTCCTTATGTTATTATACAGAAGTCCTATAGGGGATATACATACGTCGTGTGCATTTTTCATAAAATTAGCGCATACCTTCTGAAAAGTTTAACTAGAGGGAAATCCTTTGCTCCATTTGAAACCAAAACATGATTTTCGGGCTCATGGGATGGAATTCAAGAGAGCCCCTAATGTATTATTATAAATTTGCTACCTTGCAGTCCAATTGGTTAGCGTGTTGGTCTACAATGCGAAGGTCGTGAGATCAAATACGGGTCGATGCATAATTCCATCACACTGCCTGCTTGGGTATACCTTGGTGACGTCAATCTACGAAAATGAAAAACTCGAAGATAGAGGGTTGTGCGAAGGTCTAACAACCTTTCCACAATAAATAATGAAAAATGTTAAGGGACCTGAAATCCAGGAGGCCAAGGCCCAATTTGGTAGTGCCATTGTAGATGTAGACTTTGAAATTTTGTTTCTTCACGATTCATGACTAAAATAGCCCAAAAATGTAAAAAAAAAATCCGTCTGTCTGTACGCCGTACGTGTACGCATAGCGCACATTAACTCCCAAACCGTTCAAGACAGAAAGTTTATTTTTGGGTGAATTGTTGCGGATCTCAGGCAGATACCTATTTTGGTGGGTGTAAGGGTTAAGGAGGAGGAGGAGCGCTAAAAAAGTACCGAAAACTAAGAATACAAATACCTCAACCATGGTTCTAGCTAGGAAGCTGAATATCAAAATATATACAAAGCGGTTTGTAGGACAAACTTTAAACATAATTTTATTTCTTTATCCATTGGCGTTCGAAAAAGGGGGGCTAAAAAAAAATTGTCGGCCAAATTTTTTTTTAAATGATTATATCTTCGAAATTATTTACCATAAGAAATTCGTATTTGATGATGGCATACAGATTCACCAGAATCAGCTTACGGAGGATAATTATTGTAAGGGGGAGGGTCAGGAGGGGTGCAAAGAAAAACACTTCAAAATGAATATCTCGGCTATCGCTTAAGTTATGTAATTGATACTTGAAGCATATATTAAACTATATTAGCGAATTATGAAAAAAACATAACATTTGGACATAAAAGTAGTGGGGAAAAACGGGAAGCATTTTAAAAATGGTGCACTTTCAAAAATTTCAAACCGTTATATCTCAAAACTGAGTGCAGATATGGAATTGAAATTTTGTCAGACTATAGAACTACATAGTCTTTTTAATTTACGTTGGGTGATGCAAGGGGAGGGAGGCGGTAAGTAAAAAAGTTGGAATTTTGAGTAATTTTTTTCATTTTTATACTCTAGATGAAATCGTGCAGTATTATAAGTTTGTCACAAAGTTTGTAACGCTAAGAAATAAGGAGAAAAAAACGGATAATACAGAAGTTCAAAAATCTCAAAACCGGATGTGCGTCCGTCCATCCGTTCGTCTGTCTGTCCGTCCCTCTGTCCGTCCGTGTCCTCCCTGGCTTGAGAACGCGGTGAGCTAGAGAGCTCAAATTTCGTACACGTCATTTTTTAAAAAGAAAAAAGTAAGGACAAGTTCGTGAGTGGACCGAATCGCTCCACCCCTTCTACCTCCTCCCATACAAAATGACAAAATTTAGCGATTTAAAAATAAACAAATTTTCTCGAAAAGTAAAAACGCTATTGATCTGAAATTTGGAATGTTACTTTTTTTATGATAATTCCATTCTACTGTATAAAAACTATTTGTATCATCCCCTCCTTCCACCACCTACCATACAAACTGCACTTTTTTATGAAATACACTAAACAAATTTACTCAGTGCATATAAAATTTATCGAGCTGATATTGTGCACTAAATAATTATTTACTAAATAATTATTTATATTAAGAATTTGACCCACCTTCTGCCACCTCCCATACAAACAGCATAAGTTCAGTAAATCCAATACACTAATTTTCTCAGTACCTAATAAATTTTTGAATTCTAAATTTTGTATAGAACATTTTGATAGCAACCTTACCGTGATGTGAAAAAATTAGTTCAATGCCGTCATCCCCTGTACCACTTCCTCTACAAAATTTTCTTAAATTAAAAAAAATTCTCTTTCATCTAGAGTATCGAACGATTGGGATTTAAGCCCAATCGTAGTCCCGTTGTGTTTTTTTGTTTTGTTTCAATTGAGATATTGATTTTAAGTGTTTTTCTTTGGACCTCCCCTAACCTCCCCCTTATAATAATTAGCCTCCCCCTAGGCTAATTCTAGTGGATATGTATGCCACCTTAACGTTCCCAAAATATGAATTTTTTGTGGTAAGTATTTTCGAAGATATAATCATTTAAAAAAAAAAATTCGGCAGACAATTTCTCTTTAGACCCCCCCCCCCTTTTTGGACCTCAAGGGATAAAAAAATTGAATTATTTTTTAAGTTTGTCTCACAAACTCCTCTATATATATGTTGATTTACAGCTTTCCAGCTGGAACCATAGCTAAGATCTTTGAATTCTTAGTTTTCAGTTTTAGTGCTCCCGCTTCCCCCTGAGCCCTTACACCCCCAAAATGGGAGTCTGCCTGAGATCCGAAACTATCTACAATGTCCTCTAAAATCAACTTTCTATCTTGAAGAGTTTCGGAGGTAATGTGGGTTGAGCGTTCACGTCGGCGTACGGCGTACAGAAAGACGGATTTTTTTTTGTTTTTGTATTCAAAAAACAACAAAATTTCAGGGAAGCAAATTTTTTTTTCCAAGTCGACCACAATACTTTATTATTAAAATAATAAATTAATTGTATCGACTGGATTACTAGATGAAAATAAATAGTCAGCTTAGTTCTGGGCTTACCTTTGAATTTGGAGAACCGCAAGGAACGGTTTTAGGTCCCTTACTATTTCTACTTTACGTGAATGGTTTATATAATCTTCAAATAAAAGGATAATTAATATCGTTTGCAGACGATATTGTGTTATTTATAGAAAGTTCAAACTGGGACGGAATTACTTCTGAAGCTAACTACAGTCTTACGAGAAGACTTAAAGAATGACTTGACTTAAATTCTTTGTCCATCAATATAAATAAATCCAATTATATTACATTCTCGCATAAAACCTGTAGATCTCTTGAAAACTTAAATTACATTCATGCTCGTGGTCCTCGGACTGTAGATGTCCTTTATTAAGAATAGTATGTCATACTAAATACTTAGACGTGATATGTGATCAATTTATAAGATGGGATGTCCAGATAAACAACGTTAAAAACAAACTGAAAAAGCTAATACCCAGTTGCTTTGCAACTACAATCGTTTTTTACTAAAAATGTGGCAAGATCTTTTTATTTCGCAATAATCCACCCTACGTCTTCAATCCTAGCACCTCTAGTTATTACCCAGAAGACATATATATATATTAAATTATTCTAAAAAAGCCGCGAAAATTGTCTAGTTTGGCTCTATTTAATCTTTCGGATATTTTGAGTATTGAACACATTTTTAAAGTCATTTCAAGTATTCAAATATTCAAAGAATGTACTAGTGGGCGATTGTTAGTTAGTAATAATTTAACCCGTAGTGGTACGCAATCTGATTTAATTGCTCCGCCACGAAGAACTAACCTTGGATTGAATCACTACTCTTACAATGTAAGAGTGCGTAATACAAAACAAAATAAACATGGACAGGATAAAAGAAATCGGTGAATGTTGCCTTTAAATTGCGCGATGTTATAATCAATTCGAAAAGCGACCGCGGGCAGTGCATTCCACATTTTGGATGTTCGAGGTATGAACGACTGCCTAAATTTCACCGTACGTGATTTAGGTTGCTCAACTGTATACTCATGAGCGTGTTCAGCAGCACGTGTATTGAGCGTGAACTTATATAGAGGGGATAAGAAAAAATTATCATGGCTACAGTGGCCATGGGAATATCTGTAGTAGAGGGTGAGTACTCCGACATTTCTGCGATGTTCCAGGGAATCTAAAGATGCTGTTATGGTATCTTCCCGAATTAGTTGAAGCGCAAAAACGCTGAATTCGATCCAGCATATTTAGATGAGTTTTGAGTGCTTCAGCCCAGATATGCGAATTATACTCGAATCGGGGCCTGATGTATGACTTGTAGATGGTTGCAAGATCGGATGGTATAAAATATTTCTTGCACCTTCGGAGAAAACCTAACCACTCGGATGCGTCTAAAGCTACATTGTGGATGTGCTGACTCCAGTCAAGTATTTTATTAATATACATACCCAGAAGGTAGAAACTCTCCGAATGATCAAGTGTTACACCATCGAAGATTAGGTCAGGTACCGACATGTCGTATTGCTTGTGTTTTAGTGGCATTAAACTCCACTCGATTCGCTCCACCCCATTGCAGGATTGTGTTGAGGTCAGTTCAACACAAAAATCAAAGGTCTGTACTTTAAAGGGAGAAATGGAATGAAATTGTATGCATAGTGTATGCATTGTGTGGATTCTTTTTAAAATTTAAACGAACAATAATAAAAATATGCAGAACAGATTTAAATATTTAAGATAGTAATGTAAAAATGTGTATATAAGTAGTATAATTAAAATCACAATGAAATTATAACGATAAAAAATAGAAATAGTTTATGAGATAAATTAGTAATTTTAATTATATAATTAATATTAACCTCACCCCTATCACAGGATCTTACCCTGAAAGGGGGAGTAATGCAAAATTATGTGAAAATCAACGCAAAATAAATACAATTTGTGCATAATAATAAAAAACAATTTTTCTTAATGCAATGCACAGTTGTATCGGTATAGGTTTGGTGTAAGATAAGCTACATAAGAGCATTGAAGGTTATATTTGTTAGGAAAACCTTACATTGCAATAAATTCAACAGTGCATTTGTAGTTCAAGAAGTAATAGATTTTCGCAGTTTTTTGGTGCCAGGAGTGTATCTGGACAATAACTTGACTAAGCGTCAACATAAAAGACGAAAATGGTCTCAAACAATCCATCTCCTCGAATGACAAAACCCTATCGATTATGCAAATGACCGGCAACTGCATACGATAGTTATTATCAGTAAATTAAAAAAAAAATGTGAAATTTATATTTTTATCTCATCGGAAAATAATGTATGACAAAATAAAAATAATCGCTCGAGATAATTGCCTTGTTTTTCTCCTATTCTGACCAAAATACGTCCAAAGTAAATGCTAAACCATCGCACCGCATTCTTGCTATCACGCACTAGTGGCTGATTTGGGAGCTCGTGCGAGTCTCACAATTAATCTCGCCACGCACTCGCGCATGCCAGCTTCAAAACATTGTTAATCTTCCAAAAATAAAAACTTTTCCAACATTCACTTTTTCCATATTTGCATATTGAAATCTGAGCATCTTTTTGGGTCACAATTTCTGATGACTTCGTTCTACCGCGAAATAAACTACAAATGAAATGAAATGACTGAAAATGAACGGGAATGAACGAAAATGAATGGAAATCAAATAAAATGAATTAAACCGAAACAAAATGAAATGAAAAGCATCTATACATATAAATATAATTGTAGTGTCTGTCTGTTATTTGTTTATAAATGGCTATAAATAAGTTTTTTGCTTTATTTTAGCAATAACTAAGCAGAAACACACGTTTTTAAAAATTTTCTCTGTTTGTCTGTCTTTCCGGTTTTCACGGAGAAACGGCTAAACCGATTGTAATGAAAATTTCACAGTTTATTAGATGTGCACCGAGATGTAATCTGCGTGTGGTCTTATTTCAATACCCCTACGCCATCTACCCTCTTACATACAAAATGAATCATTTTCAAAAATATATAATAATCAAATTTTCTTCAAAACCATTGGAGCAAATCATTTGACATTTAGAACATACTATTTTTATCAAAAATGTGATCTATGGTATACAAATTATTTGAATCCCCCTACTCCTTCCACCACCTTCCGTACAAACTGCACTTTTTCATGAAAGACTATTCACCAATTTTCTCAGTACGTGTAACTTCCATCGAGCTTAAATGTTATACTTTATCCTTAATTTGCATTATTATTAATATCGGGAAAAAAATTAACCGAGTAGCTTCACTCCTTCTACCCCCTCCCATACAATGTGACACAATTCCACGACTTTACTTAAATTTGATTTTCTTGAAAACTGTAAATGTTACTGATCTGAAATTTAAAATATGCCAATTGCAAATTAATTATAGTTGCTTCTCAAAAAGTCACTTAAAACCCCCAACTCCTTCCACCTCCTCCCATACAAACTGCACTTTTTCATGAAATATTCTAAAATAATTTCGTCAGTACATATAACTTTCATCGAGCTCAAATTTTGTACTCTATCCTAAATTATCATCATTATTAATATCGGGAAAAAATTAGCCGAGTAGCTTTACTCCTTCTACCCCTCCCATACAATATGACCCAATTGCACGACTTTCCAGAAATTCGATTTTCTTGAAAAGCGTGAATGATGCAGATCTAAAATTTAAAATATATCAATTGCATAATGATTATAGTTTTTCTCAAAAATTCACTTAAAGCCTACTCCCTCCACCACCTCTCATACAAGCTGCACTTTTCCATGAAATATTCTAGGCTAATTTTCCCAATACATATAATTTTCATCGAGCTAAAATTTTGTACTCAATTCTTAATTAGCATTATTAATATCGGGAAAAAATTAGCCGAGTACCTTCACTCCTTCTACCCCCTCCCATACAATGTGACCCAATTGCACGACTTTCAAAAATTCGATTTTCTTGAAAAGCGTGAATGATGCAGACCTGAAAATTTGAAATATATCAATTGCATGATGATTATAGCTGTTTCTCGAAATAT
This sequence comes from Chorisops tibialis, assembly GCA_963669355.1. Taxonomy (NCBI): domain Eukaryota; kingdom Metazoa; phylum Arthropoda; class Insecta; order Diptera; family Stratiomyidae; genus Chorisops; species Chorisops tibialis. The sequence goes on along the minus strand of OY770263.1, from coordinate 250,946,900 downwards.
CACCAAAAAACCCCTTCCCTTCTACCACCTTCCATACAAATTGCACAATTTAATTAAATTCAATGCACTAAGTTTCTCAGTACCTACTCAATTTTTAAAGCTTAAATTTGGTACAAAACATTTTTATAGCTACGCTAGCATGATGTGAAACAATTTAGTTCAGTGCAGCCACTTTCCATACAAAATTTCATAATATCACAAAAATTTCATCTATAGTATCGTATGATTGGACTCTACGACCAATCGTAGTCTTGTTACGTTTTCAAGCTTAATGTTATTTTATTTGGGCTTTTTTTTTAATTAATAATAGCTATAATTATTCACACGTCCTTAATGCTCTTTTATACGAATATGATCTCAAATCACGGGATTGATTTGATCACGAGCCCCTCCCATTCAAATCATGGTATCATTTTTAATAATTTATGGTTCTGATTCCGGCAAACTACAAAACATTGTGTTCAAAGAGCCATTAAAGTAAGCAGATTATATATCCCACATAATTTATTACTAATTACATTCTCAAAAATTGCTTACTATTGCGATTTTTATGCGGACGAAGACGCGGGCGTTTGCTAGTCTAAACATAAATGTAAATATAGATAAATAAAAGTAACCATAGCCAAAAGAATCAATAGATAAAAGTACCCATCCATTTCTACTTCCCGCAACGGAACTTGCCTGAGCGCAGTCTTCTCACGAAACGTCGATAATCTAGAAAATCGGCACTATATTTAGTACTTTAGCACTCATCATTCATTATTCTTCATAGCTTCAAACGATGAAATGTGGGTATGCATATCCACTCAACCGCAAATAAAGCGGTGATTCGATGTACTTGCGTACAGCGGAAGTACGAACATCATCTAGTTTTTTTTTGTGTGTTTTCTTGATTTTCTATTTTTGTATTTGAAGGGAATAGATACTTTCTTTGGTAGTTTTATGCGATTATTTGCATACATTTCGTAAACGAGTCCTCTAATCGGTACAAAAACAAAAAAAAAAAAAAAATAATACTAATAATAATTTCAAAATATCTTTCACAGCATTAGATTTGAGCCTACTATTAACTCAAACTCACGAGGCAGCTATTGACAATGGTACTCCAGTCCAAATCGGGCCATGGCCTCCTGACCTTCAGATTGCTTAACATTATTTATTTGAAATTGCAAGAGAGACACACAACCCTCTATCTACGAAGTTATATTTTCACGGACTCGACCGGGATTTGAACTCACGACCTTCAAATGCAGGCTAATATGCTACCCAATCGGCTACACCCACGTAAGGAAAAATATAAGTGCTGGTGGAGTGGTTATCTGCTTTCATTTGTGGGCATATGGCAAGCGAACCGTATTGGAATGTGACAAATGTGAAAAATACATTATATGGCAAAATTGCATAAGAATTCGTTAATTAAGAATCGAAATAAATTAAAAAACTGAACTTCTACCATTATTTTTAAAAATGCGGGAGTCAAGAACCTTCCCCCTCTCATAGAATCTCATAGAAATGCCTTATACCTTATTATGAAAGGACAAAATATTAGATTTATTGCGAAAGGTTGGCATTCTCAGTTCAGTATTATTTCCAAAATTATAATCCTTCTACCACCTCCCTTCAAAATTTTTGATTTACACCATAAAGATTTTGAGATTCAATATTTTCCGAAGCATTTAACTCTTCTGCATTCACCTACAGCATCGTATGATTGGAAATTACGTCCAATCATGATTTTGTAATGTTGTTTTGTTTTCATCAATAACAATGGACAACATCAGTAGCGCTACGCAACTTTTCTTTGAAATCTATTTTGATCTGACGATTAATTAATTGGATAATGGTTTTAGGGTAAAAAATATCTACTTAAATCAAAAAGGAATATGGAAAAATGATATATCCAGATCACCGGACACTTAATTTACTATCTAGTCATACTCAGTACTTATTGTATCATTCTGCAAATCTAAGTTAACGCATTTTCGACAATAACGATTATTTATCGCTCATGGATTTTTAATATAAAATACCTACCACTTCATTATTCGACATGCTTGAGCACAGGCGGATAGTAAGGTCCATGAATATTTTAAATTTTTAATCTAAAATACTACCATAGCTTCATTACTCGACATCCTTGAGCACAGGCGAATAGCCAAGTCGATGAATAGTTAAGAGGACTCAATTTGCCAAAATGCATAGAGTATTTACTCCGTCCAACACGTCTTCGGTTGTAGAGTTAAATATCAATACGTTTGTTAACCATACCGACAACGTATGAATATTTAACGCATTTCTAAGCTCTGTATTTCCAAAAAACTTTAGAGTGAGTATACAGCAATTTTGAAGGATCGTTCATAGTCAGTGGATTCACATTCCACTTGATTGCAGACATTTTACGCAATCAAAGTTCGAGTTAACAAAATGTTATTCGAACTTTGATTGCTTGGAATGTCTGTCTAACTTTCATAAAAAGACTAAAAGCGAGGCTCTATGAAAGTTTAGTGCAAACCTCCATGCTCCATGACTCTAGCCTTGAGTCCAAGAGGGTCCGGCTCTAAGAACTTTACGGGCCTTGATAAGTCAAATACCTATAAGCTTTTCATTTAAAACGTATAATAAACTCACTATTTCTAAACTAATCGTTTGTAAGTACTCCATGTTTCTGAGGCTTGTTAGGCTGTATAGCAATAATATTTAGAAAATGATGCCGGGATCCGGAATAAGAATCCAGAGACACCAGCAGAAATTGCTGCCTGCTTAATGCGACTAATTTTAAATGTGACATATTAAGAAGTCTGTATAATAACCATCTCTCTATTCAGAAAGTATAATATACAAATGTATGTTAGCTATATAATTGGCTGCGTAAGGTGACCACAACTAAAGTTTTATGCGACGAAGGTCTATCGCATGCGCAACTGCGTCAATTCCCAAATCTTTCGGTTAATTTTTTATATTATACAAGCGATTCCCCGCGACGTCATCTGTGTAAGAATCGCAATAATAAGCAATTTTCGAGAATGAAGTTAGTTATACATTATGGGAGATACATAATCTGCCTAGTTTAATGGCTTTTGTAGACAACGCTTTGTATTTTGTTGGAATCATAGCCATTAATTATTAAAAATGATACTTTGGTACTCGTATTTGGGGGAGACCATATACTTATTGAAGAGCGTTAAGAAAATGAAAATTGTTAAAGCTTATGTTAATTCTCAAAAAAATCTAAATTAAATAACATTAAGCTCAAAAACGTAACAGGACTGCGATTGCGCGTAAAGCCCAATCATACGATACTCTATGTGAAATAGAAATTTTCTGATCTTCAGAAATTTAGTATGGGGAGTGGTAGAAGGCGTGACAGCTTTGAACTAATTTCATTCACGTCATGCTGGAGTAGCTATAGAAATGTTTTAAACCAAATTTAAAATTCAAAAATTGAATAGATACTGAGAAAATTAGTGCATCGTTTTTAGTGAAATTGTGCATTTTGTATGGGAGGTGGTAGAAGGAGTGGGGGTTTTTAGTGATTTTTTTTGGGAAAGAACTGTAATCATGTAAATGATATATTTTAAATTGCAGATCAGTGACATTCATACTTTTTAAGAAAATCGAATTTTTGAAATGTGAAATTGTGTCACATTGTATGAGAGGGGGTAGAATAAGAGAAGGTAGTCGATTTGCTTTCCCCGATATTAATTATAATGCTAATTAGAAATTTATTACAAATCGAGCTCGATAAATGTTCTACGTACAGAGCAAATTGGCTAATAGTGTTTCATGAAATAGAGCAGTTTGTATGGGAGGTGGTGGAAGGAGTGGGGAGACTCAAATAGTTTGTATACCATTGATTACATTTGTGATAAAAATTATGTATTCTAAATTTCAAATTATTTGCTGATATGATTTTCAAGAAAATTTGATTATTACATATTTTCGAAATTGTGTTATTTTGTATGGGAGGGGGTAGAAAGCGTTGGTGTTTTGAAATAAAACCAAACGCAGATCTAATAAACTGTGAAAGTTTCATTACAATCGGTTCAGCCGTTTTCGCGTCAAAGTCGGAAAGACAGACAGACAGAGAAGTACTTCAAAAACGCGTGTTTCTCCTTAGTTATTGTCCTCATAAAGCAAAAAACTAACTTATAGTCATTTATGAACAAATAACAGACAGATACTACAAGTACGTATAGATTGAAGGGCGCGAAGGGTCGATGGGATTCAAGTAAAAATAAAACAACTCGCAATTGATTTAAAATCACCACAAGCCTTATTTAAGCGCTTTTTCCACGTTTGCTTTACACATCAAAACTTCCACTCTTACGCATTCCTTTTAAAAACGTTGACCCAAACGCGTTTTAATCTCCAACTCGACTCTTTCGCTTCCGAATCTTGACTGATGGCCTCCGTCGGACATTGTGGACCCTCGTTGGATATAGTCGAATATCCGTCGGACCCCCTCGGATATTGTTGCACATCTGTCCCGATCCCGTCGATTTCATCAGATATTGTCGGATAACCGTCGGACCCCGTCGAATATAGTCGGCCCTCGTTGGATATTGTCGGCTATGGTTGGAAATTATCGGATATTCTCGGTCCTCGTCGGATGTTGTCGGACATCCGTCAGATATCCATCGGGCCCCATCGGATATATGTCGGACCCCGTCGGATATTGTCGGACATCCACCGGACCTCGTTGAAAATTTTCGACTCTCGTCGGACATTGTGGGATATCCGTCGGAACCGTCCGTCCCACAGCGTTCATGATCAGAGTTTATGAGGCTGTAAATCTGGTTGTTGGTCACAGGTGCTCTTTTTATTAGTACAGTGTTGTTGGAGCGCTTAAACATTCGCTGAGTTGCACAGTGTTCGCACGCGTGTACTTATTTGCTTTCGAGAACAATGGAAGATTGTGAGCATGCAAAGAGCGATTAGAGCTGATACATGTATCAATATTGTGTCTTTAACCTTGCCTATTTATCTTTAACTAAAAGTGTCATGTGATGAATTAAACAAATTTCATGAAACAACAAAGTACTATGAGCTCCTTCTTAGATATTTCAGGTATGTGTCAGTTTGATAAAGGTCTCAGCAGAGACCAAAACGTCACATTTAAATAAAGCATGACCGACCAAAATCCGGAAATCTTTCTTTTCAACTTCTGAAATTGATACATTTTGCGAAAACTACGCAGATTTTCAGAAGGTAGCTTTCTTTCGTCTAACTAAAAAATAAAAATAAATAATAAGCATGCATTTATGTACTATGTATGTACGTATTTTTTATGTTTTATTTTTTTATAATAAAATGTATATATATTCTTTGATTTTACTCTCTCGCAAATCTTGTGTAGTATCCGCAAATCCGCTTCTCACCACCACCCTCCCTCCCCCCTTTGGCACCCTCTGTGCAAAAGCTGTTCTTAAGTTATATTGAATCCCTATGAACCCATTTAATTTTTGAGTTTTCAGGTATTATTGCGTTTTCATTTTTTAATTGGCAAAAATTCAAAAATGCGTTTTCGGCATGAAACTTTTCGAAGAAGCGTGATCATATATGTAGGTAAATATAAGTTTTCTTCAATAGCACTGTGTATCCCTTTATGTTCCTTAACATTTTTAATTGGTATTCTGGAATGCATAGCCCTCTATCTACGGATTTTCATGGTCGTCGATTAAGGTGACCCAAATATACACACGCAGGCATAGTGGAAGAATTATGTGTCGACCGGGATTTGAACTCACGACCTTTGCATTGTAGACCAACACGCAACCTACTAGTCTACACCCAGGCAACATAAGTTTTACCTAATCTTAAAACACCCTTGAAAATTATCTTCCTGTAGTTTATTCCAACTGCGACATCCGTATAATCTCATGTGTTATTATATATTTCATTATTAAATAAAACATAGAAAATTTAAAACACAATTATTTTTTACTGGATCGGTAAGAAACTTCGTTCTTATTCTTCTACAATGGCACTACAGCCCGAATTGGCCCTTGGCCTCTTGATCACCAGATTCATTAGCATTTTCATTACTTATTTATTGTGGAAGGGTTGTTAGCTCTTTGCACAACCCTCTATATACGAAATTTTCATTTTCATAGATTGAGGTAACCAATGAACATCCAAGCAATGTGCTAGAATTATGCGTCGACCGGGATTAGAACTCACGACCATCGCATTGTAGACCAACACGCTACCCACTAGGCTACACTCGTTCTTATTATTATTGTTTATTGGGGAACACACGAAAGCTCTGCAACCTTTTCGACTTATTGTGCGTTTCTTACCCCTTTGCCATATCACAGCTCTAAGGCCTTGGACAATTTAAGTATGTCTAATGGAGCTATATTGGCTAGTTGATCTGTTATAAGGAACTTTTTTCATAGAATATTCTGTCTTTTCGTTGCTATTGCTTCGCTGTGCCATAGAATTTGTTCTATTGTTCCAGAAACGTTAAGACAGAGGCGGCGGATATCGGTTTCAACTAGATCCATATTTTTGAGGTGATGGCTTATTCCAGTGTGGCCTATCATGAGGCCGATCAGAGAACTGATGTCACTCTTGCTTAGTTTTAGTGTTTCTTTCACCTTGTTTTCTGTTGTAGGATTAATTCTTTGGCCGTTGTGTAAAGGTACATAGCTCAAAAAATTGTAATTTTTTCCCAACAAAAAAGTACAATCAATTAGTGTGACTCACCACTTAGTCATATTTTGAAGTGTTTCGCGTAAATAATTTTTGTGTTTTTGAAGGCAAAGTAGAATTTCTAGTGCATATTAAATATTTTTAATTCTTTCAAAACTATCCCCGGAAATATCCACAAAATTTACATATTTGGCTTTGCACACCGGCCAACGATTTTTTTTTTGAGATTGATAAACCTGGAAGTCTATTTCATTAAAAAAAAAAAAAATTTGAAAGACGCTAATTATTGTATGCGGGAGGATCAGAGGGGGTGCAAAGAAAAACAGTTAAAAATTAATATCTCAACTATCTCTTAATATACATATTGTTGCGAGCTAGGGGTTCGCCGGGATTTCAAGAAAAACACAATTCGTTTAAAAGTAAGGGATAATTTATTTATTCGCACTTTTACTTAATTTGCACTTTAACTTAATTCACACTTTTACTTAATTCGCCTATTTGGCATTACCGCCGCGTATCGCTTCCACTAGTTCGCGTCTCGATCATTAAAATGACTGACTCTCCGCTGAGAGCTACCGTGCTTTTATATATTTCTCCTACTATTCTCGAAGCTTCCGTCGGTGTTTTGTCGGGTGTGTGTCTAGACTATACTGGAAAGTTCTAGAGCTTTAATTGCCTACATTTTGGAGTATACTTTTCTCGCGTATTCGATAGAGATCGTGCGTGGTTGTCAGATCTATAACAATGTGTAATTGAAACTTAAAACATATATTATGCTATACTAGCGAAACACAAAAAAAAATATAAAATTTGGACTTAAAAGTAGTGGGTGGAAATGGGAAGCATTTCAAAAATGGTGGAATTTTCGAAAATCTCATACAATTATATCTCAATATTAAAAATAGGTATCAAGTTCATATCAAATTGTCAAATTGTAGAACTATAGTTTTTGTAAAAATTTGAAGTTGGAGGTGTAAGGGGAACAAGTTGGTTCGCCAAAATGTCGAAAAGTTTTAATAATTTTTTTAGGGCTCTGGTAAAAGATACAAAGTTATAATTTTGCACGTGCATACATCCAGTTGATATACATAGAGAAAAAATATTAATTTTAGCCAAAACCGTTATCCACCAAAGGGGCGCGTGTATTTTTTTCAGTGAAATTTAAACTACAAACTTCAAAATTCGCAAAATTCATTAAACAAAATGTTGCGAGTATCTTGAAGTTATCGAATTTCGAATTTTGGTTGAATGAAGATGCGGAGATTTGATGATTTTTATACTGATAACATTTTATATTACAAACTAAGCATATACTTTCCATATCTCGGTACATTTTGTCAAAAAGAAGGACATTTATCAATGTAGATCTTTTCTGGTACTCTTCAATTGTATCAGATTCGATTTTTTTTCAATCTAGAATTTCCATTGATTTTTTTTTTTTGTAGAAAATGTAGTAAAAATTATAGATATCAAATATCGATATATAAGACTAAGTAAAATGTAAATAAATTGAACAATTTTTTCAAAAAACCTAGTAATGCCAATGAGGCACAAGTTAATTGACTAAAGTGAAATGAGGGGCTCTACACCGAATTTCAGCCGTTTGCGAAATTTCAATTTTTACTTAAATATGCTGCGAAAACTCAACGCTTCTTTTCTATTGCGAAGTATCCCCTATTTCACTACTTAGAATCAAACGTTTGTAAAATCCCAAATTTTCATTTGTCTAGCACCCATGAGGAACATACAGTACGACCTCGGTTAGCACAACCCTCAATTCACGCAACTCCTCGAGTTTCGCAACAACTAAATTCTTACTAGTGCAGCTTTACAAACAAATTTGCCTTTAATGTTACAACTTTTCATCAATTTCCTAAGATTTTTATGTAAACTTATAGCTATGCGTTTTAAAGCGTTTAGGTCTAATTAATTTTTGGGTTTCAAATCAGTAAAAAATCGCTGTTCTGTATTGATGTCTCAATTGTGAGTAAAGTGATCAAGATGAGCTTAAAGATCAATTTCGTACGTGATATTGCGTCCATTCCCCATTTACATTACAAAATTTCACTACACTACTGACAGTGAGAAAATCTTGAGGTTGAACCGAATTTCAATTGTCCAAACGCAGAAGAAATCGAAGCTTTGGGATTTGCTTGTATATTACTGATTATTGCAATTGTAACTTACTTTTCGACTAAACAAATTGTTGACCCATTTGTTGTTGCAACTACATTGATTTCTATCAGTTGCATTCGTGCTTGTCTTGGATATTCCAATTATATTCTCTCCTTATTTCGCGTATTCAGATCTCGAAAAACCTTGGACTTCTTTAGTCTAGAGCCTAATTAGAAAACTTAAATACACCCAAAATTTCATGACTCCAGTCAAGCTGATGTTGACGAACGAATTTGGGATTCGCCTATTTTACCACTCACGAGTTGAAATTGTGCAAAACTTCAAGATCGTTTCCGGAAGCAAATGCTCGATTCCCTGTATCTGGGTCAAAGCTCTGTTGGAGGGTTTTGCAACGTATTTAGTTTGGTTTTGTAGAAATTCCCCTTATCTAGAAACATCTTTTCGCCAGAGCCCAATTTATGCAAAATTTCATGTTATCGTAGTCGTTCTAGAAATACTCTAATTCCACCACTCAGAGGTTGAGTTTCGAAAAACCATAAAATCGCATTAAGTTGCTAGTTCAAAGGGGGCTGCCAAAGTGTTGAAAGTGTTGTGAAGATTCTGTGATTCCTTACATATATGGGTTAAAATCAAATATGGGTTAAATTTCACTTCTTGGTACCCAACGTTCGAAAAAAATGCAGAACTTTCTTTATTTGCATAATTTAAACATATTGTAAAAATGTCATTCTAAAAATTTCAAAGCGTTATTAACGAAATAGGGGGTTTCCCTTTATTTCATTTCCTTAGGGGTCGGGTTTCGCACTGCTCCGTCATAGTTCTCGCCTTCAGTAGCAAATTCTATTCAAAACATCCACTTTCCCAGCCGAGCGATACAGTGATGAATGAATGATTATCAGAAACTACCGATTCCTTTATGAATACAGATACTCGTAGATACTTTTTGAGAAAATAAGTATTCTACAAAAAATACAAAGCGCAAAATTGTATCATTCAGTAAATGAGCAGTGCAGTTTATATACAATGTTAAAACCGGAAGGTCTATCATATTTTAAAAAAGTTTTATCATCTAATATTGCGTTGAGGAGAATTTTGGAAATAATGTTCAAAAAAATATCGAAAATATAGTATTATTATAATTTGGTACTGTTGTATTTATACTCTAGATGAAATCTGAGTGAATACATGTTATGCTTGCTTTACCGTTTCTAACGCTACGGAATATTGTTCGTAAAGAGTCACCAAGAGTACAGAAATATTTGCTGTCACTCAAAAACCTCGATTCCGAGTGACCATCTGTCCGTCTGACTGTCCCTCTGTCTGCAACACAATTCTCGAACGCTTTGACCAACCGTGCTGAGATTTGTCTTTTCTAGTAAAAAAAAAGTAACTTCAAGTTCGTGAAAAAACAAAAAAGTAACTTCAAGTTCATGAACGGGCCACATCTTCCCACTCCTTCTACCCCCTCCCATACAAATTTCATGAAATTTTGCAATTTAAAGAAATTGGTTTTTCTCCGAAACCATTTATGCTATCACCTTGAAAATTAGTATAAAAACATAATAGGACTACGATTGCGCGTAAAGCGCAATCTTACGTTACTCTAGATGAAATAGATTTTTTTCTGATCCCAAGAAATTTTGTATGGGGAGTGTTAGAAGGGGTGATAGCATTGAACTAATTTTTTCCCCATCATGCTAAAGTAGCTATAAAAAATGTTTTATACAGAATGCTTACTCCAAAAATAGAATAGGAGCTGAGAAAATTAGTGTGTTAAATTTAGTTGAAATGTGCAGTTTGTATGGGAGGTGGTAGAAAGAGTGGGGGGATATTGATTTTTTCAGAAATAATTAAGAATATTATAAAATTGACATCTCTTAAATTTAAGACTAGTAAAATTCATACTTTTGAAGAAAATAGATTTTTTGTGAAGTTGTGAAACTGTGTCATATTGTATGGGAGGGGGTAGAAGCAGTAAAGCTAATCAAATAATTTTCTCTGATCTTAGTGATAATGCTAAATAAGTATTTATTACAAAATTTGAGCTCGATAAATGTTATATGTTCTGAGAAAATCGGATTAGAGCATTTCATGAAAAAGTGTAGTTTGTATGGGAGGGTTTGGAAGGAGAGAGAGGACGCAAATAATTTTTCTACTGTAGATTGAAATCATTATGAAAGTAATATATCCCGAAATTTAGACTAATACCTCTTATACTTTTCGAGCAAATCCATTTATAGCCGAATTGGGAAATTGTGTCATTTTGTATGGGAGGGGGTAGAAGGGGTGGAGCTAATCGTCTAATTTTTTTTAGCCTTACTAAAAATTTTAAATAAATATTAAGTGCAGAATTTCAGCTTGCTAAATTTTATACGCACTGAGCAAATTGGCTTAGAGTAATTCATGACAAGTACAGTTTGTATGGGAGCTGGTAGAAGGAGGGGGAGGACACGCATAATTTTTATTCGATAGATTGATATTATCATAAAAGTAATATATTCCAAATTTCAGGCCAATAGCTTTTATACTTTTCGAGCCAATCCGTTTATTGTCAAATTGCGCATTTGTGTCATTTTGTATGGGAGGGGGTAGAAGGGGTGGAGCGATTTGGCCCGTTAACGAACTTGACCTTACTTTTTTGGCAAAAACGATGTGTACGAAATTTGAGCTTTCTAGCTCAACGCGTTCTCAAGCTAGAGAGCGAACGGACGGACGGAAGGACGGACGGACGGACGGACGGACGGACGGACGGACGGACATCCGGTTTTGAGATTTTTGAGTGATAATATTAATTTCTGTATTCATCATTTTTTTCTCCGAGCTTTATTTCTTGGCGTTACAAACCTTAGAGCAAACTTATAATACTCTCAGATTCCATCTAGAGTATAAATATGAATATCATTAATGTCAAAAAATATTGATCCGATCTCCTCACTCCTTCTACCCTCTTCCGTACAAATGAACAATTTTCAAAAATACATTTATTTGGGTTTCATTACAACTAGCAAAGCTAAAAGAACCAATATTTGCCGAAATTAATTTTATTAAAATTGGAACCAAATTTCAAAAAAAATCTTATCTTAACCTTACTTTTTTCACCACCTCCTATATAATTTTCTCAAAATTTCGAAATTTCAATTAAATCACTTTTCTTTAAAACTTTCAAAGCTATCAACTTTAAATTTTGAGAAAAGTATACACTTGCACATATTATTGACGTCGAGAAATTTAGTTTTGTTTCGAATACCCCTTCTACCCCATCCCATCCATGCGCACAATTTTGGTAAATGCATTTAATCCATTTTCATTGAAACTAGAAAATGCACAAGCTTCAAATTTTGCTAGAATTTGTCCGTTAATAATTGCAATAAATGCAATTAAAATTATCAGCTTCGCTTCAATCCTTCTACCACCTCCCATACAAATATCTATATTAGAAATTCAAGAAAAGCATTTCTCCTTCGAACATATGAGAGCTATCGACTTTGTAACAAAGCAGTTTCAAAATCATCCGAAACCTTCTCATTCCTCTGCCACCTCCCATGCAAATGCCATAAATTCAAAGAAAAATTATTCAATTTCCTCGAAAATTATGAAAGCTTAAAACTTTAAAATCAGTGCGAAACATTTACCATACCGCGTTCGGTGTCATATATAAGAAAGACAAATTTCACCCCTCTGCATTTACCATCTCCCATACAAAAGTGTTAATTTACTCTTCGAAGAATTTGAGATGACACATTAAACTCTTTCCCATTTCGTCTAGAGTATCGTATGATTGGGCTTTATGTAAGTTGAATATCGATTTTCTTAATATTTTTAAACTGTACAACACTGTAGACTATATAATGCTTAATATGTACTTAAATTAAAATCGCGTCATTTATCCCTTTCATACGACCATTAATTCCTAAATTAAATTTCGACAGTGATTTTAAAAATTATTCTCGTTCATATCAATCTTGCATCCCACTTCATCTGGCAACCCACGAAAATTATACCACTGTCCTTACAACATATTATTGAATCTCTCTGGAGAGAAGTTGTTGCCTCTTTCCGTTTTTATTCAGAGCGGGAAGTCATAATTTGTGTTCCCATGTCCTTAGTCCTGTTTCCATTTATATTTTTCTCCGACGATTTTTGTCCTTTTTATTTTCGCCGTTAAGCAATTTGAACGGCTCGTTTTTTTCCCCAACTCTCCATTATATCCTAGCCGGCATATTCTCGGTCGTGTCCTTCTCCCAATCTACTCCCAATGCATTCGTATCGTCATCGTCGCTTTCGTCATCGTCCTTTTTTTCTAGGTCTTGTTGCCCGGCATTGGTTTCAATGGTTGACATTTGTTACAAGCGAAAAGGACAAATCCTCGAGTTCTGATAATGTTTCGGGGAATTCCCTTCCGTGTCCTGAGTGTGTGCTATGTCCAATGTGAGTACGACAAGCATTAAGTCGTGTGTGCATAGCGTTGTGTTTGTGTTTCATAAAAGGGATAACATGGGAATAAATGGGAGCAGTGGAGCCTTGTGTATGGTTTTAGGGGAGGGAATGAGTTGGAAGGAGGTGGTGTATAGGCGGTTTTTCCTCGACTTTCACCATCCTGTGGTGGCATGGAGTATTGGTTGGTTGCACTGTTGGTGTAGGCACAATACGAATTTGACTCGAAATTGCGGGGTAGTTTGGCCGATGATGATGATGGCGCTGGGTGAAGATATGAAGAAATTGCGCCGGTTGTCGAATAGGGGGTAGGATAGAGAAGGGTAGGTCTGGTGGAGCTCAGTTGCCTCCGATGTAGACGTCGTCGGGTGTCCCTTGCAAAGCTCCTCGACAAGTTGTTTTCATTATGTTTGAACCCATTGATGTTCTGTTCCCTGTCCTGTTTTCGGATCCTGTTATAGAGTTGGCGTTGCTGAGCTGTCTTTGTTTTGTTGTAGGGATATTTTCTTCTTTTTTTCAGGATGTTCGTATCGTAATATTGGGATGTTGTTCTGTGGTCCTCTTTTTTATAGGATTTGTTGGTTTTCCAATTTTTTTTTTTTTTTTCGTGTTGGTTGGCGGGTATACTTAAATGGGATGATGGTATCTGGCGTGCTGCTTCCTTGGAGCTCAATCGTCGGGTTTACTTTAGTGTAATCTGAGGATTTATTTGCAATGTTTTTCGATATTATTTCAGATTTATATTCTGAGAAGACTTTTATGCTATTACAATTTAAATTGAAAGTAATGCATCATAGTTCTGTTTGTTCCTTTACATTTTACAATGTTTTGTAATTATTTAAAAATGATATTGAACCAAATTCGAATATCGGCATTGTTTTCTATTGACAATGGAGTATCGTACTTTTATGCTGGAGCAGAGCTAAAATGACCCAATATTTCCGATGCATCTTAGGGATATTCTGGGCCGACGTTATCTTTACTTACAAACTTTGGAGTATAAGTAGAAAGAATGAAATTGCTAATGAGTTTCGAAGCCGAAAGTGGCAATGCATCGGTCACGATTTGAGGAACCAGAGCGAAACATCTTCAAACATGCTCTGGATTATAACCCACACGAAAAACGTTGGGATCGTCGACGGCGTAACATATGGAAACGAGCAGTTGAAAAGGAGGCCAGAGAATTGAACAAGGCCTGAAAGAGAAATTGATTGATTCATTGATATCTAAGATTCATTGATTATTTGTAAGAGCTACAGTCTTCAAAAATGGAAAAGGAACCTAAAAAAACAAAACTCAAAACTGATACCTAAGTTTTGATTTTTGTTCTTTATGGTCCTTATTTGTATACAGCAACGTGAAAACATGAAATGAAATAGCAATGATTTCTGGCGCGTGTTAGAAGCAGATCGAGCATCTTGAGACCAAGATTAATGTCAAAAATTGCTTAAGTGAAATTTTCAAAAAAAAAAAAACTTCACAACATTACTTTTTCATCAAATACTCACAAATCTTTTTTAATCACTTTGATTGCAGGCATTTTAGCTTTATCAAATATCAAGATTAAACTTAAGTACGGGGAGTCAATCAATTCAAAAAGCCGCCAATCAAAAACCCATTTAGATTTTTTTTTTTTCAAATAAAAATAGCACTCTGGCGAGCAATAAACCTAAGCAATAATAATTCGTTTTATTTTTATTACCATTATAACCAGATGGTAATTCCCAATTATCTGCTTGAAATGACATCGAAACCACCTCTACGCCGATGATAAGGTGAACAATTGCGGCTTGAATCAGCCATTACCCTTGGTTCGGGTAAATACTAAAAAGAACCCAACAAAGCCACAAATATCAATACCAAAAATATATATATCGAGTCTTATCACTGATGCAATGGCGGTCTAAATTACTTCATGAAATGGTTTCTTGATTTAGCTTCAACGAATAACAAAAAAAAGGAAAGAATGTGAAAAAATTTGAAGGTATACACATGATCGTATCGCACACGGTAATTATAAGGAACATTCTCAATTACTTGATGCCGAAAAGGGAACTACTCATCGACGGCCAGTCAATTCGATAAATTAGAACCTATTTAAGTATTTATTCGGAAAGCTGGCAAGTTTTCGTATATAAATATATTTTGGGGCCAGCCTTATCAATAGATCACTTATCATCTGAAAAGGCGGCTCTTTTTGATTTTTTTTCCACCGCTATATAAGCGATAATGAAGCCATCGATAGTCGACTAAGTGCACAACCAAATTTGTAGTACCTATCTCAAGCGGTGGTCTTATCATCGTATAGTGTTTCATCAGATTGAGCGAAAAAAAAAAATAAACACCATTCCTAATCAATCGACCGATTCACACCTAAAAATCAACAAATCAATGATCTTCTTGGAATAAAAACATTTCAATTTCATTATTCACGCCACACAATAAGAATCGAAATTTATCCTTACTACCTACTTCAAAAAAAATCCCAGATTGAAGTGCCTCTCATCTAAATCATAGGGATGAGGTAAGATCAAGATCATGATCGTTTTGGCTGCCAAAATTGGGATGGATCGGACAAACGACTTTCGTTTTAATGAAGGCCGGGATTGTTTGTTTTCGACCACTCCTTGTAAACAATGCTCAGGTACAAAGATACATGATATCTGCAAGAAACTTCGAAATAAATGCGATCCTTATCGCTGGCTAGACAGGATCTTCCTGACAGGTAAGTAAGTCTACGTCGATGGTACGACATTGCACTGTTCTGCAAATTTAGTTATATTTATGATCTAGAAGTGATTTTAAAAGTAATAAATCAATGGTTTAAGATTTTGACTTTGTTCAGAAGTCGGTTTTTGTTTAGTTTTGAAATCATTGCAGCTACCAAAAACGATTTATGGCAAGTAAATACAAGAAATTGAGGAACTTTTTGTGTGGTGTCCTTGTTTGTATTAGTTGTAAATTGTTTTATGGCGGGTCTGTAAGATTATACAATTTTTATGAGAGGTATATAAAAAGATAAGGAAGTAGAAAGTCAAATAGGCAGTTCATAAAATTCGTTTAATCATAAAAATCACTTCAGTTCTCCCAAATTTTATCTTTTATTTTATACTAGCGCGACTTTGTACGCGCAAGAATCGCAATAATAAGCAATTTTTTAGAATATAGTTAGTAATACATTATATGGGATATGTAGCCCGCATAGTTTAATGGCTCATTGACACAATGCTTTGTATTTTGTTGGAATCAGAACCACAAATTATTAGGAATGAAACCATGATACTCGCATTTGTATGGTGATCAAATCATGATGATTTGTGATCATATATGTATTGAATAGAGTTAAGAACATGTGTAGAGTTGTAGCTTGTGTTAATTAAAAAATAAACTCAAAACATAACAGAATTTAAGGAAAAGATTTCCGGATTCTATACTGTTACGCTTTATTGTTCGTCACGTTTCGGTTTCCGCTGAGACCTTTATCAAAATGTTTGAAAAGTGACTTTTGTTTGGGAGATGGTAGAACTAGAGGGGGAGGTTTGTAATTTCCGTATATGACACCGAACGTAATATGCAAAATGTTTCGTGATGAATTTAAAGTTTGTAGTTTTCATTATTTTCAAAGATATTTGACATAGTTTTCCTGAAATTGAGGCATTTTTATGGGAGGGGGAAGTGGAGATGAGTTTGATCATGATTTCGAAACTTATCAATCATCCTCTTCACCATGCTTTGTTGCAATTTTAAAGTCGGTAGATCCCATATATTCGAAGGAGAAATGCTATTCTTGAATTTATAATAATAATTATAAAACAATTAATTTCATCAAGAAATTGATTACTACATTTATGTACATAAGAAACAACAATATACATATAATAAACAATATACAAGGTATAACAACAAAATCAAATTAAAAACATAACAGAATTATGATTGGGCTTAAAGCCCAATCATATGATACTCTAGATGAGATGGAAATGACTTTAATATACCGGAAAATATGTCATCTCAAATTCTTTCGAATATTGAATAGAGACTTTTGTATGGGAGGTGGTAGAAGTAGAGGGGAGGGTTTGTATTTTTCGTATATGACACCGAACACGGTATGCAAAATGGTTTTTGCTGAATTTAAAGTCTTTAGTTTTCATTATTTTTAAAGAAATCGGTCATAGTCTTCCTGAAATTGGGGATTTTGTATGGGAGGTGGCAGAGGAGTGGAGCATTTAAGATAATTTTGAAACTGCTTATCATCATCCTTATCACCATGCTTTGATTCAATTTCAAAGTCGATAGCTCTCATATACTTGAAGGAGAAATTCTTTTCTTGAATGTAAAATAGAGATATTTGTATGGGAGGTGGTAGAAGGAGTGAAGCAGAGCTGATAATTTTTTCTAAAACTTATTTCAATTATTCAGAAATAATTTCTGGCAAAATTTGAAGTTTGTACCTTTTCTAGTTTGAATAGAAATCGATAAAATGCATTTAACAAAAATTATACGTTTGTATGGGAGGGGGTAGAAGGAGTGTACAAATGAAGACAAATTTTTTTCGCATTACTAATATTTCTATTTGTATACTTTGCACAAAATATCAAGTTGATAGCTTTAACAGTTTTCTTTAACAGAAAAATAATTTAATTTAAATTTCAAAATTTCGTGACATTTATATGGGAGGGGGTAGAAGGAGTGAGGTGAAGTTGATAATTGTTTTGGAAATAAATTGAAATTATAGTAGAATTAATTCTGACAAAATGTCGTCCTTTCAGCTTTACCAGTTTCAATGAAAATCGAAAATATGCATTTTTCAAAATTGTCCATTTGTATGGGAGGGGGTAGAAGGAGTAAGGGGATCAGGTCAATATTCCATAATAGTAATAACATCTATATCATATTGCTTTCACCTAAATTTCAAGTCGATAGTTTAAATAGTTTCAAAGAAAAATCAATTTCTTAATATTTCGGAATTTCATGAAATTTGTATGGGAGGGGGTAGACGGAGTGGGGGGATGTAGCCCATTTACGAACTTAAAGTTACATCTATATCATAATGCTTTCACCTAAATTTCAAATCGATAGCTTAAATAGTTTCAAAGAAAACTCAATTTCTTAATATTTCGAAATTTCATGAAATTGGTTTGGGAGGGGGTAGAAGAAGTGGGGGGATGTAGCCCATTTACGAACTTAAAGTTACTTTTTGCTAAAAATGACACACAACATTTTTTAGCACTATAGCTCAAAGCTTTCGAGAGTTATGCTGTAGACAGACGCACAGACAGACAGACAGACAAAACAGACGGACAGACAGTCACTCGGAATCGAGATTTTTGAGCGACAACAAATATTTCTGTTCCCTCGGCGACTCTGTGCGAGTGTCATTTCTTAGCGTTACAAACGGTAAGGCAAACAAAATATACTCTCAGATTTCATCTAGAGTATAAAGAATTAAGTAGATACAATAATTTAAACTTTTTACAGAATCAAACATAATTAACCCCAAGAAAGCTGATTTTTTATCTGTGGAGCACTCCTGTGAAAATCCAATTGCAAGAAGTAGTTATTCAAATCTCTTAACATGTATGAAACCAGTTCGATGCTGTGGAGTTCTACAAGGCTCATAGCTTCGCAAAGGATGACATGGAACGTTGAATTTAATCATAGACAGCAATTTACCAGAGTCAATTATACCTGAAATTACTTTAAAACCAAAAACTACTCTGGCATGTTTCAGCCTTTTCTCAAGAGAATCCATAGATAACGGGTTTAAACGATCACCATATGGCGGTACATATGGGAATTGAGGGAAACGAAGAGGCTGATCGCCTTGCAAAAAATGGCGCGGAAAAAAACTTTATTGGTCCAGAGTCATTCTGCGGAAAATCAAAAGGGCATCAAAGCTCGACACTTAGGAAGTGGGTTGAACAAGAACAAAAAATCTACTGAAATAGACTTCCAGGCTTATCAACCTCAAAAAAACTAATCATACCACAAAAAAACAATGTGGAGGATATCCTGAAATTCAGAAAGAGCGATATTAGTACTCTAATCGACCTAATGACGGGGCACAGTGGAGTAAACCATCACCTCAATAATATGGGCTTAGCTGAAACCGACATCTGCCGCCTCTGTCTCGAAGACTAAGAAACGACAATACATATCCTATGCCACTGTGAAGCAGTGGCAAGGAAAAGGCATAATCTTCTTGGGAAAGGTTTCCTTTCCACCGAGGAACTAGCCAACATGGCTCCCTTACAGATACTCAGATTAGCTAAAGCTATTGAGTTATGGTAGGGTATAGGGGCAATAATCGCACAATAGGCCAAAAAGGCCGCAGTGCTCTCACGTGTTCCCCTAATATAAATAAATAAATATGGCGGTATCCTGAGTGGTTCAGACCAGGCAAGGCCCTGAAGGACAAGCCTTCAGAATCGATGCTGAACTGCTTCGATCCTATCTATGCGAATGGAATAATATGGCGACCAGATAGGACTAGCATATTCTAGGATAGATCGGACGAATGCACAATATAACATTTTCGTTATAAAGAAATCATTAAATTCTTTCGATTGTCTCCTAACAAAACCGAGGATAGCGTTGTCTTTACCAACAATGTGATTCACATGATCATCAAAGGTAAAATTACAGTTGAATAGTACACCCAAATCACGTACTTTAATGTTGAGATGTAAATTGTTAAGTACGCACCAGTCATGAAAACGCGAGATATCACTTTGCAATAATAAACAATCAATGCTGCTGGAGATAATCTTAAAGATTTTCGCATCATCGGCAAAGAGAAGAATGTTCGAGTTAGAGATAAACGAACTCACGTCATTAATAAAGAGAAGGAATAGAAGTGGACCCAGATGACTACCTTGCGGAACGCCTGAAGTATTAAATATTTCAGAAGATAAGGCTCCACGAAAGTGTACTTTCTGAATGCGATCACTAAGATACGACTTTATCCAAAGGACAAAAATATCAGGAAAACCAAGCAGGCCGAGCTTATGCACAAGAATATTATGGTCAATTTTGTCAAAGGCTTTACTAGAGTCAGTGTATATGCAATCGAACTGTTGCCCGTTTTCGATAGCAGAAAGACAGAAGTTAGTTACAGTAGATCTGCCTTTGACAAAGCCATGCTGAAATGATCCAATAATCGACTTGGAATGAAAATACATAACATCACACACAATGAACTCAAATAACTTAGCAATACTTGGAAGATTCACTATAGGCCTTTAACTACTTACATTATCTCTTTTACCAGACTTAAGCAAGGGAATTATAGTTGAGTATTTGCATGAGATAGGAAAAACTCTACTACGTAGCGATGAATCAAACAGATACCCAAGGATAGGTAAAGGGGGAGAACTATACTTTTCAATCACAGATATTTGTATGGGAGGGCACCAAAGGAGTGAATTAATAATAATAATAATAATTTTTTTTTTAGCATTTATTGGACGTAAAAAAAATTAAGTTTGTGCTTCTATTAGTTTTAATGGAAATCAGTATAATGCATTTATCAAAATTATGCATTTGTATACGAGGTGGTACAAGAATTATACGGATCGAAACAAAATTTTTGTGTTTTCAATGATATTTCAATTATTATACTTTCCAAAAAAATTCAAGTTGATAGCTTTCACGGTTTCGAAAAAAAATAATTTAATTGAAATTTTGGAATTTCGTGAAATTTTTATGGAGTATGGCATGAGGTGAATTTGATAATTTTTTCGAAACTGATTCTAATTATATCATATGTAATTCTAGCAAAAATTCGTCTTTTCAAATTTTTAAAAACTTTGCTTTTTGTATGGGAGGGGGTAGAATGAGTGAAGGGATTGGATTAATATTTTCAATTTTTGGTCAAATTTCAAGTTGATAGCTTCAATGTTTTCGAAGAAAAATTAATTTCTTAAAATTTCGAAATTGATGATAATTGTATGGGAGGGGGTAGAAGGAGTGGGGCAAAGTTAAAATTTCTTTTTTGCTAATAATAATACGCAACCAATTTCAGTACGATAGCTCAAAGCGTTCGAGAGTTATGTTGTAGACTGACGGACAGACAGTCACTCGGAATCGAGGTTTTTGAGCGACAAACAATATTTCTGTACCCTTGCTGGCTCTTTACGAGCATAATTTCTTAGCGTTACAAACGGTAAGGCATATTGTGTTTACTCTCAGATTTCATCTAGAGTATAATAAAATAATTTAAGCTCAAAAACATTACAGTACTACGATTGTACGTAAAGCCCAATCATACGATACTATAGATGAAATCGACATTTTTTTGATCTTAAGAAATTTTGTATGGGAAGTGGTAGAAGGGGTGACAGCATTGAACTATTTTGTTTCCCATCATGCTGGAGTAGCTATAAAAATGTTTTGAGCCAAATTTAAGCTTCAAAAATTGAATACATACTGAGAAAACTAGTGTATTGGTTTTAGTGAAATAGTGCAGATTGTATGGGAGGTGGTAGAAGGAGTGCGGGGTTTTGGTGATTTTTTGAGAAACAACTATAATCATCAAGCAATTGATATCTTCTAAATTTCAAATCAGTAACTTTCATACTTCTCAGGAAAATCGAGTTTTAGAAAAGATGTAATATTGTGTCACTTTGAATGAGAGGGGTTAGAAGGAGACAAGCTAATCGGCTTACTTTTCTCCGATATTAATTATAATATTTATTAAGGATTTAGTTCAAAATTTGAGCTCAACTAATGTTATACATACTGAGCAAATTGGTTTATAGTATTTCATGAAAAAGTGCAGTTTGTGTGCGAGGGAGTGGAAGGAGTGGTGAGATTTAAAGAATTTCTATACCATAGATCAGATTTATAATAAAAATAATATGTTCTGAATTTAAAATTATTCGTTAAATGTAGATTACATCTCGAAGCATACCTAATAAACTGTGAGAGTTTGATAATAATCGGTTTAACCGTTTTTGCGTGAAAGCCGGACAGACAGACAAAGGAGAATTTTAAAAACGCGTGTTTCTGCTTAGTTATTGTCCAAATAAAGCAAAACATATATATATATATAACTTATAGTCATTTATAAACAAATAGCAGACAGACACTATAATTATATTTATATACCTATATATATAGATTAATAATATAACTGGAAGCTTTTGATACGTCGATACATAATTTTAACACAGTATCTCCGCAACAAGCCTACAAGCTGGATGTTTTGAATAGAATTTACTACTGGACACATGAGAAATAAGACGTAATTATGAAAATAGTGCTCCCGTAAATTAAAAAAAAACCGCTTAATTCAACAGCAACTAAATAAACCGAAACATAAAATTAAAAAAAAATTGCGTATAAATTGCAATTCAATTAAAAATTATAACGATCGTAATACTGAAAAAAATATGCTCATGGTAAATAATCTGCGATATAATCGGAAGTTCTAGGACGCGGAAACTCTTTGTTTAAAACAAATTTGTTTCTATCAATTAGAATGGTATCCTGCAAAAAAAATTTCATAAACGGGCATTTCTACTTCTCCCTTATTTTGTAAATAAATAAAATTGAAATAAATACATAATATCGCAGGCAGAGTGCTGAAATTATACATCGACCGGGATTTAAACATCCGACCTTCGCATTGTAGGTCAACACGCTACCTACTATGTAGGCTACACCCTAGCTTTCAGAATATTATTACACATAATCCAACACTAGTAACGCTAAGGAATATGGTTATAAAAAAAATTTCATTGAAATTTCGGTAGTAGGCCTTGAAACCTTGAGTGACCGTATGGAAAGACATATTAGGCTCTCGACTCAATTTTTTCTATATTGTTTTTATGCGAAGTGGAAATTTGCTTATCGACGACATTTACCACCTTCCATACAATTTCAACAAAGCTTGAAAATAAGAATTGTCGTTCTAAAAGTTATACTGATAAAACACTAACTAAAACATAAACTAAAAAAATCCACCTTCCATACATTTTTTTTTAAATTTCTAGATACAATTATTTTAACTCCAACAGAACCGCCTAGAACATTTTCATAAAAAGGGTTATTAAAACTTATCAGACGTCCCTAGACCCTTCTACAACCTCCCATACAAATATTCCAATTTCTAATAAATTATTTTATATAAATTTAAAAAACTGTTTTCTTAATTGTATCACTTCTTCAACATATATTAATTTTCTTCTAACACCTCCCATACAAATGTTTTTATAAAAACAATAAGAACGCTAAACATTAATGCTACTCTTATGTTCAACATAACCTAATAAACAGTTTTAGTTTTTTATTTTACATAATATATAATATATTTTATTAATTTTAATTCGATTTGTTGTTATAATATTTTATTATTGTTATACTCTAGATGAAATCTGAGAGTATTATAAGTTTGCCATGAAATGTGTAACGCCAAGAAATAAGGCTCGTAGAAAAAAAAATGAATGATATACAAGTTCATATAATCACTCAAAAATCTCAAAAAAGGATGTCCATCCGTCCGTCTGTCTGTCTGTCTGTCCGTCCGTGTCCTCTCTAGCTTGAGAACGCGTTGGGCTAGAAAGTTCAAATTTTGTACACGTGGTTTTTGACAAAAAAGTAAGGTCAAGTTCATGAACGGGCCAAATCGCTCCACCCCGTCTACCCCCTCCCATACAAAACGATACAAGTACGCAATTTTTCAATAAACGGCTTTTCTCGAAAAGTATAAATGCTATTGATCTTAAATTTGGAATATCATACTTTTATGGTGATTCTATTCTACTGTATAAGAATTATTTGTGTTCTTCCCCTCCTTCCACCACCTCCCATACAAACAGCACTTTTTCATGAAATGCTCTAAACCAATTTACTCAATTTTACGTATACAATATATCGATTTGAAATTGTGCGTTAAGTATTTATTTAAAATTATAAGTAAGACCAAAAAAATTAGACTATTAGTTTTACCCCTTCTAACCCCTCCCATACAAAATGACACAATTTCGCATTTCGACAATAAACGGATTTTTTCAAAAAGCATACAAGCTATTTATCTGAAATTTGGAGTGTACTACTTTTATAATAATTTCAATCTGCTGTATAAAAATTATTCAAGTCCTCCCCTTCTTTCCACCACCTCCCATACAAACTGCATTTTTCTTATGAAATACTATAAACCAATTTACTCAATACGTATGAAATTTATCGAGCTGAAATAATGCACTAAATATTTTCTTAGAATTATTAGTAAAACTAAATAAAAATTGGGCGAATAGCTCTACTCCTTCTACCCCTCCCATACAATTTGACACAATTCAATAACTTTACAAAAAGTCGATTTTCCTAAAAAGTATTAATGCTTCTGATCTGCAATTTAAAATGTGTCAATTAAATGATGTTTACAGTTATTTCAGTCATTAAGAACTCTCCCCTCCTTCTACCACCTCCCATACAAACTACACAATTTCACTAAATCCAATACACGAATTTTCGCAGTATCTATTAAATTTTTGAATCCTAAATTGTGTATAAAACATTTTAATAGCAACTTTAGCGTGATGTGAAAAAATTAGTTTAATGTCGTCACTCCCTCTACTACTTCCCCTACAAAATTTCTTAAAATAAAAAAAAATATCTTTCATCTAGAGTATCGCACGATTGGGTTTTACGCCCAATCGTAGTCCTGTTATGTTTATTTATTAACAAGAATCCTTATTAGCTATATTTTAATTAAAATAATTTATTTTAATCTTTATCTTTTGAGAGTTTTATATCAACTGACTATTCCCAATATATTTCCTTTTTTTCTTAATTAAAATTGGTTGAGTAAAATTTGTTAAATTAAAAATGTGTGAAATGTGATTTTCACCAACTCCCCACACATATAAACTTCCTACTGGAAATTTAATTTTCTTTATGTGAAATTTGAGAGTATTGTAAGTTTGCTGCAATGAATTTCCTAACGCAAAAAAATCATACGCGGAAGAAAAATGGATCAGACAGAAGCTCATATCGTTCCTTAGAAAGCAAAATTCCGGATGTTTGTTTTGTCCGTTCGCCTGCTAGCTTGGCTAGGCTAGAAAGTTTTCTGCTTTTTACTTTTATTGAAAAAGTAACTTCGCGCACGAACCAAGTCACTTCATCTCTTCTACTTCTTCCCATACAAAATTAAACGACTTATAGCAAGTCATTTTTTTTTTATTTTTGTTAAATTAAATATGTTAATTTGATGATGTACAGTCGAAGCCAAGTAGGCAAGGTGTTTTGATGGTGAATTTGGACCGATCGCGAAAAACAAAAAAAGTACTTTCGAGCAAATTTAATTGGCTCTAAAGGGATTAGTTTCATCGCGGAACTCGACCAGTGGGGTGGATAGTCTAAAAGGGCGTGAAAATTTCAAGAAGCTGAAAGACCACGTACATCAATCGAAAGAGCATCTCGTGACATTTTCAAAGCACCTATAATGTCTTGCCATCGGACGATCCTCATAGAAGCTTTGCAGTGTTTACGAGATTAGCTCTAGTCGCTCATCGCATGTTCACAGTCTTTTACTATTCTCGAATGCAAATAAGTGTACTCGTACGAACACTATGCTACTCATCAAATGTTCAAGGTCTCAGCAAACAATAATGAAAGAGCACCTGCACTCTTCTCCTAAAACGCAACAACAATTACACCGGCGATGTAGAGCAGCGACCGACAGCGATCGTACGACAAGGGAATGATTTGGACGAGAAGGAAATGACTTGTAGAAGCAACCAACAGCAAGCAACCGAGAAGAAAAAGATTCGTAGGGCAAGGGAAGGATTCGGACGAAAGGCAAACACAGTCAATCCGGAAAGCGAAGTCGAAATTAGAACATCGCGTGATAAAGTTGCGATTAAATGGGAAGCGATAGAGAAGTCGATCGCGAGGAGTGAGTCCAGATTGAACAGTCGCCGGGTTAGTCGATGTTTGGGAAGCAAAAGAGTCGACATTCAAACGCGATAATTTGTGAGCGATTTAGTCGAAAAATCTATATAAATATACGAGCTTAGACGATATGCGGAAAAGACCTGCAGTCGAAAACAAAGGAAGTACCAAGTGACAAGATAAAAAAAATGGACGACGATATGAGACAAAATAAAACGCGGGACGCATACGCAATAGTAAAAGAATTAAAAAAAGGATATAAACCAAAAACCAGTCTCTGCAAAGACGCAGAGGGCAACATTATCAGCGTCGCACAAGAAATCAAAAGGAGATGGGCTTCCTACTTTGAACATCTTCTCAATCCCACCCCATTAGCATCTATCTTTATAGACAACATTTCAATTGATGTCTCAACTGATGAAGAAGAACCATCATCGACACCACCCACGCTTGCTGAAATCAACATGATATGCAAAATTTGGACAGAGGAAATCATACCCGACGACTAGCGAAAAAGCATTATATGTCTGATTTACGAGAAAGGAGACAAACTCTGCTGTGAGAACTACAGAGGCATATCATTGTTGTGTATGTCCTATAAAATACTGACAAAAATAATTGAACGTCGTCTTAAGCCCTACACTAATGAAATAATTGGCAAATACCAAGGTGGATTCAGAACCGGATGATCTACAACAGACCAGATATTCTCGGTGAAACAGGTGCTTGAGAAATGCTGGGAATATAACACAGACGTGCACCAAATCCTCGTAGATTTTAAACAAACATACGACAGTATCGACAGGAGCGTACTGTACCAAATCATGCTTGACTTTGGAATTCCTCCAAAACTAGTCCGACTAACAAGACTCACAATGACGAACAATGAATCCCAAGTGAGAATACAAACCGATTCCACAACCAGCTTTCGAACGGAATGTGGTTTAAAGCAGGGAGATGGTCTAGCCCCTATGCTTTTCAACTTGGCACTAAAGTATGTCGTCCGAAAAATCCCAGTCGACACTAACGGGACACTACTATTCAAGTCCACCCAACTAGTAGTATACGCTGACGACATTAACATCCTAGCAAGATCCTTCCCTAGTGCTAAGGAGGTATTTGTCAATCTTGACTCCGCCGCAGAAGAAGTCGGGTTGCACATTAATGAAAGCAAAACAAAAGTAATGACGCAAACAAGAAGGAGAACGCCAATCAGATAAAACATAACAATTGCGGAATATAATTTGGAGAGTGTGGACAACTTCATATATCTTGGGGCTAATCTAGCAAAGGACGGTAATGAAACAGACGAAATCAAACGACGGATTATACTTGCAAATAAGACGTATTATTCGGTACTTCCAATAATGGAATCCAAGAAAGTGCACAGGAACAATAAGCTGCCGATTTATAAAACTATTATACGACCTGTGCTCTGTTATGGCAGCGAAACATGGACATTAACGCGAACTTCCGAAAAAGCAGTTAACGCATTTGAAACAAAGGTCCTCCGAAGAATTTTGGGACCTGTGAAGACAGCAAAGCCATATTAAAAATTAGCAGCTGGAGGACGCGGTCTTTGGTTCGAGACGATTGGAGGCGACGACTTCAGGAGGGCAGGGCCCGATTTGGGCTGTCGCGCCATTGATGATGAAAGTCAAGTGGATTAGATCGGGAGAAGAACGAACTCTGAGCAGAAACACAATTCTATTCGTTGATCCTGCGTGTGAAGCCAAAAATGGCGTTGCGATCGTCCTTACATCGAGATCGAGAAACAGTTTTCATTACCTGAGATCTAATATCGGGTAGTTTTATGGCCGTCAGCGAGACGCACCAACTAATGCCATAACAATTGAGAATTCCTATGGCGGACTGATTTTGCGTGAAATCTATCTATCTATATAAATATAATTATAGTGTCTGTCTGTTATTTGTTTATAAATGGCTATAAATAAGTTTTTTGCTTCATTTTAGCAATAACTAAGCAGAATTTAACGTTTTTAAAAAATTTCTCTGTCTGTCTGGCTTTCACGCAAAAACGGCTGCACTGATTGCAATGAAACTTTCACAGATTATTAGCTCTGCCTCTGGGAGTAATCTGCTTTAGGTTTTATTTTTCTCCCCTCACGCCTTCTACCCCCTCCCATACAAAGTGACTCATTTTCAAAAACTTATAATAATCAAATTTTCATGGAAACTATGAAAGCTATTAATTTGAAATTTAAAATATATTATTTCTATTATAAATGCAATCTTCAAGTATATAAATAGTTTGAATCCCCCAACTCCTTTCACCACCTCCCATACAAACTAAACTTTTTAATGAAATACTATACTCCAATTTTCTCAGTACGTATAACTTTGATCGAGCTAAAACTTTGTACTAAATCTTTAATTAGCATAATTATTATTATCGGGAAAAATTAACCGATTAGCTTTACTCCTTCTACCCCCTCCCATACAACGTGGCACAATTCCACGACTTTGCAAAAACTCAATTTTCTTGAAAAGTGTGAATCTAACTGATCTGAAATTTAAAAGATATCAATTGCATGGTGATGATAGTTGTATCTAGAAAAATTATCAAAAACCCCCCACTCCTTCTACCACCTCCCATTCCTTCTACCACCTCCCATACAAATTTCACAATTTCACTAAATCCAATGCACTAAGTTCCTCAAGTTACCTATTCAGTTTTTCAAGCTTAAATCTGGTGCAAAATATTTTTATAGCTACTCTAGCATGGAGTGAAAAAAATGTATTTAGTACTGTCATCCCTTCTATCACCCCCCACACAAAAATTCTTAAGATTACAAAAAATTCGATTTCATCGGTAGTATCATATAATGGGGTTTTACGCACAATCGAAGTCCTGTTATGTTTTTAAGCTCAATGTCATTTTATTTGGGTTTTTTTCAATTAACACAAGCTACAACTATTCACATGTCCTTAACACGTATACATATGATCTCGAATCGCGGATTTGATTTGATCACGAGCCTCTCCCATTCAAATGCAAGTATCTTGTTTCATTCTTAATAATTTATGGTTGTGACTCCAACAAAATACAAAACATTGTGTTCAAAGAGCCATTAAAGTAAGCTGATTAAATATCCCATATAATGTATTACTAAATACATTCTCAAAAATTGGCTTATTAATGCGATTTTTACGCGGACGAAGTCGCGGGCGTTTGCTAGTGATTAAATAAAGTCTTACGGTTAAATTAAAGCTAACTTGTTAAACTAGTAGTTCCATTTTTAATTGAAATCCAGCGACCCATTGCGGACTTCAATACGATAAAATAAAGCAAAATTTTATTGCAAGTAAGGCAACATTTTTTTTGCAAATGTTCATACTATCAATAGTTGCTACAGTAAATCCTGGATTATGCCCCCAAGATGTGACTAGTGCAAACGCTTGATAGACATTGGTTTATTCACTCGTCCCCAATAGTTAAATCATACAAAAAATCTGATAGGAGCAGAATAGGAGAAAACTCTTGACCAACAAACCTGAAGTTCTGCATAGATGCTCGAATTTTGATCAAATTTTACAATGTTATGGAACTTTTCTGTGTACTAAAATAAGTGGAAGCGCCTACGTGATTCTGTATCTCCGAAACGCCTTGACTTAGAAACATAAAATTTTGAATGCGGGTTTCCAATAAACGTAAGACACAAAACTATTTTTTTTTGTGTTTTGTAAATGTTGTTTCATAAGTAAAACATAACAGAATTATGATTGGGCATTAATCCCAATCACATGATACTCTAGATGAAATGGAAAATAGTTTATTGTACCAGAAAATACGTTTTCTCAAATTCTTTCGATAGAGAATAGTGAATTTTTTATAGGAGGTGGTGAAATCAGAGGGGGGAGGTTTGTTATTTTTGTATATAACACCGAACATAATGTACAAAATGTTTCATGCTGAATTTAAAGTTTGGAGCTTTCATAATTTTTGAGGAAATTGAACCATTTTTGAATTTATGGCATTTGTATGGGAGGTGGCCGAGAAAGTGGGGGTCTTGATAGGTTTCGAATTTGCTTATCAATATCCTAATCACATTGCTGAGTGTACATTTTCAAAGTCGATTGCTCTCATATGTTTGAAGGAGAAATACTTTTCTTGAATTTCCAATATAAAAATTTGTATGGGAGGTGGTAGAAGGAGTGGAGTGAAGTTCACATTTTTTTTAATTTTTTTTGCAATTATTAAGGGACCAATACTGGCACTGTACTTTTCTAGTTTCAATGAAAATTGATTAAATTCATTTACCAAAATTGTGCATTTGTATGGGAGGGAGAAGAAGGACTATTTGAATCAAAACCAAATTTTTCGACATCAATTATATTTGTAATGTTATACTTATCTCAAAATTTAAAGTTGACGGTTTCGGAGAAAAATAATTTAATTGAAATTCCGAAATTTCGTGGAATTTGTATAGAAGTGGGTAGAAAGAGTGAGGTGCAATTGTAATAAAATTAATTATGACAAAAATTAGTTCTTTTAGCTTTGCTAGTTGCAATGCAAACCGACTGAATGCATTTTTGAAAATTGTGCATTCGTATGGGAGGAGGTAGAAAAAGTAAGGAGATCAGATCAATATTTTTTGGCGTTAATGATATTCTCATCGTTATACAATGACTTGATTTTCAAGTTACTAGCTGAAATGGTTTCGGAGAAAAATCAATTTCTTTAAATTTTGAAATTTCATGAAATTTACATATGCCGGGTTAGAAGGAATCCGGGGATGTGACCCATTCACGAACTTAGAGTTACTTGTTTGCTAAAAATTACATAGGACAAATTTCGGCACGATTGGTCAAGGCTTTCGAGAGTTATGTTGTAGATGGACAGAGAAACGGACAGAGAGTCACTCAGATTCAAAGTTTTTTCTGAACCCTTGGCTACTCTATGCGAACATTATTTCTTAGCGTTACAAACGTTAAGGCAAACACAATATACTCTCAGATTTCAATATAAAGTATAAAAAGGAATAGATTTTTGTTACATTTATAAATTCGACCTTATTGCAGGCCATGAAGAAGCAAAGCTGACAACACTCAGAATACGAAACTAGTGCAGGATTTGTTTCAAAAATGCTGTTCAATATTACAGATCTAATACTAACATATCAGATGCAATCGCTCCGTGAATGCATTGTTTTACTAGAAACTTATGAAAAATGGTATCGAAAGCTCCCAATCAGAGCTAATTAGCTTCCGATTTTGATATGAGTAGGCTGAATTATGTATGGGATAATGACATTATCGAAAAGCGAAATAATTCGCATCGTGTGTCGAAGATATAAGTCAATTTCCGTAAGTTACTACGGTGGACTCAAATCTCTTCACTTTGAGTGAAGAAGAGTCAACAATGTGCCTTAAATAGAGATCGAGGTACGCAAATCAGTGAAGAGCATTTTGGTGTAATTATACATCTTATGTACGTTAATTTTCAAAATCATCATAAATACGGTCCCCTAAGTATACACTTTCTTTTTGATAGAGAATTTTAGAAATTCTAGCTATATGTACAAGCTTAGTATAATCTTAAACAAGAAATAATATAACATATTTATTTACCCAAGACAAATGTTATCCCCATAAAATCACAATACATTACGAACACAACTACTGTTTCTAAGTCCAGAATGGCGCGAATTTATAAACTGTATGTAATTATTAATTTAAAAATGGATGTTTGGAAAGTTGCGTTATATTTTCCGTTACGTATCTATAAAGCTTTCTACGGAAATTCCAAATTAACACAACTTCTCGGTACCACATATGCACAATAGCAAAGCAACTGCACGTCATACACAAAAATATGAAGAAACGCCTTTAATAATTTCCCCAACTGTTTCTTTCAATAACAATTTACTGCCGCTTTGAACTATATTACAGAATTTCAATTTCGAAATTTCGTTCTAACATATCTCCGAAAATCCTCTAACTAATTTTCTTCGGTGTATCTAATTTTAAACTACATTTCCAAAAATAACCGCCCAATCAAACTCAATCGCGAAGGAAATTACCCGCTGTTCGAACTAATCAAAATACAAAATCACACAATAAAACATTAAAACTGATGATTACCACCTGAACATACGCGATTACCAGCAATTTCGAAATTGTTTCTTCCAATCGCGAAGCACTTTGGAAAAAAAATTCATTTGGAAAGATCAAAAAATAAAAAATGAACCAATTCTTGGTTTTTTTTTTATTACGCGTGGACATAAAACTGGCCATTACATACGCCATAAGTGTAAGAAATTACCTGAAGACGAAGGAAGCTTGACCGTTGTCGTCTCTTACTGAGCCTGAAATATACGCACTTATGCGCTCCAAAGACGACGAATTATCGGCAACCGTAAGCAATCAATTCCGTACAATAAATTCCTCACTTTAACGTGATAAACTATCGCCGAAGGAACACAAAACATTCAATTAAAGGAAAAAAAATCAATTTCCAGTGTTTTCATTTTCCTCATTGTTTTTCATTGTTGGGTTTGTTGTGTTTTTCTGGTTTTTTCTTTCTTCGCCTAAAAGAGCCTCTCAAGGCTCTCTTTTAGGCGTTTTGAGACGATGTCTGATTCGAGTGCTTTAAGACGTTTGTTTATGTCGTCTTTTTTTGTTCGCAAAGAGTCCAATCGTGCGGCATTTTATCCCTTGAAGATGAAAATGCGTTATTACCACATTGAGACGAACGCATAATTTCTTGATATCCGTTTGCGGTATGGTGTTGCTTAAAAGGTAAATGAAATCCCTATCAGAATTAATAGTTGGCATAAGAAGTTTTTCGATCCAGGTGTAAATGAGAATCGAATGGAATATGAAGGAAACAATTTCGAACGGATAAATATGGAAATGGACTTTTCGCAAAAAAAACATATGAAATACCAGAATATAAGATAATTCTTGAATTGCCACTTTTACGATTATAAAATTCCATTCTACGCAATTTAAAATAAGAGATCCACTTCATCTCCGATCATATAAAGAATTTCATTAATTTATAGTAATTAGATTTTCTAGAAAAACATAAAAGCTACTAATCTGAAGTTTAAAACAAGTAATTTTTATCATGTCTATAGTTATTTTCCCATCCCGTATAAACTAGAGCAAAATAGTTATTTTTTGTAAACTAGTTCACTCAATCTAACTTACTGGAAGGAATAGTTCATTTAGTTCAGAAGAAACCGAAACTTTGAAAGTCGGATTTCGTAGATATCTCGATTTAAAAAAAAAATATGTGGAAAAGAAAAAAAATCATACCATACTCGGTCCGAGCAGCAGTCGTTCTCGAGATATCTGCAAAAAAAAATCAAAATTTAGTTTTAAGCAGATATCCTGAATAAAAAAAAAGTAAAAAAAAAACAAATGAGAAAATAACAACTGATTTGATTCGAGCAGATATTCTTGAGATATCTGCAAAAAGTTTTTATTTTAAATATTTGGTTGAGTCAAAATGAAAGAGCAAATATGAATCATATCGCAGTCGGCTAGATCCGAGCAAATGTTCTTGAGATATCTAAAAACAAAAACTGCGAAATTCATGTTTTGCAGATACCTCGAGCCAAAAATACGGAAATCTAAGCGAAATAAATCAAATCCCAAAATTCAGTTTTTTTTTATTTCGTGCCAAAAAAACGAGGAAGTGAAATAAAAACATAAAAGAATTATGATTTCGCGTGGAGCCCAACGATATGATATTCTAGATGAAATAGGAATGAGTTTAATGTACCGAAAATTGTGTCATCTCAAATTTTTCGAAGAGTGAATAAAGTTTTTTATATGGGAGGTGGTAGATGCAAAGGGGGAGGCTTATCATTTTTGCATATGACTCCGAACGTAGTACGGAAAATGTTTCATGTTTAATTTAAAGTTTGTAGATTTCATAATTTTCGAGGAAATTGAACAATTTTTGTCTGAATTTATGGCATGTAGAAAGGTGGCAGAGAAAGTAAAAGTTTTTGGTTAATTTTGAATCTGCTTACGAACATCCTAAACACATTACTTTGTTGCAATTTTAAAGTCGATAGCTCTAATATGTTCGTTCGAAGGAGAAATAGTTTTCATGAATTTTCAATATAAAAATTTGCATGGGAGGGGGCAGAAGGAGTGAAGCAAAATTGATATTTTTTTAGCATTTATTGTTAATTATTAAGGGACAAAATTGCAAGTTTCTACCTTTTCTAGCTTCAATGAATATCGATTAAATGCATTTACCAAAAGTGTGCATTTGTATGGGATGGAATAGAAGAAGTGATATTTTCAATAGGAAACTTTTTTCACAATTTAAAATTGATGGCTTTAATGGTTTTGAAGAAAAATAATTAAATTGAAATTCCGAAATTTTGTGCAATTTGTATGGGAGGGGGTAGAAAGGGTGAGGTTGATAGTTATTTCAAAATTAGTTGCAATTGTAATAAAAAAAAAATTCTTGTAAAAATTCGTTCTTTTGGCTTTGCTAGTTGCAGTGAAAAGTGAATAGATGCAATTTTGAACATTGCACATTTGTATGTGAGGGAGTAGAAGGGGAAGGCGGATAGACGGTCTCTCGGAATCGAGGTTTTTGAGCGACAATAAATATCTTTGCGCGAGCATTATTTCTTAGTGTTACACATAATAAGGCAAACACAATACACTCTCAGATTTTATCTAGAGTATAAAATCATAGCTGAATTGTTCGGAGCAGGCGTTCTGCAGCTATGGTGTAGCCTCATGGATAGCGTGTTGATCTACAATGCGAAAATCGTGAATTTAAATCCAAGTCGAAGTCTAATTCCAGCACACTGCCAGCTTGGATATACTTTGGATACCTCAATCTATAAATATAGTATAATTCCTAGATAGTGGGTTGTGCAAAGGTCTGACAACTCTTCCACAATAAGTAATGAAAATGTTATGGAACCTGAAGGTCAAGAAGCCAAGGCCCGATTTGAGATGTAAAGCAGATATCTAAAAAACAGCACAATTCAGTTTTTTGCAAATACAATGTACAATGAGTCCACCGTAAACTGAATTTTGGTGTTAATTGCATATTGTTGCGAGCTAGGGGTTCGCCAGGATTTCAAGTAAAAACACAATTTGTTTAAAAATAAGTGATAATTTATTTATTCGCACTATATGGCACCACCGCCGATATTGTTCTATCGCGTTCTTGCACCGGTTCGCGTCGTCCATAGTTGTCGCTGAATGACTGACTCCCGTCTGAAACCTTCGTGCTTTTATACCATTTTTCCCAATTCGCGAAGCTTCCGTGGTGTATTCGTCGGGTGTGTGTCTCAACTATGCTGAAAGGTTCTAGATCTTTGATTATGGCTTTTTACATATTGGGGGACTGTGCTACATAATTCTGGCATATTCAGGCAAGATCAAATTGTGTGGTTGCCAGATCTATAACAATATATTTTAAGTCAAAAAAAAAAATAAAAAGTTACATTTGACTTAACCAAGCAGCCGTTCATGAGATATCTGAAAAAAAAATTATTTTCCAAAAAGTTCGTTCGTCAACCACAAGCATAGTCGATCTAAAAACATTTCAATTTAAATAAAATGTATTATGTTCTTGTCCTAAACGTTTACATCTTTTCGTGAACTAAACACGCTGCAACTTTGTTTCATCCCATTAAGTCTGGTAATAGCCTAGCGATGAGAGCGCATTGCACCAAAGTAATCACTCAAACTCTGCCAGTCTTTCGTTATCACAAACACATAAACAAACAATACCAACAGGCAAACACAGGCATGTATAAAATGCGTACTTTTACGGATAAGCAGAATGATGAGATTATGTTTGTCAACAGAATATACAGCCTCCCAGACTTTGCATTTAGTCAGCTGATTATCAGTTCGTTTTGAACTAAATGTGAGAATTCTAGCGAAGAGCTCATTTAGTTCAAGGATACGAACAGTTCGATTGAACTAGTTGTTCCATGAGCTACGCATATCTAAGACAAACTGCACAATTTTACGAAAAAAAAACAATTCAGTAATTTTCACAGTACTTAACAAATTTATTAAGCTCAAATTTTGTACAAAATATTTTGGTACAAACTAAGATGTGAAAAATCGAGTTCAATAACCTCACTCACTATCATCTGTTACACAAATGTCTCAGGGCCGTCAGTTCAAATCCCAATCGACGTATTATTCCAGCACACAGCCTGCATGGCTATACCTTGGCCAGCTCAATCTGAAAATTTTAGGTGTTTGAATGTCATTTGTAGTTAGTTATGACAGTATGATCAGTAAAAGCGATTTTGGCATTACTGAGTTCTCGATGCAATTTCTTTTTGGGTGACAATGCAAGTAACCGTGAGTTAGATGTAGAGTAATTCGAAGATATTACTTAGTAATTATATATATTAGCACCAGCCCTGTTTCTGGCGATAGTAAATGACATCTTGAAAGCTGCACTGGAAGGTGTGAAAGGTGAAGGTCTCCAATGGAGACTATTTAACATCTTAAGTCACCTTGATTATGCTGATGACGTAATGCACATAGCCGTTTGGACTTAGAGTCAAATGTTCGCTCGTTGCATTCTAAATGCGAAGAGGCGGAACTGAAAATAAATGTGCGTAAAACCAAGTACATGCACATGAATTCGGACGCAAGCACACCGATTGTTTTTAACGGACAAGATGTGGAAGAGGAGCACGATTTTTGTTATTTCGGAGGCATTATCCGCATGAACGGCGGAGCCGTCACGTTTTCGGTATCCTTTCTCCTTTCTGGAGGTTAAAAGAGATCTCCCTTCGCATAAAGCTGCGAGTTATTGGCGCATGCGTCAAATCCGTTTTGTTAGATGGTTATATTACGTGGAAAATGACCGTTCGGCTTACCAAGAAACTGCAAACTTTCGTGAACCAATGCCTCTGAAGCATTTTGGGATTTATATTTTGGATTCCATTATTCACTTAGGTGTTGTATTTTACCATAAAAGTGGTTTTGGTTTGCATATAAATGAGATTGTGCATAATGGTAATGCTATACTGGGATTCACCACACGCATATTTAACAATTTCTTCGTTATATTGAGTCTCTATAACACCTTCGTTAGATCTCATCTTGAATATGCTTCTGAAGTTTGGTATCCTTAATATGATGAGCACATTGGCAGAATTGAATCCATTCAGCGAAAATTTGGGAGAATAGCTACATGACACCTTGATTAGAATGGCAGAGTTCGTCTTTCTCCTCATGATGATCGACTTCAGCTATTAAATAAGTTATCGCTTTCGAAACGACGTGAAGTAGCTGATATAATTTTTTGCTCACCAACTTCTTGCGTGTTTAGTTGATTCTTCTAAATTTTTGCGTTTGCTGTTGGTTAATTTTTACCGATGCAGCTTAGATTGTTGCAGACTTATTGTAGGGATGTTTAGTCCCTTTACTAAATGATGAGCCAGAGGACGAATCGATCTCCATCTTTTAAATTTGGAACCGATTTTATGGCAATTTCTTGCATTAAGGAATTCTGATAGTGATATAGATATGCAACTGAATAATAAAATGGAGAAAATTAAAACATCCATTGCATGCTCAGAAATATGGATAGAATAATGAAGATTTATTGTGGACCCTGTCTGCGAACAACATATATTCTCAGCATGTAAACAGTGTGCTTTAAATAAATGCGAGTTTCACTAGTCGACAACACTGCCAGACATCAAAGAACCAAAAAAAATCGCTTGTAGCTTTGAGAGGTAAGTTTTGCAATCATATTGTGATCAATATAAGAGAGCTTTCGATTGGCTAAATGAACAATTAAGGAAATTAATTTCTTCGTTCGTCTGCTGTAACATGTAGACTTCAGAAGGTTCATTTAGCATAAATTTAAATGTTTCAATATTATTTTTTATTATTTTTCATAAAATGCGATTGAATTTCCGCCAAACCATTACAAAAGAAAGATTCTGCTAATTTTCCAAACTCTCGGGAAATGCAAATGGCATCTATATAAATATAATTGTAGTGTCTGTCTGTTATTTGTTTAGAAATGGCTATAACTTAGTTTTTTGCTTTATTTGGACAATAACTAAGCAGAACCAGACGTTTTTAAAAATTTTCTTTGTCTGTCTGTCTGTCTTTCCGGCTTTCACGTAAAAACGGCTGAACCTTTCACAGATTATTAGGTCTACCTCGGAGAGTAATCTGACTTAGGTTTTATTTTAATTCCCTCACTCCTTCTACCCCCTCCGTTACAAAGTGACTCATTTTCAAAAATTTATAATAATCAAATTTTCATGGAAACTATGAAAGCTATTAATTTGAAATGTAAAATATATTATTTCCATTTTAAATGCAATCTTCAAGTATATAAATAATTTGAATGCCCTTACTCCTTCCACCACCTCCCATAGAAACTAAACTTTTTCATGAAATACTATACTCCAATTTTCTCAGTACGTATAACTTTTATCAAGCTAAGATTTTGTATTAAATCTTTAATTAGCATTTTTTTTAATATCAGGAAAAAAGTAACTAATTAGCTTTACTATTTCTACCCCCTCCCATACAATCTGACACAAATCCACGACTTTGCGAAAATTCGATTTTCTTGAAAAGAATGAATGTTACTGTTCTGAAATTTAAATTATGTCAATTGAATGATAATTGTAGTTGCTCCTCAAAGAATAACTAAAAACTCTCCACTCCTTCCACCACCTCTTATACAAACTGCACTTTTTCATGAAATATTCTAAGCCAATTTTCTCTGTA
The DNA here is from genome assembly GCA_963669355.1 of Chorisops tibialis. NCBI lineage: Eukaryota > Metazoa > Arthropoda > Insecta > Diptera > Stratiomyidae > Chorisops > Chorisops tibialis. The sequence goes on along the minus strand of OY770263.1, from coordinate 250,908,047 downwards.
CGTATAACTTCGATCGAGCTAAAATTTTGTACTAAGTCTTTAATTATTATTATCGCGCGAAAATTAACCGATTAGCTCCACTCTTTCTACCCCCTCCCATACAATGTGGCACACTTCCACGACTTTGCAAAAACTCTATTTTCTTGAAAAGTGTGAATCTAACTGATCTAAAATTTAAAACATAACAATTGCATGATGATTATAGTAGTTTCTACAAAAATTAGCAAAAACCCCGCACTCCTTCTACCACCTCCCATACAAACTGCAATCTTCTCAGTACGTATAACTTTAATCGAGCTCAAATTTTGTATTAAATCCCTAATTAGCATTATTACTATCGTTGGGAAAAATTAACCGATTAACTCCACTCCTTCTACCCCCTCCCTTACAATGTGATACAATTCCACGACTTTGCGAAAACTCGATTTTCATGAAAAGTGTGAATCTAACTGATCTGAAATTTGTAAGATATCGATTGCATGGTGATTATAGTTGTTTCTAGAAAAACTACCAGAAACCGCCCACTCCTTCTACCACCTCCCATACAAATTGCACAATTTCACTGAATCCAATGCAGTAGGTTTCTCAAGTTACCGATTCAATTTTTCAAGCTTAACTTTGGTGCAAAATATTTTTATAGCTACTCTAGCATGATGTGAAATACATTTATTAATTTAGTACTGCCATCTCTTCTATCACTCCCCACACAAAAATTCTTAAGATTACAAAAATTTCGATTTCATCGGTAGTATCATATAATTGGGCTTTACGCACAATCGAAGTCCTGTTATGTATTTAAGCTTGATGTCATTTTATTTGGGCTTTTTTTAATTAACACAAGCTACAACTATTCACATGTCCTTAACGCTCTTCAACACGTATACCTATGATCTCGAATCACGGGTTTGATTTGATCATGAGCCTGTCCCATATAAATGCGAGTATCATAGTCTCATTCTTAATAATTTATGGTTCTGATTCCAACAAAATACAAAACATTGTGTTCAAAGAGTCATCAAACTAAGCAGATTATTTATCCGATATAATGTACTACTAACTACATTCTCAAAAAATGTTATTATTGCGATTCTTACACGGACAAAGTCGCGGGCGATCGCTAGTACTAAATATAAGCCAAAACTGTTTCAAATTACTTTTAGCAAATTGCCAGCGTGTGCTACTTTAGTACTTTAACCTGCTTTCAGCATCGTGTGAGTCACGAAGATTTTGCTTGCAAATTTCATTTTTCGCTAAAGTGTAGCCTAGTGGGTAGCGTGTTGGTTGCGAAGGTCGGGAGTTCAAATCTTGTTCTACGTATAATTTCAGCACACTATTTGCGTGGGTATAACGTGCGCACCTCAATATGTCAAAATGAAAATTCGTAGATAGAGGGAAGGGAAGGGCTAACAATCTTTTCACAATAACAAATAAAATATTGAGGAACTTGAAAATCCGGATGCCAGAAGAGAGATTTTTTGCAATACATATTTTTTTTTTTTTTTTTAAAAAACCTTTTTCTCATCTAAGCATCTTTGAAAAATTGGAAATTTCCGGGATCCATTCACCATCGTTACTACCAGAATCTAAATTCTAGAAGAAAGGAATTCTTGCAATTACTTTCATTTTAACAGTGGCAAGATATTTCGCTGCATTTGCAGTTTTCAAGATAATATTGATTTGGTTTGGCAATTTAAAGCTTTCTATAAAACTTTAAGGAAATGTGTCATCGATATGCTAAACATGACTTTGAACGAAAATTGTATCTTTAAATTAAACTTCAAACGATTGACACAATTAGGAAGTATCGGTCACCTACTTATCTCTTCGAAATGCCTACATATAGCTGTACAACCGTAACAAATTTTCAAATTTTATCCAAACCACATAACTGCAAAAGCAGAGCATTGAAAGATTTCGTAGATTAACGGAATTTGACAAGTTCTAATCATCTTTAACTTTAAATTTATCAATTTAATTTAAAATTTTTTTCTTCGCAAAATTCAAGCAATTCTCTTCAATAACATACATCAACTTCATGTCTATGAACTTCAAAAACATCAATCACAACATTTGGGTGCTGCTGTTGTTGTTGTTTTTTTTTTTTTTTGTTTTCTCGACAGTTACATGATAATCAGGTTTCGCCTATTATAATAATAATCTTAGACATTTAATCAGCTTATAAGGCTGGACCAAAAGAAACACGGAAAAACTTATCAAAAACCGTTTAAAACCGGCACACAGTAAAACATAACAATTTCATAGTTAAATTGGCGCCCATCTGAAAAGATTAACGCAAACTAATTAACCCTGATCCTCTCTACTCGATATGAGCTTGACATCGACTATGAGGAAATTCCGTGATCGAAATATACGCTAATATTTATGTGTGAGATAGTCTAAAACTTTGAGATGTGTCACTTTTTGTTTTGAGAATTTGTCATGAAACCCAACGGGGTGGCTCCGTTTTAGAACATAGAGCAAAGGACAACTGTCAAAACAGTTGACTTTTGCTAATAAATAATCTTAAGTTGATCTATAAATCACCTACGTTATCTTAAGAAAAAAAAATTATACCCAGAAATAATGAACGATCATGCCAACTGAGTTAACTACGTAACTATCACTAGAGAGTTAGTAGACCACAGAAAATAAAAAACGTAGACACCACTGAAAAAATCACTAGAAAGAAAAATATGAGAAATTGTGATGCTGACTTAAATGGATTTATCACGACTTTTCTGGGTCTCAAGATTCGAGTTGCGAGTGAATCTGTGGCGGTCCGAAATGTGTCGGACCGGCTCTTGGCCATTAGACCATTAGAGGACGACAACGGTAGCCAATTCCAGAAATACCTTCCACCTGTGGTCCATTTATCACGAATCTCGCGGGGTCTTAATGAAATGCAGCGATAAGGCCCGTGACAGGCCAAAAAAGGCCAAAAATTTCCAAGCAATTAATAAAAATCGTTGGGTTTCGAAACGCAAAAATAAAATCACATCGAAATAAATAAGAAATAGGCAGCCTTGGTATGAAATTTTAGCAAATTAAAAGCCGGACTCTTGTTTTGTATTTTATTTTTTTTTCCGGACTCCTTTTTCGAAAGTAATTAAGTTTCTTGGAAGGAAACTTTTTTACTATAAGTGTGTGTGTGTGGTGTCCTTTAACTAATGACCACTGAGCGAATGGTTTCAGTGGTGACATCAATTCTTAACTAATAGCCTCCTCATATTTCGACCATTTAAGAACCATGTGCGAGTAAGACACGAGTAAGGGTGATCGATTAACATCGAAGGCATTCCTTAAAATGCTGTGCACAGTAGGGTAGCATGGTTTTACGGAAGGTTACAATCGGCCTAGTCAATCGTCTGAATTTCTTAGAACGGAAAACGGAAATGGAAGTCGTTTTCAGTCGCTCGGAGAAGGTATGGGACGCGGGTGGAGGACGGTCCGACGGTATAGAAGTATGCGACCTGAATGAATTTGAAGGAATTTCATGTGGATTGAGTGTTGGCCCTTACCTAAATTCTTTTAATTGTTTTTAGTAAGATATCATATTTCGGTCAATATTTGGAAATTTTGAATAAATGAGATATTAGATTGTAATTGTGAGGATTTTGAGGATGGCATGTGGATAAATTTGGGAAAGAAAATTATAAATTGAAATTTTGCACGAGGCGATATACTTCATCTTTTATTTTTCTTTTTCCATAAAAAAATGTATGCTTATTCGTTAGTTTACATCAGAAATATTTCTTGTCGTTCAAAAACTTTATTTCTATCCGACCATCCGAACAGTTTGTGCTATCGGGCTGAAAAAGTAATTTTAAGTTCGTGAGCGTGCCATATCCTTCTACCTTTTTGCTACCTCATTCAATAAAAATTTCACAAAATTTCGAAATATCTGGAAATTTATTAATATATATTTTGCAAATTTTGCAGTTCAGTTTAACCAATGACCTCTTCGACCCCCTCAAAAATTTTGCACCGACTTCTCTTAGTATAATTGCAATGAATATTCAAAAAATTATTAACTTCACCGCACTACTTCCACAACCTCTCATAAATATCTGTGATATTAGAAATTAAACAAAAGTATTTCCCCGAGTAACAAATGTGATCGTTTGATTTAAAAATTGCCACAAAACATTGTAAAGAACCTTCGCTAAAAGGTCCAAAATCGGTAAAGTACTTCCACTCCTTTTACCACCTCTCAAACAAATGACATGATTTAAAGAAAAAAACTATTTATCAATTTAATTAAAATTTATTAAAGCTACAAAGATGAAATGCAGCGCGAAAGCTTTCACTACCAAGCGCTATAGCATGTTCAAAAATATGAAACCTTCCCACTCCTTTCACCATCTCCCGTACAAAAATCACTACCTAAAATAGTATTTTGGAGAATTCTGAACGAAATGTTTTCTGTCGTGCCTTATGCCCAATATTATTTCTGTTAAGTTTATTTTTCTATTGTGTGCTTAGTTCCACACTGCATTTGCCATGGAAGAAAGATAGTAAATGCTAAGTACTCCATTTCTGCGATGCTCGAGAGAATTGATAGAAGACGTGACGGTTTCGTCTCCAATTAATCGGAACGCACGTTTTTGAATACGGCCGAGCAACGCAAGGTGTGATTTGGATGCCCCTGCCCAAACATGCGATTGTACTCTAAACGTGGTCTAATGTATGCCTCATAGATGGCTGCGAGTGCGTCCGGCGTGAAATGCGTTTTGCACATTCAGAGAACACCTTTACGTTTGGAGGCGTTGAGGGCAACATCGAACATGTGCTGGGCCTAATTCAGGTGGTTATTAATTTTAACGCCTAGGAGTGTGAAGTTTTTCGATGTACAAAGTTGCGCACCGCCAAAGATCGCATTTTCAGATAACATTGGAACATCACGTTTGTGGAATAGATGACAGGCCTGTGTTTTGGAGGTATCTACTCTATTTTTCCTACCCCATTCCAGGATTAAGCTGAAATTCCTGTTCAGCGAACTGAATAACTGCATTCGATTGGAAGCAATATCATACTTATGTGATTTCGCAGCAGAGTTAAATTCATAGGTGATGTCTACAGTACCGTCATCCGCAAAACTATGGATTGGATTGAGAGTGGACAGCGGAAGGTCGTTGATGAAAATTAAGAAAAAGGTTGGTGATAAAACAGAGGCTTGAGGGACGCTGGAATCTATTGGGAAAGAGGAAGAAGTAACGCCATCTAGTACGACTCGTACAGTGTGTCCAGAAAGAAAAATTTCAATCCGTTGAACAAGAGTAGCATTAAGACGTATGATCCTAAGCGTAACTATGAGACATCCATGCCAAACTCTGTCAAAAGCTTTTGCAATGTTAAGTATAAGAACTTGACCTTCGCTGTATTTATGTATGCATGAGTTCCAAGGTTCTGTCAAGTAGACCAAAAGATCTCCCGTTGACCTTCCAGAATGGAGTCCATATTGACGATCATGTATTAGCTGGTCATTCTCGAGGTATTCAACGATTTTGCAATTGACAGCAGTTTCCATTACTTTCGAAAGCACTGAATTAATGGCTATCGGGCGGTAGTTGGCGAGGTTCGCTTCGCTTCCTTTCTTGGGGATTGGCTGAACATTCGCAAATTTTCACATACGTGGAGAGCACCCAAAAGAGTAAGAAAGATAGAAAAGATTGCGAAGAGGTTTTGCTAAAAAAGAGGCGGATTTTTTAAGGGTAATGGGGAATACCGTCCGGACCAACCGATTTCTGGATATTGAACTCTTGAAGGATCCTAGAAATAAGTCTCGTGCGAAAATGGAGCTTGGGCAGTGAGAAACCAGAATCATTTAGAGCGGGGGGCGATTGGTTTGAAGGTGAAAGGCGTGAGTTTCTAGCGAAACTTATTGCCAGTATGTCAGCTTTTTCGACAAGATCAATAACGACATGATCGCCATAATTAAGAGGTGGTATTGAAGAACAAATTAAATTGCTGTTGACCGTTTTGACGAATGACCAGTAAGATCTTGAGTCTTTAGGGCACCGACGGATCCTCGAATTTTTTGGTCATGCTCAAATTTAACACGACTGAGTATGGATTTGCAGGCATTTGCTGACGCATTAAAGAGTTCTTGGCAAGCGTTTTATTACCTTTAAAGGTTTGAAATGCTTATTTATTGGTCTGAATTGCATCGAGACATTCTTTGTTGAGCCAAGAGTCTTTCAACGGACTGACTCTCTAATGACTCGAAGGTATGTAGAGCTTCGTAACTTCCAGGATAATGTCGGTGACAAGTCTACAAGCTTCATCGCAGTCATTGGAATCAAAGCACAATTTCCAATTATAGGCATTGGAAAAGTCATTTACCGCCCCCAAATTGGCTCTTTTGAAATGCCAAATATTTCTTCGAGGTGCTTTGATTGTCAGCGGTGTGCTGCAACTGGGAATTGTGCACGAATCAACAAATTTTCAATTGGCGACGGTAATATGACAGAAACGGAATATTTCTCTGGCTGGGTGGCGATAAAAAGGTCAAGAAGGTTGTAAAAATGTCCTTCAATATCTGGTAAACGAGTGAGCTCATACACCAGCTGTTTTAAACCGTTTATAGAGGCAAAAAGCACAGTATCACGCTCCTCCTGGTTCGTAGAAGAGGAGTGTTTCAGCCAGGTAATGTTATCATTATCATTATAAACATGGAAAAAAGTAATCGATTAAGTTTCCTCCTTTACCCCCCCCCCCATGCAATGAATCACAATTTAACAACTTTTCAAAAATTCAATTTTCTTAAAAAGTATGGATGTTACAGATCTGAAATCTATATAAATATAATTGTAGTGTATGTCTGTGATTTGTTTATAAATTGCTATAAATAAGTTTTTTGCTTCATTTTAGCAATAACTAAGCAGAATCAAACGTTTTTAAAAAATTTCTCTGTCTGTCTGTCTTTCCGGCTTTCACGCAAAAACGGCTGCACCGATTGCAATGAAACTTTCACAGATTATTAGGTCCGCCTTTGGGAGTAATCTGTTTTAGGTTTTATTTTTCTCCCCTCACGCCTTCTACCCCCTCCCATACAAAGTGACTCATTTTCAAAAACTTATAATAATCAAATTTTCATGGAAACTATGAAAGCTATTAATTTGAAATTTAAAATATATTATTTCTATTACAAATGCAATCTTCAAGTATATAAATACTTTGAATCCCCCAACTCCTTCCACCACCTCCCATACAAACTAAACTTTTTCATGAAATACTATACTCCAATTTTCTCAGTACGTATAACTTTCATCGAGCTAAGATTTTGTATTAAATCCTTATTGAGCATTGTTATTAATGGCAGAAAAAAACTAACCAATTAGGTTTATTCCTTCTACCCGCTCCCATACGATCTGACACAAATCCACGACTTTGCGAAAATTCGATTTTCTTGAAAAGTGTGAATGTTACTGTTCTGAAATATAAAATATATAATTGTAGTTGCTTCTCAAAAAATAAATAAAAACCCTCCACTCCTTGCACCACCTCCTATACAAACAGCACTTTTTCATGAAATATTCTAAACCAATTTTCTCAGTACACATAGCTTTGATCGAGCTAAAATTGTGTACTAAAACTTTAATTAGCATAATTATTATTATCGGGAAAATATTAACCGATTAGCTTTACTCCTTCTACCCCCTCCCATACAATGTGGCACAATTCCACGACTTTGCAAAAACTCGGTTTTCTTAAAAAGTGTGAATCTAACTGATTTAAAATTTAAAACATATCAATTGCATGGTGATTATAGTTGTTCCTAGAAAAATTACCAAGAACCCTCCACTCCTTCTACCACCTCCCATACAAACTGCACTTTTTCATGAAATATTCTAAACTAATTTTCTCAGTACGTATAACTTTGATCGAGCTAAAATTTTCTGATGAATCCCTAATTAGTATTATTATTATTATCGGAAAAAATGAACCGATTAGCTCCACTCCTTCTACCCCCTCCCTTACAATATGACACAATTTCACGACTTTGGAAAAACTCGATTTTCTTAAACAGTGTGAATCTAACTGATCTGAAATTTAAAATGGTGATGATAGTTGTATCTAGAAAAATTACCAAAAACCCCTCACTCCTTCTACCACCTCCCATACAAATTGCACAATTTCACTAAATCCAATGCACTAAGTTTCTCAAGTTACCTATTCAGTTTTTCAAGCTTAAATTTGGTGCAAAATATTTTTATAGCTACTCTAGCATGGTGTGAAAAAAATTAATTTAGTACTGTCATCCCTTCTATCACTCCCCACACAAAAATTCTTAAGATTACAAAAATTTCGATTTCATCAGTAGTATCATGTAATGGGGCTTTACGCACAATCGAAGTCCTGTTATGTTTTTAAGCTTAATGTAATTTTATTTGGGCTTTATAAGAATCCCATGGTGGTTATAGATGTTTCCAAAAAAATCACTAAGCCTCCCTCTCCTCCTTCTACCACCACCCATACAAGCTGCACAATTTTCTCAGTACCTTTTCGATTTTTGGAACTTGAATTTGGTACAAAACATTTTTATAGCTACTCTAGCACGATATGAAATAAAATCATTCAATGCTGTCACCCCTTCTACCACTTCCCATACAAAATTTCGTAAGATCACAAAAATTTCGATTTCATCTAGAGTATCGTATGATTGGGCTTTACGCACAATCGTAGTCCTGTTATGTTTTTAAGCTTAATGTTATTTCATTTAGAATTTTTTTTAAATTAATACAACCTACAAGCATTTGTATTTGCTTAACGTTTCCTATACATCTTCTTCTACTTCTACAATGGCGCTACAGCCCAAATCGGACCTTGGCCTCCTGATATTCAGGATCCTTAACATTTTTCATTTCTTATTGAGGAAGGGTTGTTAGCCCTTCGCACAACCCTCGAATTTTTCATTTTCTTAGATTTAGGTGACCAAGGTATATTCAAGCAGGCAATGTGCCAGAATTATATATTGCGCCGACCGGGATTTGAACTCATGACCTTCGCATTACAAGACTAACACACTACCTACTAGGCTATACCCTAGTTAGCTTTCCTAAACATATATGATCTCACGGGGCTGATTTGATCACGGGCCTGTCCCAATAAATACGAGAATTATGGTTTCATTGTTAATAATTTATGATTCTAATTCCAACAAAATAAAAAACATTGTGTTGTGTTAAGGAGTCATTAAACTAAGCAGATTATGTATCCCACATAATGAATTACTAACAATAACATTCTCAAAAATTGCTTACTACTGTGATTCTTACACGGGGGATCGCTATTCTTAGAGAAAAATCTGATTTCGGCAAAATGGTAGAATGTAAAAAGTGAGTAAGTACGAAGAAAAATAACAAGATTTAAAAATTTATTTTGTAATTTTCAAATTCGTGCAAATCTTCCGTTTTTGGCATTTAGGCGATCGGCAATTTAAACTCCACAAGAATTGTTTGGCATTTCAAAAGAGCCGATTGGGGAGGAGCGAACATCTTCTTCTATTCTATTAAATTGCACTACAGCCCAAACCGGGCTTAAGATTTCTGACATCAGGATCCTTAACATTTTCATTTCTTATTGTGGTTAATCCTTTATCTACGAATTTTTATTTTTGCAAATTGACGAATTTTAATTTTTGCAAATTGACGAATTTTAATTTTTGCAAATTGAGGTAACTAAGGTATACAAAAGAGGCAGTGTGCTGGAGTTACATTTCGACCGCATTGTAGATCGCTACCCACTAACCAACACCCCAGCCTTCTTCAAAAAAATTTAATGCAATTTGTGCTTTGCTGGTGTGGACATACCTTACAATTTTATATACGAAATTTTATTGAAAGGAATGTGTCAAACCATTTAAGGACTTATGGCTTACCATGGACTATCTCGATGAAATCATGACAATAAAACACACTCCACCCAAGACAATAGAGATCAGTACGTACATTAGGGCAAGGAACTCCTGCAATTCTTCATTGAGCATATTTTAGTTTTAACTCTTAATCATGCTATTCTTTAGCATGATTAAAAGTTAAAACTAAAGTTTTTTAGTGTTTTAAAAGAACTCATTTTGATCATTCGCCAAAGACGTCAGAATTTTTTTTAACTCGTTCGCCATACCTCCTCTTACTAATGGCGATCATGGTCATCGATCCAATAGAAAAAGGGGATTTCATAGCGGAGATTCGTTAGAAATTTAGCTCTTTCACACATCAGTCTTCTTCGACTATATTGACTAAGGGCACCAAGGCGATTTCTTTAAAATTCCTCAATCAGGCTATCGCTAAAAAAGAAGAATATTGAAGTGCGCAAGGAGTCGCTGGATTTCAAGTAAAAATAAAACTACAAGCTTAACAACTTCACTTTAATTTAACCGAAAAATTTTATTTTACTAATCTTTTGCTTTCACTTATCACTTAGCTTTTTCGCTCACAAATTATCTTAATATCGACTAACCCGTCGATTGCCCCAGACCAGACTGACCGTTTATAAAAACGCTCGCCTTTTTATACCGCTCTTCTCGGCCGAGCGCTGTTAATTGCTTTTTTAAAGCATAACCTCGTCGTCCGAGTATTTTCCCTGTCGGTCGAGTCTATACTTGTGATTGTTGTTGCTTCTATAAAGTACTTCCTGGTCGTCTGAATATTTTCCCTGTCGACCGAGTCTTCACGTGTGGTTGTTGTTGCTTTCTTGGTAAAGAACTCATAGGTACTCAGAATTATTTCTTTCTCGTCCGAATTATTCCCTCGTTGTCAGCCACTTCTCCACGTCGCCCGTGTAATTTGTTGTTGGTTTGTTGAATGTTCAATATCTTCAGACCTTGAACATTCGATGATCGCGCGTTCTAGAGTGTTCTCTAGTTGATACCTTGAGCATTCCGATCTAGTCATGAAGGTGTTCCTTGTAGTGTTCGTACCCGCGCATTAATTTATACTGCGTCAATGTTCAGTGGTAAATGATAAGCAAGTAAAGCTGAAATGTAATAATATTAACAAATTTGCTGGTCCTGATAGCATTAGCCTTAAAAAATGCTAATTTGACCAAACCAAATCGCAACCTCTTCCTTCTTTCCAATTTTTCAGAAAATTTCCTCTTGCCTGAAATCAAATAAAGGCAAATCGAACCTTGTAAACTACCATGCTGTAGCCATCACTTTCGTGCTACCGAAATTGATGAAAACAGGTGCCAACCGCAAAATCACGCAGCACTTGGAGAAGAATCCACTTATTGATGACTTTTCAATACGGTTTTCAGGCAATGAGATCCATATGTGATATATCGCATGCATTTGACACAGTTCGGCACAAATCTCTACAATGAAAGCTTACAGAATTTATCATCTTTTTTAATATGGATAGGTAGCTAATAATTTGGAAGCGCACGCTACAAGTTGTATTGGACAGCCTTTTTTCGTTTCCGTTCAATATTAGTGCCGGCGTCCATCAAGGCTCAGTCTTGTCTCCTACTTTATTCTTAAATTTTTTTAACGACCTTCTATCGACAGCTCTCAATCCTGTTAAAGTTTTTGGAGAGTCAGTACACTTGAAAATGTTAATGCTTCAAATCCGTCGATTTGTATGCCCTTAGGTGGCGTGAGCCCCAAAAAAGGCATTTTCGTTGAACATGATTTAATTTGATATCGGGTTTTTTTTTATACAGAGTGACCTGTGTTATAGGCACTTTCGGCCTTTACAACAAACACAGTCATGGAGGGAAGGAATGGGATTAGTAAGGTAGAGGAAGAGGAGTGAGAACGACTGTAACGAGTGGAGAAGCTGGTATATTTTTCAGTTGTACTGGCGCTATTGACAAATATTTGCAGATGTTTTGAAATATTATGCAAATAGCTCAAAATAGTTGTAGTAGTGATAAATTGGTCGAAAAGAGTCATCCGATTAGTTGGAATTGAAATTCGATGTTCTTTTAAATAAGCAGAACATCTAATTGATTGCGTGAACTTATACCCGATTGTATTTTCAAAAATAAAAACACACCAAACTTTGAGAAAAAAATTTCCGAAAATTCTACTACACAAAAATATGAAAAAAGTCAAAATGAAGCGCCATTTTTAATTCAATAAATTATTAATAAAAACTTTGAAATTTGGAAAACTCTCTAACCAGTTCCCTTCGTGGAAAGGTTTATTTTTCGGTTATGGGAAAAAAATTAACACTTCTCACAAAATTTTAACAATTTTTTTAATAAATTTTGCATTTTTATATACTCGTATTTTTGTGAGTTTCCTGCACGAAAGTATTTAACTTCAAGTCCAACCAACCAATTACTTTGCCTCACCAAGGTTTCGATTTAAGGATATTAGAAAAAAAAGTTCGATTTTCCAAAAGTTTTGAAAAAATTTTCTGTTTGCTTAACATTACATTTCCACTTAAACTGGCGATTTCGTGTGTCATCGGATGACAATCCGGGATGCCCAAGCCACAAAATGAAAATTCAACCGCAGAGCATTTTGAAACGGAAACCCACTCTAATAATTAAGTCCAAAAAAAAATTCCTTTTCGATACTTTTTACATTTCGAATAATTTTAAGCCGGAATATCTCCACTGAAGTCCTTTATCTTGCCCAACTTCCAGTGCAGCTTTCAAGATGTCATTTATTACCACCAGAAACAGGACTGGTGATAATATGCGACCTTATCCGACACGCGTTCGCACAGGGGAATTAGCCGGGATTTGAGCTCACGACCTTCAAATTGTAGACCTACATGCTACCCACTATCACTCACTGGTCTTGCAACCATCTAAAACGCCCAAATCAGGCGCTATGGCTATGGCGCAATGAGAGTTCGCCATGTAGGGTAAGTTTCACTTCGGATTTTAGTTTCTGCCTTTTGTTACCAGAAGGCGAACAGTGAATTGCCCAAGTTGGGTCCAAGTGTGTCCTGGTAGGTAGTAACACCTCAGTGTCTTCTCACTTCTTTCCAATCCCTTCATCTGTTGGTGGAATCAAGTCTTGAGTTATCTGAGACATCCAAAACTCATCTATTAATACTGGACCTGGATTCCAGAGATTTGTGTTTCGACTTATTGAAGATGATTCTATCACATCATCTAGAGACTGCCTTGAATATCGCAGAAATAGCGCTGTACTCAGAATTTACTAAAGATATTTCCATGACCGCTGCAGTGATGAAATAAGTCATCGCATCCCTCCTCCTGAAGGAGTTCTCAAAAGTATACGATTGAGCTATCCAAATCATGTATATTGAAATGTAAGCTGTCATGTTGCTCAGCCAAAATGTGGAACGCACTACCCGCAAGTATACTGCATGCAATTATTTAGAGTAATATCAACAGGATTTTTTTATTCCGTCTGTTCTTTTTTAATTAAATCGTATATTTTTCATTTTTGGTTTGTTTAATAGCATCTCTCCCTAAACTGACTGAACTATGGACTACAGTATTAAAGCGTGACCCCTAAATCTAATTGGGAGCAATAAAAACCAAAACTTCGATATTGTATTAATCTAAAATTCTAAAGTCATGTATACTATTTCTGGCTCGCATATAACTCTAGTGTACTTTTTTCCGGCTGCCTTAATCATCGAGATAATTAGTAGGTGGATTGTGCAGGGAGCATCCATATACGAAAACTGCCACTGCTTCATCAATAAAGAAATACCATTCTACAAACTTTAGGTATAGAAACTGTAAGTGCTTAGATAAATGCATGGGTGTGAGTTTAACAGCTAAATGAGATGATTGTGATTGATCAAATAACGAAAAGTAAGATCATAGACCAGAAGGCAGGATTCAAAATTATAAGTGCTATGCAGGATTAAATACTCAATAATCTCCGTAAAATTAAAATGCACTTCATCTTAGATTAAAAGTGAGTTTTGTCCTTCTGTATACTTTTTCTTCATCTCGTATTCCGAAATAGTTTTGAGACATCGGAAAAGTTTCTTCTAGTTTTTCAAAATTGCTCAAATTTTCCACGAATCCGAGACCAAAAAAGAAAGTTTTTTCGATCAAAGAGTATCAATGCACTTCAAGAGACTAAGTTCTTCTCAGGTTTGATGGTGGCAACTGTTAAAGTTTATTTTAAGAAGCTATCGACTTATCAGATTATTTATTCCCAGAGAAAAATTATGTATTTTACCCAACTTTTAATACACGAATTAATTCGGCACATAACCGATTTAACCGTAAAACTAAATATCACTCTGTTAAAAAGAACTCCCAGCTGTTACAATCCGTCTAGTTTATAATATTGTATTAAAACTCCACCTTATTAATTATAATCCATTACACCTGCTGTTTGCCGACTTGATTCGACCCAAAACGCCGATATAATGCCAGGCAATCTTCTCACACGCGAACCCAACCTTCTGACTTGCAATACAAAAGACTTAAGGCATGAACCTCATTAAGCCCGAGCTGGTCATTTCCTCTAAAATCATCTCCGAACGAAAAGATTGGATGCTTCAATATCGAAATGATTGGTTCTATCAAAACACCTCTGGATCCAGTTACCATTACTTTCGATATTTTTTAATTTCATGTCATCACCTTCGCCTTGATCCCGTCTAATAGACCATAAAATTATTCAATTTCATCCGCAGTGGTATTGCGCAGGGCTAAGTATAAGCGTGCTGCGGGCCCGTTTCGCCGAAGCAAAGCCCGTAATCCCTGAAATTTTCTATGGGAATATCGAAAAGAAAGAGTGCACAGCCCGTCTCTAAACGCCACAATAAATTAAATTAACTGGAAGCATCAGATTAGGTACGAAAAGAGCCCCGAGGGGCATCGCTTGGCCGTAAGTAAAAACAAACATTCGGACAATAGAGAGATAACAGGGACTTCCAGCCTCCCTGGTGTGCAACAAATTACCTTCAATTTATTGATCCAGCACAATGGCAGATCGCTCGTCTCGAAAGATCGGGGCAAATGAAGAAACGCAACGCTGAAGAGACTTTAGTTTCGGATTTACGAAAAAATGAAAAGAAGCCAGCCAGCAGCCAGTCGGTCTTAAGTCTTCGCGCTATAGGAGCCAATGAGACTTTCACGGATCGGATGTTGTGCATTTTACCTGAGTGTGTATATGATGCTAAGCTTCGGGGGAGGCCGCGTTCAGTGAAATCAGATTAAGTTCAAGAGAAAATGAATCACAAGCGGACAGGAAAAAATAAACCCAACTAAGAAATACTATAATCTAACATTATATCGGCCTAAGACTCGGATTTGGAGAAAGGACGAGACATTTCACACGGCTCAGGTATAATTGTCGTCTGGCGCCAAGCTATTCGGAGTCTACAGGTGAATTATTACCCTGCATATTTCCTACCATACAATCTTGACAACATTGTTAATTTCGGGATTAAATGTCAATCATTCTACCTCAAATTTATGGTATATGACAATTTCCGAACTTAATTAATCTCATTCTGCATTCTTCGAAGAGAGCGCAGAAAAAAAATCTAATTAATCGCGCTTATCAGAGACAGCCGTCGCTATAAGAGATAGGCGATTGCACGCGACTAAGCCATCACGAAAGCAAACATAAAATCACAATCAAATCACCAGAAAGCCTTAAGTGGTACATGAAACCATTTATTGAGTAATTAACATCAAGGGTTAAATAAAATTTTATTTGGATTACAGGTGCCTCTCCGCGGCTATATAATGTTCGGTTCGAAGTCAGCCCATTCCAACTTGATTATTGTTTGTTTAGCGATTTATTGCTGTCATATGGGATTTATATGGAGATTAATGGGATTTCGAGTTTGTTGATTTTACTAAGCTCGAAAATACAGAGAATTGGCATTAAACGGGAGCGCGTTTACGGAAGGTATTGAGGAATGGACTGATAATGGGAATTAGGTTAATTCTATTGCGTTTAACTTTTTTTTTGTCGAATATAAATATTTGTTTCGATTCTACGCGGATTTAAGCATGGATTTGGTTATGGAATCCGGCGAAAAAAGGCATAGGTATATTTTTTTTAATTATTCCTTAATCAATCAATTTCCTGCTAACACCAGTTCTAAGAGCATAAGACCGAAACAAATCTCTTCCACAAGGTGCAATCCTCCCCATGGGCCCTTAGTTGTTGGTTCTTTAAGGCTGTGGTCTTTTTGAGAATAGCGAGGTCGGTATTGTATTCAACGAGATCGATTTAGTTCAAGAACGAAGTTCGAATAGTATAAGATGACCGAAACCAGATCAGCATTCGCTATTGCTCCTTGCAAGATAAATCTTCTTCAATGGCACTACAGCCCAAATCGGGCTTCGGCCTCCTGACCTTAACATTTATTTTTTATTGTGAAAGGGTTCTTAGCCGCAACCCTCTATCTACGAATTTTTATTTTCGTAGATTGAGGTGACCAAGAACCCCAAGCAAGAAGTGTGCTATCGACCAGAATTTGAACTTTCGACCTGCACGTGGTAGATCAACACGCTACCCACTAGGCTACACCCTAACTCTTTCAAGATAAATACTGAAACTGTAGTTATTCCCACAGCCTTTACTTTTCTTGGTCACAAAGCCTTTAGTTTTCCGTACAGTAAAATTCAACTTTAGAACTTTTGTCCACTTATTTAACAATCCCAAATTCAAAATGAACCAAACTAACATTTGAAAAAATATACTGCTAAAAAAATAGAAGTAATTAAGGTCATATCTAGTTGAAAGAAAAAAATTCCGGATTCTACACTGTTACGCTTTATTATTCGTGACGTAATAAAGTGTAACATCGTAGAATCTGGAAATCTTTTCTTTCAATTCGAAATGCACGGTGGAAACATTGACCAAACTGAGGTCATATCTATTTCAACCGGACGATACACCGATGATGAATAGATAATGAATAGTAGGGACGGGACGAGGTTTTTCTTTCCGTACGTTCTAATGCAGGAAGAGTTCTCATATGTAATTGCTGATCAAACTTTGGAATCTTTACGGAATATTGTTTATAGAAGATGGTGGAAGGAATGGTATTAAGACATTCTATGCTCTGAATTCCAATTTTTCATCGAAAAGGCAAGCGAGCTTTCTTTTATGGGCATCAGCGTACACAAAAAATTCTGTGGAACGAGAAGGCATCCAAAGATGTGGCAGGTTTTTCCACCGTTTGACTGCAGTCTATAATTGGAATTTCGCACAGCATTTTTAAAGGAAACAGTAAGAACACAAAGAACACAAGGCTTAATAGGTCAAAATCAAAACATTGATAAAAACGACACCGTTTCGTGAAGCGTTGATAAGTTAGTAACCAAGATTAGATTCAACTAATACATAGAACACTGTCTTTTAAACACAGCTGAAAATATGAGAAAAAACATAATAGAACTATGATTGCGACTAAACCTCAATCATGCAATACTCTAGATAGAATGAAAGTTTCGGTGGCCTTCAGGTGATGATCTTGTCTTATCAGGTACCTAATTATAAAAATATATTACATTTAATTAAACCATGATTGTCTTGAAAAATGTTTTAACGCGCTTAAATCGCGACTTTTGCATGGGTGGTAGCAGGGGGGTAGGGGGACATTTACAGTACCTAAAATCGATAATGCATTTAAATCTCAGATCAGTAACCTTTATAGTTTCTAAGAAAATCTATATCTTCTACTTCTACAATGGCAATATAGCCCAAATCGGGCCTTGGCCTCCTGACCTTCAGGTTCCTTAACATTTTTCATTATTCATTGTGGAAAGCTTTTTAGACCTTCGCATCTTCAAGTTCTTCATTTTCGTAGATTGAGGTGACCAAAACAGATAGTGTGCTGGAATTATGTGTCGACCGGGATTTGAACTCCTAACCTTCACATTGTAGACCAACACGCTACCCTCTAGGCTACATGCTCGAAAATCTATATACATATTGTAAAATTTTGAAATTATTTCGTTTTGTGTGTGAGGTGATTGAAGGGGTCTGCCAAATTCCTGTTAAGCCCCCTGTAGGAGCATAGGACAGAAACAGTTCTCTTCCACAAGGCGCATTCTTCAATATCCGCCTTCCGATGCATCTAGACATGTTTATTACTCTGGCCTCCTGCTCAACTGCTCGTTTCCAACCAACCTGACACCTTCCTTGAGGATTAAAATCCAGAACTTGTTTGGCGATGTTTCTTTCTGGTTTCCTCAGAATGTGACGCCGTTGCATCTCAATGCCTATTTTAGTCTGTCCAGTTGTACTTCAAAGTTCGTCGTTGGAGATCACTTCTGGCCAAAATATTCCTAAAATGCGTCGGAGGCATTGGTTCATGAAAGTTTGCAGTTTCTTCTACTTTCCATGTAGTGCAACTATATAACATGCAAGCGTCTAATATTGAAAATCCGTGCGAAGAAAGATCTCTCTTAACGTTCTTAACCCTAATTGATGAGCTTTATTTATATCCTGCTTGGCTCCGCCATCCATGCTGACAATGCTGCCGAGGTAACAAAAATTTTGCACCTCTTCTACATCTTCTCCGCTAAGAACAATCGATGTGCTTGTGTTCGAACCATTGTGCATGCTCTTGATTTTACGCACATTTATTTCCAGATTGGCAACAACAAGGCATCTGAACCCGATGGTATCCCGAATATAACAGTAAAAGTTGGTGTTCAAAAGAGGCCCGACATCTTTATAACAATGATGCAAATGTCTTTAGAGGAAGGAGTATTTCCTGAACCAAGAAAGTTCCAACATTTGGTACTGTTACCAAAAGGAAACAAGCCTCCTGGAGAACCATCGTCATATCGGCCAATATGCATACTTGACACGTTGTGAAAGATCCTTAAGCGGAATAGAAAGGAGCACTGCCAGACCACCAGTTTAGATTCAGGAATCGCGTTCCATTGTTGACGTCATAAAAGTGGTAGTCAATACATCAGCTGATGGAGGACAATGAAATATTTTGCAGCAGCGACACAGGACATTAAAAAACAATTTAACTCCGCAGATTGGATAACGATATCGTTAGTGAGTAAAGATACACCATACTACTTGTTGAGAAAAGTTGCGAACTTCTTCACCAACACCAAGTTGAGGTACCAAACTAATGACAGGATTAAAGTACTACCACGTCATTGCGGGAGTCCCACAAGGATCGGTACTGGGCACGATGTGAGCGACAAAGGTATCAGTCACAAAAATTAAAGACTGACTAGAGTCGACCGGTTCAGAACTTACTGACCACAAAACAGAGGCCGTTCTATAGGGTGTTTCAACAAGAGGTGCAGGATCTATTTTTTGAATTAAACGAATAATTGCATGGATGTCTTTAAAAATTTCATTGCATTATAAAGTATACACATGGGGATTATATATAGAATACAGTATATGTCGAATGACTACCTCGGCTTTGCTAGCAAATCTACATCCTTTTCTCGAAATTTTCGATAACTCTTTCGCGTAATTGTGGCTCTATTTCGACGATGGCGACATCAATTTTTGCTTTGAGAGTTGGAATTTTTGCAGATGGTTAGCGTAGATGTTGCTTTTAACATAACCCCGAAGAAAGAAGTCTAACCGTGTCAAATCGGAAGGACTTGGTGATCAATTGGTGTCCCCAAAACGCGAAATTACGCGACCAGCGAACTTCGTGCGCAATACCTCGATTGTTTCGGAATTTGTATGGCTTCACCATCCTCTGGATAGCATCCGTATTCATATACCCCATCTTCGGCCACAAAAAATTATTTATCATGCGACCACTATTGACTGAAACGAATCTTCTGTCGTCATTTTCGAAAAACTACGGCGCCCCATGACGCCTCCAACCCACAATCCGCGGCAAATAGTCACTCGTTGTGAGTGCATTGGCTTGTACTGAATTACTCACGGCTTTTTGCATCCCCAAATGCGGTAACTTTACTTATTAACGTAACCGCCAATGTGAAAATGAGCTTCGTCAGAAAACACGATTTTTTTGCAAAAATCACCCATCATCATTCATGTTTTCCAAGACCCAATCATAGAACGTACGGCACTACTGGTTGTCCACCGGCTACAGTTCTTGAGTCACTTGGACCTTGTACGCATGTAGAGCCAATAGTAGAGTTCTTGAGCACGGTGAGGTGTTTTGGGTCGTTTTCAACACTTTTCTTCACTGCGGCGATATTTTCGGAGCCAGTCTCTTGGATTTTTTTGTTTTGGTTGCGCACACACGTCTCAGAAGGCACATGACTACAATCAAATTTTACTCAAATGTTGCGCATCGCTAATGCGATTAAAGATGAATTTTCGTAATAAAATTCAACAATTTAAATTTTTTCTTTCACTGTGTAGCGTTTTATAGTAAATTTCTCGCTCTTATATATAACAAATTATTTTTAAAATAATGACACAAACAAGGAAAAGGACCCCCAATAGACAAAACATTACAATTGACGAATATAATTTGGAAAATGTGGACGAGTTCATATATTTAGGCACAAAATTGACAAAGAGTGGAAATGAAACGAACGAAATAAAAAGACGAATCCAGCTCGCAAATAAAACGTATTATTCAGTCTTAGCTATTCTTAAGGCCAGCTGCGTACACAGGAAGACCAAACTCCAAGTCTACAAATCAATAGTAAGACCTGTGCTTTGCTACGGATGCGAAACATGGACCCTTACACAAGCATCCGCAAATATGTTGAACGCTTTCGAAAGACGGGTCCTGAGACGAATAATTGGAGCGAAACGTGATGGTGACCGATGGCGAACTAGATACAACAGTGAGCTGTATGATGTATTTGACGAACCGGAGGTTTCCACTATTATCAGACTGCGGAAGCTGCAATGGGCTGGCCATGTACAAAGGATGGACGAAACTCGAATACCTAAAAAGGTATTCGAGAGAAAAACGGAGGGCCGGAGGCCAGTGGGAAGACCCAGGAAACGCTGGTCCGACTCTGTTGACGAAGATTGTTTATCGCTGCTCGGATTTCAAAATTGGAGGACGCGGTCACTGGGACCTGGAGATTGCTCGAGACTTCGGCTACGAGAAGCCAAGGCTCGAAAGGGGCTGTAGCGCTGCGACGAGACGAGATATATAACAAATTTTAATATTTGACAGCTGTCAAGCAACCAGCTGTAAAATAATAGGCCCTTCCACCCTACACTTCTTGTTGATACACCATTAGTTCAACAACTTGTCCATACAACATTTTTCTATCCGATGGCTTTGAAATTTAAAAACTCACTTCGGGTTGTAATAATAACTAATAACTAATCGAAAGGAAATTGTATAAGCGAACATTTAGGCAGTCACACCTTCAGATACAATTCAGCAATTAAATATTTAGGACTTACGCTCGAAAAAAGGCTAAAATTTAAAGTCAACGTGAACTTCGCGAGCAAAAAGGCGTAACAAATACAGGCAGCCCTTTCCCAAATACTGTCAAACATTGGTGAGCCTGGATGTGCTACAAGAATTCTACTTTCCAGAGTAGTCAGCTCGGTCCTCTTATACGCTGATTCGGATCGGATGGTAGCGCTAGCGACAAATGAAACGAAGAGAAACCTATCGTCAACGTATATGCTTAAGTAAGAGCAATCAGCGCTCTCCGAATAATATCCAACAAAGCAGCCTGAGGCATTACCGGAATGATCCCATTCTTGAATCTTCAATGAGATGCTAAGGATCTACGAAAGAATATCCTCCATCCAACAAGAGACAGCTGTTATCAGAAAAATTAAAGAAGAGGAAAAAGCAACGTCAATAGGAGGGAAAAACTAAACAAGGCAGATGGACCCATAAGCTAACTTCCACCATTGAAATCTGGACAAAGCAGGAACCACTACCAGTGGTGTGGCGTCCATTGATGCAAGGGAAGCAATACTTCCCTTACGTTTTGCCCTTTATTCAGTTTAGAAAATCTAAACTGAAATCAGCACGGATATGAAAATTCATTTAAAAATTTCTTTGAAAAAAAAGAGCGCATTATTTTCGTCTACCACTGTTTACAGCATTTACGTGATCAGGACAGCTCTTTTTCTCACGCTTTTTCGGACCAATGAAAGTTGAAAGCTTTCCACAGGAAAAAAGATCCGATTTTAAAAACGCATTTACAAGACCGCCCGCCGGCCCATACGAATGATATTTTCTGCAAGTTCGACTTCAATATGAAGGGGAGATGCGTCGCATTAAAATGCTTCCATCCTTCCTCTCATTGCTTTTAGTCGCATATACAAGAATACGAGACCACCGGCCAATACCAGTAAAATTTTCGCTTGCAACGAGCGCAAGTTCCACTTCTATACAAAGGAGAGATGCGTTAATGCAATTGCTTCCAACCAGTATTGCCAGTATTGAAATTTTTGTATTAGCCGAAAAATGATCAGATAGAAAAAAGTGATAAGAAATTAGATTTTTTCATTTCCGATTAATAATGTAGATTGGATTCTAAATCGATTGCTGAGAACCGCACCCCCCTCAGATGAGTAGAAGTGTTTCAAATAATGATGTAAACTTATGCAGTCATGCATATTGATGCAGCGCTTGAAGCTTGGCTCAAAAGAATTGTTTCCCCTAGCTATAAAGTCACGCCACGTCACTGAGTTCTACCAAATCACGCAGTTCCTGTCAATAACTACACAGATTCGGACACGATAACTCACTTCTTTGTTCAGATTGTCCAGAAGGAGAATATACGGAACGCGCAGTTTTCAACTGCAATTACTTCGCCGAATGGAGGAATAACTTGCCGAGTCCACCATTCAATTATAAACTTTATAATCAGAGGAAAGTTTGATTGAAATTTGCGCACTCGGAACGAGGAAACGCAGTCCTGCGTGGCGAGTGGTTGCAGTCTGTGTGCGTCGGTTCAGTATGCAAACGTATATTGGCATGTGGATCGTGCACACCAATGGCACAGGCTATTAGTATCTATTGAAACATCCACACCTCCCTGGCGTAACCAGAACAAAAAGTTCTGCCTCCTTGCAGTTAAAATGCAAAGAGCGAACATTTGAATTTAGTCCGAACGAATTTTCCCCACCTTCTAGTGTAGCTTTCAAGATTTCATTTATAACCACCAGAAGCGAGGCTGGTGATAATATGCAGCCTTGTTTACACAGGAAATCTTTCGGACAGCTCTCCTCTATGTAAAACGCGACACCTTGCATCTTCGTAAGAATCATAGCTATGACCTTATCTGGAATACCTCTCCTTCGAAAAGCATTCCACATGTAATCTCGCTTTACACTGTCGAAATCCTTCTCGAAGTCTACAAACATGAGATGAACCTTCACGGAATCCTGTATGATAAACTTCGAGAGTGCTCTCTATGGCATCACTAATCCTACTGAGAATTTCCGTACCCTTGATTTTCGATGCGGCTGTAAGTAGACATAGATATACCACGCCGATTGCCCACTCCTGTAGGTTACCATGCATTGGGATTTTTACAATGATGTTGTCCTTCCATTCAGCCGGATATACTTCATTCCTCACATCAGCAAGGAGTAGGAGCCGATATACTCGGCAGTTATTTCCGGGTCGGCCTCGAGGAATTCGGTTGGTATTCTATCTTTACCTGGAGCTTTCTTTCCCGCCATTAACCGAATGGCGGAAACTATTTCATCCTTATCTGATCGTTTCTAATAGTGGAATGTTGCGGTTGGATGTTAGTCAATTGCTCTGTTTCTGTAATACCTTTCTCTGACAAGATGTTCAAAATATCAAAGTAGTATTCCTTCCGTCACCGCAACAGGCTTTCACTCATATTAAGGAGAGTTCGGTTGATATCTCTCACCAGGTAGGTGGTGAAATTTCTGTTTGTCAACTGTTTCATAATTTTAAATAGTAAAACTATATTTCCACGGTAAGCAGCATATCCAGCCTTATTGACCAGATCTTCAATGGCCTTTCTCTTGTCTCATTTAACAACCTTCTTAAGCTGTATATGAGCATCGCGGTAGTTACGTCTCAAGTCGCTATTCTTTGGTTGACATCGGGTTGCGAGTTTGGCATTTTTCCGATTGTCAACCTTGTACCATGCAGGGTTTCTCACCGCTTTGCGCATATCCCACAGATTCTTCAGCACTTGCTACAAATGTATTTTTGATCGCATCCCAATTGGCGTTCAGTAAGCGCAAGTCATATCCATCCAATGTGGATAACTTTTCGCGCAGAATGGTGGTATACTCGTGTCTTCTAATTTATCCACATTAAACATTCTCTTCATCTGAAGAATTTGTGGTCGTCGGAAAGATTCAGTGCATAATCCTAAGCTGGTGACCATCGAGTGGTCATAGCTCCCTAAGTCAGCTCCACGCTTCAATCGCACATCGAGGAGACATCTTCTCCATTGATGACTTATAGTTAAATGGTCGATTTGGCTGTGAGTAACACCATCGGTGTAAGCCGAAGATGTTTCGTGGTTACTCTTATGTGGAAAAAGGGTACTTCCGATGATCATTTGCCGAGTACTTCGAAACTTCTCAATTCAAAGTCGACGTGTCTGCCCAAGGGTAACCATGGTGCCCCATCACGTGTTCTAGTCCAGTGTTCTCAGAACCTCTATCTTCTCAGATAATTTTAATAGCACCTTTTGGAATACGCTCGAAGGTGGCGCTCAATTGGTCATAAAACTCCTCTTATGCATCAGGTGTTGCGGCATTAGTTCTTTGGTACGTAGCACTGCAGCATTGTTACAATTCTGACCCTTGTCCTGAGCCTGACGACGATAATCCTATCCGAGATTGGTTCCCAGCTGAAGATTTTGTTTCTCGCTCTCGGTGTAAGGACGACCGCTACGCCATTTTTGGCTTCACAGTCAGGACCAACGTACATAATTGCGTTTCAGCTCGAGGTTCGTTATTCTCCTGATCGTGTCCGCCTGACCTCGCTCAAACCTAAAATTTTTGTGTTATACATATTTAACTTTCGATCACTGGTTGGTGGAGTGATGCCAGCCCTTCCCGCGTGTGTTCGAACATTTCAGAAACCGTTTTCAAATGTCTAAAGTCATTACCGTAGAAGCCGTTCGTATCCTTGGCGTCGTATCCTATTCTCGTATCAGATTTTAAGATCACGATTGATAACGACATGATGCAGTGAGTGTCCATTTGCCATTTTTAGGGCAAGCAAAACTAGCTGTGGCTGCATTCTACTGCCCTGGGAGGAAGTAAAATTATACATCGACAAGAATTTAAACTCACGCCCTTCGCATTGCAGAGCAACGCGCAATAGGCTACACCTTAGTCCTAAATCATATACCATGATCTATTCGATTATTTCGACCACAGAAAATATTCAACATTTAAATTATTTCCTTCTCATAAATCACAGCAACCTTTACTTGTTCCATAATCTCCTATAAAATAGGCGTGAAATCTTAAAAAATGCTATAAAACCGAAAATTAATAAATAGATTTGTGTGGGGTCCGGTCACAACAACCAAACATCGTGTGAAGTCTGCTCTCTTTTATTTTTTCCAAAAACTAGAACAACTTATTCTTTAGTGCTCAAAAATTTTGAGGTCTAAATTGGATGCATTTAATGACACGTTCTCAAGTAATAAATCGTTTTACATACAATATTCGAAGTCAAATAGTCTGTGTCCTATTTGAATTCGAATGTTGTAAGGACAAGGCCTCTATGTCTTCGGGGACTTGTTCACGCTGACTTAGCTTACATGCCATAAATTACGAAATAGTCATGCTGTGATCGCCAAAAAAAGGACATCTTTTTGTGTTTTTAATTCTGTTTGTATGGAAGTTTTTTTTTTTTTTTCTATTTTTATGTTTTGCGAGAATTATAAACAAAGATTTTCTGCATCATGTGGACTTAAAGGTTTTAAACGTAAAGCAAGAAAAGAAAAAATTGCGTATTTTCGGTTCTTTTTTCCATATTGGATTGATTTCGTCATTCGAATGTTCTAAAGTGGTCCTTTACATAAGTACGATGAGAAAATTTACACTTGTTCTTCACTTAAATGCGATGCGAAATAATTCGATTGAGATAGGCATCGCTTAGAGGGAAGGTTAGCGATAGATAGCTATGGTTGAAGGCGGTAAGCGAACATATAGAACTCAGTTGGCAGAATCTTCCATGTATTTTACATAATGTACGAAATGCAAAAAGACAAAGCAAGGATATCAATATATACCTACCGATTTATACATACATATTTATACCAATGTCGAGTGTGTTAAGTAGTAGAGAGAAGTATTCAAGGGATTTCCCTATTATGTCCTTAATACACATCTGAATATTCACACAAGGAAGTTTCGGTGGGAAATGTTCAAGGATGGTAACATTGGCAATAAACGGGTAGGTGGCATCATTTCGTATCCTATGAGTGTGTAAAGTATCCCCAATGTACTTAACAATATTCGGAATGCCCCATTCAATATTCAGTGGAGACAAAGAGGTACTCCTAAGTGTTGTTTCATGTCACCTGGAAAACATTTGGACAAGAAATCTTCCTCTTGAGTTTTGTTGCCGATTTATTTATTTACAAATTGCCATCCACCCTATGGGATAAATTCGTCGAAAATGTTTCGGTGTTGTTTTTCTTTTTGCTCGATGAGTGAATGATTTTGGAATTTTTACGTTGATTTTTATTTGGTTTGTGCATTATGGAGAAATTTAGCATAAAATTTATTTGTATAACATAACCAACCAAGAAAACATTGTACAAACTTGCAACCTATCCGCATAGAAAGTCTTTATCTTAGAAACTATTGTAATAACTAAGAAAGTGATTTTTTCAAAAACTGTGGAGATTTGATTGTATTAGTTTTTTTTTGTATGTAGCAGTAGAATTATATGATTGTCATTTGAATACTGAAGTGGAATAATCCATCTTAAGCAGGGGCTCAACCTCATGCTCCTCTTTTCAACTATCCCAGAAATACTCGGAAAGCTGCACGCGCTCATGAGTTCAGTGATAAGCCTCTACCGTAGCGTACATAGAAATATAGGCAGTCCTCCATCACCCAAACATCAAGATTATGAAATGCGTTGCCACCCCAGAGTTACTAGCAACTTACAACATTCATTGTTTTAAGGATAACTTCCACCGACAGTTTAGATTATTACCTCCTGCAACTCCCTCATAACCACTTCGTTCACCTACTCTACCGACTTGACCAATGCATTAAGAGGCGGCTCCCTAAATTATGTTGGGTGCTACAAAAACAAGCAAAATAAGAACTGATTTAAGTAAAGTAGGCAGTTGCCTAGGGCAGCAAAATTTTTCAGATTTTATAGTTCTGCTGTGGTCGCTAGTATATCTTACCTATTTTTATAATAAAAAATTCTTCGCATTTTAATAATAAATTCGTTCGGAATAACATTTTTTCAAAAATTTGTTGATATCGTCTATTTGGGTGATAAATAAAGCGCTTAATGAACTACAAATTGGAATAATTGAATGCTTGTTTTTTGTAGTTTTTTGCGATGCTATAAAAAACGAACATGTTATAGCATCGCAAAAAACTGGGACACGGATTTTGATGTGGTTTCAAAAGCGTCCCCATCAGTGGTCATAAATATATATATTGAAGAACATTTCAATAATAGAAACACTTGTTTGTTCAACGCCGGTCGAAGATAATTTGCCGCCCTTTCAAATTGCATTAAGTTTATTTTATAATCGAGAACCTTGTGATTGTTTGCGCTGCATTTTTATACTCTAGATAAAATCTGAGAGTATTATAAGTTTGCTCTAAAGTTTGTAACGCTAAGAAATAAGACTCCGAGAAAAAACTGAATAATACAGAAGTTCATATAATCACTAAAAAATCTCACAACCAGATATCCGTCCGTCCGTGTCCTCTGTAGCTTTGAGCGAGAAAGTTCAAATTTTGTACACGTTTTTTTTGACAAAAAGTAAGGTCAGGTTCATGAACGGGACAAATCGCTGCACTCCTTCTACCCCCTCCCATACAAAATGACACAATTTCACAATTTGACAATAAGCGGATTTGCTTGATCTAAAATTGGGAATATATTACTTGTATGATATTTAAATCTACTGTATAAAAATTGTTCGAGTCCTCCCCCACCTTTCACCACCTCCCGTACAAAGTGCACTTTTCATGAAATACTCTAAACCAATGAACTCAGTACGTATGAAATTTATGTAGCTGAAATTGTGCACCAAATATTTATTTAAAAATATTGGTAAGACAAAAAAATTAGACGATTAACTTCACTCCTTCTATCCCCTCCCATGCAATATGACAACTTTACAAAAATTCGATTTTCCTGAAAAGTATAAATGCTACTGATCTGCAATTTAAGACGTATCAAAAGCATGATGTTTATAGTTACCTCTGAAAAAGTCATTATGAATTCGCCCCTCCTTCTACCACCCCCTATACAAGCTGTACAATTTCACTAAATCCAATAGACTAATTTTTTCAGTACCTATTAAATTTTTGTATCCGAAATTTTGCATAAAACATTTTTATAGTTACTTTAGCATGATGTGAGACAAATTAGTTCAATGCTGTCACGCTTTCTACCACTCCCCACATAAACTTTCTTAAGATTACAAAAATTTCTCTTTCCTCTAGAATATCGCATTTATTTATTTACAGGTACCAGAACCTCTAATGAAAGTTACAAACTTATAAATATAAATGTAAAAGAGAACATAATAATAATATAAAGGTAATAACATAAATGTATGAAAAAAAAGAGTAAAAAAAGAAATGAAAAATGAGACTAAAAGTAAATAATAATATTAAAAACTAAATAACAAAGAAAAATCATAATAATTGTATTGCCTTTAGGCAATCGATATTTGTAGAAAATATGTCCAACATAGCTGAATGCTTGTTAGCAGTTCTCATCAAGCGAGTGGCCGGACTATTGTTAGCATAACTAGTAACATGATGTGTGACATAAAAACTATCGGTAGAGCGTGACGCATGATTTGGAACCCGAAAATTTAAAGCTTCGAAAAATTCAGAGCAATCCAACTTATCATTAACAATTTTAAATAAGGCTATTAGCTCATATCGTTCACGTCGTTTAGACAGTGGCTCCAGATTCAAGGTAGTGAGCAAATAGTCATAGTCAATTGTTTCGGCAGGTATGCGAAATTTAAAGGCAATGTACCGCAGGAATTTGTGTTGAACAATTTCAATATGGGCAGAGTGAATATGGGAAAAGGGCTTCCAGATGACAGATAAATATTTCAGATATGAACGCACCTATGAGCAGTAAAGAGTTTTCAGGGAATAAGTATTTTTGAAATCTTGACTATTGCGTATAGCGAAACCCAGCATTCTCCGAGCTGAACTATAAATTTCGTTGTAGTGAGGCACGAATGTCAATTTAGAGTCAAGTAATAGACTCAAGTCCTTGACAACATCAACTACTGGTAGCTCGCAAGTACGAAAGTAATAGTTAATATATATACCCGCTCACGACGTCTGCTGAACGCAATGTATTTAATTACACTTTGAAATGTTCAATGGGAGACGATTTGTGATACACGAATCATATAGGTAATTAAGATTATTTTGAACAATTGTACAACCGTGTACAGTGTTTATAAATTTTAAGATCATCCGCGAATAACAAAAAATTTACGTTTACGAATATATTAGATATATCATAAATAAAAATAAGAAAGAGCAGAGGCCCTAAATGCGATCCTTGTGGTACTCCTGCTGTTACGGGAAAAGGTTCCGAGTGAGCGGATTTTATATTTCCAAAACTATAGCGATCATGGAGGTAATCACGTATCCAACTCAGAAGATCGCCAGAGATGCCTAAGGAGTAAAGCTTCGAAACGAGTAGGCAGTGATCAACTTTGTCGTAGACTTTTGAGAAGTCGGTGTAGATTGCGTGGAGCTGGGAATTAGACCCCATTGCATGGATAATAGTCTCAACGTAAGGCAAGAGATTAGTCATTGTAGACTTCCGTTTTTGAAAACCATGTTGGTGAGGGGTAATAAAACATCTCAGCAATGGTGTTAATTTTTTCGTGACGATTGCATCAAAAATTTTTGATAGGGTCGATTGGATTGAAATGTGCCTGTAAACATGTGAACATTGCATTTATCATTGGACTTATGAATTGGTATAACAATAGAAGTCTTCCACAATTCAGGATGATGAGTGATTGAGTTTTACACCCAATCATAGTCCTGCTATGTTTATGATATGGTTTTGGCCGTCCATTGCCACTTGCGTCTTAATGTATATATATTTCGCACAGCCGCACAAAGACATGGATTTGACGAATGCTTTGAGGAAAGGGTAACTGCTTTCAATTTCTAGGAAGATTGGAATTGACATATTAGTGACAAATTCCTGAAAATGGAGTTGGGTGTGCTATTTGTTAGATGAATAGTAGTTTTAGTTGGTGGCCACGGAATATGATTGTCTGGGAATTCTAAAAGCGACACTATCGGTCAGAAAAGGTATCATTGAATGAATGTTTCGATTGACAACGGGCACAAGTTCACCCGTTTTTACACTCTAGATGAAATCTGAGAGTATATTGTGTTTGCCTTACCGTTTGTAACGCTAAGAAATAATGCTCGTACAGAGTCGCCAAGGGTACAGAAATATTTGTTGTTGCTCAAAAATCTCGATTCCGAGTGACCGTCTGTCCGTCTGTCTGTCCGTCTGTCCGTCTGTCTACAACATCACTCTCGAAAGCTTTGACCTATCGTGCTGAAATTTTTCATATATCATTTTCAGCAAAAAATTGAAGCGAGCAGTTTAGCAGGTAGCCAGAAGAATAATCAAGTGGTGACGGACAATAAAGGCTGATGCTCAGAATCGCACCTTGTCGACCTATTTCTGAGCTATGCTTCTTTAGGGAGTCGTTTTTCAGCCATAACAAGATTTGACTACAAAACCTGTACAATGGATGCAATAGAGTTCACCCTCAGTCATTCCTTCTTGCCAGTGCCTTGTGAAAGAGTGTTTCCATCGAATGCCCTTATAGTGAGTCTTAAAATAAAATTGATTGACAAAATCCTGGCAGTGATTGTGACAGACAAAAAGTACATATCTGAAGCTGAGTTAGCCTAATACCAAATGAATTTCGATGTAAATTATAAGAAAAAAATGTTTCATTGGCAACACAGTAACTAAATTGTTATGAAATGATGAGCAGAAATGTCACAGTTTTCGACTTTTGCCATGATGTTAAATTCGTGACATTTAAGTTGACATTTCCTCTACACAAATTTAATTAAAAATAGTTGATCCACGAATTTTTACGATAAATTTGGATACAAAATTTATCAGATATTGGAAACATAATAAATGTCAAATTATTTATGCGAAATTCTTAAAAAAAAATGACTACAGTTGTTACAGAAAATGTGTTGCCTTTACTTTAAACTAGCGATCCCTCGCGAATTTGTCCGCATAAGAATCGCAATAACATGCACTTTTGGGAATGTCAATCGAATCAAATCGCTGTTAAGACCCCCTATAGGGACATAGGACAGAAACAACTATCTTCCACAAGGCGCGATCCTGAGCATATGCCTTAAGCTGTTGCCAGGACTTGTTTATTCCTCTGGCCTCCTGGTAAACTGCTCGCTTCCATGTGCCAGATGGTCGACTAACCCGACGTCTTCCTTGAGGATTATAATCCAGAGCCTGTTTGGCGATGTTTGGCTCTGGCTTCCTTAAAGTGTGACCAATCCACTGTCACTTCTGCCTTTGAATCTCAATACCTATTTTAGTCTGTCCAGTTGTACTCCAAAGTTCGTCTTTGGAGATTACTTCTGGCCAAAATATTTCTGAAATGCGTCGAAAGTATTAGTTCACGAAAGTTTGTAATTTCTTGGTAAGTTAAACGGTCACTTTCTAAGTAGTACAACCATATAACAACACGGATTTGACACATACGTACAAAACTCGCAGCTTCGTACGAAGGGAGATCTTTCTTAACCTCCAGAAAGGGGAAAGGACAACGAAGGTTTGACGGGCTTTATTTAGACGAGCCTCAATATCCTTTTCGGCTCCGCCGTCCATGCTAACAATGCTTCCGAGATAACAAAAATCTTGCACCTCTTCCACATCTTGTCAGTTCAGAACAACCGGTGTGTTTGCGTTCGAGCCCATGTGCATATACTTGGTTTTACGCGCATATATTTTCAGTCCCTCCTCTTTGCATTTAGAATGCAACGAGCGAACATTTGAATCTAAGTCCGAACAGTTACGTGCAAGCAAACACAGGTCATTAGTATAATCAAGGTGGCTTAAGATGTTAAATAGTCTCCATTGAAGACCTTTACCTTCCCTACCTTCTAGTGCAGCTTTCAGGATGTCAATTATTACCACCAGAAATAGGGCAGGTGATAATATGCAGCCTTGTGTGACACCCGTTCGCACAGAGAAGCTCTCGAGCAGGTCTCCTCTATGCAAGATGCGACACCTCGCATCTTTGTAGGATTCTTTAATCATAACTATTACCTTATCTGGAATACCTCTCCTACGCAAGGCATTCCATATGTAATCTCAAATAACGCTGTCGAAAACCTTCTTGAAGTCCACAAATATGAGATGTAGTGGCGAACCCATTTCTGCGGATTGCTCCAATATTGGTCGACGATAGTCCTTTCCGAGATTGGTTCCCAGCTGATGAGACTGTTTCTCGCTCTCAGTATAAGGAAGACCGCCACGCCATTTTTAGCTTCACACTAAGGACCAACGTACAGAATGGTCTTTCCGCTCGGGGTTTGTTCTTCTCCTGATTCCGTCCACTGATTGGCGGTGCATGGACCGAGTGACCCCAGCCCTTCCTACGCTATTCAACGTTCGAACGTTCCAGAAGCCAATCATAGTACGTGTTCAAATTCCAAAAGTCGTTACCGTAGAGTCCTTCCGTATCCGAGGCGCTGTATCCGTTTCTCGTATTAGTTAGGATTTAGGATCACGGGTGATAAGCCCATGATCCAGTGAGTGTCCATTTGCCATTTTCAGGCCAAGGTGAACTCTACTGCCCCCATCCTACAGGGGGATGGTTAGCTCAGGTCCGTGGAGTCGCTAGTCTCCAAAGATAGTTGCAGGAATTGGTAAAACCCCATCCTACAACTACCCTCTGCGGGGAGAATGTAGTAAGAAATAAATTATGTGGGATACATAATCCGCTTAGTTTAACGGCTCTTTAACACAATGTTTTGTATTTTGTTGAAATCAGAACCATAAATTATTAAGCATGAAATCATGATTCTCGTATTTGTATGAGACAGGCCCGTGATCAAATCACCTCCGTGATCTGAGATCATATACGTATTGATGAGCATTAAGGACATGTGAATAGCTAATAGCTTGTGTTAGTTAAAACAAAAAACGCCCAAATGAAATAACATTAATCTTAAAAGCATAACACGACTAAGATTGTGCATAAAGCCCAAGCATACGATATTATAGATGAAATCGAAATTTTTGTGATCTTAAGAAATTTGTTATGAGGAGTAGTAGAAGGGGTGACAGCATTGAACTAATTTGTTTCACATCATGCTAGAGTAGCTATAAACATGTCTTGTACCAAATTGAGGCTTCAAAAATTGAAAACATACTGAGGAAATTATTGCATTGGTTGTAGTGAAATTGTGCAGTTTGTATGGAAGGTGGTAGAAGGATTGGGGGTTTTCAGTGATTTTTTGAGATACAACTGTAATCGTCATGCAATTGATATATTTTAAATTTTAGATCCGTAACTTTTAATACTTTTCAAGAAAATCCTATTTAGGGAAAGATGTGATATTGTGTTACATTGTATGAGAGAGAGTAGAAGGGAAGAAGCTAATCGGTTTTCTTTTCCCTGATATTAATTATATAACTAATTAAGGATTTAGTACAAAATTTGAGCTTGATAAATGTTATACGTACTAATCAAATTAGTTTAAAGTATTTCATGAAAAAGAGAGTTTGTATGGGAGGTGGTGGAAGGAGTGGGCATGATAAAAATTACATTTTCAAAATTCCAAAATTTTGCTTTTACAGTTTTCAAGAAAATTTGATTATTTTATATTTTTGAAAATGAGTCATTTTTTGTGGGAGGCGTTAGAAGACGAGGGGTTATAAAAATAAGACCAAACGTAGATTACATCTCAAAGCATGTCTAACAAACTGTAAGAGTTTCATTATCGGTTCAGACGTTTTCGTGTGAAAGCCGGACAGACAGACAGACAGCGAAGAATTTTAAAAACGTGTGTTTCTGCTTAGCTATTGTCCAAATAAAACAAAACACTTACTTACAGCCATTTATAAACAAACAACACTCAGACACTACAATTACATTTATATGTATAGATTCGAAATAACACAATTGAATTCGTTTCAGGAGATGTTAATTAGTTTGTTTTATTCAAAAAACTCAAATAACAAGTTATGGAAGCATTACAAATTACAAGAGAGTAGCACTTGGTGCATTCAAAGAAGTGAAACAAAAGACACGTACACTCAAAACATCAAAAATCATCACAATGATGTTTAAGACCACAAATATGTGTGACAATTTTATGTAAAAAATGTTTGTCACGCAATTTTTTGACATCAAATTTCAAAACACTATTGTGATAAATTATTAAATTTTTCTGTAATGATGAAATTCGACTTTTTTGAAGTTTATGACAGTGCTTAATTTTTTTGTCCTTCGATGATATTGCCCGACAGTAGTAAATAAAATATCCTTAGTGGCCAGAAAAAATATTGAAATCTTTCTCTTAGTCAATTCCTAAGCCGGCAAATGATACACCCTTTTCAATTTTAAACCTGAACTAAGCAAAAATGAACCAAAGAAGGACCAGAAAGTCTTACTTCATATTCGTTTCAAATTACCCTTTACATTTGTTCGAATTTGATTAATCAATACATTGGTAAACCACAAATCCTTCCATCCATATTATAATAAAAACACTGAACGCAAATATTACAGCTATTCTCGTTGATTATAGCAAAAACTACATCATAGCAGAAACCCTTTTTCGTAAAATAGATAAACGCTATAAGAACCCACCGTATATCCATTAATTACCAGTGACCCGTAAATGACTGTTTTGACACAACCATCAATCTCCGACACTGTCAGCCCGGTGTCAGTGGCCGGGCCCGCGCCATATATGCCAACTTAAATAGAAACGTCAAACAATCAAAGTGGTTAGGCCTATTGCGGGTAGGACTCATCGGTGAGCAGATGGCACATTGGCGTTCGAAACATTCGTCCTGGGGTAACCAAAGTGTCATACGTGTCGCTGAGATTGCTCTTGTGTACTTGTTTGCCATTGTACGACTACACTGTCGACTTTTATGCAATCAGAAAAATGAAAATGATACCGAAAATAATGTCGTCCTTGTGCTCTCTCCATTCCGTCTCTATATAGTCGAGGCAAAAAAACAGCTTCACTCCATTATTGTCATTACGACGAGCATAAATGCAAAACACCACTTCCATTTGATAACAAAAAAACAAAAACAAAAACGAAGCATACCTACAACAGGGTGTAGGGAAAAAAACCGGAATATGAGCAGTCACAGGAGTCACAAGGACACTCTAGGACTAGTCCGTTGGGGGTGAACGTTTCGCATAAAAACCGAGAGGCACCGTACCACCAAGCCAGCTTATGGCGAAATACACTTAAGTGGTTGCGGCGGTTAAAGCACTTCCCATTGCCATTGCGCTGGGCTTCTAAAGGATCCGGCTAATAAACCTATAGTGCAAAAAAATAAACGGCCCGTGGTGCGGCGGTTGATACGGTTCGGGAACATCGGGAGGTCCCCGTGCGATTTTAACCCCCATAATTTATAAAAGTTTAGTTTTTTTTCTTTGACCATTGCTCGAAAAGCCTGAGTATTGAAAAACTATTTAACCTACACTTTGACTCACAGCAGGAATTTCGTGCGATTTGTTGCGGTGTTTCCCTTTCAGCAATTTGCCCGAAATATTGTCAAAGTCATCTGAAATAAAGTGCTCGCCGGAGCCACCCTAAATTTTACGAAACTGTTCTTTTTTTTCTCAATTTAATGTTAAAATGTCATTGTGACACAACCCTCCCAACTTGTCCTTTTTTTCATTATCCTTGATTTTCATTCTATTTCGCATTGAAATGGTTCGAGTGCACATATATGTCATTCGCGCAATCAGAATTTGCTGCTAATAGCGAGAGGGTACAGTTTATCGGTAGCTACTGCTGCAAATCTCAGGATCTGCGTTAAAACATCACCCGGAATCCGTGTCAGCTTCATTAAGGATTCGAATGTAAAAAAATCTGTCAAGTGGGATGATTTCACTTCAAGACATGGGGACGACGAATTAATCAGGTTTTTATTTCGATTAAAGTGTTAAGTACTTTGCCCCGATAAGCTGATATGAATTTAATGGCTCGATAATGGAGGTGTGATCTGCACGGTAAATATTTAACAAGGACGACGGTGAAAGAAAAAAGTTTAGGGTGACATGATAAATGGGATTAAGTTGAAAATGAGGATTAAATAGGCTTAAAAATTCAGTGGTGTGGAAATGTGAAAGATGTTTCGTTCCGATTGACAAATATGGATGTGTAAAAAAAATTGCATGGTTATGTGTTGATGGCTAAAAAACAATTTTAAGATAATTCACTTGCAATTGAAGCAAAATGGGTCTAATGACGGCAACGTAGAGCCAATGCACTATTTTGGGCTGCATTCTCCATTTCTTAACTATGAACTATGATAGGAATAAATCGCAACAGCATCTTTGTTCACACGTTCCTGAATATTAGGTTTCCAGCTCAATTCCCTATCTAAAATAAGACCCATATATTTTACTCTATCTACGAAAACAAGACCGGTACCATTCAGGGTGGGAAGGGCAACATGGGGAATTTTAATTTCCTTGTGAAAGCGACAAGCTCGGTTTTGTATAGGTTCACTCCGAGTCCATTTAGAGAGTATTAAAAGGACATTTTGTATAACCGCGCCCAGAGTACTCGGGTGCTTACTAGAGGCACCTATAGCAACGTCGTCCGTCACTTTACAGCCTGCTTCTTTCGTTTTTAGCAGTAGTCTGTTGACGGCTATATTCCAAAGAAGTGGAGAGACGATCCCGCCTTGCGGTGTACTTCTACTAACAAACCTTCTAGCAGATGCGACGCCCACTTTTGTGCTAATAATCCTAGATATCAACATCAAATTAATCAGCACGCCAAATGAAGCATTCACTTTCAGATTTGGAAGTGCGTCCATAATTCCTTCTGGTCTTACGTTGTTGAAAGCCCCTCAAGAAACGCTACCATAGTGTATTCTTTAATGATCAAAGATTTTTCGTGTAGCATACGCGTGTAGGCCGTTTCAACCAATTTCCCCTTCCAGTGTGCGTTTTGAACTGCTGACAACTTTCGCTGAGCGATGTTGCTGCGTAGATGGATATCTATTAATCGTTCTAAAGTTTTTAGAATGAATAGAGCTTATGTGTCTCAGGACCTTCGGATCTTTAGAAATAAAAACCACTTTCAACTCAATCCAAATTTCAGGAATATAGACCAGTCGTAGTCATCCTCTAAAATTAACGTCCAACCAGGGAAGGATAACATCAGAGGTGTTTCGGTATTCGGCAGGTATTATGCCGTCCTGACGATTTGACGTGTTGGAACTTCATACTGCCCTTTGGATTTTGTTCGGGATAGAGCTGGTGCTCTTCTCGGCGCGGAGCAGCTGTATAGCTATCCGGAAAGTGAGCATTTAAGAGAATATCAATGGTTTCGTCACTCGAACCTTCACGACACGTCCAATTTCTTCATACACCTGAAAGAGAATTTTGCTAAGACTTGGTGATACGGAAATCCCTTCTACCATACCACTAAAAACCTTTACAGTATTCGTGTAGCGCTTTTCTCAAGTTAATTTTATAATAGCGAAGGGCTTTCTTCTAGTATCCCCAGTCTGAGGCCCCTTTGGTTCTCTTTGGCTTTTTAAAAAGTCTCCTGGGATCCCGAATTTCGTCGCTCCACTAAGGTGGCTTCTCTTTACCTTTTGGCTTCCTTGTGGGACAAGACCGTGAAATTGCCTCATTTAAAGCCATTATCAGGGTAGACATAACCCCATGAAAAGCAACCGTGGTGTCCGGAAGGCTTAGAACTTCGAAGGGAAGCAGTTCGTTGAAAGAATCCCTATACTTGGAATAGTTAGTTTTCCAATGGTTCCTGAAAACTAGTTTGTCGGGAAGATGGTCATCTAAACCAAATTGGAGGTATGGATGATCTGAGAAGAAATAATCGTCGGACAGCTTTCCAGTTCCTAACCAAATGCTTGACGTTCTCTGAGACAAGGTCATGTTTAAAAAATCTCATGTCACCATCCTTGAGCGGATGAAAACGGAATCTTTTTTCCCCAAACTATAACAGTGATACAATGCTATCATAGAGGTACTTTGTG
The DNA here is from genome assembly GCA_963669355.1 of Chorisops tibialis. Taxonomy (NCBI): domain Eukaryota; kingdom Metazoa; phylum Arthropoda; class Insecta; order Diptera; family Stratiomyidae; genus Chorisops; species Chorisops tibialis. The sequence goes on along the minus strand of OY770263.1, from coordinate 250,869,756 downwards.
AAAGTGCTTCAAGACACTCTACCTGACAAACAGCAATGTACTGATAATCTCATCAAGCAGAATATCGAGATTACCCTATTTACTGATGGTTCGAAAATGGAAGACGGAGTAGGTTATGACATAATTTCTGATCTGCAAATCTCCGGGTATCTATCAGGAAGTGCCATGGTCTTACAGTCGGAGGTAATGACTATTGCGCAAGTTGGGGAGCTTGCCTTGCGTGCAGGAGCAAATGGTAAGCGAGTTAGTTTTCACTCGGACAGCCAAGCTGCACTGTAGGGCCTCTTCGCTTACAGCTGAAATTCCGTATGCTCAAACCTTAATGGACATGATGGAAGAATTGGGGAAAACCTGCACTTTACGACTTTGTTGGATTCGGTGGCATCGAAATATACCTAAAAACGAAATGGCAGACAGGCTGGCTAGAAACGGATCTGGTGCTGCCACCATTCAGGAAACGGACAATGTTGGCATTGCCAAAAGAGTCATTAAAATAATATACGCTAACTAAGTGTGGGGAAGGGAAAATCTTAAATGGTTACAAAGCGAGTCGTGTAACACCACGAAAATGCTGCTATGGGGTGGGTTGGATAGAGGAAAATCAACAAAAACATTGAAACTCAACAGAAACCTCCTACGGACACTAGGCCGTGACTATAGGCCCACTGTCTTCTTAGAAAACGCGCTCGAAGACTTCACGGAGAGCATTTTCTCTGCGACTGTCCATACCTCTGAACAATTCAAATTCCAATTCTCGGAGAGTACTTATTCACCGAGCTGAATGATTCCCGGTCACTCGAACCGATGAAGCTCATTACTTTCAACGGTAGAGCGAGCAGGCTAAAAATATGTAGGTCCACATGGTAAAAACAAGGAGGCGTGTAATGAGACCACTGGTGGTCTACGTACACTGGTATCCAACTCCTCGATTAACCTAGCCTAAACTACAGTAGTGTCGAGGATTTCTGGCCTATTGCTAGTAACAAAAGTGGGTTTCCCCCCTCTATTGCTGCTCTGCATCAGGTAGTCAAGCAGCATCTCGCCTCTTTCATTGATGTCGGAGCTACCCTCACTGTGCCATATAATGCGCTTCAGTGTCATATCCATTAACGAGATCTACTTTAAGGCTCCGTGCTTTAGCAATCGGACCTCCCAGGATAATTAAACCAAATAAGCCTGAATCAGTCACTAGTTTTTTACAGTGACGAGGGAGAAAAAATACGCTTAAAGTGCTCTTCGCAAAAATACAAGATTCATTGCGTAAATGAGAATATAGTTAGGAGTCTTGAATCCATAGATTAAATTCCTAAAAACTCAAGGTTCTCGGTTTAAAATTATTTCTTCTCCTTACTGATTCATTCGGAGAAGTAAGGAATCATTTTTGTATTAAATTTCCACCACAGTGACGACCTTTTCTTCCCGGTCAGAAGCCAAAAGTTCGTCCTCGCTGAGCGGATGCGAACTTATGTACCCGTATGTAAGCCTGGCGACTGAGAGTCGTCTTTGCAAATGCAAAAGGTCTGAACATGCACACCAGGTGTACTGAAGGAATGGGATCCAGCTCTTTGCTCTGATTCCAATTAGTCTATTTTATAAATCTTCATTGTGATGACACCGAACCCATTATGTTTTTTTCTAAGGGAGCAATGGGCCCTTTAATTACTGTTACAGCTCATCTAGAGTCCTTTTAATCTACTCCAGCTTCCCAAGCCTCCAATTATGGGTAGGAAGATTTGGGTTGCAGGACCGAATTGTGTCCGAAATTGCGCTCGCATTGCTCAGTTCTGAAGGAATATGTGCTCGAAGATCTAATTCCTTGACACAACTCCCAATCCATCGATTGTGATTTTCTATGGATCAGTTCATGACCTTGGTGCCATTCGCCGTCTCTACCCACCGGTGGAGGACCTGATTTTTGGCTGAAAGTTTGCTTTCAACCTTCCTCCAGCGCAAATGAATAATGATTCCATCTGCATCACCTTTTCTTTTGATCGCCACTACAAGACAATCCTTAAGGATTTCGCTAAAGGACCTTGACATATCCCTGGCACCAATACTGACTGCCTTTGCTTCCTCACACTGAGATCTTCTACCGAAGAGGTATCTGTACATTCGGCGATCATTCTGGTAGCCCAAGCCGCAAGATTATCTATGCTTTTCGGTTATTCTGAGTTATTGTGAGATGTTTCCAAGGGGGCTCAGAGGTCTTTGGGCACTACGCCTCTCCCTAAAGAGCTGTTTTGAGAGTGGGGGGATTGGGGTGGATTCCCGTCACCAATTTCACAGTACACGCAGGTGCAGGTTTGGTATCGTATAACTTCATCGGCTGTATGCTATCTGCTTTAGGTTTGGAGGAAGCCAATTTTTTCACGCGTGCCCTAAGCCACTAGATCCAAGCTTAGGGTTAAAAAATCTAGCTACTTGCACGTTGGGTGCCTTGCGCTCTTAGCTAGGACGAGGTTTGATAGCCACAGTCTTTGTAAGGCCCACTATGAGACCAGGCTTGGTGACCAAAATCTCCATTGATTCCAATGGAGTCTTGGAGAAAGTGTACTTGCTACCTTCCAACATTTTAAGATAGCCGGTCTCTGGGTTTTGTTTTTGGTATTAATATTGAAGGACATAATGATCCGACGAGTAGCGGAGAAAAAACGATCGATCTGCACAACTCAGAGTACAGATAATGCTTAACTATCCGGAAGGCGCCTGAATCTTCCGCTAATGTCTGAGCTATTTGATTGGGCCCTTAGCCTGATCAATTCTCGGTACGGGTACCTTAATCCAGCCCTAGGGAAATTTTATATAGGAAAAAAATAGAGGGAAGCGGATGGTTGGAGTTGGAGAGTTGGTTTCAGGTGTCCTTCGAGAAGTACACTGTGAGAGACACCAGCTTAGCCCCTACTTCACGGCAAGATAGATAGTTGCATAGAGGCAAGAGGAACTAACAATGCATGCAACGACGAGGATGGGATGCCGGATCAACTACAGGGCTGATACTGATATCGGACATTTGAATAATGTCAAAATGAACACGGGAATTGGCATGCCAAATACAGTCATGTATCCAGAAATGCGTCATGAGATCTGTTACGGTTAACATCGCAATTCAATTGCACCATACACTACAAGTTGAGAACAAATGACAGCAATGGTTATGTCTCCGACGTCAGCGATCTCAAAGTAATGGAAATTGATTGGATTGAAGGAATAGGTCTCTGAGATGTGCCAATTAACATTTTTTGTCAACCAAGAGTTACAGCCGTAAGCGCTGAGCAATTTGCAGTCGAACTTCAATAGTACTTCGCAGAACTGTTTGAACCTACATTGGGTACGTGTTCAAAAATGAAGGCAGTACTTCACTCAAAGCCCTTTGCAAAACCGATTTTTCGCCCTAGAAGTCCGGTTCCTTTCACTGTACGTCGAAAAGGAACTCAATCATCTTGAAGACTTGGATGTAATCAGCCTGGTGAAATTTTCCTCAAGTAGTGGGCTCCCATTGTCGCCACAAGAAAAGCAAACGGAGAAGTCCGGATCTGCGCGGATTTTTCTAGAGGCTTAATTATCCATTCTTCCAGAAGTAATTTTAGTAAAGTAGTTTTAGCGGACGCGTATGTACAAATAATGGCGGACACACAACTCCAAACAACAATACAATAGGATATGTTTCGGAGTGTTTACCAAGAATTTTTCCTTAAATCATCAACACCATGCTGGCGGGTTTATGTGAAGTTGTCAGCTACTGAAATCATCGTCGTCGAAAAAACAGAAGCTGGTCATCGTCTGAATATCGTTAATCTTTTCCAACGAATTCGGGAGTGAAGTTTTCACGTCAACCCTGCAAAATGTCACTTTCTACTTAGCAGTATCAAATATATCAGGTTTATCATTACTTAGGAAGGACGACGACCTGACCCCAACAAAGTGGCTGCAATTATAGAAATGCCACCACCAACAAACCAGCAAATGCTTCGCTCATTCGTCTAGGAAATGCGCGAAGTAAGGGCCTCATTCGACAAACTTCTTAGTCAAAATGTCCCTTTGCACTGGCCAAAAGAGTGTCAGCACACTGCAAACCACTGCAAAGCTGGGCATCAACCTAGCTGGCGTATGATTTTGACATCGAATACATCTCCCCCGATAAATTTGACCATGCTGATAGCCTCTCATACCTGGTGGAACACAATATACTAACTAATAAGAAATGTATAATTGCATCTATTTCTTCAATGGAGACGGACATCAAATGTATCCCCACCGAAGCATTACGAGTGTTACCTGTAACTTGCGGCATAATCATCAAGTTCGCTTCTGAGGACCAGCTGCTACAACAAGTATATAATCCTGGCAGGATAATATGTTCTACAATCGCAAAGGATCGCTATCCGAAATAAATGGTTGCTTATTAATGTTTGAGCGTATAATAATTCTTTCTGTCTTACAGACCAAAGTCTTACGATAAATACACACTGCACATCCTGTCATCGTTCGCATGACGGCTTCGGCTCGCAGCTATGTCTATTGGCCAAACATAGCCACACATATCGAAACTTTGGTCAAATAATACAGTCGCTGTGCTTCAGCTGCAACACTTGCTTACTGGTCCATTGCTACCAAGCCATGGAACCGTATCCATATCGACTAAGTATCAGGTCATAATTTTTTAGTCGTCGTGGAATTCTTTATCAAGTGGGCGTAAATAATTATACTACGTTCAACAAAAGCGTCGGCCACAATTAAAACCCTGAAGAAGTTGTTCGCTCGTTTAGCGCTCTGGAAATAATCGTATCTGATAATGGGACACAATTTACTTCCAATCATTTGCAAACGTTTTGTGAAGTGAATGGTGTCCAACATATACGCTTCCCGCCATATCACCACCGAAGCAATTGCAATACCTTCAAACGCGCACTGCTCAAATCCCCCCTTGATGACAAACATTTTTAAGGTACCGAACGACCCCAAATGCGGCATTACCAAAGTCTACAACGACAGTTGAAACGATGTTTGGTAGAAAAATCCGAATTCCATTGGTCTTACTTCGTCCATAAACAGCCGCACGACCTTTAAGGAATAAAAAGGTGGAGCAGGATTATAATAACATCCATGGTACCATAAAAAGAGAATATAAGCCGCAGGACCAGATTTATGTTATGGACTAGACCTCCAAGAAGCGATCATGGACCCCTGGAGCAATCATTGAACGTTGTGAGTCCATACTTTACAACGTCCAAATTGGCGGACAGGCTCAATGCCGTCATGTCAATCAATTACGATCCCGTCTCGCCAGCGACAACAACAGCCAGGCTATAATGGCACCCAACCTTCTATTCGAAACGTTTGTCGAAAGCTTCGATTTTCTTGTTCCACCGATTGGAGACAACGTACCAAAGGATACACAATCGAAGATAACATTACTATCCGACGTTCCGGAAAAAAGATGTCCTTCCAGCGCCAGCCACTGCAAAGACTGAAAATGATTGTGGGCTCTCGGCAACGATACCGAATTTCCAGTAGCAGCTTGGCACGAACTACTACCCTTTCAAGGAGGGAGGTATTGCATTCGCATAATGCTGGCACCACTACCGCCTAGAAGTGCGAGACGAGTCAGTCTCGCTGTGCCGTCCAACCCGTCCAAATTGAATAGTTATATTTTAAAAACATAATATACAGATAGATTGATACCTAACGTGTTGTGTTTTAATTTGACTGCTTTTTTAAACTATTTTTATTTTTAGTAATAATTTTAAAATTGGAAAATACTTCATAGTGCTGATGAAAGTAATTGGATATCTGCAAGTACTTGGTACTGAGTCTAAGAATACTTGTAACTTGTTGGAAGTATCTAAAACCAATAACTAGTATTAAGGTACTTGAGTACAAGTACGAGCACTTGTACTGATATTTGGTATTCAAAATCTTACGGCTCTGCTTGAGACATATTCTCTACAAGAGGGACTCATCGCTCGTAAATAAATCAAAATTTGTAGATACCTTTTTTCTCAATACAGTTTTTGGAAATTAACTACCACGAATGAGCGAAAATTACTCAATAGATCCACACGGTAGAGTATTTGATTGAAAACTCTTTATCTTTATCTCGTCAATAACAAAAAAAAAGTGGGGAGAATAAAACTATTTACGTAAAATTAACATTAAAAATCATATTTACGTCATAGTCGACATTTAAGTTTGAAAACGCCGAAAATTATACTTAGTTATTTTTTATTCTCTCATTTTCTAGTTCAACGATTACAAAAATGTATGAAAATTAAAATTCTTTAACTTTACTGTTTTAGCCCAAAGGGAAATATGTGAGAGTGGTCGCCAAGCGCATCCTCGGATCTTGCAGTTGCCCCTTCCTCACTAAACATTTTCTCATTCCATTAATAAAAAGGTGACCAAGTTTTTAAAAATTTCGAAAACTACATTTTATTAGTGCTCTATAGGAGTTGACCTCCTTAAAAGGTATAATTTCATAAGAATTAAATATTTGATCTAAGCAATCAATGTTTCTTCGAACAATATAGAACCTATTTGAGCTAGAAGTGGATGGGAATCGGTTCAAAAACTTTTTTTTTCAACCAAACAAACTGTTCAAATTTAGAAAACTTGATAAATGGCCTTTTTATTCGAACGAAATAGTGGCACCATCAAGTTTAAAATTGGCCTAAAGAATGCTGGTAAAAATATTAAAGTCATTATGTAAATTTCCTTGAAATCATAGTTCTACTTTAGAGATGAATTTAGATTTTTTTTTATCTCTGAAAATCTATCTAAATTTTCAAACACTTTTTAAAGCTGAGTATATAAAAAAAAAACTTTCATCTACTAAAATTCAAGCCACTCAAATCCGATTCCAAGATTCTATCGAATCTTATAAGCTTCTACCTCCTCTTATCCATAAAAAACAAATTCCTGCAAATTCAGCAAAAATACCAAAGCCATGACACTCTCGATGGCCAAAATTTAACCATCAAAAGGTGGTGTAATGAAATTTACGACCGTTCTAAAGGACTGTCAGTCTTAATTCCATAGTCACACACAAGACATAGAATGTACAAAAAGTAAAAGAAACGCAAGACGTTCCAAGTGCGATCAATCTTTTTCTTCCATATCTGCTCATCTCTGGCGCCACTAGCCAGGGTCATTTCGCTTGTGATTCTTCTCGTACTTCTTCAAGATGTCCACAACCACAAAAAAATAAGCACCAGCCAACAATTCCTTTATATGTAGTTAAACCCAAAAAAAAAGGTCTGCCACACCATCATGAATGATAGCCATTACTTTACCTGAAACATAGTTACAAGTGCGACAGTTTTATTGCTTCGCAAAATGATGATCCTAGTGGCTAGGAACAATAATTCTGTTAGTAAATGAAAATTTTCATCGCACAGTTGAGTGGTGAAAATCTGCAAAATTCAATAATTCCGATTGAAATTCGACCTTTCATTTCACCATTCTTCGCGCAATATGAATAATAGTTCTGCAGGATGAGCAACAATAGAAGAACATCCCAACTATTGTAATTTATAGCGAGCCAAACTACCCCTATCTATAACAGAAATACAATTTCGTTCATGGTTTTCAAGCACAGATTTACTTCTTCTTTTCGTAATGAAAACAATCTCTGGGTATGGGAATTTTGCTGAAATTCCATATGCTTAATGTTTGAGGGTTACCATTTACTTTTTGTAATTTTCATTCACTTTAGTAAACTATTTAAACAGCATAATAGGCGTCGTAATTATGATGAAATGAAATAGTTTTCTGCCCCTTTTTCAGTTTTCTTTATCCATCCAATATCTAGGAAAAAGGTTAAGAAAAGTAAACGATTAATTATCTCTATGAAACGGACAATATAAAGAACACTATTCAATTCCGTTTAACTATTGTAAGGAATTAGTGTGGTAACCCTAGTCCGTAAGCCCACCCCCATTAACATCTTCTTTCTCTCGCTTTATATCTACGAAAATTTTCGCTGTTACGTTTGTGTGTACCCAAAAAGTTTATCAGCATTTTAATATATTTAAATGGGTTTTACAAAAAGGGATGGCATACGTACAGCAGCCATAGAATCATGTTATAAAAGGGTTCTTCTTCCGAATAGAAAAAGAGGGTGGCGTATCCGTATGTACATATTCCGGAAGATAAAATATTAAGGTAACGTACGGAAATCCCGAAACACCGACCGTTACACACATGCCTGCAATTTTTTTCCCTTATTTTAATTTAAATTAACTGCCAGTTGAAAATGATCCTTAATTATTATCATCTGACACGGTACAATGTAAAATAGCAGTGAAACAGGACTTAGGATGAGACAAACAAAAAAATCATATGTTAGCTCGTATGCTAATGTTAAATACGATTTTAACTAAATTCTTCGAAATTTTAATTCAAGCCAACGAAAAAACCAAAAAAAAAACCAAATTACACACTTGTACATTCAATTCGCAATCCTGAACGTATCTTACTGCACTTATAAATCACTCAATTAATCGTCGTCATCCTCAGAAATTCTAATTGCATTCGGTGCAGCGCTTGTTAGTTAGTACGATCGCGCCTTGATTATGCAGTTTAGCTGGCTGGCTAGTTGCTAGAACGATCTGTGCCTTTGCGACAAGTGTCAAGTACAAATGAATCGGTAATTGCACAATTAAAAGTTTAAGATGCTTGTATTTTGCTGCGGTGATGACCCCCGAATGCTTTGTCAAAAATGTCACTCCGACGGGCTCGAACAACATTAAGAGTTGAATTTTTTTTTTTTTGTTTTTTTGTTAAGAATCATTTATACGCTATATAAGCTTACTAGCGTATAGATTGTGGCTACCCATGCTGTGAAAATATGAGATACATCGGGATTTATACACAAAGCTATGTTTGTATACTGCTACTGGGTGATATACTATGAAACCAGTGCCAGATCGTCTCAAATCAGACCTTAATTAATCTTGGATTATGGCCAAGATATTTTACTTGTGCGTTTTATGAATACGTGGAAAAATGATGAGTTGTAATCGTTTTAAAGTTTTTTTCTTCATCATATTATGCTCAATTTAATTCCAACACGGTTGAACCTTAGATGACAGAATGATAAATAAATGATCGATTGCTTTTTCAGATTCGGATATTTTGAAATGTTCTTTTGGCAAGATAACGGTTACATATGTTTTATAACTGTCGAGAATCGCGCATTAGAAAATAGAAATTTTCATTGAGATGGAGAAATTTATGTAGTTTCTTAAAAATGACATCATTTCCTAAAAGTGAAGAATTAGGTGAATTCTCCTTGTCCAATGTGTTTTTCATAATTAATCTGTTTTCAAAATCGAATTCTCTCCAAACACTCTGAATCCGAAATAGCAGTAGCGACACTACCGTAACACAACTTCAGCCGGCCGATTTGTTGAACTATTCACATCATCGAATAACCTATGCCAAACTGTGTACAAAGTTATTCGTATCCCTGACGTTGCACGCCAAGGATCTTATGTTTTTAATCTTTTCTTAACTTCAGACCCAGCTAAACACTCAACTTCTCGTAATTATCCACACGCAAAGCCATTGCCCAATTTCCGCCCACTTCCCAGTCTCCATCTCGATGCCAATCACACCAACTCTAAAAAAGGTGGCATGGCATTACGGAAGTACCGATTAGTTCAGTCTTAAGCAATTCTATCATTCATTTGATTGGTCAATATGCTTTAACAGAGGTGTTGAGTATGCTTCTTCAATAAATGAGACCTTTTTGTTGGGCATGAAAGTTTTCATCCCCAAAACAACAAACCAATCAAGCTCAGTTCTAAAGCTTGGTTTAATGAAAAATGTAGTACTGCGATATGGGCTAAAGACGCAGTGTACCGTGCTTATAAGCAGCTGCCATCTGAAGTTAATTGGATTAATTTCAAATAATGAAAGGTATCTCTGCAAATCCAGCTTACAACAAGAAAAATATTTGCAAGACCAGAAACTAAGGCAAAACATTTTTAGATGTCCTAAGGGCAGTAAAAGTTTCTGGTCTCTGGCTCGTTCCACCAGAGGTAGTTCTGCATCATCAATTCCATCTTTAATCTATAACAATGAGGTTATTACGGATCCTAACATGAAGGCAAACTTCTTACCGGCTCAATTTGCTGCCAAGTCTTCTTTACCGCTAACCAACTCTAGCCTTCCAATATATACTGCGCTAAATTCCTCCTTGCGACAAATTAACATTCGTCCGCGTAACGTACATCGAGTTCTTAAGAATCTAGATGCTAACAAATCGTCCGGTCCATAAGGAATCCCTACCCTTGTGGTTGAAAATTGGTGCACTTCTCTTGCTAAACTTCTATGCAAACTTTACCTTCTCTCCTTATCGTCCTCCTCTGTTCTATCTTCAGGGAAGCTTGCCCATGTTACACTTCTGTCGAAGGTCATGCAAATGAAATAATGATATTATTGACGACAAATAGTATGGATTCCGCAAAAAACGTTTCACAGGAGACCTTTTAACCACCCGCACTGAACGTTGGAACAAGAGCTTTTACCAGTTTGGTGAATCTTGTATTATCGCCCTCAATATTTCCATGGCTTTTGACAGAGTATGGCACAGCGCCCTTTTCATCACACTACCTTCAAGTTGATGAAAAGGGACCATACTCTGGTGTTGGCGACTACCTTATTTCCTGGATTGAAAGCTTCTTAGCCAATCGTTCAATACGTGTGATTTTAGATGGTGTGGTTTCCCCTTCTTAGAAAACTAACGCTGGTGTCCGTCAGGGTCCGGTTCTTTCTTCCACCCTTTTCCTAAAATTTATTAATGACTAGCTATCTTCAACTTTAAATCCTATACATAGCTCCGCTGATGACAGCATATTAGACTTCTCCTATCACTTCAACACTGCGTCCTTAGCCCGATTTACTAACTTAGTAGAACAACGTATTTACATGATTCAATCAAAAAAAGAGGAATTCTTCGTTGGGGCAATAATAATCAAGTCGAATTTAATGCTTCGAAAACCCAGTGCTGTCTTATGTCCCACGAACGTGACTCTAACCTTGATTCAATCACCTTCAAGTGTTAAGATTTTAGGTATCCAAATCACAGATAACTTATCTTGGAACGATCATATATTTATCGTCGCCAAAGAAGTATCTAAATGTTTGGGTTACCTAAAACGTTGTAAAAACTCCTTTACAGCTTCTGGGCTACTAACAATTTATAAGGCCTATATTAAACCATGTCTTGAATTTAATTGCCTCCTATGGGCGGGAGCTGCAAAAACTTATCTCTCCTATCTGGATAGGACCATTAAATTTATAGGAGATTCTGACTTTACTTCATCGCTCGATTCACTCGAGCATAGACGAATCGTAAGCTCCCTAACCCTTTTGTATCTATACTAGAATGGAGATTGTTCGGACTAAATCTCTAATCTCTTACCCGCATGTATGCTGCTTCACGCGCTTATAAGAATTCTCGCAACCCTATCTTCGGTCGATCTGTCTAATTTTGAGATTCGTTTTTAAACCGGACTGTTTGAAAATGGAACTCGCTGCCCATCTCAGTATTGCCGCATGACTACAACATTCAGCAATTCAAAATAAATATCATATCCAATCTCCTTAATTCCCAAAAACTAATATCCTTTCCCCTCACCGGAGCTGTGAAGGCTTCGATCGAAGCCAAGTGCGATTTTGGTGAAAAATAATTTTTAACATTGACTACAACATAAAATGCTAATAGATCATGTTAGCTGTGAAGCTCGTAGAGTAAACTGGTAACTCTACAAATGTGTAAAGTTGGTTAACAATTTTGCGTTTGGGTAGACTTTTGAAAAGATAGAGGTGTCGCTCAAAATACACGGCATATATGACAATCAGGGCAAATTTCGTAGGCGAACCATGGAGTTCCGGACAGTTCAACGAAATATGCTTTTTTGAAGAAACCGCACTCCTTTTGAAATTAAATATTTACCAAAAATTTGGATCAAAATATGTTAGTTCAATGAAGAGTTTTGAATCAATTGTCAAGGGCTACAGTGGCGTGGCGTCTACCGATGCAAGGGAAGCGTTGCTTCCCTTACATTTTGCCTTCTATTGAGTCTAGAAATAGTAAATTCAAATCAGAACGAATATGTACCATTTTTTAAAAAATTTTAGAAAAAAACGTTCATTATTTTTGTCCCATACTGCAAGTGTATTTACGTGCACAGGACAGTTTTTTTCTAACGCTTTTTCTGAACGACGAAACATTGTGGCGAAAATCTGTGATGCGAAAAATGCATACACCATACGCCAGTACGTGGAAAAATTTTCCTGCTCAACTCGATTAAATTCGACTTCTATAGGCGGGGGAGATGCGTCGCGGTATTTGCTTCCACCATCGATCCAGTGCTTTCAGTCGCGAGCCATCGCATTCCTTCGTTCTAAGTATTTCCAGTATGACAATTTCTGAACTGGCTGACAAATGATCGGGAAGAAAAATGTGAAAGAGTAAATCTGGCAATATTGCCTATATTTATCGTGCTTCGAGAGGATACAAATCAGTTTAAGCTTTCACAGATCGAGCGAAATCTTTTTTGTAAGCCCATACTTTTATGTAAATAAAAAATATCAAAAGCTTATGTCAATTTTTTAACATTTTTAAAGTTTATATTTGTTAAATGAAGCCTTTCAAAGATAGATGTCGCAATAATATTTCTTCAAATTTCTGCCCGTAATCACCATGTGTTGGTAGATGATTGTAATGTCCATTAAGTTATGAATAGAATGGAGCATGTCTATTGTATTTAGTTTCAGACCCTTTTGCAATCAGATCTTATTGCTACTGAAAAGTCCTATCTTGAATACAGTAATATATAAAAAAAAAATTATTAAAAAATTAAATTATTAATTATTGATTGCAACAAATTCGAATTTACAAAAATAAAAAAAATTATATACATATATTATATAAAAATAAATCAATGAAATCTTAATTAGCAAAGATAAAGCAAAACAACCTGCCGGAAAACTTTCCTTTTAATTTTTTAGACAGTCGAATTAATTAGGTTCTGAGGCTTCTTTAAAAACACTCTTCCTTTCTGTTTTACGAATTGCGACTGGTACTTGATTCAAAATTTTTAAATTAAAAACTCGTCCGATATAAAAAAAAAAACTGAATTCTCTCATAACATATTCCTTCATAATACAGAATAATGGCGCTAAAGATCGTTAACAATGACTAAGAGCACAAATTAAATACTAAAATTGGTTTTGCAATATTTTACTCTAAAGATCGACACTATTTGAAAAATTTACTATAAAAATTCAGCGGCGTGGCGTTTATTGAAGCAAGTGAAGCATTGCATCCCCTAATTTTTGAAAATTTTGTTTACACAAAACTTGTAAAATAATGTCAAAAAAATGTAACGAAAAATTCACTATTATATCTATACAGCACTGTAGATAATATTTAAATTCGCAGGGCAGTACGAATTCAATGTCGACTAGCTTAAATACGAAACGGTGGCGGAGGCGTTCATGTCCACCCTGGATCAATATTTGACACCAATATACATATGAAAACATGCATAATATGCTAGTGGAAAATATGTGGACAAAAGTACGAGACGGCATCACATCCTCTGCAAAAGAGATATTAGGATACCAAGCGCGGCGAAAAATAATGAGTGATTCGACCAAGAATGTCGCTATGCAATAGATAGAAAGATCCAGGCTTACAAAAATTTTACTGAACGACCAATACGAGCCAAAATGATAGATATGAAGAGTCCAGGTGATATGCAAAACAGACCAGCGGACGAAAATAAAGGAAGTACCATAACGAAAAGATACAAAAAATCAACGACGATATGAGAGAAAATAAAACGCGAGACGCATACACAATAGTAAAAAATCTAAAATCCACAAATCAAGTCTCTGCAAGGACGCAGAAGGCAACATCATCAGCGACACGCAAGAATTTGAAAGGAGATATGCTTCCTACTTCGAACATCTTCTCAATCCCAATCCATTAGCATCTATCACGACAGACAACATTTAATTGAGGCCCCAACAGACGAAGAAGAATCATCATCGACATCACCCACACTTGCCGAAATCAAAGCAGGCTTATGTGACCAAAAACTGAACAAAGCGCTGAGAATTGACGAAATATCAGATGAACTTCTGAATAATGGTTGAAACTGTGTCGCAGAAATACTATACAGCACCATATGTAAAACTTGGATAGAGAAAATCATACCCGATGATTGGCGAAAAAGCATAAAATGTCCAATTTACAAAAAACGAGACAAACTCTGCTGTAAGAATTACAAAGGAATATCATTGTTGTGTACGTCCTATAAAATAACGACGAAAATAATTGAACGTCGTCATAAGCCCTATACTAATGAAACATTTGGCTAATACCAAGGTAGATTCAGAACATAACGATTTACAACAGATATTTTCAGTGAAACAGGAGAAATGCTGGGAATATAACATAGGCATGCACCAAATTTTCGTAGATTTTAAACAAATATACAGCAGTATCGACAGGAGCGTACTGTACCAAATTTTGCTTGATTTTAGAATCACCCAAAATTAGTCCGACTAACAAGACGAACATTGAATTCCAAGTGAGAACATAAACCGATTCTACAATCAGCTTTCGAACGGAATGTGGTTTAAAGCAAGGAGCCCCCTTGCTTTTCAACTCGGCTGTAGAGTATGTCGTTCGGAAAATCCCAGTCGACCCCAATGGGGCACTACTATTCAAGTCAACCTATCTAGTAGCATACGCTGACGACATTAAAATCCTCGCAACATCGTTCCCTAGTGCTAAGGAGGTATTTTTGAATCTTAACTCCGCCGCAAAAGATGTCAGATTGCGCATTAATGAAAGCAAAACAAAAGTAATGACGCAAACAAGAAGAAGAACGCCAATCAGACAAAACATAACAATTCTACTTCTACAATGGCGCTACAGTCCAAATCGGACCTTGGCCTCCTGATATTCAGGTTCCTTAACACTTTTCATTACTTATTGTGGAGGAGTTGTTGGCCCTTCGCACAACCCTCTATCTACGAATTTTTTTAATTTCCGTAGATTGAGGTGACCAAGGTATATCCAAGCAGGCAATGTGCTGGAATTATATATTGCGTCGACCGGGATTTGAACTCACGACCTTCGTATTACAAGACCAACACGTTACCCACTAGGCTACACCCTAGCTTCATAACATAATAATTGCGAAATATAATTTGGAGGGTGTGGACAACTTCATATATCTTGGGGCAAATCTAGCAAAGCGCGGCACTGAAACAAACGAAATCAAACAACGGATAATACTAGAAAATAAGACGTAATATTCGGTACTTCCAATAATGAAATACAAGAAAGTGCACAGGGACAATAATCTGCGACAAACTATTATACGACCTGTGCTCTGTTATGGCAGCGAGACGTGGACATTAACGCGAACTTCCCAAAAAGCAGTTAACGCATTTGAAAGAAAGGTCCTCCGAAGAATTTTGGGACCTATGAAGGAAGGAAAGCGATGACGAATAAGTTGTATCAATTCTACGATGAGCCAGAAGCTTAAACGTTAATCAAGCTACATAAACTACAGTGGGCTGGCCATGTAGAGCGAATGGAAGACAGAAGAATCGTGCTCTTAAAGGCAAAGCGAGTGGTAACAGGCCAGTAGTCAAACCACGCAATCAGTGGGAAGACTCCGCTGAAGAAGACAGCAAAGCTATCTTATAAATTATTAGCTGGAGGACGCAGTCTTTGGATCGAGACGACTGAAGGCGACGATTTCAGGAGACCAGTGCCCGATTTGGGTTGTCGCGCCATTGATGATGAGGACAGTTAGAACTTGTAAAGAAGCAATGCATGACTCTTAACACGTTCATCGCAAAATCTCTGGACCTAGCTGGGACAAATTCGACTTCCACAGTAAGCTTGGAAGCAATGTGAAACTTGTCTGCAGGCGGCTTTCATTCGTTTCCACATTCACATTCCCTAAGTTGTAAAATGAAAATTCATCAATCAT
Organism: Chorisops tibialis; assembly: GCA_963669355.1. Taxonomy (NCBI): domain Eukaryota; kingdom Metazoa; phylum Arthropoda; class Insecta; order Diptera; family Stratiomyidae; genus Chorisops; species Chorisops tibialis. The sequence continues at coordinate 250,853,731 of OY770263.1, read as the reverse complement.
CATTCAATCGCTAACCACCTCGCATATTCGCTTGTGTTCAACACTAATAGCGAAATAAATAAATAAACGATAAAAAATGTCTTTAATTTTAGCACAATTAATGTGGTAATTTTTATTTAAAAAAAAAAAAAGACAATAATTACAATTAATTAAAACGAAAGATTTTTAGGTTTTGCACTGTTTGATTTATTATGTGTGACGTTTCGGTCTCTGCTGAGACTTTTATCAAACCGCCAGTTCCGGGAATCTTTCGTTTTAATTCAAAATACACTGTGAAAACATTCACAAAACATTCTACAAGTAAAATTAAATTCCAAATGGAATATTACATTTTTTTCATGTAACCAGTGAAATATTATAAATTATGAGTCATTGTACAGAAGCTATTGATTGTTTTCCAGTCCTATTTAGTAGAATGTAAACTTAGTACACTTATTACATCCGAATTTTCAAAAAAAAAAAAAAATTTTTATCCACCATGCAATGCATTTAGAGGTGAAGTTATGCTCGATACACACAGGTTAACTATATTGTTTGCATAATAAAAAAAAATTTTTATCTACCATGAGACTATCGAAAATTCAGCCATTACTTTCCTTTTGTATGAAAAATGAGGGACAAAATTTTAAAATCTTGGAAATATCTAATGGTTTGGTGCATGTTTTCCCAGTGCATTTCGAATTTAATGAAAAAATTTCCAAATTCTACACTGTAACGCTTTATTATTCGTGACGCTTCGGTCACTTTTACCAAAAATACCGTGTACGAAATTTGCGCTTCCTAACTCTAACTGAACGCGTTCTCAAGCCAGAGAGTGAACAGGCAAACACAAAAGAATCTAACCGTCGATGGACTCGTGGTTCAACAAGAATTTTTTAGATGCCATACAGAAGAAGAAAAAAAAATTTGTAATTTTCAATTGTATTTCACCTCCTGTCAACAAATTATTTTACAAAGTGTTAAGAAATATCTGTAAGTTAACTCTAGAAAGTCCTAATTTGCAACATAACTAAAAGCTTCGTTAGAAGATTCTTGTAACCTCTAAAGGCGTAAAATATTTGGCTATTTGTTAAAACATTAAACCGAAACTTTGTAAGATCTTCTACACCTCTACAGATGGTGACCGAATTATTACGAATCCTGTTGAGAAAGCTAATTTTCTGGCTGCGAGCTTTGCAAGAAACTCTCGGCTCGTACCAACAAATCCTCCAATAAACCACCACACCACTTTCGAACGCGTCTTATCTCTAGGATACTCAAATAGCTCAATATTCACCATTCTAGAGGTCCTAATGGCCTGCCCCAATTACTCTGAAGAAATGTTTTTCCTCTCTGGCTAAACATCTTCGAAATCTATTTCACCTATCATTCTCTTTAGGATACTTTCCAACCATGTGAAAAATGCCGAATGTCCAATAAATTCCTAAGAAAGGAAACAAAGCGATTCCCTCGAACTATCGCCCCATAGCTATCACTTCAGAGCTGTTGAAAGTGATGGAAACGGCTGTCAATTGCAAACTAGTTAGTTACCTTATCATCTTATTCGTGAACGCCAACACGGGTTGCGTTCAGAACGTTCAACTGGAGATCTTCTTATCTATTTGACTGAATATTTGAACTCGTGCATTCCCAAATACCGCGAGGGTCTGGCTCTTGACATGGCGAAAGCTTTTGACAGAGTTTGGCACAAACGTTTATAAGTAAAACTTACTGCCATATATTGTAATACTAACCTTGTAAAAAGGATTGAGAATTTCCTTTTTGATCGCTCGATACGACTCAGGTTGTATGGCGTATCCTCCCAACCATTTCTGATAGATTCCGACGTCCCTCATGGCTCTGCTCTATTCCCCAATCTCTTTTTAATCTTCATTAATAGTCTTCTGTCTGCTGCACTCAATCAAATTCATAGCTTTCTAGATGCCAGTACTTTGGATATTAACTCTCAATTTGACTCCGTTACTGAATCTCATTTTACTTCAGTAACTTTATCCTAGATTGGGGCAAGAAAAATTGAGTTCCATGCTTTAAAAACGCATACCTACCGCCTATTCTTAAAAAAAAAACATAACAGGGCTACGATTGCGCGTAAAGCGCAATCTTACGATACTCTAGATGAAATAGAATTTTTTGTGATCCCAAGAAATTTCGCATGGGAAGTATTAGAAGGGATGACAGCATTGAACTAATTTTTCCCCATCATGCTAAAGTAGCTATAAAAATGTTTTGTACAAAATGCTTACTCCAAAAATTGAATGGGAACTGAAAAAATTAGTGAGTTAGATTTAGTGAAAATGTGCAGTTTGTATGGGAGGTGGTAGAAAGAGTGGGGCGATTAGAGTGATTTTTTTCAGAAATAACTAGGAATATTGTAAAATTGACATCCCTGAAATTTCAGACTAGTGCCATTTATACTTTTCAAGAAAATCGATTTTTTGTGAAGTTGTGAAACTGTGTCATATTGTATGGGAGGGGGTAGAAGCAGTGAAGCTAATCAAATATTTTTTTCTGATCTTAGTGCTAATACTAATTAAGTATTTATTACAAAATATGAGGTCAATAAATGTTATATGTTCTGAGAAAATCGTCTTAGAGCATTTCATGAAAAAGTGTAGTTTGTATGGGAGGGGGTGGAAGGAGAAAGAGGAAGCAAATAATTTTTCTACAGTAGATTAAAATTGCTATGAAAATAACATATCCGAAAATTCAGACTAATAGCTTTTATACTTTTCGAGTAAATCCGTTTATTGTCAAATTACGAAATTGTGTCATTTTGTATGGGAGGGGGTAGAAGGGGTGAAGCTAATAGTATAAATTTTTTTGGGCTTACTAACAATTTTAAATAAATATTTGGTGCACAATTTCAGCTCTCTAAATTGTATACGCAATGAGTAAATTGGCTTAGAGTAATTCATGACAAGTACAGTTTGTATGGGAGGTGGTAGAAGGAGGGGTAGGATACGCATAATTTTCGTACGGTAGATTGATATTATCATAAAAGTAACATATTCCAAATTTCAGGCCAATAGCTTTTATACTTTTCGTGCAAATCCGTTTATTGTCAAATTGCGCAATTGTGTCATTTTGTATGGGAGGGGGTAGAAGGGGTGGAGCGATTTGGCCCGTTCACGAACTTGACCTTACTTTTTTGTCAAAAACGACGTGTACAAAATTTGAACTATCTAGCTCAACGCGTTCTCAAGCTAGAGCGCGCACAGACGGACGGACGGACGGACGGACGGACGGACGGACGGACGGACGGACGGACGGACAGACGGACGGACATCCGGTTTTGAGATTTTTGAGTGATAATATTAATTTCTGTATTCATCATTTTTTTCTCCGAGCCTTATTTCTTGGCGTTACAAACTTTAGAGCAAACTTATAATACTCTCAGATTTCATCTAGAGTATAACTATTCCGGCGGATACCTCGAATATAGCCTACGGAAGTATATAATTGCGCTCTTCAGAAAAATTTACATAACTCGGCATAAAACTTAAAAAAACATTTCAACTGTACCAAACACATTTTTGATTTTGCTCCAAATGCCTTGGTTTTCTTTGAAGATGTAAAAAGTATTTTTCATCTCACAATCTAGCTAATATCTGCTAGGACTACATTCGTCCCCGTCTTAAGTAAAATTCGCACATATGGGGTAGGACACGCAACACAATAAAAACACAGCCCACGATCGAATCCAGAAGAATGCGTTCCGTCTAATTGTAGATGAGACAATAACAGCTTTGAATATCGCAGAATCGTCGGAGTACTCAGCGTTAACTATCGTTAATTCCACGGTTAATGCAGCGAAGAACTGCCCAACCTCATAAGCTCACTATTAATCCTCTACCATCACATACAGTGAAGCTTAGACAGTCCTTCTTCTCCCGAACATCAAGACTGTGGAATGCATTGGTACCCTATGTTTTCCCGACAGCTTATAACATTCAATGTTTCAAAAACAGCGTCCACCGGCAGTTTAAACTCTTCCCTCCCATATTTACCTATCCAGTACCAACTTGACTGTGCATTAAAGGGTAACTCCCTAAATTGAGTTTCGGTGCACAATAGTTCTGATTCAAATCATTATTTTTTCTTTATAATGATCTTAAAATCGAACTGATACAAGAAACGGATACAGCGCCTCGGATACGGAGGAATGTATGTATCAAATAAATGTATGTACCTGCAAAATTTGAACTTTTTATTTTTCACCAGAGCCCTAAAAAAGTTCTAAAATTTTTCGATACGTGGCTCACCACATCACTCTCCTTACACCTCCCAATTTAAAAAATTTACCAAAATTATAGATTATATAGCTGTACAATTACAAAACATAACAAATGCGGAATATATTGTAATTTGGAGGGTATGGACAACTTCATATATCTTGGGGTGAATCTAGCAAAGGATGGCAATGAAACGGACGAAATCAATAGACGGATAATACTTCGTTACTTCCAATAATGAAATCCAAGAAAGTGAACAGGAACAATAAGTTGGGAATGTATAGAACTATTATGCCACCTTTGGTCTGTTATGGCAGCGAGACGTGGACATTAACGTGAACTTCCGAAAAAGCAGTTGATGCATTCGGAAAAAGGTCCTCCGAAGAATTTTGGGACCGTGAAGGAGGGAACGGAATGGCGAATAAGATACAACCATGAGTTGTATCAACTCTACGACAATCCAGAAACTTCAACATTCATCAAGCTACAGAAACTGCAGGCTGGCCATGTATAGCGAATGGAAGACTGAAGAATTCCCAAATGTGCTCTTAAAGGGTAAGTGTGTGGTAACCGGCCGATAGGCAAACTACGCTAGCGGTGAGAAGACTCGGTTAATAAAGGCAGTAAGCCTGCCTTAAAAAACATAACAGAATTATGATTGGGAGTAAAACCCAATCATAAGATACTCTAGATAAAATAGGAAAGAGTTTAATGTATCGGAAAATAAATCATCTCAAATTTTTTCGAATAAAGTATTGTGACTTCTGCAAGAGAGGTGGTGCTAGGGTTAGCCTAGTGGGTAGCGTGTTGGTCTTACAATGCGAAGGCCGTGAGTTCAAATCCCAGTCGACATAATACAATTCCTGCACACTACCTGCTTGGATATATCTTGGTTACCTCAATCTACGAAAATGAAAAATACGTAGATAGAGGGTTGTGCGAAGGGCTAACAACCCATCCACAATAAATAATGAAAAAATGTTAAGGAACCTGAAGGTTAGGATGCCAAAGCCTGATTTGGACCGTAGTACTACTGTAGAATTATGGGAGGTGGTAGAAGCAAAGGCGAGAGTTTAGTGTTTTTTGTATACAACACCGAAAGTGGCATGCAATAAGTTTCGTGCTGAATTTCGAATTTGTAGTTTTCATAATTTGCAAAGAAATTGGACATAGTTTTCCTGAAATTGGGGAATTTGTATGGGAGACGGTAGAGAAAGTGGACGGTTTTCTAGGATTTTGAAACTGCTTATCGACATCCTTATCACCATGCTTTGTTTCAATTTTCAAGTCGATAGCTTTTATATTTAATAAAATAAAAATAATTTATAATATAGATATTTGTATGGGAGGGAGTCGAAGGAGTAAAGCGAAGTTGATATTTTTCTCAGCATTTATTACAATTATCAAAGTACAAGTCCTGGCAAAATTTAAAGTTTCTGCTTGTTCAGTTTTAATGGAAATCGATTTAACGTATTTAACAAAATTGTGCATTTGTATGGGAGGGGGTAGAAGCAATTTACGGATCAAAACAAAAATTTCGACGTTGATGATATTTGCATTATTATACTTTGCTTAAAATTTCAAGTCGATAGCTTTGACAATTTCGAAGAAAAATAATTTAACTGAAATTCGCATGGGAGGGGGTAGAAGGAGTGATGCAAAGTTGGTAATTTTTTTTATAAAACTAATTGCAATTATATTAAAAATAATTCTGGCGAAAATTCGTTTTTATACCCTAGATGAAATCTGAGAGTATTATAAGTTTGCCACAAAGTTTATAACGCTAAGAAATAAGGCTTGGAGAAAAAAACAAATGATACAGAAGTTCATATAATCACTCAAAAATCTCAAAACCGGATGTCCGTCCGTCCGTCTGTCCGTCCGTGTCCTCTCTAGCTTGAGAACGCGTTGATCTAGAAATTCAAATTTTGTACACGTCGTTTTTGACAAAAAAGGAAGGACAAGTTCGTGAACGGGCCAAATCTCTCCACCACTTCTACCCCCCCCCTCCCCCCCCCATACAAAATGACACAATTGCACAATTTGAAAGTAAACGGATTTGCTCGAAAAGTATAAAAGCTATTAGTCTCAAATATGCAACATATTACTTTTATGATAATATCAATCTAACATATAAAAATTATTCGTGTCCTCTCTCTCCTTCTACCACCTCCCATACAAACTAAACTTTTTCCTGAAATACTCTAAGCCAATTTACTCAGTGCGTATAAAATTTAGCGAGCTGAAATTGTGCACTTCCTTTCACCACCTCCCATACAAACTGCACTTTTTTATGAAATACTCCAAATAAATTTACTCAGTACGCATGAAATTTATCGAGCTGAAATTATGCACTAAATATTTATTTAGAAATACATATTCGGCAGACCAAAAAAATTAGGTTATTAGCTTCACTCCTTCTAACCCCTCCCACACAATTTGACACAATTCAAGTATGAATGCTACTCATCTCAAAGTATGAATGCTACTGATCTGCAATTTAAAATATATCAATTAAATGATGTTTATAGTTATTTTGTCATTAATGAATTCACACTCTTTCTACCACCTCCCATACAAACTGCACAATTTCACTAAATCCAATACAATAATTTTATTCTTCTTCTTCTAGCTAGGGTTTCTCAGTACCTATTAAATTTTTGAATCCTAAATTTTGTGTAAAACATTTTGATAGCAACCTTAGCGTGACGTGAAAAAATTATTTCAATGTCGTCAGTCCATCTACCACTTCCCCTACAAAATTTCATAAAAAAAAAAAAAAAACTTTTTCATCTAGAGTATTGCACGGTTGGGCTTTACGCCCAGTCGTACTCCTGTTATGTTTTTTTTTAGTTTGCTAGCTCCAATGAAAATCGAAGTAATTTTTCAAAATTGTGCATTTGTATGGGAGGGTGTAAAAGGAGAATAGAATCAGATTAATATTTTGTGACTACTGCCTAATTTTCAAGTTGATAGCTTAAATAACTTCGAAGAAAAATCAATATCTTAAAATTTCAAAATTTCATTAAATTTGTATGGGGAAGAGGTTGGGGGATGTAGCCCATTCACGAGCTTAAAGTTACCTTTTTGCTTAAAGTAGCATTAAAAAAAATTTTAACATGATAGCTCAAAGCGTTCAAAAGTTATGTTGTAGACAGACGGACGGACGGACAGACAGACGGACAGATAGATGGACGGACAGACAGAAGGACAGACAGACGGACTGATAGACGGACAGACAGACGGTGACTTGTGGCCGAGGTTTTTGAGCTAGAACAATCATTTCTGAACCCTTGGCGACTCTGTGTGAGCATTATTTCTTAGCGGCTAAAAACGGTAAGGCAAACACAACATACTCTCAGATTTCATTTAGAGTATAATTAGCAGCTAGAGGACGTGGTCTTTGGATCCAGACGATTGAAGGCGACGACTGCAGGAGGCCAGGGCCCGATTTGGGCTGTCGCGCCATTGATGATGATGATGACAGTTCTACAATTTGACTAAATTTTAACATAATACATAAGTTTTGAGATAGAAGAGTTTGAAATTTTGAAAAGTGCATGATTTCTTAAATGCCCCTCATTTGCACCCGCCGCTCTTACGTGAATACTTTTTATTTTTGCCATACTCCAGTATAGCTCTTTATATACATGGTTCCAAGCTTCAATTAAATAATTTAAAAGATATTAATTTGAAGTGTTTTTCGTACCCTCTCCCTGTTCCTTCCCCGCCCCCACCCCCTCTCCCTTCATTAGTGTCGACATCCTTCAAAGTCAATAATAACGAAGCTGTAAGCTACCTAAATGGTCCTAAAGCTTTTGGCGTTTAGGAATTTCGAAGATATAGTCATTTGAAAAAAATTGTCCAATGATTTGTTTTTAACCCCCCCTATTCGGACCCCACTGGATAAAAATTAATTTTTCCATAAGCCAATATATATCCGAATATCGAGTCTCAGCTTTTTATCTGCATTGTAGTGAAGATATTAGCAAGTGTAATTTTTGAATCAACTCCTCCCCCCCCCCCCCCCCCTCCCCTATTCTGTGCTACCTGACATTCCCAAAAAAACATAGTTAATGGAACTCACTCAATCTACAATTCACCCAAAACTGAAATTCCAATCCTTAAGGATCTCGGAGATATAAGTCGATATTCGCGTTTTTTTTTTTTTTTTTTGCATTTTGTGGTTCATGGCTAGGAAACGCGAAAAAAATAAAATTTCCGAGTAGAAATTTTTGTTCTGTGTTGATCTTAAGAGAATAATAAAGTAAAATGATATCTGATTGTGAAATTTTGCATTTTCAGACAATTTACTTTACTGGCTATTTAAATCTAAAATAAATAGTTCTTATCACTATGTAATCAATTGACTGAAATTACATATTTTGGATTTCAGAACACTGTTTCCTACGAAGTCTCGATCTTTAGAATTCAACTCGATGTGATCAACGAAAGCACGCAAGAAAAGAATTTCCGTAGCGGTTTCATATATTTTATCGTATTAAAAAATTGTAAATAATTACTAAAAAATTAATATGAAATATTAGCAGAGTAATTAACCTGTTGAAATCTTAAATTGCAAGCATGTTCTTATAAAGTTCCATGCGTTCTTATTCGATTTCAGATAAAATCCAGTATCTGGTTCTTTTAATAATTTCACCTGTGACGATCATAAAAACATGAAACATGCAACCACAACTTACCTCCTGTGGACTGAAGAATTCTTCCTCACAGTTGTTCATCTCGGGCAGAAAGGCCGACACTTGGTGTTCCCAGTCTTCGCTAACACCAGGCAAGTCCATTTTACCGGCACTTGAAAAACTCAAACTCTTTCGTAATCACTTCACTGTTTTCTATTTTTTATAATAATTATACTCCAACACAAACTCTTAACGAACACTTAAGACATCCTACTTAACTCACTCTTTTCACTCTAGAATTTCTTACGTTTTACACGGCACACGAAACTGCCGCAGAAACTATCGCTTCAGCTCGATTAGTTTTCACGGTAAGAAGTCGTTCTCTAGCGTCTTCACAAACGACACTTTGGCAATCTTTGACCACTCTATGCCGAGTCCAGTCGCTTCCTCTAGTCACGACGACGGCGGCCACTGCGACTTCCTCGTCTTAACACGATAACGAGAAAAAAAAACACCAAAACACCTCAACTCACTCGTATTACCTTTTACCCTTTTTAGTCCATAGAGCACTAACTCTTCGGGGGCTGTTGAACACTTTAAGAAAGCTTTCGATTGATAGAAACGCGACAAAACGCCATCGAACACTATCAAATCAAAATGAAAAGCTCGCGTTGATAATGCTCCTCATTTGGCGGTCACTTTTCATTTATCTTCGCCAGCGCCGTATCGGTAGTGTCGATATGGCGGAACGAAAAAAACAACTCTAAAGTGGGAATAACTTTTATTTCTTTCTCGTATTTCTTGATTATGTTTTCGCTTCGCATACGACGAAAACAGCAGAATCCATAAGAACAGAGCGGATCGCAAGTGACTCAGAAACAAGAATAGTTAGTTGCGAAAAAAACAACCAAACTAATCACAACTGACGAAATTTAACGGCCGTTAACGCCAATAAGGGAAAAACCCTACAAAGAAAACTTCGAACAGCACTCACTCGATGGCGTTGTAATCTTTGAAAAATTTGAAAAAAAAATCAACTTTACTATGTTTTCCGTCCAGTAACGGCCAAAAAAATCAAAAATTTATTTTTGAATAGAATCGCACTGTGTCTGTTACTACGTCACTAACGTTAATTTCGTGTGTTTTAACTTTTTCGTGGCAACAGTGTTCGTTATTTTTATGAAATTCTAGGCCAACTAGCAGAGTTAGCAGGCCTTTGCTGCTGATGAGATACGAGACTTTTGGGGCCGTTCGAGGATATCAAAAGTTACCGTGTTTGAATCGAACCAATACACGCACAGTCTCAGCTGTATCTCGAGTCATCTTTGCCGCCAACCTGGCGATCCAACAATAACGTTCGACTCCAACGCGTACACCTACATTGGGGCATTTCATATGTTTGGGACGAACGAACATTCGGCGACTGTGCACAGCCCGAAATGTCGTATCCGCCAGGCAAGCGAAACGTTCGAGTGTGCGTTTTTGCAGCTACACGTGTATTGGAAAATGTATTTCGGATGCGAAGCGCCAACACAATGTTCCACAAATACTTCGAGAAAATCCAAAGTATGACTGCCAATCGAGTGGAGCATGGCTCGTGCTCGCCTCGAGGAGTGAGTGCTATATGCTCCCCATTATTCCGATGGGACTTGGCATGGCGTTTTGTACTAACGCGAACGGAATTATTGTGAATTCGATGTGGCGCTAGGTGGTCTTCCTAGTTCACATTATGCATATCGCACATATCCCGCATATCCCGTAGCCTGTTGATAAAGGAAGCTTCCCGCCCGGCTCCATGAGCCTAAGTTTACTGCGAGTGTACGTTGTTATGAGGGCTGCGTATAGGTTTGGGTTTGGGAGAAATTCCGTATTGAAGGACATGTTAACGTGTATTTTTATTTAGTATTGTTTCTATTTTTTTTTTTTTGCCACCGAGTAGTCGATGAGAGTCAGTCAAATGCAGAGCAATTGATCAAAGGATGTTTTTTGCATCCAAAAAAAGTTCATCTAAAGTCACACATTAATTAATCGACAATTGAAAATGTGTTAAGTCCTCTTAAAGTTTCATTGATTCGGTCAAATGCTACTACGGTTTAGGGCAATATTAAAGCTAACAGGGCTAATAAGATTTAAAAATAGGTGTTGGGTAAACTTGCAACTACTTTCTTAAAATAGGAAAATAAATCTGAGACATTTCCAATCTGACTTCGATACCTTCGTATCATGCTGCGTCACGATTGACTTCACCGCCAATACCCTTCTCAAAAAAGCACAAAAATTGCATAAGATGCTGCTCACACCTTGCACCAAAAAAATCCAAAAATTTAAAAAATTATAGGAAACTCTACGAAAATGAAAAATTCGTAGATAGAGGGTTGTGCGAAGAGCTAACAACTCTTCCGCAATAAATAATGAAAATGTTAAGGAACCTGAAGTTCAGGCGGCCAAGGCCCGATATGGGCTGTAGCGCCATTGAAAAAGAAGAAGACTTTTAAAATTGCTTGAAATAAAAATGCATCAAAAATTTTGAAATAGCCCCTGCCCTCCTCCCCCTCTCATGCAAAAGTATGAATTCGACCAATTTCAATAAATCAACTCATAAACAAAAAATTAAAAGCTACGAACTTGAAATTTAGTACGAACACCTTTCAAAAGAAACTTAAGGGTTTACTGACTTGAACATGAAAAACAATCTATTTTTTTTTTTTGCTGATTATTCAATTTAACACACAATAAAACAAACCGCAAATTTTTCCGATGAGTAAAGGTGGTCAAAAAATTAATTTAAAGTTAGGAAGATCGGTGTAAATCGTACTGCCAGTCTGTTAGTTTTTTTGCTCTACTGAAAAGTTTTTATTTTCACATTTTTATTCACATCGGTACATTTTTCTTGAAGATGATAACAGATATCAGTATGATTTTTTTTGGTCGATATGTAGCAGTACTCGCTAACAACAGTACAGACGAAATTTCAAATAGTTTGGTACAAATAATTTTTTTTTTTCAAAATAAAATGAAAAAATTTTAAACTTTCATAGCTTATCAATGACTTAGTTTTGAAAATTTTTGAAATTACTCAGCTACATATCATTAATTTATCTAAAGTAATAAGTGTACAAAATATTATTAAAATCGGTCAAGCCGTTCCCGAGCAAATGGTACCGCATTTTGTATGGAAAACGGTGAAGTCGGTAAAGTAACCCCCTTAACAAAACTGCATCACAATTTTTGCTATTCCCTCACCTCCTCTTACCCCTCCCATACAAATGCATGGTTTTAAGAATATAAAATTACACCGAGAATTTCATAGAATTCACTTCGTCTATAAAACTAACATTCTATACAGCGAATTTTGAACGTGATTCGAACAATCAATTAAAAAAGTATTATCATGTAACCATCCCTTCTATCGCACTCCTCCTCCTTCCCATACAAACCCAAATAAAATATTGATTCATTATATTGGAGCTATTGATCGTAATCGCAGTTAAGTGTTAAATAATTTACAACAGCCCTGCCCTAGAACCCCCATTAACGTAGTCTTCCCTATCCACCCTAACCTGCATATTGACTTCCCACGTATCCTCAACTTGCTCCAAGAATAATAAAGTTTTGATTTTCGTTTTTCGTTATAATAATAAAGTTAAATCCGATGGTCCCTGTTAATAGTGCTGAACTTTTTTTAGTTTATATATTTTATATGTATAAATTAAAGTAACTAAATAAATAAATAATAAAGTTGCGCGCGGCTTATTGGTAGATTTTTTTAGATTTCATTAAACTAGCAGAATTTTTCGCTAGAATTTTTCTCGCAATAATTGCAATCAATCTTTTACCAATTATCAACTTCCCTTGACTCCTTCTACCTTCTCCAGTACAATTTTCACGAAATTTCAATAAAATGAATATTATTTGAAACTATCAAAGCCATTAACTTAAAATTTTTAGCAAAATATGACAGTAAATATATCAACATCGGCAAATTTTGTTGTATTTCCCTCTCTCCTTTTGGCCTTTACTTATATAAATGTACAATTTCGTTAAACGGACCACATGTTTTACATATATCGATTTTTATTGAAACTAGAAAAGGCAAAAACTTGAAATTTTACCTGAATTTTCCTTTTAATATTTGCAATAAATGCTGGATAAATTATCCGTTTTACACCACTCCTTTTAACCCCTCCCATACTTTTCCTTACAAACACATGTGAGCTATCAACTTTAAAATTGGAACCAACCAAGGGGATACGAATGTTGATAAGCAGTTTCTAAATGTTAAAAAAAAAAAATTCCACTCCTCTTATCACCTCCAATACAAATGTCATAATTTCAAAAATTTCTTTGAAAATTATGAAAGTAGGAAACATTAAATGCAGGACAAAACTCTTGCATACCTAGATCAGGGCAAGATAGAAAGCCTGTGGACTGCTTTAAATATTTTGGCTCTGATCTAAAGTATCGCATAATTGGGCATAACGCCCGATCATAAATCTGTTATGTTTCGAGTATATATTTATTTCGAGTATAGCGTGTGCTCAACTCCTCGACGCCCATCGTTATCGTAAAATTTGTGATGCAGAATTATTTCGTTTGTCTTCAAAGGTGTTCGTACAAAATTTGTTCGTTATTAGTTGATTTACAGAAATTGGCCGAAATCATACTTTTGTGTGGGAAGAGGTAGAAGGGCAAGAGGGGTTTCAAAACTTTTGATGCAACTTCGATTTAAATGTTTTTAAATTATGTGCAAAATTTCAAGTAAATACCTTTTAATGGTTTGGTGATATTTGATTTCTTAAAAATGGTCGAAAAAAAACTTTTGTATGGGAGTGGTAGAAGTTAGTTAATATTTTAAACTTTTAAGCATTTTTTTAAAATTAATTTCACAAATTTTCACGTCTGTAGCTTAAAATTTCAATCATAAATTCTGAATTAATGTATTTTTTCAATACGCATGAAACTCATCGTGCAGGTTAAGGCCCCTTTACGGTACATAACATTTCTGGTCGAAATTGTTTTTTTTTTTTTTTTGTGTATATCAAATATATCTATGCACGTAATTACATAGTAATTCTCAAAAAATATGATTGGCAACCTAAAAAGCAATTTTAATGAGGAAAAATAACATAATTTCATAACAATCTAAAAATCTGGAAGAAAAAGATCAATATCTCAGCTCAGGATGAGTCAAATTGAACTCCAAGTCCAGCAAATTCTATAGAGGTCAGGCGGAGATTTGATTCAGATCGTCTTTTTTTGAGAAAAACATTAAGAAAAAATTTGCTCGAAAAGATATTTTGCAACAACATTAGATGAAATTTACATGAAACCAGATAAATTTAGGCTGAATTTTATTTCAATTAGTTAAAGTACATTTAATAAGAGGCAATGCCGTAAGTTTTTGGTAGAGCATCTTTTTTACAGTTTGTGAGATACTCATTTCCTTAAAACAACATAAATTCTTTGAAAATTGCCAAAAACTTCTTGAAAAACAGTGTGTATCTCAGGTTCGGATAAACCGAATTTATTTATGTACCACTTAAAATAGAGGTCTAAGTGTCTGCAGTTTCAATATAGTTTAGTACAACGTCATAAATCTGAAAAAAAACCAATAAAACAGGAGAAAATCTGCAAATTTTGCTATTTTTCGAGTCTTTTCCACAATCTCTCAGCGGCCACAATATTTTTATCGTAATCTACGCAAAAAAACATCGCAACAATTCGCCTCAAAGTTCTAATCCGACTGGACTAATACAAAATTCGACAGTTTCACTATTTTGCTTTTATTATAAATTTGTTTATATGGCAATAAAATCTGTAATTTACATTAATGTGTAAAGTGAAAATTTTCGCTGGCATATCTGAAGTACACTCGCTAAGTAGGTAGATAAAAATTGAATCCTCAATGAATTCCAAGGAAGATTCAAGACCGAGTACATCACTAACGATATGTACAACTTGATCAAACTATTGTAAAATGGAATGAAAAAAAATTAAACTGCCTGTTCGCAGATTTCAAAGCTGTCTTCAGTTCCACCACTAGGCATGTGCTTTTGTTTCAATTGGTTAGAAACAGAGGTGTCTAGCAAATTCCGTAAATTATCAAGGCGCTATATGAAGATACAAATGCTTGGAAAATGTATGAACCCCTTCATGATTTAAAATCAACTACTCTTAATCAATTATACTTACAGTAGCAGGCGATTTTAAATTCTGGCTCAAAGAAAATAAAATAAAAAATAAAAAAATCAGCTGAAAAAAGTTGTTGAAAACGAAAACATTCTAATTTATTATTTAATTAAAAAATAAATAGATGTTTAATGTTTCAATAAATTTTTAAATTATCGAATGAAATGGTTGAAGTTTATCAATTAAACCCCTAAATTGGTGACCGCGATAACAACCAATAATCAATTTATTGGTGAACAAAAGAAGCAGCGAGCAGGATCCTTAGTAACAACAACATAAACTCCAACAACTATAGCAGCAAGAGCAACAACAGCAGCAGCAGTGGCAATAATAACTACAACATCAACGCTAGCAACTACAGAAGCAACATCAACAACAACAGCAACAAAAGCAACAGCAACAGCAGCAAGATTAACAGAAACTCAGCAACAAAAGCATCAACATCATCAACAGCATCAACTGATCTGTAATTTAAAACATGTTAAAAACATGATGTTTATATTAGGACCTTGAATAGTTACTCGCTGTTTTTTTTCAAAATAAAAGCTTTATTTAAATTTATAAGGAACAAAAACATTTCGGTCAAAGTATTGCCCATCACTAGCGACCACTTTCTCCGCAATTCCGCGTCGGAAAAACGACATGTCTTTTGAGGCTATCCAAGAACAGATCCATTTTTTAGCTTCTTCATAAGATCGAAAGCGCTGGTCAGCTAGGCCATGTGCCATCGAACGGAATAGGTGAAAATCAGAAGGGGCTATGTCAGGTGAATACGGCGGGTGGGGTAGAACTTGCCATTGAAGCGTTTTCAGGAAGGTTTTCACTCGTTTCGCAACATGAGGCCGAGCGTTGTCATGTAGCAAAATCACTTTGTCATGTTTCTGCTCGTATAACGGCGGTTTTTCTTTTAAGGCTCGACTTAAACGCATCAATTGAAGTCTATAGCGCTCCCCCGTGATAGTCTCATTCGGTAATTCCTCCAACTTTTCGTTTTCAAATTTTTTCGGTGCGCCAGAACGTTCTTTATCCTTAAGTTTTTGAAGCGTCGAAACCAGTCTCTGCATGTCGTATCCGACGCATTGTCACCATTGTCTCAACAAGAATTCTATGTGCTTCAGCTGCAGATTTCTTTTGAATAAAGTAGTGCAATAAAGTTTCCCGCAAATACACTTTATTTGGCACAAAAGTACACATTTTCAGAACTAAGAAAAAATTACTTTGTTTACTCTAAAGTGAACTACCATACACTGAAATTTAAGGTTAGATACACTACTGCCTTGCATGTGTGTTACCATTCGAAATTCCACGAACGGGGTACTGCTACTGCCATCTTTGAAGAAACAGCGAGAACTTATTCAAGGTCCTAATAGTTTTTTTCTGGAAAAGTCATTAAGGACTCGCCCCTCCTTCTACCACCTCCCATACAAACTGCACAATTTCACTAAATCCAATACACTAATTTTATCATTATCTATTAAAGTTTGGAATCCAAAATTTTGTGTAAAACATTTTGATAGCAACTCTAACATGATGTGAAAAAATTAGTTCCATATCATCACCCCCTACCCCCCATATCCCATACAAAATTTCTTGAAATAAAAAAGAAAATCTCTTCATCTAGAGTATCGCATGATCGTAGTCCTGTTATGTTTTATTAAATTTTTTTTAATTGTGCTTTTTGAAAAGATATGTACCGTACAAGCGGTAGGGCGAATTCGTCTATAGCTTGCAGTTTTCTGGAAATTTGAAAGTGAAAGCCCACAAACCTAAAATGCTGGGTCCTTTTCTTTTCATTTTTATCAGATATTCGAACTAGAATATGAGACAGTTGGATTTTTGTTTTAGGTTATGAATGTAATAATTGGTTTACTCTATTATCAATAACTACTACTGTAATCGCAAGAAAGTGAGAAAGAGGTTTCGTTGTGACGTCTGACTATGCGTCTGTGTATCTCCACGATAATTCAAGTGAACCTCAATAAGAAAGGGTGAGAAAGATAGCAAAATATTAGTCACATCTTCGATCAGATCTGTATCGCTTTAAGCATATAAACTAATAGAAAAGTATTATATGATACATAATAACTACAACAATTTTTCTTATCTGTCGAGATAAATAATAATAAATAAATAATAATAAAATAATTTTTGGTCATATTTTCAACCGGATCCAAAAAAATTCTGAGAACGACTTGTAGTGCTGCCAGAAATAATAACTAATTGATAAATTTTCCTTTTCCACATCTCCAAATTTTCTTCAATTCGCAAATTGGAGAAGAGTATTACTTTATTAGGAAATTTTTTGGTGGGAGGTAATTCGGTACTAAAGGAGCCAAAATATAAGTGGGACTAAGCATAAGGGTAACCTGATTTTAATATGTATATGAGCTGAATAACATTTCTATTCATTTCGAAAAAAATTTTAATGATTTCCAAAATTTTCCAAAAAATGTTGGAGAAACTTGTTTTAGTAATGCCTGCGTAAATACCAGTATTTTTTTTTTTTGCCTCTAATTTATATATTGAAAATCAAAATTGAATATAAAATTAAATAGTATTCCCCCAATCACTCAAAACGACCAAATCCTTAAACTCTTCACAAATCTCTCAACAATTTAATAAAACCCTTCGAGCGTAATCAAACGGAAAGGAAAATAGTCATAAACTGATTTTAGATCTGTCGGAGGTCTTTTCACTGCCAGCCAAACCAACACCACAGAACGACTCGTGGTCATAATTCTTAGTTTCTTTCCATCAATAATTTGAAATAAAAAGAGTTATGACGACGAGAGTACTTTATTGGACATTTATCAGCGGCAATCTTTGATTTAATGGTCTTTATATCAGCAGCAATAAAACGCTGAGAAGAATCTGTTCGTTGTTTTTGTTTCCGCTGTCAAGTTAAGATTTTAATGATTTCGAAGCGGTTCCCTCTCGATCCTGGAAATTCTATCATAAATTTTATCATTAATCGTTTAATGTATTTACAAGTCATTTGCTATTTTATTTAGCTAATTTTATTGCTACCATCATTTAAATTTTGTAATTTAATGTTTTAATCTTTGGTGTATTGATAGCAATTTCGGACGAATTTATTTATTTATTTTTTTTTAAATGATTTGGGAATATTTTATATTTGAAAGGGGTTTTCCTTTTTTTTTTTGATTAGACCAATATGTTGGGGCTTACCATTGCACTGTCATGTCGGTAGGGAAGGTGGTAGATAACAATTTTTAGAGTACAATAGGAAACTCAAATTTAACACAAATACTCATTTTTCTATGACCTACTTCTCTTCATTTTCAGGCAATGTTCTAAATTCATTGTCCTCGAAATTAATATTTTTCTTTGGACCTAATGACCTTATAACAGGTCTTAATTACTAAAGTAGATAATAATGATTCAGAAAGACATGACAAAATACTACGAAAGAAAATCTTGTTTCATTGCATCTAAAAATAAGGTAAATTACTATGAAAATCGCAAAGCAAAACGGGTAAAAAAAAATTGAGACCACCAAAGTGCAGCAGACACAAATTAAGCCTGTCTCTGAATGACCTGAACATAAGTGCAGATTTTTTTTTTCTGACTTCTTGTTCTTAATTCCTTAATGTCTGATGTGTCTTGTTTCGCAAAAAGTGAAAATCTTATCTCGTAATCCTCATCGTGATTCAGCCGTATGCTGTCTCGCTAAATTTCAAAACAAGGCCACAAGACTTCCAAATCTCCGAACCATAATTTAGTATCATCCCAAATGGCATATTAACACTAAGTACCTTGTTAGTTAAATGTATGGGCTAAACTCCCGCACTGTAATGCCACGAATCCTGTAACTGTAGAATAGCGACAAATCCGACTGTAAGCGCACTGCACACATATTCAGGATTTCGGCCGGTAAACGAATTTCACTAATCACACATATCAGAATAGTTGTGTTGTATAGTGCTTAGTGGTGCACATACGTTACTTAATTGGATGCTACTGCTGTTGCTGCTCTCATCTCACCTTCCTGCAAATTCTGCCCCGGATTCCCTGGTCGCAGATTGCCGCGACACTACTAACAAGGCCCATGAATCTAACAATTTTGTTACGATTTGGAATGATATTTATAGCTGCATGATAAATGATCTGACACGGCTAATTGCAGAGGAATTAGTGTTTAATTTAACATGCCTCCGAAAGCCCAGCCGCCCAGTCTGCCCGCCTGCATTTTCGCCCGAAACGCTCAAGGAGCTGTTCGTAATTTTCATAAATTTAGCGCGTAAATTTCAGCAGCGCACAAGGCAAGCCTTTTCTTGCTAATCTGCCACAGCCACCACCCCGCCTGAATCCTTCACATTTGTCAGGGCGGAATTTTTTGAATTTTGCATCGTGAAAAACACCGAAAACGGGTGGAATACTCGAGATTGGCATACCAGACTATGACATCTGACACTTTGCAATATTGTAGGAAATTTTTAGGAGATGTTCACGTCCAGATTTACCATCCTACGCCTGAGTTTCGAACGCTCGGTGTACTATGTCGGGCTAACGAGGAGATGACGACTGCTTTAGCTAGCGATCGTTTTGCAGAGCTAACGATACGCTATAGAAATTTTGCTATTGGGTGGCTTTTTGGCCTACGAATGCACGCAAATAAACGAGCGCTATACCTGAAATCAAATAAGTGGTCAAAGGAAATTATTAATTATCGCGACATGTGTTTCAGAATTGTGTGTGTGTTATGCCATTTTATGAATAATTGCCGATTTATGTTTGAGAGAAATTATTTAGATGTTTGACATCATAAGTGAATATATTTATGGTTTTATGATTGCAATGAAAGATGCGCTGACAGTGAAAAATTATATAAGACTTGTTCGTAGTTGTTGTCTGACGCTTACTTTGACGGCATGGGTACATGAGTAAAAATTTGGTTTTCTGTACAAAGCCAATGCACGATCCTTAAGTTACGTATATTTGAAGGCATTTTTTCGATTTGCAACCTATTACCCTTATAACAATTTTATTGTAAATCTAAATTCGATGAGAATGTTCAAAAAATTTCTATTTCTTGTTTTTCAATGAAAATCCCAAGTTGTATTCGATAACTTTCAAATGATTTTCTCAAACTTTTCAATCAAAAATTGATCTTTATTTCGCTAAGATTTTGTCAACCAATGTATTTCCTAGGACAGAAACAGTTCTCGTCCACAAAGCACGATCAGCGTTAGCCTTTAGCTGTCGCTAGGACTTATTTATTCCTCTGGCCTACTACTCCACTGTTCACTTCCATGTGCTACATAGTCGACTAACCCGACATCTTTCTTGAAGATAAATAATCCTGAGTTTGTTTGGCGATGTTTCTCTCTGGTTTCCTCAAAGTGTAACCGACTTACTGCCACTTCCACCTTTGAATCTCTCAGTATGTCTAGTTGTATTACAAAGTTAGTCGTTGGAGATCACAGTAGAAAATATCCCTGAAATGCAATAGAGACATTGGTTTACGAAAGCTTGCAGTTTCTTGGTAAGTCGAAAGGTCAATTTAATGATTTTGAAATAAATAACAAAATAAGAAATATTTATTGAAATGCTGCATTTCATAATATTTTTATTGAAACGAGATGTCCTTCGTTTTTGTACAGTGCGCTTCCAACATTTACCAGCATTAATTAATTGCTGTGTAGTGGATACTAACCATCCCCCTGTGGGATGGGGGCAGCAGAATTCTCCCATAGCCAGTCCTCCTTGCCCTCAAACGGCAAATGGACACTCACTGTATCATGAGCTTATCACCCGTGATTTTAAAACCTAACTGGTACGAGAAATGGATACAGCGCCTCGGATACGGACGGATTCTACGGTAACGACTTTTGGCATTCGAAAACGGACTATAATTGGCTTCTGGAACATTCGAACATTTAATGACGGGAGAAGGGCTGGGGTCACTCGGTCCTTGTATCACCAATCGGTGATCGACCGCGGAATGGAGCTCTATAACATCCAAATCACGGGCTTGACCGAAGTCAGGTGGAAAGGATCAGGAATGAACCCCGAGCCAAAACACCATTCTGTACGTTGGTCCTGAGAGTGAAGCCAAAAATCTCGTGGCACTCGTTCTTACACTGAGAACGGGAAACAATCTCAACAGCTGGGAACCAATCTCGGATAGGATAATCATCATTAGGCTCAGGACCAGTGTTAGAAACGTCACAATTCTGCAGTGTTACGCACCAACTAATACCGCAACACCTGGTGCCAAGGAGGAGTTTTATAGCTAACTGAGTGCCACCTTCGATCGTGTTCTAAGAGATGTTATTATTATCATTAGATATGAACGCCCAGGTTAGCACTGACAACACTGGACTAAAACACGTCATGGGGAAGCTAGTGACTCTTGAGTCGACACGTCACGGCCTTGGATTAAGAGACACTAAAACGGCGAATTATTTCTGGAGTTTTGTAGTATTCGGCAAATGGTCATTGGAGGGACCTTTTTTCCACTCAAGAGTCACCATAAAATATCTTGGGTTTCCCCTGATGGTGTTACTCAAAACCAGATCGACCATTTGGCAATAAGACACCGTTGGAGAAGATGTCTCCTCGATATGCGAGCGAAACGTGGAGCTGACGTGGAGAGCGATCACCACTTCATGGTTCCCTGTTTGAGGTTGTAGTATATTTGTTAACATACCCACTCTTTTATCTAAGGAATCTGTTGTTTTTATTGGGTAAGGAACTATTGCCAGTAGTCTTTGGTTTATTAGTTCCTGATATTTATTGATCCCCCTATTTAAATCTTATCCACATGTGGTCTGACAAGGATAGTTCTTTCGAAACTTCCCAGTTGTGGACCGTTAGTGATTTAGAGTTAGTTGCAAGAGTCAGGTCGATAACTTTGCTTCTTGCTCTATTTATGAAGGTGGGACTGTTACCAACATTACAAACGTTTAGATTGTTCATGCTAAGAAATTCTATAATTGACTTACCGCGATCGTTGCAGTCTGTGCTAGACCAGTAGGTGTGATGGGCATTGGCATTCCAACCTATCACCAAGTCCCCTGTGTTGGACTGGACAAGCTAGCACAGGTCAGTCGTTGGAACAACCCTTGCGTCGTATGGCTAGTATGATGAAACCAGCTTAACTGGCTGCGGTGTTCCGTTAAGTGACCTCTCCCAAAGCGTCGTTGTTTGGTCTGGGCTACTGAATTGCGGAATTAAAGTTAATTTTAGTGCTTTTTTCGCAACGACACATGTCCGTAGCTTACCTGTTTTGGGTCCGTGAAGGACCGTAAAAGTTTTATTGCACCATCCTAGAATGTGGTTAGAGCCACTCAATCACGGTTCCTGGACAAGTGCAACATCCGAGTAACCTCTTAAGAGGTTTTGTTGGAGAGTGGCGGTCGCCGCTCGACTGTGATGTAGATTGGCTTGAACCACTCTGAGTTTGCCGGATTCTGAGTTTGGCCGCGTTTGGTTTCGGTAGTTTGAAGTGAACCTTGTTGAGTCCACAATCCGCGAAACCTTTCGCTACAGACAACCTTTCCATGGAGCTTTGGTCGATTCCGAGAACAAGAAGTTGGCCCTTGTCTTTTTGTTCTCTATGGAAAAGCTTCCATACCTCCGTGGAAAGATTATTTTGCAGCTTAATATCCTGCAATAGGATTTCAGGGTCTTCAATGATACCCGAGATTCATACAGATACTTTTGTCAGTCTAGGAGCCTCGACACCTTCCACCACCTGTAGCTTGATGTCCTTCCAGAGCTCGTTCATCTTGGGAACCACCTCCTGAAGGAAGACCAGAGTGTTTTGGTCAGCACAAGTTATCCTAAGATAACTTGGCTCGAAGTCATACTTCAAAAAGCTTGGTTTAGCTGGTGGATTACCTAAGAGGAGTTCCCTCAGAATTTTCCTCAATGAAAAGTAGATCTGAGGCCTCACCGACTGGTATAATGCCTAGCAAGTCGTTGGTGTTAATGACTGCTGCCTGGAGGGAACTCCTAGCGACGTCGCTATAGGTAGCCGATCTCGGCTGCTTCTTTTTTGCTGCAGGTATCGGCGTATTACTATCGTACGATTGGATACGCTTATGTTTCTGCTTCAGTGGTTCAAGCTTCTTACCGGCGACTGTGCCCGCGGACGAGGGTTCTTTGGCCTTGACAGAGGCGGTGCCATAAACCGATCGTCACGAAGCCAGCAAGGATGAAACTATTTGAACCACTTCGACATTTTCCACTGACGGTTACAAAATGGGAGTCGCAGCTGATTGGGGACCCGGAGTCAAGCTATGAGTCTTGCTTCGTTGGGCTGCCCTTCTAAGTATATTTCTCCTTTTTGTTGCCGACAGTTTCGGAACCACAGTGCTATCCGTTGCAAGGTTTGATACTCCTTTCAGCGGAGTGGTCGGAGTTTGTAAGGACTCTTTCGCTGGAGGTTTTACTACTCTGTCCACATTTGCTTCGGAAGCACTAGCTTTATTAATCAGAGACGTTGCTGAGGTCCTAAGACCTTTCGCCTCGACTCTGATCACTTCGCCCGGTACACTGGCTGGGCGTGAATCTTCTGCAGCTCGTGAATCGTCCGTCCCGGAAGACAGTCGACTCAGAATTGCAGCCACTTCAGCCTCTACCGCATTGTCAAACTTCGCTTTTGCAGTTTTTCTTTTTAGGGTGATTTTAGCACGGCGACGGGCTCGGTTGCCCTTGAGGGGTTTGGATCGTCTCAGTAGCAAGGTCAGCCGAGATAGTTGTGCAGGATATTTTCGACGTCGAAGCGTGACCAACATCTATACTCATCTCCATGGGCTTACTCGGTTCTGAGTCTGCATCCTCTAATGCCATTATAAAAGCGAGATCACTGAGCTTTGACATGGAAGACTCAGTGCGCCAGTAACACAGCACTACTAGAACCTGGTTGCACCGTTTTAGTAGCTCCCGAACCGCGTTCGGACCCGGTGATTTTAGCACCCTCTTGTGCCGAGGACTGAGGGCTAATACGGGGAGACTCCATCTCATAGTTTTTTGGGCATGGTTTTTACAGGAAAGATATTTGCTGCCATATCCTCCTCAACATGTTCATTCATTTAGGCGCACAACGTGGCGGTTGCCTACGTGTGTCCGATGAGCTTGTTGAAGAGAGTATAACTGTCAAACTTAACTCCTTGCTATTGCCATGCTAACGAGGACGAGGGTCTTGCGACACACCGCGGCGTCCTCCATTCACCACCTGAGGACGTGCCTCATAGGTTGCCCAACCCACAAGAAGCTATGATTAAAGAATGGCAGTAATAAATGACATCTTGAAAGCTGCACTGGAAGAAGGTGAAGATAAAGGTCTTCAATGGAGACTATTTAACATCTGAAGTCATCTTGATTATGCTGATGACGTGGGTTTGCGTGCACATAGCCGTTCGGACTTCGATTCAAATGCTCGTTCGTTTCATTCTAAATGCAGAGAGAAGGGACTGAAAATAAATGTGCGAAAAAGCAAGTACATGCACATGGGTTCAAACACAATCACAACAAATGTTCTTAATGGACAAGATGCAAAAGAGGTGCAAAATTGTTGATATCTCGGAAGCACTGTCAGCATGGACGGCGCAGCCGACAAGGATATTGAGGCCCGTCTAAGTAAAGCTCGTCAGGCGTTCGGCATCCTCTTTCCTTTCTAAAGGGGAGAGAGATCTCCATTCGCACGAGCTTTTGACGCATGCGTCAAATCTGCGTTATTATGTGGTTGTACTACATGGAAAGTGACCGTTCGACTTAGCAAGAAACTGAAAACTTTCGTAAATCAATGCCTCCGACGCATTTTAGGAATATTCTGGCCAGAAGTGATCTTCAACGACTAACTTGGGAGTACAACTGGACAGACTAAAATAGGAAATAGGATCTGTCACACTTTGAGGAAACCAGAGCGAAACATCGCCAAACAGGCTCTGGATTATAATCCTCAAGGAAGACGTCGTGTTAGTCGACCATGTAGCACATGGAAGCGAGCAGTTGAGCAGGAGGCCAGAGGAATAAGCAAATCCTGGCAACAGCTGATGGCCGGTGCTCAGGATCGCGCCTCGTAGGGGTTCTTATCAGGAATTTGATTTGATTTGAGTTGGTGATCTACAGAAAAGCCGCAGAAACTCTGAGTCATAAAATGTCAAAACAGATTTGACAGATTGAGAGTTATATTATAATTATAATATTATTTGAATTATGTGACGCGTCATAGCAAAAGGAACCTAATTTTGGCAAAGAAAAATTTTTAGTACAGGCCGAATCACGAGTTTTGGTCAAAATTTCAAGTTCTGGGGTTTTTTTTGCATTGGGGAGGTGAGGGAGAAGGGAGATTAAAAAATGATGGGGAGTATAAAAGAGCTTTATTTGTTAGAATTATATTGGATACTAATACGTCGGAAAACATAGTGAAGATTTAACATCAATTATCTTGAAACTACCCTTTTTCAACTCCAATATTAAAAGTCTCAATACTTGGCCAATTTTTTATTCTTTTTCGTGGTTTCTTCGCTTTTCTCTCCAGAATTTTGCGGATTTTTCAATTACGCCAAAAGTCTAGTTTTGACTTCTGGCAAGATACGGTCCCTTTTGCCATGATGCGTCATATATAAAGAATAAACCTTGTTAGTCGGAAAATTTACAAAACAAAACAAGCTTACGATTATGATAAGTTCATATTTTTGAATTCTTTGAAATACGAGGACGGATCGATAATGAAGTGTAAAAATGAAAAAGGAGGGGTAGGTAAAGAATTTGGT
This sequence comes from Chorisops tibialis, assembly GCA_963669355.1. Taxonomy (NCBI): domain Eukaryota; kingdom Metazoa; phylum Arthropoda; class Insecta; order Diptera; family Stratiomyidae; genus Chorisops; species Chorisops tibialis. The sequence goes on along the minus strand of OY770263.1, from coordinate 250,827,922 downwards.
ATTTTTTTACCTGCTTCATCCTTAAATAGATTACCTGCAAAGGCTTAGCCTAATACTTTTTTTAGTTTTTGTGAAACTACTGTCTAAGCAAGTAAACTTTTAATAAATTTCAAAAATGGATAAAAACAAATTTCGTGTGTTGATTAAACATAACTTTTTAAAAGGGAAAACAGCTAAAGTAACCAAAGAAAAATTAGATAAACATTATGGGGACTCTGCAACATCAATTGCAATGATCTAGAAGTGGTTTTCAAAATTCAAGCGTGGTCGTATGAGCACAGAGACCATACAAAGTCCAGGCCGTCCAAATCAGGTCACCATGCCAGAAATGAACGACAAAATCCATGATCTCGTGCTAGGAGATCGTCGAGTGAAAGTGCGTAAGCATCTCATATGAATGTGAAATATTTTGAAAAATCATTTGGCCATACGGAAGTTATCCGCAAGATGGGTGCCGCGTTTGCTCACAATCGGCCAAAAACGCATTCGTGTGACAACTTCACAGCACAATTTGCAACTGTTTCAAAGTGATCCAAATGAATTTCGTCGTCGATTCATAACTGTTGATGAAACATGGATCCACCACTACACTCCAGAAACCAAACAACAGTCAAAACAATGGATGTAAGCTGGTTCACGCGCACCGAAGAAGGCAAAGTCCGTTCCATCGGCTGGAAAGGTTATGGCGACAGTATTTTTGGATTCCAATGGAATAATTTTCACCGACTACTTGGAGAAAGGAAAAACAATAACGGGAGCATATTATACTCAGTTATTGGATCGTCTGAATGCTGCAATCAAGCAAAAACGGCCGCATTTGGCTAAGAAAAAAGTGCTGTTTCATCACGACAACGCTCCAACTCACACGTCTGCTGTGGCAGTGGCAAAATTATTGGAATTACGCTACGAATTACTTCCTCACCTACCGCATTCTCCAGATTTGGCCCTGTGGGACTTTTTCTTGTTTCCAGACTTGAAAAAATGGTTTGCTGGAAAGAGATTCACCACGAATAGTGACGTCATCAATGAAACCAACGCATATTTTGAAGGGTTCAATCAATCAATCAATTTTAAGCCAATCAAATAGAGCTCTAAAATTCATTAAACTGAAAATCCGACAAGATAAAATTGAATTATTAACAGAACATAATAATCCACAAGCAATTGTCGAAACACCATTACATCCAGAAAAAGTCACCGTTGGGTGCGCGTTATGGGTCGGTGGAATAATTGGTAGAATTAATGATGATCAGAACGTTTCAGTCAACGGTGTGCGGTACAGAGACATCATTACTAACTTTTTCGTGCCTCAATTGGAAGGCATACATATGGTTTTAACAGGACGGCGTCACATGCCACACAGCGCGCGATACAATTAATTTACAGAAAGAAATATTTGATGACTGATTAATTTCACAAAATGAACCAGTTAACTGGAAGCCAACATTCGACGCGTTATTGTCGAAATACAGCCTGATTTACTGCGAAGAGTTTTTGGAAATTGGACCACATGTCCCAAATCATATTCAAACATTAATCCTATAAAATTATCTTTCAAATAAAGCCAATTTCATTGATATTAAAAACATTTTTCTGTTTTTTATATTAATTTAAAGTTCTTTATTTTTTTAAATTTTTTCATTTTTCAGTTTAGAATAAATTGATTTCTCATGAGTAATACAATAATAAGCTTGGAAGTCTGGGAAATTTGCATCTGCTTTCAGCAAGCCAATCAGACCAATATTCTTCGCTAACATGACTGGGTAACTATTCATAGTAATAAGAAACCTATTGATATCGATGTCATTGTTTACACAGGGTGTTTGGTACCCCGTGTGCCATCTTGTAAGGGGTTATTCCTAGATATATTTTGAGAAAAAAATTGTTCTACGGAGATGGTCAATTTTCAATATCCGCGGAGATGCAGGGTGACCAAGAAAAGTGTTTCGGACCTTTACCCTCACTCACTCAAAACGCTATATCTTGAAAACTAATAATCGAAATTCAAAGTGTTTTGGTTTTTTTTTTAGGGAATCAAATTACCTTTCATTTGGTGTAATAGTCCGTATTGTTACCTGTACCCAATCGTGAGGTATTTGCTTCAGAACACAAATTTTTGTTACTTTGACCCTCAAAATTTTGGGATCAATGTAGTTTTTCTAAAAAAAAACGCATTATAAAAATGTCATTTTAATGTTGTTTCTTATGTGCCATAATATTGCCTGTATACCTTCACCTCTTATTGCATTTTTAAGAGTATCGACAATTCCTCTAATCCAAAAAATGAATTGTTCTATGTCAGAAATATCACATGACTTATCTAATGATATACTGAAACCAGATGCATTCTTTAAATAAAACAATACTTGTTCAAGTATATAACTGAAAAAATTGAGATATAAGTTCAATTCTGATCTGTTTCTTGAGTTCAATTTTATTCTTAAACTCAGCAAACAAGGAATCTGCACATTCTTCAAAAAAACAAATTATTCACTTAGCTTACTTTAAGGTGTAAATTATGAAAATTCTGGCGAGCCACTTAAAATTACGTTGCGGGCCACATGTGTCCCGTTGGACAACACTGCTCTTAATGAAATCTGAGAGTAAAAAAGCCTGTAACGCTAACAAATAAGGCTCGGAGAAAATAATTAATGATACAGAAGTTCATATTTTCACTCAAAAATCTCAAAGCCGGATGTCCGTCTATCCGTCCATATCCGCTCTAGCTCGAGGATGCGTTGAGCTGGAAAACTCAAATTTTGTACACGTCGTTTTTCACAAAAAAGTATGGCCGACAGTATAAAAATTGTTCGAATCCCCTAACTACTTTCGCCACTTCCCATACAAGCTGCACATTTTCTTGCAATTTACTCACTTCGCATGAAATATATCAAGCTGAAATTGTGCACTAAATATTTATTTAAAAATGCTACTAAGACCGCATAAAAATAAGACAATTAGCTGCACTCCTTTTACACCTTTCCATACAATGTGACACAATTTAACTTTAAGAAAATTCCATTTTCTTAAAAAGTATTGTTGCGAGCTAGGGGTTCGCCGGAATTTCAAGTAAAAACACAATTCGTTTAAAAATAAGTGATAATTTATTTATTCGCACTTTAATTCGTTTTCCGCTTAATCGCACTGTATGGCAATACCGCCGCGTACTTTTCTATCGCTTTCACTGGTTAGCGTCTAAAAATCACTGGTCCTCTCGCTGAGAGCTTTCGTGCTTTTATACATCTCTCCCCATGATCAATAGTCATGATCTTCATGAAGCTTCCTTCGGTGTGTATGTGTGAACTATACTGGAAAGCTCTAGATCTTTAATTGTGGCTCTCTACATAGTTGAGTATACTGTTCTACATAATTCTTGTCTATTCGAGAGAGATCGAGTTGCGGGGCTGCCAGGTCTGCATGTAACAGTATGAATGTTACCGATCTTAATTAATTTAAAAGGTATAAATTGCATGATAGTTATAATTGTTTCTGAAAAAATTAATAAAAAAAAACCCTACTCCTTCTACCACCTCCCAAACAAACTGCACAATTTCAGTTAATCGAATAAACTAATTTACTCAGTACCTATTCAATTTTCGGAGCTTAAATTTTGTATAACACATTTTTATAGCTACTCTAGCATGATGCGAGAAAAATGAGTTCAATGCTGTCACTCCTTCTATCACTCCCCATTCAAAATTTTTTAAAATCAATAAATTTCTCTATCATTTAGAGTGTCCCATGATTTGGCTTTATGCTTTATTATCGTAGTTCTGTTATATTTTAAGTTAGAAACAAATGACTTTTGCAAAGTCGAACCCAAAGCTGCCGCTTCGAATGTAGACAGGCATTTACTTGCGCAAATATTTAATTCACCATTTGAAAAATATCGCTTGCTAATGAAAACTTTCATTTTTCACAAGTATTCGTACCTCGCCATTTTAATTAGGAAAAACAGTGCTAATTTCCTGCAGTCAGGTTGTGCTCGACAAACTTGACCACTGTACAGTCATGGTCAAGCAGGCCGGAAACTATTGAGTGTTTTCGGTAACAAAGAGAAATTGAACTTTTCAATAAAAGCTTCAAAATTATCACTGATTTTTTTTTTTCCTATCGTAATCAAGATTTTGTGTAACGAACCTATCGAATGATCACAATTTTAATTGATTTGCGATCGAAATGTTGTTTCATTTTTAAAATTTGCAATTTTATCGGTGTTTATCAGATGGCAGAGAACATGGTTTTAATAGACACATCGATTTTTAATTCTTGTTTATTTTTATTTTTATTATTGATGGATGTGATCACACGTCTAGGTTCGATCAGGAAAGAAACATATTTTGGTTTTTACAGCTGGGATCACATTAATAATTATTTTAATATTATTTATTTATTTATTTCTCGTAAAGTAAAGGTCAAAACTCAAATCAGAAGGTGCATTACAGTTAAACTCAACTCATCCATTCAATCATTTGCCATCCACATAGGTAGTTAGATTAAAAACTTTATAAAGTGAAATGGCTTTAGATTTCGAACAAAATAAACCAGCGCACTTTTCGCTGTCGATCTAACAATTAAGTTCATTTGATCGAGGAACCACGAATTTTCTTTATTATTTTAATAAAATGTATTGTGATCGATACAGAAAAAAAAGTGCTACTATTGAAATTTTGTTTTTTTCGCATTCCATGACTAAATTAGCCAAAAAATGCAAAAAAATATAAAAGAATTATGATTGGGCGTAAAGCCCAATCATATGATACTCTAGATGAAATAGAAAAGAGTTTAATGTACCGGAAAATGTATCATCTCAAATTTTTCGAAGAGTGAATAAGGACTTTTGTATGGGAGGTCGTAGATGCAGAGGGGGAGGCTTATCATTTTTGCATACGACACCAAACGTGGTATGCAAAATGTTTCATGCTGAATTAAAAATTTGTAGCTTTCATAATATGGAGGAAATTGACCAATTTTTATTGAATTTATGACATTTGTATGGAAGGTGACAGAGGAAGTGGAAAGTTTTGGACGATTTTGAAACTGCTTATCAACATCCTAATCACATTGCTTTGATTCAATTTCAAAGTCGATAGCTCTCGTATATTCGAAGGAGAAATGCTTTCTATTGGATAGATATTTGTATGAGAGAGGGTAAAAGGAGTGAAGCGAAGCTGATCATTTTTTCTACCATTTATTTCATTTATTAAGAAACAAATTCTGGCAAAATTTTAAGTTTGTAGTTTTTCTAGTTTTAATGCAAATCGATATAATTCCTTTAACAAAAATTATGCATTTGTATGGGAGGGGGTAGAAGGAGTTAATGATATTTCTATTGTTATACTTTACACAAAATTTTAAGTCGATAGCTTTGAAAATTTCGAAGAAAAATAATTTAATTGAAATTCGTGAAATTTGTATGGGAGGGGGTAGAAGGAGTGAGGTGAAGTTGATATTTTTCTTAAAACTAATTGCAATTATAATACACTGGCGGACACGAAAACCGCACCACCTACCTAGTCGTGAAATCTTCCTAAATATGTTCGGGATCGGGGGTGGCAATAAAATATACTACCTGTATCTGAAAAGTTCGTTAGATTTTAAGTATAAAAGGGTGCCAATTGGAATATTTAGTTCAGTATTTTTAAATCTACAGGGCTTAATCAGTGAAAAGTGCAGTATGAGTGCTAATTATAAGCAATTGTCGCGCGACGAAAAAGTAAAAATGTTTGCGTTGGCGGAGGAAGGACTATCTTCTCGCGCTATGGCTCATAAAATAGGATAAAGTCATTCTTTTGCAGAAAAAAAGAAAATTTGGACCCTCTGCAACGGTCCAAAGGGTCTGGTCCCAAGAGGAAGACTACTAGTAGGGTAGATGCGACGATTCTACGGATAAGCCTGAAGGACCGCTTCAAAAGTGCTCCAATGATTAGAAACGACCTTATTACCCATCACGGCGTACAATTGAGCGTGGAAACCGTCCGTAGAAGACTCAGAGAAGCCAGCTTGTACGGACGTCGACCTGCGAAAAAGCCACTTCTCACCCAAAAAATGAAGCTGGCTCGCTTGGAATGGGCAAAACGGCATGAAACCTGGACGACTGATGACTGGCAAAACATCGTTTGGTCTGACGAAAGCAATTTTAACTTGCTGTGTGCAGATAGTCGGCCGTATGTTCAAAGAAAAAGTGGAGAACGATACAGCGGTGGCTGCACTATCGCGACGCAGAAGAATGCGCCATTGAAGGCACAATGAATGCCAAAAAGTATGCGGATGTGTTAAACACATTTTTGTTGCCAGCAGTTGAGGAGCATCTAGGCTACACATTCTAAATGCAAAGAGGCGGGACTGAAAATAAATGTGCGTAAAACCAAGTACATGCACATGGGTTCGAACGCAAGCACACCGATTGTTCTTAATGGACAGGATGTGGAAGAGGTGCAAGATTTTTGCTATCTCGGAAGCATTGTCAGCATGGACGGCGGAGCCGAAAAGGATGTTGAGGCTCGGCTAAATAAAGCTCGTCAGGCCTTCGGTATCCTTTCCCCTTTCTGGAGGTTAAGAGAGATCTCCCTTCGCACGAAGCTGCGAGTTTTTGACGCATGCGTCAAATCCGTGTTGTTATATGGTTGTACTACGTGGAAAGTGACCGTTCGACTTACCAAGAAACTACAGACTTTCGTAAACCAATGCCTCCGACGCATTTTAGGAATATTCTGGCCAGAAGTGATCTCCAACGACGAACTTTGGAGTACAACTCGCCAAACTAAAATAGGTATTGAGATTCAACGGCGAAAGTGGCAGTGGATCGGTCATACTTTGAGGAAACCAGAGCAAAACATCGCAAAACAGGCTCTGGATTATAACCCTCAAGGAAGACGTCGGGTTGGTCGACCATGTAACACATGGAAGCGAGCAGTTGAGCAGGAGGCCAGAGGAATAAACAAGTCCTGGCAACAGCTTAAAGCCGATGCTCAGGATCGCGCCTTGTGGAAGAGAGTTGTTTCTGTCCTATGCCCCTATAGGGGGTCTTAACAGGAATTTGATTTGATAGGCTACACTGATGACGTCATCTTCCAGGATGACTATGCGCCTTGCCACAGAGCTAAATCGGTAAGTTTAGAGTCAAAACCGGATTAAAATTTGAGGTTTCATCGTTTCTCTTTAAGAACAAATTAAATGTATTAACTTCCTGTTTTTTCTTTTTTACAGTTGGATGAAGTCTTTGCGAACCTCGGATTAAAGTGGTTAGAATGGCCAGGAAATTCTCCGGATTTAAATCCGATTGAACACCTGTGGCACTTTTTAAAGCGAAAAGTGGCAGACCAGAAGACAGCAAATAAGGCAGAATTAATTAGGACGTTGGATCGAGTATGGACTGAAGACATTTCAGTCGAAATTCTCGAAGTCCTTGCTGATTCGATGCCTTCTAGAATAAGTGAGGTTATAAAAACCAAGGTATTAAAAATTACCAAAACATTTTTTATGACTATAAGATCATTATGTAATCAGTTTTAAACAAAATAAGTCAATAAAACCTGAATTAGAATTTTTTACTTTTTACTCTAGGAAATCCCAAATTGCATGCAAATTGACCTTGTTTTTGAAAACATTCAAAATATTCTGAAAAAATGCACACAGGTAGGAAATATTTTTCTCAAAAAGGTGATAAGTATAGTCAAACCCATAAGTAAAGCAACTGAACCTACAGGCTTTGCACAAAACTAAATATCTTCTAATTTCCTCATTGCTTAAGGGTGGTGCGGTTTTCGTGACCGCCAGTGAAGAATTAATTTTGGCAAAATTTCGTCTTTTCAGCTTTACTGGTTTCGCTGAAAATCGAAAATATGTTTTTTTCAAAATTGTCAATTTGTATGGGAGGGGGTAGAAGGAATGAGGAAATCGGATCAATATTCGGTGATATTAATGACAGCTAGATAATAATGCTTTGGCCCAAATTTCAAGTCGGTAGCTTAAATAGTTTCAAAGAAAAATCTATTTCTTAAAATTTCGAAATTTCATGACATCTATATGGGAGGGGGTAGAAAGAGCGGAGGGATGTAGCCCGTTCACGAACTCAAAGTTACTTTTCTGCTAAAAATGATACACAAAAAATTTTAGCACAATAGCTCAAAGCTTTCGAAAGTTATGTTGTAGACAGACGCACAGACGGTCACTCGGAATCGAGGTTTTTGAGCGACAACAAATATTTGTGTACCCTTGGCGGCCCTGTGCAAGCATTATATCTTAGCGTTACAAACGATAAGGTAAACACAATATACTCTCAGATTTCATCTAGAGTATAACAAAAAAACCCGTCCGACCGTACTCCGTCCAACCGTACTCCGTCCAACCGTACTCCGTCCAACCGTACTCCGTCCAACCGTACTCCGTCCAACCGTACTCCGTCCGCCGTACATATGAACTCATATCTCCGAGACCGTTAAAGGGTGATTGTTCGTTTTTAGGCAGATTGTTGACTGGGTAAATGAGCTCCAATTTTGTGGAGCGGCAGGTAGAAGGAAGAGGCAGGGAAGGGAAAGAGTCAAAAATTACACTTTCTATTATCTTCTCTACGAACGCAAATAGGAAGCTGAAAATCAGCATAGGTATAGAGAGGGTTGTGGGACAAACTCTAAAAATAATTTAATTTTTTTATCCGTTGGTGTCCGAAAAGAGGGGGGGGGCTAAAGACAAATTGTCGGCCGAATTTTTTGAATGGTTATATCTTCGCAACTACTTTATTCAAAAATTTCTTGTTTTAAAATGTGGCATTTATTTCCATTATAGGTATAATCTACTAAAAGGGAGGCTAATAATTGTAAGGGGGAGGGTCAGGCGGGGAGGGGAAGTGCAAAGAAAACACTGAAAAACTAATATCTCAACTATCTCTTAAGCTATATAATTAAAACTTAAAGAGTTTATTAAGCTATACTAGCGGAATACAAGAAAAATGTAAAATTTTGTCTTAGTAGTAGTTGGAGAAGTAAGTAATTAGTAGTTAGGGAAATGGAGAGTATTCCAAAAATGGTGCACTTTTCAAAATTTCAAACCGTTTTATCTCAAAATTCAAAGCAGATATTAAATTGAAATTTTGTCAAATTGTAGATCTATATAATTTATAATTTTCGTGAACATTTTTTGTAAGGGGAATGAAGTGCTGTGACAAAGTGTTGAAAATTTTCACTTATTTAATTTCTCGAAACCATTGTCAGCCTGGATTCGTCTAAATAAAGTCGTCAGGCTTTCTGTATCCTTTCTGAAAGTTAAGAGAGTTCTCTCTTCGCACGAAGCTGCGAATATTTGACGCATGTGTCAAAACCATGTTGCTATATGGTTGTACTACGTGCAAAGTGACCGTTCGACTTACCAATAAACTGCAAACTTTCGTGAACCAATGCCTGCGACGCATTTTAGGAATTTTTCTGGCCAGAAGTGATTCCCAACGACGAACTTTAGAGCACAACTGGATAGACTAAAATATTAATTGAGATTCAAAGGCGGAAGTGGCAGTGGAGGTGTAGCCTAGTAGGTAGCGTGTTGGTCTCCAATGCGAAAGTCGTGAGTTCAAATCCCGGTCGGCGCATAATTCCAGAACACTGCCTGCTTGGGTATACCTTGGTCACCTCAATCTACGAAAAATGAAAAATTCGTAGATAGAGGATTGTGCGAAAGCTTCATAACCCTTCCACAATAAATAATGAAAAATGTTAAGGAACATGCAGATCAGTAGACCAAGGCCCGTTTTGGGCTTTAGTACCATTGTAAAAGGAGTGGCAGAGGATCGATCACACTTTGAGAAAACTAGAGTTAAACAGCGTCAAACAGGCTCTGCACTATTATCCTCAAGGAAGACGTCGGGTTGGTCGACCATGTAGCACATGGAAGCGAGCAGTTGAGCAGGAGACCAGAGGAATAAACAAGTCCTGGCAACAGCTAAGGGCTGACGCTCAGGGTCGCGCCTTACAGAACAGAGTTGTTTCTGTCCTATTCCTTAACAGAAATTTTATTGATTTGATATCTCAAAATTCAAAATTAAAATTTTGTCGAATAGTAGATCTATATGATGAATAATTTGCGAAATTGTTTACATGGTTTTTTTGATTTACTTAAAGTGTGTGGGAAACCAAAGGAGTGTGACGTGGTCGATCATTGGTTTCCTGACTTTAGTTCTGGCTTACACGCTGTTTGAATTTCTCAAATGAATTGTAAAGAAGCCAAATAACAAGGGGGTTTGCTAGGAGCTATGAAGCTGGTTACTTGAGCCTGCCAATATTTCGCTAGTCATTACATGCCACATTTTGCACAGCTCATTTGCGAGGACCACCTCATTGTCTCTCCTACCTATAGTAGGAATCATCTCTCTCCCAATTTTACTGTCCTTGGCTCCGTCAAAGTGGATAAGGTACGGGAGGCCCTATTTTTCGAACCTCTTCGGCCAACCTTTTGGCTCACATAAAATTGTGGAAAATTTTGAGACAACGATCCCCTCTCCCCGCCCACGAGCTAGCTAGGTTCAGTCACAGAAGAATGTTGTCAACGCCTGGTGCACTCAAGGATATGTTACGACTCGGCATCGAAGGACCCTCTGATGTGTGCCAGATAGGTTGTTGCGGGAGGCCAAGGCTCCATATGGGCAGTAGCGCAATCGCATCATCATCAGATAGGTCGTATCAAGCACGCGCAGTTGACAAACCATTCCATGACACAAGGCAATCAAAGTGCTCTATATGTTCGTTGCAATTTCTGTGTACAGGACAGCTGTTTCTAAACAAAACCATTTGGATGAAAGTCCATCTAAAGAGAAAAATGCGTATAGGAGACTGCCAGCCAGAACGTTGCAAAAATTCGAGCCTGCCAAGCGGAAATTCGACTTCTATAGGAAGGAGAGATGCGTTAAGTTAATAGCTTCCAGCCAATGCTTTCAATCGCAAGCTCTCGATCAAAGTATTGCCAGTATTAAAATTTCGGTACTAGCCGAAAATTAGTTAAGAAGAAAAAATTAAAGAGCTTGGTAGACTGGTAATATTGCCTTTATTTATCATGCTTTGAGCGGGAAACGAATCACTCTAAACTTTTGCAGGTCGGGCGACATTTTTCTGTCCTTACTTTTTTTTGTTATTTAATAAGTTTAAAGTAAATCTTATATTAATTGTAAAATATTTTCAAAGCTTATGTTTAATAAAAACAAAAGGTTGTCAAAGGAATATGTCGCTACAAAATTTCATCAAATTTCTTCCAGTTTTTAAGGCCATCTGTTGGTAATGGATTGAAATGTCCGTTTATTTATGAACTAGCGATCGTCCGCGACTTTGTCCGCGGAAGAATCGCAAAATAAGCAATTTTTGAGAATGTAGTTAGTAATACATTGTGTGAGATATATAATCTGTTTAGTTTAATGACTCTTTAATCACAATGGTTTGTATTTTGTTGTAATCAGAACCATAAATTACTAAGAATGGAACCACGATACTCGCATTTGTATGAGACAGGCTCGTGATCAAATCAATCCCGTGATTTGAGATCATAGAAGTATGGAAGAGCGTTAAGGACATCTGAATAGTTGTAGCTTGTGTTAATTAAAAAAAAAAAGACCAAATAAAATAACGTTAAAGTTAAAACCACAACAGAACTACGATTGTGCGTAAAGCCCAATCATACGATGCTATAGATGAAATCGAAATTTTTGAGATCTTAAGATATTTTGTATGGGGAGTGTTGGAAAGAGTCGCAGTACTCAGCTAATTTATTTCACATCATGGAAGAGTAGCTATAAAAATATTTTGCACCAAATTTAAGCTTGAAAAATTGAATAAGTACTGAGAAACTTAAAGCATTGGATTTGATGAAATTGTGCAATTTGTATGGGAGGTGGTAGAAGGAGTGGAGAGTTTTTGGAAATTTTTCGACCAACAACTATAATCATAATTAAATTGATATATTTTAAATATAAGATCAGTAACGTTCACAATTTTGAAGAAAATCTATTTTTTGAAAAGTTGTAGAATTGTGTCACATTGTATGGGAGGGGGTAGAAGGAGTAAAGCTAATTAGTTAAATTTTTCTCTATACTAATAACAGTGCTAATTAAGGATTCTGTACAAAATTTTAGCGCGATGAAAGCTAGACGTATTGAGAAAATTGGATAATAGTATTTCATGAAAAAGTGCAGTTTGTATGGGAGGTCGTGGAAGGAGTGAGGTGTTTTTAGTGATTTTTTAAAAAACAACTACAATCATTATTCAATTGATATATTTTAAATTTTAAATCTGTCACTTTAACATTTTCCAAGGAAATCGAATTTTTGTAAAGTCGTGGAATTGTATGACATTGCATGGGAGGGGGTAGAAGGAGTGAAGCTAATCGGTTAATATTTTCCCGATAATAATAATAATGCTAATTAAAGATTTAGTATAACATTTTAGCTCGATGAAAGTTACACGTACTAAGAAAATTGGTGTATAGTATTTCATGAAAAAGTGTAGTTTGTATGGGAGGTGGTGGAAGGAGTGAGGAAATTTAAAAACCTTGTCTTCCAAAAGATTGCATTTGTAATGAAAATAATATATTCTAAGTTTTAATTCAATAACTTTTATAGTTTCCAAGAAAATTTGATTAATATATATTTTTGAAAATGAGTCACTTTGTATGGGAGGGAGTAGAAGGCGTGAGGAGAGTGACATAGAACCAAAAGCAGATTACATCCCGGAGCATACCTAATAAACTATGAAAGTTTCGTTACAATCGGTTCAACCGTTTTTGCGTGAAAAGCGGACAGACCGACAGACAGACAGACGGACAGACAGAGAAGAATTTTAAAAACGCGTGTTTCTGCTTAGCTATTGCTAAAATAAAGCAAAAAACTAACTTATAGCCATTTCTAAACAAATAACAGACAGACACAACAATTATATTTATATAGATTGATACGTTTTAATTTATTATTATTGATTTAGATCGTTTTATTTGTTTTAAAAGTTATTCAATCGTTTTTAGCTTAGCTACTAAGTAGGGCAATAAGGTGCAATTTTTAGTGTGGTGTGCCATGAAGTACGTGCAGATAATTTTCTTTAAATACATCTTGTGGCTTAACATATTGGATCATTGCTGCATTATTGATAATCTTTTCGAGTTATCTTTTTGATCCTGATCTTTCGCCGATCGTTGTTATTTCCAAAATATGTTTTGGAAACAACAGCATTTTACTAGTGAAATTTACGAATGGACCGAGCAGTTTGCTGGCTGTAGGACCACACGAAATTTATTAATTTGTTGACCATTTCTTATTATTTTCTAATGACAAAAATGTTTGGTGAGCCACCGGATTTTGTGGCTTACATAATTCACATAACGCTGTAGACAAACATGGCACAACCAGCATTGATCGTTTATTTACACAATGAAAAAATCACAATAAATAGAGAAATTCTAAAATTTTAATTGAAATTGTGTGTCATCTAACACCATTGTTACATTGCGCAGCTAAATTATAATTTAGGCCTAAATTATAATTAAATGGCTGTGTGTCATATGCTAATTTAGCTAAGTTACCAAAATAGAAGACAAGTTAAATTAAGAATTAGTTAAATTATAATTAGTACCGCTATGTGTCACTGGTATAAGATACCAAGAAGAGGCATTCCGCACAATGAAAATATAAATTCTTCAAATGTAGGAAATCACATAATCTACTAAATTTATTAGCTAATTGTAATTGCTTCCCCTACCTATAATTAACATAGTCTTCCCTATCCACCCCTACCTGCATATTGACTTCCAACGTATCCCCAACTTGACCCAAGAATAATAAAGTTACGCCCGACTTGTTGGCAGATTTTTTATATTTGAATGTGCAATTCTGATGTTCGTTTGTAATTTGGAACATATTGTGCTTCCAGCTGGTTTCTATGACTACGAAAGCCAAGAGTTCTAGAGTAATTCGCCTATTTTGTTTGGACTTTACTCTCCTAATCCACTGGCCTCCTATCAGCACGGTACGATGATTTGGTGTACAAGGAAAATCACTCCGTAGTCTAGAAAACCGAAAACTACTCAACATTCCTTAAGTTATGATTGCTGCCATTCCAAATGCAGATAAAAATAAACTGCCAACAAGTCGGGCGAAACTTTATTATTCTTGGGACAAGTTGCGGATGAGTGGAAAGTCAATATGCAGGATAGAGTGGTTAGGGAAGGCTAAGTGAAAGGGAGTTCTTGGGCAGTTATGATTGCTGCCATTCCAAATGCAGATAAAAATAAACTGCCAAAAAGTCGGGCGAAACTTTATTATTCTTGGGACAAGTTGCGGATGAGTGGAAAGTCAATATGCAGGTTAGAGTGGTTAGGGAAGGCTAAGTGAAAGGGAGTTCTTGGGCAGGGCTGTTGTCAATTTAACAATATTTCATTCGTTTCTATGAGGGGAGGGGGAGGGGTAATAGTAAGAGTGGGTGAATGTTAATAGCTTTTTTTGCTTGAATCACGTCCAATATTCTCTGTATAGAATGTGTATCATAGACGAAGTTGCATAAAATTTTCATAAAATTCGGTGTATTTTACATTCACGAAACCGAACATTTGTATGGGAGGGGGTAGAGAAGGTAAGGGAATCGTAAAATTTGATATGTGGTTTTATTTTGCTTCTCTTGTGAGGTGCTTGTATAAAATTTCAAGTTCGTAACTTCTAGTTTGTTGGTTATTAGTTGATTTAATGAAATTGGTCGAAATCATGGTTTTGTATGGGAGGGGGTAGAAGGGCAAGCGCGATTTCAAAACTTTTCAAGCAACTTCATTTGAATTATTTTTACAAGTTTTTATGCAAAATTTTAAATTGATAGCTTTTAAGAGTTTGCTGACAACTTATTTCTTAAAAATGCTCGAAAAAATAACTTTGTATGGGAGGGGGTAGAGGAGGGAAGGGAATCGTAAGGCTTGTGATGCGATTTTCTTTCTTTTCTGTTGTAAGATGCTCGTACAAAATTTCAAGTTCGTAGCTTTAAATTTGTTGATTATTAGTTGATTTAATGAAATTAGTCGAAATCATACTTTTGTATCGGAGGGGGTAGAAGGCCAAGCGCGATTTCAAAATTTTAAAGTAATTTCATTTCGATTAGTTTTGTAAGTTTTTGTGCAAAATTGGAAATTAGTAGCTTTTAAAAGTTAGGTGATAATTGATTTTTTAAAAATGGTCGAAAAAATAATTTTGTATGGTAGGGGGTAGAACTTTTAAAGGTTTTCGACCAGTTAATATTTCGTATATTTAGGGATTTTTGTTAAATGCATTTTGCAAATTTTCAAGTTTCTAGCTTAAGATTTCAATCAAAAATTTTCAGTTTATGTGTTTTTTGCAATGCACATGAAACACCTTGTGCTCGCTAGACCGGGGGGGTCGGTTTATAACTATTATGGATCAAGTTATTATTATTTTTCTATGTATTTCAAATAGACGTATCTACATGCAAAATTTAAACTTTGTATCTTTCACCAGAGTCCTAAAAAAATCACTCAAAATTTTCGACATTTTTGCTTATCACCTCCCTCCCCTTTCACCTCCCGACTTAAAATTTTTACCGAAATTAATTATTATGTAGTTCTACAATCTGACAAATTTTTGATTTGATATCTGTACCCGTTTTTGAGATATAAAGGTTCGTAATTTTGAAAAGTGCGCCATTTTTGAAATGCTCCCCATTTCCCCCCACTACTATTGTTTCAAGATGTTATATTTTTTTTGTATTTTCCCAGTATAGCTTAATATACGTTTTAAGTTTCAATTACATAGCTTAAGAATTAGTTGAGATATTAATTTTGAAGTGTTTTTCTTTGCACTCCCCCTGACCCTCCCCCTTACAATAATTAACCACTCTCTAAGCTGATTCCAAAGGAACTATATGCCACACTGACGCTCCCAAAATATGAATTTTCTATGATAAGTAATTTCGAAGATATAATCATTTGAAAAAACAATTCGGCCGACAATTTGTTTTTAGCCCCCCCTTTTCGGACACCAATGGATAAAAAAATTAAATTATTTTTAAAAGCTGTCGCACAAACTCCTCTATATGTGTGTTGAGTTTTAGCTTCCTAGCTGTTACCATGGTTGAGATATTTGAATTCGTATTTTTTTGCTTAAGCGCTCCCCCCGCCTCCCCCTGAACTCGTACACCTCCTAAAATGGGTATCCTCTTGAGATCCGCAACTATCTACAATCCTTCCAAAAATGAACTTTCTATCTTGAAGGGTTTGGGAGTTAATGTGCGCTGAGCGTACACGTCGGCGTACGGCGGACGGCGTACAGACAGACGGATTTTTTTTTTTGCATTTTTCGGCTAATTTAGTCATGAAACGCGAAAAAACAAAATTTCAGGGTAGCAAATTTTTTTTTTTTCCAAGTCGATCACAATACTTTATTATTAAAATAATAAAGTAAAATATTAACCAACCTATTGATGACAATCTAAAATTGAGATAAATCCATAAATCCAGGTGATAATTTAATTTAAACAAAAAATTAATCTCTCCGCAATTACGTACAAATTGTTCTTCGATTTAAAAAAAGAAAACAAGAAATCGCGCCTACGATAAATAACGACCAACAAGTATTCGAGGGTTGACCATATTTTTGTGGTAGCCAAAATATTAATAAATTTCCGCTTGAACACGACGGTAAAAGGACACTCAGAATCGCAACCGACAAACGCGCTCCAAATTGGGATCGAATTTATGTCCGACATGGTGTCGAACGAGGACCACAAAACAACAACCACGGTATGTGCGGTATTCGCCCCAGATGTCGACTTTTGGTTTCGACATTATTTTTTTTCCGCCTCTAAAGTCTTCTCACGGCCTTAAACTGTGATTGCCTACTTCTAGTGGTCGGCCCCACAGCATCCTGTAATGCGTTAGTACTAAATTTAATTTAAAAATCCACTCGACGACTTTCATCATAGTTTTACACAGCGGTATCGTGGAGAGGAGGGTGGTCAATTTTCACATCGAATGCACTATAAAAGTCCCAAAGAGATTTGTTGTTGGGCGTATCTGGAATCATCCTCCCGATTCGAATGGGCTATCGCAGGACTATCACTTCCAATCAACCACCCCATGATCTCTTCCCAATTAGGCAATTCCGGACAATTGGACAATTTTCAGGCCGATGAGTTATTACAATCATTTCCGCCTTTTATTACCTTTGGTGGGGTTGTTTCAGTGCCCGTTTAAGTTCTACAGTAGTCCGACCGTTTTGCGGAATTGCACCGGCGAGCACCTCTATAAATGTTTCCAAGCGACCGAAGCATTTATTTCGAAACAGAAGGTAGGAGGGATTGGGAATTGAATCTGCAGGAACTATGGACTATATCCATCTAAAGGACCTTCCCATACACCACTCCTCTCATTTATTCGTGAACAGTACGATCGACCTGACCCACTCGGTAGACGGTGGTGGAGGTTTCGAATCGAAAAGGCTAACTCTAGTATGCAGACCTCTTTTACAGCTAAAAACATGGTCGGTCAATTTGAAATTGGATTCAGGAACAAAACACCGAATTAGTGTTATAATTTTTCACTGTGCGGACTTTTAGTGCTTTTGTACAACGGGCTTCTGGGCAGGACTTTTGCGAAGGACCGAAGCCCTTTTGCCAGGAACAGGAGTCCTAGAGCTCTCTTGGGGTGCCTCACAGAGCTCGAACCGTATGTGGAGAATGGCCGAGGAATATTTATACGATTTTAGGGGTTATAACTATACATACGATTGTCCATAATTTATGCATGAAAATTTCTCTAAAACGGTTGAGTACACTCGGGCTAGAGCCCGAACAAACCAGCCATTCACTTTATGCATTGTCCGCGGTAAAGTCCTTGTCGAGGGTTGATACCCTGGCGGTTGTTGCATTTATGGATTAGCCATAATATGCAAGTTGCATTGCAGTTCATGTAAACAGATGAGGCAGACATAATTGATAGACTTCATTGACCCTTTTTCGATTGGGTGGATCAAACGGTACGAAAATTAAAGGAGTTTTTGGATTTTTTTTATGTTAATTTAATTGAAACTTTGTTGCAATTGAAAAACATAAATTGTTATAAGGGAGGAATAGAATTATGAAATTTATTGACTGAAATTCCTTTGCTATTCATTTGATTATTGTTAAAAGCCAACGTAGATGCTAAAAAAATACCTTTATCAATCAAAAATATTAAATTGGAAGGTTTCTACTCACTAAATAATTAGTAAATATAATTGCTTCATTCTTTATAGAATCTCCAAGAAATATCCGAATTTTATCAATGTATTCATTAATATTTCATTCCAGATTTTTTATATTTTGGAAAAAATGCTGTCGCTGGATACTTTTTTCGGCTTAAACTGTTGACACAAACAGATCTACTTGCAATGTGGCAGAGAACCCAAGAAAACGGATATGCGATATTGAAAAATAACGAGTATTCGCGAAAAAAAAATACATTCGTGATTCAGAAGCAATTAAGTTTTTATGATCAACAGCGATAATAGTTCGATTAGCGATAGTAGGGAAATTTATTAAAAAAAGCTAGGGTATAGCCTAGTAGGTAGTGTGTTGGTCTTGTAATGCGAAGGTCGTGAGTTCAAATCCCGGTCGGCGCAATATATAATTCCGGCACATTGCCTGCTTGGATATACCTTGGTCACTTCAATCTAAGAAAATGAAAAATTCGTAGAAAGAGGGTTGTGCGAAGGGCTAACAACCCTTCCACAATAAGTAATACAAAATGTTAAGGAACCTGAATATCAGGAGGCCAAGGTCCGATTTGGGCTGTAGCGCCATTGTAGCAGTTGTAGAATGGAAATTTATTAAATGACTAGCAAACGCCTTCGACTTCGTCCGCGTAAAAATAGCAATAATAAGCAATTTTTGAGAGTGTAGTTAGTAATACATTATGTGGGATACATAATCTGCTTACTTTAATGGCTCTTTGAAGAAAATGGTTTGTATTTTGTTGGAATCAGAACCATAAATTATTAAGAATGAAAACATGATACTCCCATTTTTATGGGACAGGCTCGTGATCAAATCAAACCCGTGATTCGAGATCATATACGTGTTGAAAAGCGTTAAGGACATGTGAATAATTGTAGCTGGTTTTATTAAAAAAAAAACAAATAAAATAACATTAAGCTTAAAAACATAACAGGACTACGATTGTGCGTAAAGCCCAATCATACGATACTATGTATAGATGAAATCGAAATTTTTGCGGTGTTAAGAAATTTTGTATAGGGAGTGGTAGAAGGGGTGACAGCATTGAATTAATTTGTTTCACATCATGCTAGAGTAGCTATAAAAAGGTTTTGTACCAAATTCAAGCTTCGAAAATTGAGTAGGTACTGAGAAACTTAGTGCATTGAATTTAATGAAATTGTGCAATTTGTATGGGAGGTGGTAGAAGGAGAGGGGGGTTTTTGGTGATTTTTCGAGAAACAACTATAACTATCATGCAATTGATATACTTTAAATTTCAGATCTGTATCATTCATACTTTTCAAGAAAATCGAATTATTGTATAGTCGTGGAATGTGTCTCATTGTATGGGAGGGGGAAGAAGGAGAGAAGCTACTCGGTTAAGTTTTTTCCCAATATTACTAATAATGCTAATTAAGGATTAAATCCAAATTTTTACCTCGATGAAATTTAAATGTACTGAGAAAATTCGTTTAGAGTATTTCATGAAAAAGTGCGGTTTATATGGGAGGTGGTGGAAGGAGAAGGGGGTTTCTGGTGATTTTTTGAAAAACAACTATAATTATCATGCAATTGATATATTTGAAATTTCAGATCAGTAACATTCAGACTTTTCAAGAAAATCAAATTCTTGCGAAGTCGTGGAACTGTGTCACATTGTATGGGAGGGGGTAGAAGGAGTAAAGCTAATCGATTAATTTTTTCTCGATATTAATAATAATGTTAATTAATGATTTCATACAACATTTTAGCTCGATGGAAGTTACACGAACTGAGAAATTTGGTGTAAAATAATTCATGAAAAAGTGTAGTTTGTATGGGAGGTGGTGAAAGGAGTGAGGAAACTCAAATAATTTGTAAACCAAAAGACTGTATTCATAATAGAAATAATATATTCCAAATTTCAAATTAATAGCTTTTATGGTTTCCAAGAAAATTTGATTAATGTATATTTTGAAAATGAGTCACTTTGTATGGGAGGGGGTAGAAGGCGTGAGGGGAGTGAAATAAAACCAAGTGCAGATTTCATTCCGATGGACACCTAACAAACTGTGCAAGTTTCATTACTATCGGTTCAGCCGTTTGCGCGTGAAAAGCGGTCGGACAGACAGACAGACAGACAGACAGACAGACAGACAAAAATTTCAAAAATGTGTTTTTATGCTTAGTTAGTGCTAAAATAACTCAAAAAACTAACTTATAGCCATTTATAAGCAAATTACAGACAGACACTACAATTATATTACTATGTATAGATATGATGAAATTGAAAAGCGCTTCAGGTATTTATAAAGATAAATAAAAATTGTAGCTTATTATAAGTTAAAAAGCGGATTGCTTTTTATTTTAATGGAAAACAAAATTTCCAAATTAAACTTTCCATAGCTAAGTCCTAATTGCAATTTAACAGAAACTATTTCATAGCTTTTCCATATCTTCAGGAATAATTTTTTTTCGGAAAGATTGCTTCTTGAACATTCATTCATTAAAAAAATTTTTTAGGGGCCGATAATAGCTTAGGGGGCACCCTTTAATGCACAGTTATGTCGGTATAGGAATAGGATGAGATTTAGTATTGTTATGGGAATTTTGGGAGAGAGAGACGGAAATGCGATGGACATTATTTTTGAAGCGTTTAGAAATAAGCTAACAGGAAATACGTTCCAAAGTCTGAACGATGAATGTCAGTCTATATTTCACTGTACGAGTAGAACTGGGGTTGTTAGTAAACCCGTGCGTGCGTATTTCAGCGAAAAATGTAAAATGGAGGAATAAGTGATCTAAGCTCCGCACTATGTTTACCATGCAAGTAGCGATAGTAAATGCTGAGTACTCCAACGTTCCTACGATGCTCGAGCCAGTCAATAGAAATTGTAATGGTGTCGTCTCCAATTAGTCGGAATGTATGTTTTTGGATTCGATCGAGCAAAGCAAGGTATGTTTTGGGTGCCCCTGCCCATAAATACGAATTGTATTCTAAACGAGGTCGAATGTAAGCCTTGTAGATGGTAGCTAAGTCGTGATACGTAAAATATTTTTTGCATTTGCGAAGAATACCTAGGCGTTTGGAGGTATCAAGGTATCAAAGATATGTTTGCCTTAATCAAGAAGGTTGTTTAACTTTACATCTAATACGATAAACTCATCTAAACAGCAAATTGGTATGCCTTTAAAGCCTAAATTAGACTTTGATGCTGAATCATTACGTTCAAGGGAAGGATTACAGTCCTGTGTTTTAGCAGCGTTGAACTCTACTCTATTTTTCCTGCCCTTTTCCAGGATTAAGTCGAGGTTGGAGTCCAGCGAACCAAATAACTCCCTGCGTTTGGAAGCAACAGATTACTTGTGAGAGTCCGCAGCAGAGTTAAATTCTAAGGTGTTATCTAAAGTACTATCATCTGCAAGACTATGGATTGGATTGAGAGCAGAAGACAAAGGTCATTAACTAAGAACAGAGTAGGCGATAGGACAGAACCCTGAGGGACACCAGAATTAGTTGAAAAACATAACAGAATTATGATTGGGCTTAAAGCCCAATCATATGATACTCTAGATGAGATGGAAATGACTTTAATATACCGGAAAATATGTCATCTCTAATTCTTTCGAATAGTGAGTAGAGACTTTGCATGTGAGGTGGTAATTTTTCTAGTTTTAATGGAAATCGATATAATGCATTTATCAAAAATTATGCATTTGTATGGGAGGGGGTAGAAGGAGTGTAAGGATGAAAACAATTTTTTTTCCCGTTATTGATATTTCTATTTTTATACTTTATGCAAAATATCAAGTTGGTAGCTTCAACAGTTTCGAAGAAAAATAATTTAATTTAAATTTCAAAATTTCGTGAAATTTGTATGGGAGGGGGTAGAAGGAGTGAGGTGAAGTTAATAATTTTTTCAATGCTGATTGGAATTATAATAGAATTAATTCTGACAAAAATTCGTTTTTATAACTTTACTAGTTTCGATGAAAATCGAAAAACTGCATTTTTCAAAATTATGCATTTGTATGGGAGGGGGTAGAAGGAGTGATGGGATCGGATCAGTATTCAGTCATATTAATGGCATCTATACCATAATACTTTAACCCAAATTTCAAATCGATAGCGTAAATAGTTTCGAAGAAAAATCAATTTCTGAAAATTTCGAAATTTCGTGAAATTTGTATGGGAGGGGGTAGAAGGAGTGGGGGGATGTGGCCCGTTCACGAACTTAAAGTTTCTTTTTTGCTAAAAATGACACACAACAAATTTCAGCACGATAGCTCAAAGCGTTCGAGAGTTATGCTGTAGACAGACGGACAGACGGACAGACGGACAGACGGAACGCGGAATCGAAGTTTTTGAGCGACAACAAATATTTCTGTACCCTTGGCGGCTCTGTGCGAACATTATTTCTTAGCGTTACAAACGGTAAGGCAAACACAATATACTCTCAGATTTCATCTAGAGTATAAAGAGGAAGAAGTAACACCATCTCTACTACTCGTATAGTGCAGTCGGACAGGAAACTCTCAATCCATGGAATGAGGGTAGCATCGAGGCGAAATCAAATTTCTGCAACCGTTGTTTTCATAATATTGAGCAATACATATCAAAAAATCGTCGGACCCTATCTGTCCACCGAGAATATGCTCTGGTGGAGCAGGAATCCTCCTCAATACACGTTTTGCAGAGTTTATCCTCTAAGAGTCAAATTCTCTGCAGCTAGGGTTCAGCCTAGTGGGTAGCGTATTGGTCTACATTGCGAAGGTCGTGAGCTCAAATTCCGGTCGACGCATAGTTCCAACACGATGCCTTCAAATTCCTGTTATTCCTGTTAAGACCTCCTATAGGGGCATAGTACAGAAACAACTCTCTTCCACAAGATGCGATCCTGAGCATCGGCCTTAAGCTGTTGCCAGGATACATTGGTCACTGCATTCTACAAAACTGAAAATTATTAGATGGAGGGTTTTGCGAAGGTCTAACAACCCTTCCACAATGAATAATGAAAAATGTTAATGAATCTGAAGACCAGAAAGCCAAGATCTGATTTGGGCTGTAGTGCCATTGTAGAAGTTGTAGAAGTCAAGTTCTCTGCAGATGATTTTTCATGTGACCAGTTAAGACGCCTACCAAGAGTCTAGTCTGATTTCTGTTTAACTGAAGATATTCAGAGATTTTTTGACTGAATGTTTCGCGATAAAAAGCTTAACATACTTACTACCTGATAGCGAATCCTAGTAAAGGGCGTATTGATCTTAGCCACATTTGGAGATTCATTTTTGCAGTACTGAGTGGTATCCGGCAAAAAGAAAGAGGACCTACAAAATCAGATTCAAATCATTTCCTGGCCAATGAATCAGCTTGCTTATTACACTCAAAGCCACTGTGTCCCGGGATACAGATGTGAGTTACCCTGTTTTTATTACCTAGTTATATTAGTATCGGAGGGCAATCCCACACGAGCTTTTATCGATGACATGATTGTAAGGCTTGGATTGCCGCCCTACTCCCAGAGAAAATGTGAATGTCCTGATTATGGTATGCTCTATTACTTTATTATTATAATAATAAAGTACTGTGATCGACACAAGAAAAAAAAAAAGTTGCTACCCTGAAATTTTTTTTTTCGCGTTTCATGACTAAATTAGCCTAAAAATGCAAAAAAAAAAAAATCCGTCTGTCTGTACGCCGTCCGTCGTACGCCGACGTGTACGCTCAGCGCACATTAACTCCCAAACCCTTCAAGATAGAAAGTTCATTTTTGGAGGGATTGTAGATAGTTGCGGATCTCAGGCGAATACCCATTTTGGGGGGTGTACAAGTTCAGGATAGTGAAGTGTCGTCGGCTGTGTGCAGTATTGTTGATTGAGAACGCAGAATTGAAAAATAAAAAAAATATTTACAAGGTGGGCTGTCAGTGCAGTGTTGCGAATTTTATATAAAAACTTGACTCATTTCCCGCCAAAATTAAAGTTCAAAGTGCATATAAACTGCGACATCGGGTAATTGATAGTATCGATAGTAAAAGGCTGATATCGTGAGCGAGTGAGTACATACAATTCTGCGTATTGCATTCTTTCGCTACTGCATGTGTCTCGCTTTTGTCTTTTTTTTTCCCACTGTTTACAAGAATTTAACAAGATTCCGAAGGGTCGACCTGATCTTTTTAAATTGTTGTAACAAGTAAAATACATCAGCTGCTTTCGATCAAGTCAAATTTATCAGCTGTTTAAATTTTAGACCTAGTAGCAAGGACGTAAACCAAATTGCAAATACTATCCACAAATCACGAACCACTCGATTATTCCATTCGCGAACCTCACTTGATACTAAGTAAACATGAACGCAGGGATCGAAGCTTTGTTGAAGCAGTTTAAGCGCGATTTGGACGTGAACATGGAGAAAGTTGTGACCGAAATCAATAACAACACAAATGCAAGATTCTACGAACTGGAAAACAAACTACAGGCAATAAAAGATAAGAGTGAAGAGCAGGAGAAACGAATCGATATTGTCGAGAAACAGCTAAGACAGCGAAACCTAGTGTTATTCGGAGTGGCAGAAGAGGAAGGGAGCTATGTTGATCTGGAAGATACACTCCTATATATGTTGTCTGAACATTTGGACATTCCGACAGATCGAAGTGAGATCGAGTTTGTGAGGCGAATTGGAAAAAAAGGTAACAATCCTCGTCCCATCTCGTTCGGTCTTACGACCCTAGGGAAAAAGATCTCTATTTTGAGGAAAAAGAAAAATTTAGAACAAACAGGATGCTACATAAAACAGGATTACCCTCCAAAAGTACTTCAAAAAAGGAAGGAACTGAAACCAATGCTAGATTTGGAACTAGCTAAAGGGAAGCAAGCAATTTTGAAGTACGACAAACTAATTATTAAAGAATCTTCAGACTCCATAGGAAGGAAGAAAAGAGACTTATCCATCTCCCCAGCGAAAGAGGTGTTCAACAAGCCATCAACCTCCAAAGGGCCTCATCAATCTGCTAAAAAAACAAAAACCACAAATTCAAATAATGGGACATTAATGTCCTTCATAAAGAAACCAAAAGCAACTGACATTACGAAAACAAAAACGAAGGTTGCGTCAGATATCGGGAACAACCGCTTGAGGAAATTTTCGGTTTAGCAATCATCACCGCATATAAGAACGATCTCAAATGAACAACAGGCAAATATAAACAAACAAACCACTACGATAATAACAACGAATTCAGATAAACAAACATTACAACATACTTCGAAGATAATATCAGCAAAAAACACAAAACCTAACTCTCACAGGCTGGTCACCGAGGGTTTAGAAGACCACTACCCCTCAGATATCAAAATTCATCGAAAATACTTCAACAATAACAAGAACAGAAATAAATTTTATATCGCTACTTATAATGTGCGAACTTTAAGAACGGAAGAGAGATTGTTGGAACTGGAACATGCGCTTATATATATTAATTGGGACATTTTAGGATTATGCGAAGTCAGGAGAATGGGAGACTGTATCATAGAACGGGATAGCTCTCTTTTCTACTATATCGGACATACAAAAGGGCTCTATGGCGTAGGATTTCTTGTGAAGAAATATCTGAAAGAATACATATTGGAAATAAGAGGTTTTTCAGAGCGAATCGCACTTCTGAAATTGAGCATTCCTGGTTCGGAAAATATTTTAACCATAATTCAAGCTTACGCACCAACCAGTGACTCCGAGGAAACATTCATTCTTGAATTTTATGAAACTTTGCACGACGCTTTACGGTTCGCAAGCAAGCACGTAATACTCCAAGGGGACTTTAATGCTCAAATAGGGAAAAGAAGTCAGGGAGAGGAGCAAATCATGGGTCCATACAACTACAGACACCGAAATCAAAGAGGAGAGAAGCTAATAAACTTCGCTTTCGAATATAACTTCAAAATTCTAAACTCATTCTTCGGAAAACAAAGCACTCGGAAATGGACTTGGATGTCTCCAAATGGCCTAACGAAATGCGAGTTGGACTTCATACTGTCAAGTCACATCAACATAATATCAAACCTGGAAGTTCTGAATCAAGTTAACTTCGATACCGATCACCGTATGGTGAGATGCTCTATACCTATTGCATTACCTAAGAAAAGTAGAAAAAAATACCACTGTCCATTACGATCCCTACCAGCTGAAAAGCATACAGAGCTTAACGCTAAAATTACTGAGGAGTTAGCGATGTTTAAAAATAGCATTCAAAACTGCAGCGCGCAAGCTTCATACAATTTTCTTGAAAAAACCATTTTATCGAACGTCGATCGCCTGTCCTCACAAAAGGCCAGGAAGAAAAGAATACTTTCGGACGAAACAAAACTGCTAATTGAGAAACGAAGCACATTAGGTAACGACAGGAAAGCTAAATCGGAAATTAACAAGAGGATAAAGAAAAGTATAACTAGAGATTACAAGACACGGAACATGAAGATTTTAGAAAAATATATTACTAGCACAGGAGCAATCAAAAAGGCCAGGAAGGAAATGCAGATAGGAAAGGAATGGATATCAAACTTGCAAGGAAATAACGGCATACAATCATTTAACAGAAAGGACATACTCGCAAATGCAACTTCGTTTTACCAGGATTTATACTCAGATAACAGTACACAAATTGAAGAGAACCCACGATACACGAGTACTCAGAAAGAATGTTTAGTCCCAAGTATTATCAACGCGGAGGTAGAGAAAGCGATCAACACACAAAAAGCAGATAAGAGCCCAGGAGACGACCGCATCACTAATGAAATTATAAAAGCAGCTATACCATCAATTCTAGAATTTTTGACAGGAATCTTTAACCAAGTTATACAGACTCAATCGATACCACAGCAATGGACAACGTCCAATATCATCCTCCTTCACAAAAAAGGGAACAGAAATGATATTGCGAACTACAGACCAATTAGTCTGATGGCGAATTTTTACAAAATATTCTCAAAAGTAGTCCTAAACAGAATTTCTAATGTAATCGACGCCAATCAACCACGAGAACAAGCAGGTTTCAGGAGAACGTATTCGACTATGGACCATATTCACACACTCCTGCAAGTTATAGAAAAATATACGGAATTTGACAAAAAAGTTTATATTGCATTTATTGACTACACGAAAGCTTTTGATACAGTTAAGCACAATGCGATATGGAAAGCTCTAGAGGAACAGGGCGTGGAAAACGGTTACATATCCATCCTAAAACAAATTTATATGCACAGTACAGCAAGGGTAAAATTGGAAACTATAGGTCCGAAATTTGACTTGAAGAGGGGAGTTCGTCAGGGAGATCCAATATCACCGAAGCTCTTCATAGCTGTTCTTGAAAGCATTTTTCGAAAACTAAATTGGGACTCGCTCGGACTCCGCATAGATGGGGACAGACTAACGCATCTTCGGTTTGCAGATGATGTCGTTCTATTCGCCGAAAATCACTACGAACTTCAACATATGATTCAAAACTTAGCTGCAGAAAGTGGAATTGCTGGCCTTCTAATAAATGTCACGAAAACAAAGCTCTTGACCAACGCGAAGAAGCCTTCTATTTTTTTAAATGGGAAAGCAATCGAATACGTCGACGAATTCGTGTATTTAGGTCGTGTAATCTCCATGAAAGATAATACAACGAAAGATATTAACAGACGTATCTCTACGGCATGGAAGCGGTTCTGGTCTTTAAAGGACGTCTTGAAAAGTGAACTACCTGTCAGTTTGAAACGAAAGCTTCATGACAGCTGTATTCTTCCCGCACTAACATATGCTTCTCAAACATGGGCATTAACGACTTCCAACACCGAAAAGCTCGAAGTCTGCCAACGTGCTATGGAAAGAGCAATGCTGGGCATAAATCGATCGCACAGACAAAGAAATTCCACCATTAGGAAACGAACCGGAATCATAAGCTGCAAGAGTAGAGCAAGATCTTTAAAGTGGAAGTGGGCGGGTCACATCGCAAGGTGCACAAACAATAGATGGACAAAGTTAGTGACCGAATGGTATCCACGAGCTGAAAACAGGCCAAGAGGAAGACCGAAATTACGATGGGATGACGATATAAGGCGGCTAGCCGGTAGGACATGGATGAGGTTGGCACGCGACAGAGCGAAGTGGAAGACGATGGGGGAGGCCTTCGTCCAATAAAGGACACGCCACATAACAAATTCAAAAAAAAAAAAAAAAAAAAAAAAAAAAAAAAAAAAAAATTGCATTGTGTAAAATTTGGTGAAATAAAGGCTATTTTATTTTATTTATTTATTTACAAGTTCAGGGGGAGGCAGGGGGAGCGCTTAAACCGAAAAATACGAATTCAAATATCTCAACCATGGTAACAGCTAGGAAGCTAAAACTCAACATACATATAGAGGGATTTGTGGGACAACTTTTAAAAATAATTTAATTTTTTTATCCACTGGGGTGCGAAAAACGGGGGGCTAAGAACCAATTGTCGGCCGAATTTTTTTTTCAAATGATTATATCTTCGAAATTACTTATTGTAAAAAAAATTATATTTAGAAACCGTCAAGGTGGCATATAGTTTCATTGGAACCAGCTGAGAAAGCGGCTAATTATTGTAAGGGGGTGGGTCAGGGGGGGGGGGGGGTGCAAAGAATAACACTTAAAAATTAATATCTCAACTATCTCTTAAGCTATGTAATTGAAACTTAAAATGTATATTAAGCTATACTAGGCACATACAAAAAAAATATAATATGTTGAAATAATAGTAGTGGGGAGAAATGGGAAACATTTCAAAAATGACGCACTTTTCAAAACTACAAATCCTTATATCTCAAAAAATAGTACAGATATCAAATCAAAAATTTGTCAGATTGTAGAACTACATAATAATTAATTTCGGTAAAAATTTTAAGTTGGGAGGTGTAAGGGGAGGGAGGTGATAAGCAAAAATGTCGAAAACTTTGAGTGATTTTTTTAGGGCTCTGGTGAAAGATACAAAGTTAAAATTTTGCATGTGAATACCTATATTTAATGTACATAGAAAAATAATATTAACTTGATCCATATTTATTATAAACCGACTCCCCCGGTCTAACGTGCACAAGGTGTTTCATGTGCATTGAAAAAAACACATAAACTGAAAATTTTTGAGTGAAATTTTAAGGTAGAAACTTGAAAAATTGTGAAATGCATTTAAAAAAAATCCCTAAATTTAAAAAATATTGACTGGTCGAAAACCCTTAACACTTCTACCCCCTCCCATACAAAAGTATGATTTCGACTAATTTCATTAAATCAACTAATAACCAACAAATTAAAAGCTATGAACTTGAAATTTCGTACGAGCATCTAACAACAAAAATAAAAGAAAATTGCATCACAAGTTTTACGATTCCCCTACCTCCTCTACCCCCTCCCATACAAAATTATTTTTTCGAGCATTTTTAAGAAATCAGTTATCAGCTAACTCTTAAAAGCTATCAATCAAAATGGCATAAAAACTTATAAAAATAATTCAAATGAAGTTGCTTTAAAAGTTTTGAAATCTCGCTTGCGCTTCTACCCCCTCCCATACAAAACTATGATTTCGACCAATTTCATTAAATCAACTAATAACCAACAAACTAAAAGCTACGGACTTGAAATTCTATACAACCACCTTACAAGAGCGGCGAAATAAAACTGCGTATCAAATTTTACGATTCCCCTATATTGTCTACCCCCTCCCATACAACTGTTCGGTTTCATGAATGTAAAATACACCGAATTTTATGAAAATTCTATGCATCGTCGTCTATGAAACACATTCTATACTGAGAATATTGGACGTGATTCAAGTAATTAATTAAAAAGCTATTAACATCCACCCACCCTTACTATTACCCCTACTCCTCCCCTCATAAAAACCCAAACTTACAGACACGAATGAAATATTGTTAACAGTCCTGCCCAAGAACCCCTTTCACTTAGCCTTTCCTAACCACTCTAACCTGCATATTGACTTTCCACTCATCCGCAACTTGTCCCAAGAATAATAAAGTTTCGCCCGACTTGTTGGCAGTTTATTATGTAAAAGCTACAATTGTCCATTTTTCGACTTAATACCCAATCCTAGTTTAGTGCACCATGGTGCTACCTGGCTTAGAGCACCGAACTTGGCCCTATTTAGGATGACCAGGTCATCTGCATATTCCTGGACTTCCAATCCAGAGTTTGTAAGTTTCAAGAGAAGATCATCAACCATCAGACACCAATAGATGGGTGACAGTACCCCCACTTGTAAGCATTTGGTGAAGCATTTTCTCTCCGAACAATTCGAAGACAAATTCGCGGAGAATACTTCTTCGCCGAGCTGAATGATCTGCGATCCCTTGAACCAATGAAGCTCATTAGTATCACCGGTAGAGCAGCCTGGCTTAATGGTATGTAGGTTCACATGGAACAAATACGGAGGCATACAATGGGCCAACTGGTGGACTACGTACATTGGTGTCGAACCCATCCACAAACTTAACCTAACCTAATCGATCTTTATGAGCACTTATTGGCAGCGGTAACAGTCAATACTGTATCTGATAGTGTTGATTTAATAATTCTACCTTCAAGCATAGTTTTGACCCAGTAGCAGGTTTTTAAATCAATGCCTCGCCTTTCTGCAGTTTGATAGATACACGCTTATGCCGTGTTATCGAGTGCTCCTTTTATATCAAGAAAGCAACCTATAGCGATTTCCTTAGCTCTTATTGATTTTTCGATTTTTTTAACCAAGTTTTACAATGCGTAGGCTGTGGACTTTCGGGTTCGATTTCAAAGCCCCGTCGCTTATTTGCCTATCCAGCATTTTTTCCATAGTTTTTTGGAGAAAGGGGTGACTATAAAAGAATTCAAGAAGTAAGTCGCCTCAATTGTTGATGTCGGTACTTGTCCACTTTGAATGATGTTCATTCTCTCGCATAGTTACATTATGTCCTTTACAGCCCTTGAGACGGGTTCTAAGCATTCGCCGAGAGGAACGCTGAATGTAAACCTTCATCTGTTATATCAACGCCGAGAGGCAGCTCTATGTCGGCCACCATTGGATCATTGGTATAGAATCCTGAAATGGGCACATATTTAGTATCTTTTTTAAAAACTATACTCTTGATATACTTTCATTGGTTGAATTATAGAGAAACTCACCTACTCTTACCTCTTGCCAGCAGTAGATAAGGCTCTTGGAAAAGACCAGTGTCTAGGTGGGCTTCAGGAAAGCTGCATGAGATGACAGCTGATATCGCTTTGGCATACTGCAGGCTTGCCTAATGACGCCGGAAATCCATTTTTATTGAAGCCCGCAATGGGTTGCTGAATTTCAAGTAATAATCAAGCTACAAGTTCACTTTAATTTAAAATATCCGCAAACTTTGCTTATCGCTTTTAATGAAATCTCACTTTCATCAACTGTCGCTTTTTGTCTCCGATCGGGACTTTCCGCGCAATCACGCAATCTTAATTCTTCTACTTCTACAATGGCGCTACAGCCCAAATCGGGCCTTGGCCTCCTGACCTTCAGATTCCTTAACATTTTTTCATTATTTATTGTAAATGGGTTGTTGGCCCTTCGCACAACCCTCTATCTACGAATTATTAATTTTCGTAGATTGAGGTAACCAAGGTATATCTCAGCAGGTAGTGTGCAGGAATTATATTACGTCGACCGGGATTTGAACTCACAACCTTCGCGTTGTAAAACCAACACGCTACTCACTAGGCTACAGCCTACCTAATCTTGATTCTATCGTTTCTAAATTTAGACTCACTTCCGTCCAGAATGCTCGCCTTTTTATATTGTTTCTTTAGTCTGTGTTTCGTAAGCCTATCGTTTCCTCTGCATTTTGTATCTCTTAAGCATTACGAAAGCATTTCGCTTATATGGTTTTCATCTAATAAAATGTGTAGTAGTGTAGACGATTAGCTCTAACTATGATGTGTTAGTTCATAGTATTCCCGTTGGAACTAGTGTGAATTTTCGTGGCTTCGATTTTCTTTTGTAAGCCAACCCATCCAGCACTCGCATTATTCATGTGCCAACTGTTAGTAAAAACGAAAACAAGGAGCTGGATTTGACATTCTGTGGAAAGACACGAAAAGGACTGGAAACATCCGAAGACGGGAACGGACCGCGAGCAACCAGGTCAAATATGTAACATTATTATTGCGTGGGGGTGTGGGGTGTTGAAAAGGCAGATTTTTTGGCTGAAATTCTAATATCCCCCAATCTTTGCTCCAGGACAGATTTGGTTCGTGGATAGTTCTTGACCGGTCCTAATTTTATTCCCTTGGAGGTTCCGGGGAAGGCTCGAGTGGAGGCTTTCCCTGCCTCGCCTATTTCTTGGCATTTTCTTTACGGAAGGTCTTTGCTGAGAGGTAAGCTTTCTCACCACCGTCCGTCCCTTCTGCCATCCAATTCGCCGGTCTCCTTCCGTTCATGTTCCCCTTGATCCGCAATTGGATTTCTTCCGGAAAGGACGGCACTCGATTTTGATTAAATCAGCAATGTATATTTCATCCATCGAAAAAACAAACGTCTGTCCGCCCCTTTTGACTTTTAGAAAACAGAGTACTCACCGTGTACTGGTTTTAAGGCCTTGGTCTTGCCTGCCAAATTTCTGAAAGCATTTAAATAGTTTCACTTCCAGAGGAACTTATGGAACGCTTACAGTTGATTTTGATACATCTGCTCCATCCACAACCTGCAGCTGTGTAACCGTATACCGTTTTACAGTAGAGGCTATGCTGAAGATCCAGCCTCTTGTTTGCCTTTTGTTGTTGACGTTATGGAGAGCCATTCACTTTTCCGATTTTGTGCAGCAAACTGGAGCTAGAGCCCCTCACCTTTAAGCTTATCTATTTCGTTCGAAATTGCAGCTTTGATATTTTTTAGCTACTTCTCATCAAACGAGATCATTGGTAGAATCGCTACCTTCATTTAACATCCCTAAATGAGGCCTCCAACCGGTTTTCTCTGAGTCGATTCAGTGTTCCTCTGTTCCGGTTTGATTCCTTTTATGGACGGCTGAACCTTTGAACGTACACACTTTGAATTCGCAATTCTGTGTACCTTTCTTGAGACCTGTTCTGATATGCTTCCATCAGATCAATTTCTTTTTGATGTATTGACAGAGACGTTTTTGCATCGCCTAACTTTCGTTGTCCTATGCGTTCACTCCCTTATCAGCGAGCCTCCGCCGGTATTGGAACGTCTCTTGGAGGCTCTCGAGAAGTACTCGAATTTACTCTTTAAGTTGGGTTTCTAAAGAGATGCTTTGGTTCCATCAACTTCGGTGCCTTCGGTCCCAGGTTATTGGCTTCACCTAAAATATCTTCTTCTACTCTCATTGAAAATGTGGTAAGCAGATTCCCTTGTTTTAGTTGATCTGATGGTGTTAATAATCTTCTACAATGGCACTACAGTCCAAATCAAGCTTGGCCTCCTGACCTTCAGGCTCCTTAACATTTTTTTCATTATTTATTGTGGAAGGGTTGTTAGCCCTTCTCACAACCCGCTGTCTACGAATTTTTTCATTTTCGGAGATTGAGGTAACCAGAGTGTATCCAAGCAGGCAGTGTGCTGAAATTATGTATTGCGTCAACCAGGATTTGAGCTCACGACCTTCGCAATGTAAGACCAACACGCTACCAACTAGCCCACACCCCTGCTTGGTGTTAATAATAGAATATCTTAATTTTCCATTCCTTCCTCACCCACCATGCTTTCAGCTACTTCCACATCGATTGGGGCGCCACTACCAGTAGATCCTATGGTTCTCTAAAGAATATATAGTGTGTCAACTTTAATCCCACGAGTATGGCAAGAAAAGAAGAGCTCCTATTACGGAAGTAAGGCTAACTTACGAAGGGGTGTCGCACAGTACCCCTAAGGAGGTCACTTTTACTCCCCTGATTTCATGCAGCCCTTGGCATCATGCTTGTACACCTTCAGTGTAGAATAGTATAAGGACTTTAAGAAGAAGATGCATTTCATATTGATAAAGATTTTTTAGGAAGGGAAATTGGGAAAAAAACATTCTCCTTGTCCGCGGTTGCTTCAGCAACTAAGCGACCTAAGTTGGCCGTCCACTTTTCGCATACAATTCTGCCTGTCTTACAGGATGAGATTGTCCTGTAGAAATCACGAAATATACAGAAAAATTGGCATTTCAAGGATCGTTCAATTTAAATTTATTGTAATGAAATAGCTGTATTTCTGCAGCAAAAATTTTATGGTAGCTGACAACTGGAATTAACCACTTGACCAGTGGCGGCTCATCAAATACGTTACCGTCGGCACCGAATCATAAAATTACTCGAAAAATTATCATTTTTTTGAATGAAGTTGTATGTTATAAACAATGAATTATAAATATTTATCATTATTTTATTTCTCGTTCATTTAACAAAATTCCCGAAAATTTCGCATTGAATGTAGTGCTCCTTGTTCACAAATGGTACAACTATTCTATAAAATCACAAATTTCGTTCGAGTGGATCTTTTCTCCAATGGTAGTTTTTTGAGACTATCTGTGTCAAATGTGTGTTTAGATATTTTTTGCGTTGTTCGGTTCATGGCATAATGACACAATTCATTCATTTCTTTTTCTCCAGTGGTTTTTTTAGAGCCTGATATTGTGTTTGCGAAACGACTAGATAATACATTGTGACCGAATTAAATTCTTTTTATATAATCAAAATTGCGGGGTGATGTTCCGCTTTGATCCTCAAAATATCTGGTCACGTAATTAATAGTGTTAAAATATTCCTTTTGTTGTCCTGATTTTGTTATGAATGCATTTCTAACTTTTTTATTATTTGTGTTAATTTTATAAAATATGCCATTAAGACATTCGTCCCGCATGAAAACATAACTAATTCACGATTTTCACAATAACACACATCATTTGTACATTGTTTGTCTCCTATTCATATGTAAATTAAAGAGACAGCCAATTAAAAAAAAAACAACCATCATTCACAAGTGCCTCCCACCATTCTGCGATGTAATTGCTTGTTAATTTGTCCCTTTAAAGGCCCTCATCATATTGCAACGACAACGACCGTCACAAATCGTAGGCAATCACGAAAACCATTGACCGCAATAGGAACAAGTGTTCGAAGTCACATTAAACATAAGACAGTTAATAAGAATGAGTACACCTGACCATCATCATCTCAATGCTAGTGGCTGGGGGGTTCCTTCAATTACATTACATCCATTCAGTTCGTCCGCCGTAACTCTTGACTGCGTCCGGACAATGCGACATTTCAAACTCTCGTCTTTAAGTGAGTTTTGTGATCATGATCAGAATTGAGGTGATTCCCCTGTCGACAGACGAGAGTGGACATTGTCATTTAAATTTAGTGCAATTGCAACCTGCTGTCCACCATCACGACCATTGATGACTATCATGCCCGATAGGTAAGACGGCTTCAAGGTACGCTGGCGCTCCTTTTCCTAGCCCCTATGGTCTTCGTGGAGGGCCTCTATCTTCCTTCCGTACGTCTTTTAAATGTAAGAATAGTCTTGTCGCATCCACCTAGATTAATTACCTACGAAGCGTATATACAGGTACGTCTATGTTCACAGCCACACAGTAGGCATTATTTAGACATTCTATAAAATGGCCTGCAAGACTTCCGTTTCCAGAACATGCGAAATCATTTAGGGAACAGTTTTGTAACAGAAAAGTTTTTCCTCGTCATCAAGATTTTGCGGGCGGAAGGTGAGAGACAGGTGGATTGGAAGTCGTCGGAGAAGGAGTGAGTTTCAAATTCTACCCGCAACCTCTAATGCCTACTCTATACGGTTGCGGCTCCTCATTTGCGAACTTTAGTAGCGCGGTTGTTTAGTTTAATGTTGGCAGCGGCGGCTTTTATTAAGGCTCACTCATTTATAGTTAAGTTCTACATCCCTTTGGGCTTATTTTCCAACTGGCGAATGTATCAGGCAAAATACACACGGCTCACATATGTAGCTGAAAGTATATGTCGTACCTGAGTATGTGGTAAACTTTGGAACATGAACAAAAGCCTTTCGAAGCATGCAATCCCAAATGAAGGCGGAAACTTTACGTTTACGACATGATGCAAAGTTTCAACCGAAAAACCAAGCAAAAGTTTAAACTTTTTCGCTCCGTTGTTTTTTTTTTGTTCGCCAGGTATACGCTGTACTTAGGATACGTAGTAGGTCTAATGAACATGCGAACAACATGGTAAATTGGAATTGTTTAAATAAAAATGTTAATCCTATTTAGGATGTGCGGGGGTTTTTTCCTGTGGCGAAGGAGAGAGTTAAAATTTTACCACAGTTGTTAATTAGTTTCTCATGTCGTTCAACTAGAATTTCGGTGATTTTTCATCGGAAGTTCTAGGTAATTTATTTTTTGAGAATTACGAGAGCATTGAATTAAATCTTTCGATATTTGGCGGAAAAAATTGCGATGAATAGCATTACAATTCAATCGATTTTTTTAAATAATCGGATACTTTTGGCTATTCAATTATTATTTATTTAAGTGTTTAATATTTCATTATGTAAAAATATAATATTGTTGCAGAGCTAGGGGTTCGCCGGGATTTCAAGTAAAATCACAATTCGTTTAAAAAAAATAAGTGATAATTTATTTATTCGCACTTTAACTTAATTCGCACTATATGGCACAACCGCCGCGTACTTTTTCTATCAATTGCACTGGTTCGCGTCTCGATCATCAAAATTACTGGTTCCCGACTGAGAGCTTTCGAGCTTTTATAGATTTTCCCCCCTATTCATGACTATTCTCGAAACTTCCGTCGGGGTGTATGTCTGAACTATACTGGAAAGTTCTAGATCTTTAATTATGGCTTTCTACATAGTGGTATACTGTTCTACATAATTCTGGTCTATTCGAGAGAGATCGAGCGGCGAAGTTGCCAGGTTTGCATATAACAATATCTAAACAAAAATGAAAAACTCAATATTTAAATACAATAAAAAAACAACCGTCAGCAGAAAAAATTTCTATAAGACTATTGAAAAAGAAAACAAGTGATCAAAAATAAAATAAGAAGAAAATAATAATTAAGTAAAAAAAATCAAAATTTGAAAAATAGAAACTAAAAGGTATTTAAAATATCGCTTTTGAAAGTTGCTCGAGTATCGGTAAAATCGATTTTGTCACACATAGAATTTTAATAAGTAATACATCTGGATATTGGTCCATTCTGTCCATAATTAGTTACATGCGGGTGTTCACGATATAAGATTCTTTGACGCAGCAGACGCTCAGGAGCATATATCGGAATGAAAGAAAGCAACTCCGGAAAGTTAATACGATAAAACATAATATCTTTTATTAACATGATGCCAATCATTTTCCTCCTGTCAGATAAGGATTGTAAGTCAATCAACGAAAGTCTAGCGTCATAAAATGGAATATCAGAATCCCAGTGCAACTTACGAAGCGCAAATCCCGTAAAGTTACGCTGGATGCGTTCAATTCGATTGATGTGTACTAAATAGACCGGATCCCATATAGCACAACAGGACTCCAAAAGGGGTCAGACCAGAGATGTGAAAAAAGCCTTCAAGGTATAAGGGTCTTTAAGATCTGCCGAGTTCCGTTTAATGAAACCAAGCATTGAATTAGCTTTAGCAACTGTGTAATCGATATGAGGCACAAATGTGAATTTAG
This sequence comes from Chorisops tibialis, assembly GCA_963669355.1. Taxonomy (NCBI): domain Eukaryota; kingdom Metazoa; phylum Arthropoda; class Insecta; order Diptera; family Stratiomyidae; genus Chorisops; species Chorisops tibialis. Next base: position 250,790,024 of record OY770263.1, on the reverse strand, counting down.
TATCAATTAAAAGGCAGAGATCTTTGACTTCAACCACTAGCTGCAGATCGTCAGCTCCAAATTTATATTTGAATAGAACAGGATTGAAACATCTATAAACGGAGAAAATCAAGCATTTACTGATATTAAGTTTGAGAGAGTTTACCTCACACAAAACCTCAAAATTATTCCAATCATTCTGAATTTTATAACAGTCTTCAAAGCATGGTATACGAGAGAAAATCTTAAAATCATCCGCGTATAATAAACACGAGCAGAAATCAAGTACAGATGAAATGTTATTTATAAAGAGAATAAATAGTAAAGGGCCCAGACGGCTGCCCTCAGGAACACCAGACTCCGCAACAAATGTCTCTGGGCTATAACCGCAAATTTTAACAAACTGTTTCCTGTTAGATAAATACGAAGATAACCACTAAAGGAGGTTCGAATGAGTCCATGGTGGACTCTGTCAAAAGCCTTTTGAAAATCTGTGTAGATAACGTCGACTTGGAAACCATTCTCAATTGAATCCATGCAAAAATTTAGTGAATAGAGTTAATTGCGAAGCTGTAGATCGACCCTGGACAAGGCCATGTTGACAATACCAAATAGATTCCTTAATTGAGAAATATATTTTATCATTGACAATCGCTTCGAATAATTTCGATAAAGATGAAAGCATAGAGATAGGACTATAATTTTCAACAAGGTGCTTCAGACCTGCCTTATAAATGGGGATAATATAAGGTGTTTTCCAGATATCCAAAAACTCTCTATTAAAAATTAGGGCTAAGCGGTGACATACAGAGATGAGCAATTTTTTAAGAACATCGCTGCAATCAAATCGAAATCTGCATTTTTTTTTTGCTGTCAAGATTATTTAGAGCTGATCGAAGAGAGATATCCCCTAGGTCTGTAATTCAATTCAAAGATTTATAATTGTCATATGACACCTCATTCCGATCTGAATTGTATACTGACTTTAAGTGCGACGCAAAAAAATCACAAGTTTCTCCGATGTCATTGGATGAAATGCCTGAGTATTCCATCGACTTTGGGAGCTGAGACGATTTGCGCTTAGAGTTTATATAAACCCAGAAGACTCTACTACTGGTTTGGTGAATTTGCACATTGCATTTCGAATTGAAAGAAAAGATTTCCAGATTCTACACTGTTATGCTTTATTATTCGTGACGTTTCGGTCTCTGCTGAGACAGTTTGATAAAGGTATACGCTTGCGAATGCGACGGGTTTCTCCAAGTTGCACATTACAGCTTGTTTGTATGGTATCGCCATTAGGCAGTGATACTGGCCGATTCGTATATGCATTCCTGGTGATCGATGGTGCATCAGATGACGAAGGAGTAACAGGTGACTAACGAGAAATATTGCAGCGGAAACAGTTGGTGATGATATTCGATAATTGGAGCTAAATAGCTTCAGTTTTTAGAAGAGTTTGCCTTCAAGTTCTTCCATAATCCACATGTGAATTTCAATCAATTCAATTCAAATTCCTGTTAAGACCATCGATAGGGGAATACAACAGAAACAACACTCTTTCACAAACCGCGATACTTAGCATCGGCCTTTAGCTGTCGCCAAAACGTGTTTATTCCTCTGGCCTCCTGCACAACTACTCGCTTTCATGTGTTACATGGTCGACCAACCCGACGTCTTTTTTAAGAATTATAATCCAGAGCTGTTTGGCGATGTTTCGCTCTGGTTTCCTCAAAGTGCGAAAAATCCACTGCCACTTCCGCCTTTGAATCTCAATGACTATTTTAGTCTGTCTAGTTTTACTCCAAAGTTCGTCATTGGAGATCACTTCTGGCCAATATATTCCTAAAATGCGTCGGAGGCATTGGTTCACGAAAGTCTGTAGTTTCTTGGTAAGTCGAACGGTCACTTTCCACGTAGTACAACCATATAACAACACAAACTTGAAGCATGCGTCAAAAACTCGCAGTTTCGTGCGAACTGAGATCTCTCTTAACCTCCAAAAAGGGGAAATGGAAGGATTGACGAGCTTTATTTAGACGAGCCTCAACTTCATTTTCGGCTCCGCCGTTCGTGCTGACAATGCTTCCGAGATAACAAAAATCTTGCACCTCTTCCACATCTAGTCCGTTAAGAACAATCGGTGTGCTTGTGTTTGAACGCATGTGCATGTACTTGGTTCTATGCAGATTTATTTTCAATCCAGCCTCTTTGCATTTAAAATGCAACGAGCAAACATTTGACTCTAAGTTCGAATGGTTAGATGCAAATAAACACACGTCATCAGCATAATCAAGGTGATTTAAGATTTTAAATTGTCTCCATTGAAGACCTTTACCTTCCACACCTTCCAGTGCAAGATGTCATTTATTATCACCAGAAACTGAGCAGGTGATAATATGCAGCCTTGTCTGACACCCGTTGGCACAGGGAAGCTCTCGGACAGCTCTCGCAGGATTCTTAAATTATAGCTAGCATCCGAAATACCTATCCTACGCAAAGCATTCCACATGTAATCTCGCTTAACGCTATCGAAAGCCTTCTAGAAGTCCACAAACATGAGATGTAGTGGCGTACCCATTTCGATGCACTGCCCCAATATTATCCGTAAGATATTTGTGTGGTCGATACAAGACAACTCTTTACGGAATCTAGTCTGATAAACTTCGAGAGTGCTCTCTTCTACTACTTCTACATTGGAGCTACAGCCCAAATCGGACCTTGGCCTCCTGATATTCAGGTTCCTTAACATTTTTTATTACTTATTGTGGAAGGGTTGTTAGCCCTTCGCACAACCCTCTTTCTACGAATTTTTCATTTTCTTAGATTGAGGTGACCAAGGTATATCCAAGCAGGCAATGTGCCGTAATTATATATTGCGCCGACCGGGATTTGAACTCACGACCTTCGCATTACAAGATCAACACAATACCTACTAAGCTTTACCCTAGCCGAGAGTGCTCTCCACGACATTACTAACCCTATTGAGAATTACCTTAGCCATGATTTTCGATACGACAGTAAGTAGACATATACCCGAAAGTCGCCCTTCTCCGGAATTTTCACAATGACCTCCTTCCCCCCCCTTCCTCCTCCATTCAATCTTTACTGAGGTGTGGAATAAAGGTAGATCATTCCACACCTCAATAAAGAGTGGGAGGAGTATATCAGCCGTTATTTGCGGGTCCGCTTTGAGGAGTTCGGTCGGTAGTCCATCCATACCTGTGGCTTTCCTTCCCGCCATTGACTGAATGGCGGAAACTATCTCTTCCTTATCTGGGAGATCGTCCCTAATAGAAGATTGTTGCGAATGTATGTGTGGTAGTTGTTCTGTTCCTGGCATATCTTCCTCTGACAAGATGTTTAAAATACTATGTTCGTTGATTGACATCGCGTTGAGAGATGGATGCCAATTTGGATTTATTTTCGATCGCCAACCTTGTCCCATGTATCTTGCGACATCCAGGATTTCTCACCACTTTGCACATATCCCACAGATTCTTCAGCACTAGTTAGTAAAGTGTTTCTGGTTGCCTCCCAATTGGCGTCCAGTGTGCGCGTTATTCGCCTAATCTGGACGACCTTTCGCGTAGAATAGTGGCGTATTCGCGTTTTTTGTTGAGATCTCTGAATTTATCCACATTAAGCTTGCGCTTCATTTGAAGAATTTGTGGTCGTCGGATAGCTGCTGTACACAATCTCAAGCAGGCAACCATCAAGTGGTGATCGCTCCCTACGTCAGCTCCACGTTTCGCTCGCACATTGAGGAGACATCTTCTCCATCGGCGACTTATAGCCAAATGGTCGATCTGGTTCTGTGTAACACCATCATGGGAAACCCAAGATGTTTTATGATGACTCGTGTGTGGAAAAAGGGTCCCTCCGATGACCATTTGCCGAATATTAGAAAACTCCAGAAATAATTCGCCGTTTTCGGGTCTCTTAATCCAAGGTCGTGACGTTTCGTCCATGGGTCACCATGCCTCCCCCTGACGTGTTCTAGGCTAGTGTTTTCAGTGCCAACTTGGGCGTTCATATCTCCTGAGATAATAGATAATATCACCTCTTGGAACAACCACCACGCCATTTTGGGATTCACTCTCAGGACTAACGTACAGAATGGTTTTTCCCCTGGGGGCTCGTTCACCACCTGATCCCTTCCACCTGACTTCACTCAAGCCCGAGATTTGGATGTTATAGTGCTCCATTTTACGGTCGATCACTGACTGGCGGTGCAAGGACCGAGTGATCCTAGCCCTTCCCCCGTCATTCGAGGTTCGAACGTTCCAGAAGCGAATCATAGTCCATTTTCGAGTGTCAAAAATCGTTTCTGTAGAATCTGTCCATATCCAAAGCGCTGTATCCTTTTCTCATATCAGTTAGGTTTTGAAATCACGAGTGCTAAGCCCACGACCCAGTGAATGTCCATTTTCCATTTTTTAGTGCAAGCAGGACTGGCTGTGTGTGAATTCTGCTGCCCCATCGCACAGACGAATACATATCAATTTACCGAAATTTAATTAAATATAGTTTTCCTGTTTGGCTGGTCGATAACTTCAGAATATTCCATTTACAAATTTTCTTAATTGCTATTAAGGCTCTTCTGTACCTATCCTCTTGTTTGGTGGTATACTCTAGATAAAATCCGAGAGAATTACAAGTTTGCTAGAAAGTTTGTACCGCTAAGAAATAAGGCTCTGTTAAAAAAAAAATGAATGATACAGAAGTTCGTGCTATGACTCAAAAATCTCAAAACCGGATGTCCGTACGTCTGCCAGTCTGTGTCCTTTCTAGCTCGAAAACGTGTTGAGCTAGAAAGTTGAAATTTTGTACAAGTTGTTTTTGTCAAAAAGTAAGGCCAAGTTCGTAAACGGGCTAAATTGCTCCACTCCTTCTACCCCCTCCCATACAATATGACTCAATTTCGGAATTTTACAATAAATGGGTTTTCTCAAAAAGTATGAAAGCTATTGATCTGAATTTTAATCTACAGTATAAAAATTATTCGAATACCCTCACTACTTCCACCACCTCCCATACAAACTGAACTTTTCATGAAATACTGTAAAACAATTTACACAGAACGTATAAAATTTATCGAGCTAAAATTATGCACAAAATATTTACTTGGAATTATTAGGAAGACCAAAATGAATTAGACGATTAGCTGCACTCCTTTTCAGCCCTCCCATAGAGTGTGACACCATTTAACAACTTCACAAAAAACTTCAAAACTATAAATGTTACTGATCTAAAATTTGAAACATAATAACTGCATGATGTTTTTAGTTGCTTCTCAAAAAATTACCAAAGAACCGCCACTCCTCATACCACCTCCCATACGAACTGTACAATTTCAGTAAATCAAATAAACTAATTTTCTCAGTATCTATTCAATTTTCGGAGCTTCAATTTTGTGCAAAACATTTTTATAGCTACTCTAGCATGATGTGAAAAAAATTAGTTCAATGCTGTCACCCTTTTCTACCTCTCCCCGTATAAAATTTCTTAAAATCAACAAATTTCTCTTTCATCTAGAGTATCGCATAACTGGGCTTAAACCGAATCGTAGTTCTTTTTTTTTTTTTTAAATTTTACATTTTTAAAGTATAAATGTGCAGACTGGCCGTCTTACGCGTTCTTACGTTAGTTATCAAATTTTTTTTATTTAATTTACGGCGAAAGCTTAAATAACTGCACCGTAATTTGGAATTTAGGAGGGGAATGGAGTCATTTAAAAGTTGTGTACTTCTGCTATCACGATGAGCTAAACGAGAAAACTTCGGTAACCAATGTGAGAACGTAAGACTAACTGAAATTACACATTTAAACTTTGAAAGTGTAAAATTTCGCATAAACGACCAAACCAGAAGAATACAGATTTGAAAGAAAATCATATTCATTGCAATAGTAATGTAGTAAGTCTCGATTAATTTCTTAATATAACTCCCCCCTCCTCCGACTATCGAATACCGAAAATTCAATCATCGACCAAGATTATAGCATCTTTAAGGAATATTACGATTCCATTAACCCCATCCGTAAACAATTTGTCACGGGTCTATATTGCCTTGCAATTTTCATTACCATAAGTCCCTTTCATATCGAATCCAAGACGGCTTCAACTGCAAAGGACTTTCGGCTCTCGCACCAACCCCCTGCCATCCTGCCTGATTCATTATACATAAAATACCACATGAATGGTCTGGGCAATCCTTTACAGAGGATTTGGCACCATCCGACACAATCTAATTTATGGATTTCGATTATAATACCGTAGATTTGTCTATGCCGAGGAGCGGCGGTCGAAGCAGGGTTCGGCTCGGACCAACAATAACGGTAATAGGCAAATATCTTCGATATGTCAAGTCAATGCAAGTTTAGCCCCCGAACTACCGATGTCATCCCTGCTGCATACTATACGCTTCCTCCTTTTCCTTTCAGGCGGCAAGAACGCCATGTCCATTGCTGAAACGCTCTAATCGCCACCCATGTAGGAATTCAGATCACGACGTAAAATCCATATAGGCCAAGCAGCGTCTTCTACCCCGGTCATTTGGCTCATCCTTGACATCCTTTAAGGAAAACTGAAACAGATCTCTCACAATAGTCCGTTCGCATATCCGGGACTATGTGGCAGCAACATCAGATGCATTTTGCTACACGTCAACGTTACATTTTCGGAACAATTTGCGTGTTATCCAGATGGTTATGTTGCGATCATTGAGCAAGGACTCGTTTGTTTCAAGCCTGGTGTTGTGTCATCGCCTGGAAAACAATTTCGTTCAGATCGGACCATTGCTGACCGCACTAATGCGACACTTCTTCAAAGTCTCAACGACGTGCGGAATGGGCCCGAACCCGGACCATGGTCCCATTTGAATGATTACCCAAGGACTTCGAAGTGACACTTAACACTAACCACATGGTTGATAGGTGTGGCAGATATCAGATTTGATAAATGCCATCGAGCAATGACTAATGATTCGAAAATATACGATTCGTGACTCTTTCTTCGGATCATCGTCGACCGTTTTTAAAGGCCGTCTTAACCGGCTGATGGGCAACCTACGCACGAAATTCGTGGAATCATTGCGAACAGGCCGGGGAAGGAACGACGAATAATCGTCGATCGAACAGGTAAAGTTCGCTCCATCACAATGAGAAAAGACGGTTGAATAATTTTTTTGAATGACTGTTGACCTCTGAAGGCCGTCCTTATATGAATGAATTCCTCCGACTTTCAGATCCGTGTGAGTAATCGAAATAATTGTTCTTATCGATATAATCGATCAGAAACATCGCTAATCGGTGCTGTCAGTATTTCTTTCGTGTTTGTTTCAAAGAAATAACATTAAAAGTTAAATTGCACGCTGTAATTTTGCGTCAAAACTTTCGAGAGAAATTTAGTATTCTTTATTCGAATTTAAAGGGAGATGGCCGTGTATGTGTTTGTATGGGAATAAGTATTCAAAAAATTACCATCTACTAATAAACTCATGAATGGTTGGTAACTGAAATAAGAGTCTAACAAAACAATTTAAAGCCAAAAAAGGTATTACGTATCGCTACAGATACAGATGTTCGCGATGGTGGTATAGTATGAAAATAGAGAACACAATATATAAATATACATTAAAATGAGAATAAGCAGCTTTTGATACTCATTCACTTATCGTAGTATCTTAGCAACCGCTTAGTCGAGAAAGCTGAAATTTTGATTTGGGGTTTCTGTCAGGGCTGTAGTCGTAAATCTAGCAGGCAAGTTGGAAGCTATAGTGGTCACCGGTGACCGTTGTCGCGAAATTTATAAAATCATCTTAAACTGCAATTTAACTATTCTATCCAACAATTTATTATACACTTATGTATAAAGATGTGCTCACAGTGCAAAACAAAGTCCGCGTGGTAATCAAAGAGTTTTCAATTATGTATAAGAAATACAATAACCAATTATAGCAGTTAAAATATCTTACTGTCTGTGGCTTATCTGTAATAATAAAATACAATGTTTGTCGGCATTTTTACCTCGTATGGGCAGTCTCCAGATAAATATGGAACACGCAGAGGTCCCCTTCTACGCCCTCCCATACAAAATGACACAATTTCAGAATTAGTCAATAAACGGATTTTTTCGAAAAGTATAAAAGCTATTGATCTAAAATCTAGAATGTATTATTTCTATAACCATTTCAATTGTCGTTATAAAAATTATTCGGATCCCCACTTCTTCCACCACCTTCCATACAAAATACACTTTTTCATGAAATACTATAAGCCAATTTACTCATGACGTATCTATGAATCTATGTATCTATACCTGCATGAACTTGATCGTAATGTTCAAGATCTTAACAGACAGTAATGAAAGAACACGTGCACTCTAGAGAATGTTCGAGGTCTAAAGACCTTGAAGAATCAACCAACCAACAACAAATTACACAGGCAATGTAGAGAAGCAAGCTAGGGTGTAGCCTAGTGGGTAGCGTGTTGGTCTTGTAATTTATTTATTTATTTATTTATTTAAGGACTTGATGAACAGAAAGTAAAATATTCCAATTATACAAGAGGTCCAAAACAAATATAAGTGAATTACAATATTAATAATAGAAAAAATGAAAGTTAAATAGAAATTCAATATATGTACAAAGTTATTTAATAGAAAACTTGAATTTTAAATATACCTTGAAAGATTGTAGACTGAAGTCATGAAAACTAAGGCAAGATTGATTGAACATTCGAGGCAGCCTGAGTAAGGGAGAGTGAAAATATACGTTCAGCCGCGCATGTGGTACAACGAATAGAGTATGTGATCTAGTATTACTTATATTAGAACGCAATTGAAGTTCACGTTGAAGATTAGTATTGAAAACGAAATTTACTTTAAATAAAAATAACATGTCAAAATAAATTCTTCTGTCCTTTAAACTAGTTAGGCCAAGTAATTGTAATCGACTCATGTAGCAAGTGTCAGATAAGTTCAGTTTTCGGAAAACAGATTTGGTAAAACGTCGTTGTACTGATTCCAATGCAGTCTCAAGATATTGGTAGTGAGGGTTCCAGACAACAGAACAATACTCTAGACGAGACCGAACCAAACTATTAAACAAATTCGTATAAACATGCATATTATGGAAAGTATGGGCAGTTCTTAATATAAAACCACATAATCTAAATGCGTGTTTGCAGATTTCGATTATGTGCTGATCAAACCTTAATCTACTGTCAAACATTACTCCTAAATCCTTTATGCGTGAGACTTCAACGAGGAGAGCATTATCAACATGGTAGTCAAAGTTCAGGCTACAATCCGTATTTGTATATATCATTTTAAAACATTTTTTAGTGTTCAAACGGAGGTTATTCAGCTTACACCAATCATTTAATTTATTAATGTCATCTTGAAGGATTTTACAGTCAGAAATAGACTTCACTACTCTAAATAGTTTGAGATCATCGGCATACATTAAATGATCAGATTGAAAACCCATAAGAAGGTCATTCACAAACAAAACAAAAAGTAGGCGGCCCAAGGTGGAACCTTGGGGAACACCAGACGATGCAGAGTAAGGATAGGATTGAGCACCATTAAATATGACATATTGTTTACGATCACTTAGGTACGAAGAGAACCATTGCAACAAAGAAGAATATATTCCAAACGATTGCAGTTTATTAAGCAGTATGGAGTGATCAACAGAGTCAAATGCTTTAGAAAAATCAGTATAAATCGTGTGGACAGAGAAACGATTTTCGAGCGCATATGAGACTGAGTTAGAGAAGGAAACAAGATTCGTCACAGTGGAGCGTCCTTTAAAAAATCCATGCTGATTGATAGAAATTAGGGCGCTGACTCGTGAAAAAATGTGTATATGAAGTAACTTTTCAAATATCTTTGAAAAGCAAGAAAGTAAACTGATTGGACGGTAATTTTCAACCTTATGTTTTTCACCGCTCTTAAAGATAGGTATAACGTAAGATTCCTTCCATTGAGTGGGGAAGATTCCTTCAGTGAGGGACAAAGTGAAAATTTTCGCCAAAGGTTCAGAAAGGATATGTCCAAGATTAATTACGAAAATGTTTGGAATTTCGTCTGGTCCAGCAGTGCCATTACTATCTAAAGAGTTGATAACAGCAAGAACGTCGTGGCTTTCGAACTCAGGCAAGAGATTGACATGATTATCAATGAAACAAGGAGTAGATGATGGTGAATTGGTGGAGTAGACAGATTGGAAATATTGAGAGAAAAGTTCAGCAATACCACATGGGGTAGAAGCAGTAACATCCAAGTGTGTAATACTGGAAGGGTGGGACAAAGTCGTTCGAGATGCATTAGTATAACTCCAAAACGGTCTAAGATTCCCAGTAGAAAGACAGAAATTTAGGTTGTTCACATATGAACGAAAACCTTTCTTTATTTCCGTCTTTAGCTGCCTTCTGAGATCAGCGAAACGGGATGCATTTGTAGGATTACGGTTCTTGAGAAAAATTTTTCGTGCCTTGTTTTTTATGTGTAACAGTTTAATAATGGTATTGTTGAACCATTGTGGAAAGGAACTGCGTTTAGTGGAGTAGAACGGAACATGCTCAGAAATTATTGAGTTTAAAGAACTGTAAAAATAGTCAACATAAGAGACAACGGACTCTGATTCCAGGGTTTGAAGAAGATCGTGAGTTCAAATCCCGATCGGCGCAATATATAACTCCAGCACATTGCCTGCTTGGATATAACTTGGTCACCTCAACCTACGAAAGTGGGCTAACAACCCTTCCACAATAAGTAATGAAAAATGTTAAGGAACCTGAATGTCAGGAGGCCAAGGTCCGATTTGGGCTGTAGCGCCATTGTAGGTTCTAGATGTAGAGAAGCAACATCAACCACACGTATGGGCTCGTACGACAGGGAAGGCTTGGATGACGAGGAAATACTTTACAGAAAGCAACAATAGCTACACGTAGAGATTCGTGCGACAGGGAAAAGACTCAGTCGACGAGACAATGTTTTAGAGAAGCAATTAATAGCTCTTGACCGAGAAGGAAAAGGTTCACACGACAACCGGAATGATTCGGCAAGCAAGAGTAATATAAAAAGGCGAACGTTTTTGATGAACAGTCAGTTTGGTTTTGAGCAGTCGACGAGTCAGTCGATGTTTAGAAAGCGAAAGAGTCAAGTTTGGCAAGCGATAATTTGTGAGAGAAAAGTCTAAAGTGAAAAGTAGAATGCTAATTAAATAAGCTCTTGAGGTTAAATCAAAGTGAACTTGATAAATTTACAGTTTTATTTTTAATTGAAATCCAGCGACTCCTTGCGCGCTTCAATATATTCTAACTTTCAAATAAATTATTAGGTCAAGTTCATGAACGAGCCAAATCGCTCCACCCCTTCTTACCCTCCCATACAAAATGACACAATTTCGCAATCTGACAATAAACGAAAAGTACAAATGACATTGATCTGAAATTTGGACTGTAATACTTTTATGATGATTCCAATCTACTCCACAAAAATAATTTGTGTCTCCCCCCTCCTTCCACCACCTCCCATACAAACTGTACTTTTTCATGAAAAGCTCTAAACCAATTTACTCAGTGCGTATAATAGTTATCGAGCTGAAATTGTGCACGAAATATTTATTTAAAATTACTAGTAAGACCAAAAAAAATGAGACGATTAGCTGTACCCCTTCTACCCCCTCCCAATACAAAATGACACAATTTCGTAATTTCACAATAAACGGATTTACTCGAAAAATATAAATGCTATTGATCTGAAGTTTGGAATACATTATTTTCATGATAATATAAATCTAATGTACAAAAGCTATTTAAGTCCTCCCCTTCCTTCCACCACTTCCCACACATACTGCAATTTTTCATGAAATGCTCTAAGCCAATTTACTCAGTGCGTATAAAATTGATCAAGCTGAAATTGTGCACTAAATATTTATTTAGAATTCTGAGTAAAACCGGAAAAAAATTAGACGATTAGCTTTACCCCTTCTACCCCCTCCCATACAAAATGACACAATATCACAACTTTAAAAAAGTCGATTTTCCTGAAAAGTATGAATGCTACTGATCTGCAATTTAAAACATGTCAAAAGCATGATGTTACTTTATTATTATAATAATAAAGTATTGTGATCGACACAAAAAAAAAAAAAAGTTTGCTACCCTGAAATTTTTTTTTTTCGCGATTCATGACTAAATTAGCCTAAAAATGCAAAAAAAAAAATCCGTCTGTCTGTACGCCGTCCGCCGTCCGCCGTCCGCCGTACGCCGACGTGTACGCTCAGCGCACATTAACTCCCAAACCCTTCAAGATAGAAAGTTCATTTTTGGAGGGATTGTAGATAGTTGCAGATCTCAGGCGAATACCCATTTTGGGGGGTGTACGAGTTCAGGGGGAGGCGGGGGGAGCGCTTAAACCGAAAAATACGAATTAAAATATCTCAACCATGGTAACAGCTAGGAAGCTAAAACTCAAAATACATATAGAGGAGTTTGTGGGACAACTTTTAAAAATAATTTAATTTTTGTATCCATTGGGGTGCGAAAAGGGGGGGCTAAGAACCAATTGTCGGCCGAATTTTTTTTTCAAATGACTATATCTTCGAAATTACTCAACGTAAAAAAATCATATTTAGAGACCGTCAAGGTGGTATATAGTTCCATCGGAATCAGCTTAGAAAGTGGCTAATTATTGTAAGGGGGAGGGTCAGGGGGGGTGCAAAGAAAAACACTTAAAAATTAATATCTCAACTATCTCTTAAGCTATGTAATTGAAACTTAAAACTTATATTAAGCTATACTAGGTAAATACAAAAAAAATATAACATGTTGAAATAATAGTAGTGGGGGGAAATGGGGAACATTTCAAAAATGGCGCACTTTTCAAAATTACAAATCCTTATATCTCAAAAAATAGTACTGATATTAAATCAAAAATTTGTCAGATTGTAGAACTACATAATGGTTAATTTTGGTAAAAATTTTAAGCTGAGAGGTGTAAGGGGAGGGAGGTGATAAGCAAAAATGTCGAAAATTTTGAGTGATTTATTTAGGACTCTGTTGAAAGATACAAAGTTCAAATTTTGCATGTGAATACGTCTATTTGATGTACATAGAAAAATAATAATAACTTGATCCATAATTGTTATAAACCGACCCCCCGGTCTAACGTGCACAAGGTGTTTCAAGTGCATTGAAAAAAACACATAAACTGAAAATTTTTGAGTGAAATTTTAAGGTAGAAACTTGAAAGTTTGTGAAATGCATTGAAAAAAAATTGTTAAATATACGAAATATTAACTTGTTGAAAACCTTTAAAACTTCTACCCCCTCCCATACAAAATTATTTTTTCGACCATTTTCAAGAAATCAATTATCACCTAACCATTAAAAGCTATCAAATTCAAATTTTGCAAAACAACTTACAAAAATAATTAAAATAAAATTGCGTTCAAAGTTTTAAAATCGCGCTTGCCCTTCTACCCCCTCCCATACAAAAGTATGATTTCGACTAATTTCATTAAATCAACTAATAACCAACAAATTAAAAGCTATGAACTTGAAATTTCGTACGAGCATCTAACAACAAAAATAAAAGAAAATTGCATCACAAGTTTGACGATTCCCCTACCTCCTCTACCCCCTCCCATACAAAATTATTTTTTCGAGCATTTTTAAGAAATCAGTTATCAGCTAACTCTTAAAAGCTATCAATTTCAAATTTGACATAAAAACTTATAAAAATAATTCAAATGAAGTTGCTTTAAAAGTTTTGAAATCACGCTTGCGCTTCTACCCCCTCCCATACAAAACTATGGTTTCGACCAATTTTTTTAAATCAACTAATAACCAACAAACTAAAAGCTACGAACTTGAAATTCTATACAAGCACCTTACAAGAGACGCGAAATAAAACTGCGTATCAAGTTTTACGATTCCCCTATATTCTCTACCCCCTCCCATACAAATGTTCGATTTCATGAATGTAAAATACACCGAATTTTATGAAAATTCTATGCAACTTCGTCTATGAAACACATTCTATACAGAGAATATTGGACGTGATTCAAGTAATTAATTAAAAAGCTATTAACATCCACCCACCCTTACTATTACCCCTACTCCTCCCCTCATAAAAACCCAAACTTACAGACACGAATGAAATATTGTTAACAGTCCTGCCCAAGAACTCCCTTTCACTTAGTCTTCCCTAACCACTCTAACCTGCATATTGACTTTCCACTCATCCGCAACTTGTCCCAAGAATAATAAAGTTCCGCCCGACTTGTTGGCAGTTTATTTATAGTTGTTTCTGAAAAGTCATTAAAAACTCGCCCTCCTTCTATCACCTCCCATACAAACTGCACTACTTCACTACTTCCAATACACTAATTTTCTCAGTACCTATTAAATTTTTAAATCCTAAATTTTGCATAAAACATTTTGATAGCAACCTTAGCGTCATGTGCAAAAATTAGTTCAATGTCGTCACCCCCTCTACCACTTCCCCACCAAAATTCCTTAAGATACAGAAATTTCTCTTTCATCTAGAGTATCGCACGATTGGGCTTTATGCCCAATCGTACTCCTGTTATGTTTAATTTACAAATTTAGACATTTAAAAATATGTAATCATACCTTTTCAGTTCGATAAGCGATAACGGATTTGCTCGAAAAGAATAAAAGCTATTGGCCTGGAATTTGGAATATGTTTCTTTTATGATAATATCAATCTACCGTAAAAAAATAAAGGGTGTCATCCCCCTCCTTCTACCACCTCCCATACAAACTGTACTTGTCATGAATTACTCTAAGCCAATTTACTCATCATCATCATCATCATCAATGGCGCGACAGCCCAAATCGGGCCTTGGCCTCCTGAAGTCGTCGACTCCAATCGTCTCGATCCAAAGACCGCGTCCTCCAGCTGCTAATTTTACTTTATTATTCTAATAATAAAGTATTGTGATCGACGTACGCAGTACGCCGTCCGCCGTACGCCGTACATATGGACTCATATCTCCGAGACCGTTAAAGATGGAATGCTCGTTTTCGGGTGGATTGTTGGTTGGGTAAGTGAGCTCTATTTTCTATTTTGGGGGGTGTTAGGTGGAAGGGGGAGGCGGGGGAAGGGGAAAAAGTCGAAAAATACACTTGCTAATATCTCCCTCACGAATGCAGATAGAAAGATGAAAATCAATAAACATATAGAGAGAGTTGTGGGACAAACTCCAAAAATAATTAACTTTTTTTATCCATTGGCGTCCGAAAAGGGAGGGCTAAAAACTAATTGTCGGCCGAATTGCTTTTTCAAATGATAATATCTTCGAAATTACTTATCGTAAGAAATTCATATTTTGAGACCATCAAGTTTACATATAGTTTCATTGGAATCAACTTTGAGAGTAGGTAATTATTGTAAGAGGGAGGGTCACGGGGGTGCAAAGAAGAAAAACACTTAAAAATGAATATCTCAACTATCTCTTAAGCTATGTAATTGAAACTTAAAACTTATATTAAGCTATACTAGGAAAATACAAAAAACATATATTATCTTGAAATAATAGTAGTGGGAGGAAATAGGGAGCATTCCAAAAATGGAGCACTTTTCAAAACTACAAATCCTTATATCTCAAAAACTAGTACAGATATCAAATCAAAAATTTGTCAGACTGTAGAACTACACAATAGTTAATTTTGATATAATTTTAAGTTAAGGGGTGTAAAGGGAGGGAGGTGGTAAGCAAAAATGTCGAAAATTTTGAGTGATTTATTTAGGACTCTGGTCAAAGATAGAAACTTTAAATTTGGCGTGTGGATACATCTATTTAATATACATAGAAAAAAAATAATAATCTGATCCACAATTGTTACGAACCGACCACCCCGGTCTAATGGGCACAAGGTGTTTCATGTGTAGCGAAAAAAACACGAAAACTGAAAATTTTTGTATGTAATTTTAAGGTAGAAACTTGAAAATTTGGGAAATACATTTAAAAAACATCCCTAAAAGTAAGGAATATTAACTGGTCGAATACTTCTAAAACTTCTACCCCCTCTCATACAAAATTATTTTTTCGACCATTTTTAAGAAATCAATTAACACCTAACTATTAAAGCTATCAATTTGAAATTTTGCAAAGTAACTTATAAAAATATTTCAAATGAAATTATTTTAAGAGTTTTGAAATCGCACTTGCCCTTCTACCCCCTCCCATACAAAAGTATGATTTCGACCAATTTCATTAAATCAACTAATAACCAACAAATGAAAAGCTACGAACTTGAAATTTTTCACGAGTACCTTACAAGAGAAGAAAAAGAAAATTGCTTCACAAATTTTGCAATTCACCCACCTCTTCTACCCCCTCCGATAAAAAATTATTTTTTCGAGCATTTTTAAGAAATCAGTTATCAGCTCACTCTTAAAAGCTATCCATTTCAAATTTTGCACGAAAACTTACAAAAATAATTGAAATGAAATTCCTTTAAAAGTTTTGCAATCGCGCCTGCTCTTCTACCCCTTCCCATACAAAAGTATCATTTCGACCTATTTCATTAAATCAACCAATAACCAACAAATTAAAAGCTACGAATTTGAAATTTTGTACGAATACACTACACGAGAAAGGAAATAGAATTGCGTCACATTTTTTACGATTCCCCTACCTCCTCTACCCCCTCCCATACAAATGTTTGGTTTCGTGAATGTAAAATACATAGAATCTTATGAAAATTCTATGCAACTTCTTCTATGCAACTGAGATTCTACACAAGGAATATTGGACGTGATTCAAGCAATCAATTAAAAAACTATTAACATCCACCGACCCTTACTATCACCCCTCACCCCACCCCTCAAACTCAAACTTGCATAAATAAACGAACGAAATATTGACTATATATACTGGAGCTTTTGAACGTTTCCACAAAGTGTTAAATTGATAACTGCCCTGCCCAAGAACCCCCTTTCACTTAGTCTTCCCTAACCACTCTAACCTGCATATTGGCTTTTCACGCATCCACAAGTTGTCCCAAGAATAATAAAGTTTCGCCCGACTTGTTGGCAGTTTATTTAAGATGGCTTTGCTATCTTCATCAACCTAGTCTTCCCATCGCTTGCGTGGCTTGTCTACTGGCCGGTTACCACTCGCTTTGCCTTTCAGAGCACGTTTGGGGATTCTTCTGTTTTCCATTCGCTCTACATGGCCAGCCCACTGCAGTTTACGTAGCTAGCCAATTTACTCAGTGTGTATAAAATTTAGCGGACTGAAATTGTGCACCAAATATTTATTTAAAATTGTTAGTAAGACCAAACAAAATTAGACGATTAGCTTCACTCCTTCTACCCCCTCCCACACAAAATGACACAATTTCGCAATTTGACAAACGGATTTGCTCGAAAAGTATAAAAGCTATTAATCTTAATTTTGGCATATATTACTTTTATAATAATCTAAATTTACAGTAGAAAAATTATTTGCGTCCTCCCTCTTCTTCCACCCCTCCCATACAAACTACGCTTTTTCATGAAATGCTCTAAGACGATTTTCTCAGAACATATAGCATTTATTGAGCTCATATTTTGTAATAAATACTTAATTAGTATTATCACTAAAATCAGAAAAAAATATTTGATTAGCTTCACTGCTTCTACCCCCTCTCATACAATATGACACAGTTTCACAACTTTACAAAAAATCGATTTTCTTGAAAAGTATGAATGCCACTAGTCTGAAATTTAAGGGATGTCAATTTTATAATATTCCTAGTTATTTCTGAAAAAATCATTAGAATTCTCCCACACTTTCTACCACCTCCCATACAAACTGCACATTTTCACTAAATCTAACTCACTAATTTTCTCTGTTCGCATTCAATTTTTGCAGTAAGCATTTTGTATAAAACGTTTTTGTAGCTACTTTAGCATGATGGGGAAAAATTAGTTCAATGCTATCATCCCTTCTAACACTTCCCATACAAAATTTCTTGGGATCACAAAAAATTCTATTTCATCTAGATTATCGTAAGATTGCGCATTACGCAATCGTAGCCCTGTTATGTTGTAATGACATTTTGAAAAGCATACTTTGTTAAAATCTTTTACAGTGGTAAAAGAATCGATCGCGCGCACTTACATAAATAAATTGAAATGAAAATTAATACTAATCGTAACACTCCCTCCCGGTATATCGGTCAGGGGTTGATCGATCTACCTAATTCTTGCAAGTTCGTCGTAAGAAGCTCATCCCAATCCAGAGTTGATCGCGAAATTTCTTGCAGCAGTATCTTAACGTAAATTAAGTCGAAAATTGACATCAGGATTCTAAATGCTTCGCGTTTTGTTGGACGGCGTTTTCCGTACAGAATGTCGCTGTTCATCTTGCTCGGAGTTAAAATGTACTTAAATGTGTCCATTGCGTTAAGTTTGGATGGGATCCATCTCCATTCCTTTAAGTCGGTCAACTCAAGTATTTTACAGATTCGAAAAGAAACGTACTGCAGATACCTTTTTGGATCGGAACTCCACCAATTTAAAACGGTTTTTGAGTCTGACCATATAATCCTTTGATCAATTATGATTGAGTGACCTTCGATTATGCTCTTTGCTAGTCGCACTCCAATAAGTGCTGCTTGTAGCTCGAGTCGAGGAATAGTTATTGGTTTTTGAGGAGCGACTTTTGTTTTTTCACCTACTAGTGAGTACTCTATAGAATTTTCGCATTCTATTCTCCGATAGGCCACTGCAGCACAAGCAGCTTCATTCGCGTCTACAAATATGTGCAGCTGTACAGATTTGTGATCAGTTGACAGAAAAGTGGAGTACCATCTTGGGATTCGTAGTTCTTCGAGTGGAATATATGTAAGCGGACGAGAGTTTACTATATTCTCCGCCTCCATCATAAGTGTCCGAAGTAATTCGTCGTTTGAATTTCGCGATGGCATCATAATCTTTTTTATTGATTGAACTAGGCGTTCCCAGCTCCCTCCTATATGAGGAGCTGCGGATGGGTTAAAGTTCACTTCAGCGGTTCCCCTGGAAACGGGATTTCCTGTTTTGTGGTCAACTCCGAACACTTTTTCGGCGTAGCAGCGATTGATTTGGATAATTGCGTTTCTTCAAATTTCTCATTTTCGGAAGTAACTGGCTTTTCGATTTCTTTTACTTGCTTGTTAGCTTTAAATGACTTAAATGTACTTCCTTTCTCGCGAACGTATTTTTTCTGAAGACGTTCCCGAACTGAAAGGAGTTTTCCGCCAGTTTGTAGCTATTCCTTTTACTGATACTTCAGTAATTTTAAGCGATGTCGCAGATTCCTTGCTTTTCTGTTCCGGTTCTTTGACTGGTTTTCCTGGTGTTTCGTCTACTGTCTTCACTTCTTCTTACTTATCTTTGGCTTCTATCTTTTTATGAACTTTCTTCGGAAGCTTACTTACTGTCTTGGATTTTTCTTTTAATTCTACAGACTTTGTTTTGACTTCTTTTGATTCGAGCACCGCATCGGGAACCTTAATGCCAAGGTTTTCATTTATTATAAGATCCTGGACTTTTATGTGTAGTTCACGATGCGGATTACAGTCGCAGATGTGCATACAATGATGTAAGCTGCTTTCTGGAGAGATTGGTACATTCGCTTCAGTGCAAGGTCCATATAAAGTCCATCCGACCGGTTATATTCCGATTAGCAGTCTGGGAGTTGCACTATGGTAGGAAATCAGATTTACGCCTTTTAGATGTCCACACGATTTTAGTATTGAAGATGGAATGGATTGCGTAGGTAGATTTAGCTCTTTCACAGTTCGCACGTCCCGGATTTTATATTTGGAAGAATTTTGCTTCATTCCAGAGATCTCAAAGGATAATCTCTTTGAGCTTGGTTCAGTTCGCACAGTATTAGCGGTCCGTTTGATGCAAAGACTCTCCAGCGTACCCGAAAGATTCAACTCATTTGCTAAGTCTTCTTCTATGAGCGAAACAGATGATCTCTCATCAAAGAATGCATACGTCTGTAACGTTTTGTTTTGACTGTAAAGCTTTACAGGTATTACTCGGAAGACCATTGTCATTTTCGGCTGCTGGTGAGTATTGTGAGATTATGCTCTGTAGTTTGAGCTATCGCTTACTTCGGGATCTTTACTGTCATTGTGTAGTAATGTGTCTGAAACTACAACCATTTTGTACACAGATGTTGTCCGATTTGCACCGGTTTTGATTATGGCGTCCCAAGCACTTACGACAGAGTCCATGTCATCCAAATTCAATTTAAATGCAAGTTACTTTGCCCTGAATTTCCCACTCTGCCCAGGGCAAACTCAAATCTTGATCTCTGCATCGCTGATACACGACTTAATTTTGACTTCCCTCCGAACCAGCAAAAACTTGAAACTCTTCCTTACGATAGCGATCATCAGGCTATCGTAATGACGCTCTCAACTCTGGATCCAATTAGTTTTCTTGTCCAGACACAAGATGAAAATCTTCGGTTCAATTACAGGAAAACCAATTGGAATCTATTTCAAAAGCGAATGACCAGGGACTTTTAAGGGAAACATTCTCCGGTCAAAAACAACATAAATCTGACAAATTCAGAGATTGACCAACATTTGAGAGAGATTGAGGATTTGACTTTGTCAACAATAGAACGTACTGTTCCAAAAATCAAATCGAAAAATAGTGTTAAAAAAATAAAAAAAAATTACAAAAAATGAAAAGCTTTCTTTTGTTAAAAATTAACAACATTTATCGACGACTAAAGGACTATAATCACCCGATGCTACACACACTTCAACATTAAAGAACGTACGGACACTTTTAAAACAAAATTACATAAACGAAATTAACAGACGATGGACAGAAAATTTAAAAAACATATCACAGACAAAATGTACGCAACTATTAATTCACTGTTTCGACCAGAAGGGTAATACCAACTTTAAAAATTCATCAGATGGACTTGGACAGTTTGAATATAAGTGGGCTGGACTAGAGATACTCGATACACACTAACACTTCTGTCCTAATAGAGTTTGGACAATGCCCTAATACCAACAGTTAAGACTGCATTTAGAAGCAATTTTATATTAATTTGTCTCTTCCATCCAGTGCTTCACCTTATTACGCAAATACTCTATTATAACACCTTTACGATACATAAATCTGGCCAGCGTGATGTTGTAAGCAATAACAGACCAATTGCCATTCTTCGTTATGTTGTTAAATTATTTTAGTCAATTGTTTACAACGTTTTGTATTTTGTTTTGGCTTTGTGAAAGGCAGTTCCACCGTTACTCATCTGATGCAAATTTCTAACATCTGTGTCTCTGCTCTCGAGAAAGATCAGCAGATTGACTGCATTTAAACAGACTTCAGTAAAGCTTTCGATAAAACTGATCATCTTATTCTTGTGCACAAGCTTAACTTGCTTGGTTTTCTTGTGGGCTTTGTTTCGTGGATTAAGTCATATTTTACTAATCATGTTCAAAAAGTGCAATATCTTGGTGCCTTATCTTCTGAAATTTATAATACTTCCGGTGTTGCCCGCAACGATTTTTCACTTAAATCGTCGTTTCGGTATGCATGTTTTCTAAACAAAAAAAATTTTTGAAGTCGTTGGAAACTCGAACATTTTTTTTTTCAAATATTCTTAACTGAAAACCTTAATGAGAGAACTAGCTTAATGGTAATGTGATTGGTTGTTTGGTTTTGAAATTATTAACAACTTTCGTGAAAAGATTTCCAGATTCTACACTGTTACGCTTCATTATTCGATGTTTTGGTCTCTGCTGAGACTTTTATCAAATGGTCTCAGCAGAGACCGAAACGTCACGAATAATAAAGCGTTACAGTGTAGAATCTGGAAATCTTATTTTTCAATTCGAAATACTTTGTGAAAATATTCACCAAACCAACTTTCGTGCATGAAGTTAGCACAAAAATATAAAAATGAAATTTTTTAACAACATTGTGTTATACATTGTAAGGAAGTGATTATGTTTTTTCCCGTAACCGTAAAATAGTCCTTCCCACAGAGTGAACGAGTTAGAAAGTTTTTCAAATTTCAAATTTTTTTTTTTTTAATAATATTACATTCTATAATAGTTCTTTTAACTGTTTTTTTTTAACTTTTTAGCGAGATAATTTTTCTTTATTTATTTAAAATAAATTTTCTGACTATTTAAAGGTTCATCGAATTTGCAAAGATAATTTTTTCCAGTCAGCTCCTGGCTATCCAGCTAATCGGATTCCTCTTTTTCAGTCAATTTATCACTACTACAACTATTTTCAGCTATTCGCATAATTTTTCGATTTGAAATTATCTCATCTTCAACGAACACGCATTTCCGGTTTACAAGCCAGAATTATTTGTCAAGATAGTTTACCGGGTAAACATAATTCGCCTCCCGCTTTTCGAATCGAAGATCTTCAACCTAATTTATTTCTGACAAAAGTTATTTGCCAATTATTTATTTCAACTGCCGGAATGTTTCGCTCAACATTTTTTTTGCGTGCAACCGCTAGTTTTTCTGCACGAACTGCTGTTGAAACAGCAACCAGTCGCTAATTTGAAAATATTTCTTACCTAGTATCTCCGTACTTTTCAAAATTCTCAACATTTTGAATTTTTTTCCTGTAAATTCCCATGAATTCTAAAATATATTCAAATAAAATTCCCGCCAACTACACAATTGCCCAAATTTCCCATAGGGAACTACACGCAGAAACGCGGTGTTGACATTTCAATCATGCTGACATTTCTCCAAAACGAAATGACTTCACCCGTAAACTGTCAGCTGTCAAGATTAGCGCAATAATGGATGGGCCAAACGAATTATCTTTAGCAGAAATTCGGAAATTTATGCTCGCGAACGGGTGTAAAGTGACAAATCATGCTCTAGTGAAATACTTCAAACGATTCCTCACCAACCCCGACACTCAAAGTAAGTTCACGCCCTAAAATCACCGCAATATCGCGTTTGTTTTGATTCGTCATCCGAATTGCAGACCACTTGTTGCTCGGCATTGTCACTAATTTCACCCTTTATTTACATTGCAGACGAGGCCCGGAAACAATTCAAGACCTATGTGAACATTTTGTCGACGATTAAAAATGAAAACAATCAAAAGTACTTGATTTTACGAAAGAAATATCTGACCGAGTGTCCATCGGAAGACGCAGAAGATTTATGCGAGAGTCCGATGAGTCCGGGTGGAATGTCCTTGAATTTGGAGGCCGAAGGTAGTTCGCCCTTCAGGCAACCGCCGCCGTATAAGCCGCCACCGGAAGTGTCGCCCGCGGCAGTGAAAGTGCCAGTGCTCCAGACCGAGACCAAGGAGAATTACAAGGACTGTATAAATGAGTTCGAGGCGGTCGTGAATAGGCTCGATCCGAATCGGTTAAAAAAGGAGCCGCGCGAAGAGGAAGCCGCTCTTCCTGCTACGCCACCATCGGTTCCGCCGCGTAAACGCCAAAGTACGGATCGGTCGTCGATTTCGCGCGAAAGTTCCGTGGATGAGAACAAGGAGAATAAGTTTCTGTCGTCCAGTGATCTGTCGGAGAAAAGTGAAATCGTAAAGGGCTCGGAAAATTCGATGAGTGTTAAAGAAGCCACGAAGAAGTTTAATAGGTTGGCGTCCGAGGAAGAAGCGAAGGTCTTGTCGCCATCGCCGAAGAAGAAACCCGAAAAGGTAAGTTCATGATTATTGGCGGTTCGGTTTTGTTCGGATTATCTCTGCGATAAGAGATTACGTTTATCTTCTTTCGGAAGTCTCAATTCCCCAACAAAACGTCATCGTCTATTTTTGCACGTGAGCCACAATTGAGTGTTGTCAGAAAAAGATCATTGGGATAATGTGTACTTTGTGTGCAGCAGGATTGAGCTACTTGGTGCAGCCTAGTGGGTAGCGTGTAGGTCTACAATGCCAAGGTCGTGAGTTCAAATTCTTGTCGACGTATAATTCTAGCACCTCGATCTGTGTCAGTGAAAATTCATAGCTAGATGTTTTTATTAAGGAACCTGTAGGCCAGGAGGCCAAGGATCACTTTAGGCTGTATTGCCATTGAAGAATAAAGACATGAGGTGCTACCCGACCAAAACTGTGCTCAATTGGCCGATCGGAAAGAATTTCTTCTGTAAAACTCAGATAAACTTTTTCTTGGCCCTGGGTTGGGTTAGAATTCTCGAACTCAATTTAGTTAATGGGCACATGAACATTCCCCAATAAAGGATAAATAATCAATCAACGAGTATGCAGAAAAATTGCTATACGGCTGAAATATAATTGTTGGCCTGTGTCGAAGTTCAATTATATCATCGAATTCACAAAGAATTGATATTTGAGATGGCGTCCTCTCCAACTCTCCGTGATATGAGCTTGGTTCTTCCCTTTTCATTGTCTTGTTACGAAATCTATTCTGGTTGCTTTCCATATCCTTTTAAGTATTTGATTCATAGCTAGTAAGCTTCTAGCTTCTAGAAATAGTAAGCTTCTAGATGCTTCAATGGTTTTCAGTTATTTTTTAATCTTAACAATCAAGCCGTTCACATTTTTCCTCAAGTTATGGGCGCTCCAGAGCACCTATATTTAATAACCACCGAAATACTCGCCAAACTGTACGTTCACACGAATAGACTGTAAAGCCCTTGCCGTGGAGAGCAGTGAAGTTCATGCAGTCCTTCAACCCTCGGACGACAGTGTTGTAGATTGCATTACCAGGCAATCCCTTTTCCACTGAATACAACCTCCAGCAGTTTAAGAACAACGTTCACCGCCACTTCAAACTCTTCTCTCTTGTGTTTCCCTGCTAATTTCCCTATTTCCACTTGTTTTCCTTACCCATGTCGAATTAACTGTGCATCGCACTTTAAATGCTGACCCCCTACGTTTATTTCGGTAAGAAAAGGAAAAAGTTGGATGTGAACGTGATTCCAAGAATACGGAGTTGTTTTTGGATGGGTATGGTAGAGTCTCATCGATGTCAATGGAGCGAGATTTGCAGGACGTTTTCCGGCAAGGTTGGTATTATTGCGCCAACATGCTGGGCTCAGAGATTGTGCGACCGGTGGAAGGCTTGGAGTTTGCTCTGTACAGCAACCGGTGTGCCAGGATGTAGAAGTGTTGCAGGTGATGACCGACAACGTGGATCCTTGTGTGTCTCCGTTGTCGACTGGGAGGGGGTAGGAGTAGTTACCGTCAACTTTAACTTTGATTTCGGCGAGAGGAAGGAGTGCAGCAGTTTAAGGCATTTTTTGGTGATACCCCAAGCGTGTAGCTGAATTAAAGTCGATGTAAGGAGTACACGCTCAAATGCTCTCTACCGCGACTGGTTGAAGTACGCTGCGGTGCTCGAGAAGGTGTTCAAGGTTATGCTCGCCGCGTCCAGGATGGAAACCGTGGTGCTCGATCTCTAAGTATGTCTCTTCTGCCAGAGTGAGCCTTTTTGCTAAAATCTTCTCCAAGGTTTTAGAAAGGACAGGCAGTAGTAATATTGGACGATAGCTATCGAGTAGGTGCGTATGCTTACCACTTTAGGGAATAGATTTAAGGATTGCGATTTTTTATGAGTGAGTGAGGATGCCGGTAAAAAGGATATTTGTAAATAGGAGAAGAAAACGCGACTTAAATTCAAGTGAGGAGTGTTTTATCATTGCGTACGATATTTTTTCGTCTCCGGGTAGCGTGTTTTTAGCAAGGTTCAGTTGGTGCATCAATTCAGCTATTATGAATGGCGCTTGGAGGCATTCATACGTCAGTGGTTGAGGTGAGAGTAGATCATGTTTGAAATTGAGTTTTTCTTTGATGAGGTTGGGAGGAAAGGATAAATTGGAGACGTGTTTACTCCATTTCGTGGCAAGTAGATAATGGTAAGTAAGTTCGTAACACGAGTACTCGATACCGACTGAAATCCGAAGTAACAAGTACCGACGCAGATTTATATTCGTTACTTAAGTAACGAAATGAGCTCCCGAAAAAGTAACTAAACTGTCAAAACGTTTCATTACTGTTTCGTTACTCGAATATTCGTTCCACGTAAAAACAGTACCTATACCGAAAGTAACGTTTAATTGCTTTTTTTGGTACATCACAGAAAGGAAACCTACACTTGTGCATAACGCCGTACCACCATTCCAAAGCAAGAACGAGAAAGAATACTTTTACTCTGCCTTAGAGTAAAGTCTGCTGATGTATTTTTTTCGTTTTGTTTCTTCTAACGCCAAGAATATTGTTGAGTGGAGTTGTGGCGCTCGGCGGTGGAGCAGGCAGTCGTTACTAGTGTTAGGGTTGTGGGATCGATGATATCAGAATTTGAGGAATTTTTGTTGCAGAAAATTTCGATTTAATAAAAGTTATTTCATTCACATTGTCGATTTATTTATGTTAGTTTTTAATCGAATTTTCTACTTAGAAGATGGATAATTAAAAATCAGGTTTGGCATCATTGTGTTGATACACGAACTAGGCCAACGAATTCAAGAGTGACTCACAAATGATTTCATGTTGTAAATAGTTACTGCATGTGGCATTAGAGGAAATTTCTTCTATTTGAATTTATGATTTGCAAAAGTGGTTTCCCCATCCCTGCAACATGATATGGCGGTTATTTCAAACAAACGAATACCCAGTAACGAATAAAATGTAACGATTACTTTCCTTAAAGTAACGAGTAGTTACTGGTACCGAAAAGTAACGAAACTTGACATAACTAGTGTATAAAATATTTGGGTGGGATCGTACTTACATAGTTGAGGATTGGTGAGTAACATACGGAAAATTTGGAGGAGCTCAATCTGATCTCGGACGTATTGGGTGTGAGTCTAAGTGTTGACGAATGTTTGCCATGAGATACGTTTGGAAGCTTAAGATTCCCGTCGTAGTAAAGATATTGACTTATGGTGAGCAATAGCGTTGGGGTGAGTGGGAGATCGCTGGAATTGTTTCCAGTAGGCAATCTTAGATTGGATGCGTTCAGCTATACGGGAAGGGAACGAGATAGGACGTCTACGTGAACTTTAGGACATCAATCAATCAAATCAAATTCCTGTTAAGACCCCGTATAGCGGCATAGGACAGAAAAAATTCTCTTCCACAAGATTCGATCCTGAGCATCGACCTTAAGCTTTTGCCAGGACATGTTTCTTCCTCTGGACTTTAGAACATAGGTATGGACAAAGAGGCGGCAGAACGAAATATTTTTTTAAGTTTGGCTGCTTCTTGATTGGGATCGGCAGAGTGTGTGGATTGATGCCAAAGGTGTTGGGAGGTCAGCCAAAGAGGTGTCAGTTGGCCAAGTTATTTTTGAATCGGGGTATGTGTCTTTGGGGTTCAGGACGGATGAGTTTGGTTGCGCCATTTCGGATAAAAATGGGTAGGTGGTCACTACTCTCTGATATTAAGTGTTTCATCCATTCGAGAAGAGGAGAAATGTCAGGAGTGGCAACGGAAATATTTATAGCGGTCATCGTATTCCTGGTAGTTATGTGAGTAAGTGACACACTTAATCCATACACGCATACTTCGAACGATCCTCAAGTTAACAATAGGAATGGTAGTACACCTATTTGCACTTCATTTCTTGACCCGCTCCTTCCGCCAATTGTGAAGCTCACAATAAACTCTGAGGGTTCCTCTGAAAATAGATACTTGCTATCGCGGTTAAGAGATCATAGAATTTTCGATAACGTGCGGCTTTATCTCGCCTATCTGCACAACAAATCTGACACGACCTGCATATATGGCAAAACTAAGACCAGTACGATTCTGTCTATTCAACAAGAGGGACTTTCAACTGATATTAAGAGCTTACGACAAGTTTATACACGCTTTCATGAACAATTCAGCCTTTCTCCTGAGCAAGTTCAGAAAGATCTCGATGCTTATGGCTCGCATGTTTCTTCAAGGCACATCTCTGATCTCCAAAGAGCACGTGAAGATCATAACAGGTTTTTTCGTGCCTAATAGTCTAGCACCTAATGACCCTAATTCTATCACTAACACTACTGTTAACTCATCTCATAATTCTGGCAGTCAGCTGCGTATCCTAAAGAAAGTTAAAACTATTCCAGATCTTTTCAATAATGCTAATGAACTGAATTTCTATTTTCATAATATGTCAAGAATGAGAGGCTCTCTGCCTCAGTTTCGTAATGATTTGGCAAACTGTCCTTATGACATTGCAATGATTACTGAGACTTGGCTCCTCACAACGCACTTGGATGCGGAAATCATCCCTCCTGGATGGTCTATTTTTCGAAATGATAAAATTAAACCAACCTTTTTGGTCGATCAACGAGGAGGTGGTGTCTTTATCGAAGTTAACAATAAGCTTTCTAGCTGTCTCATACCGGTTCAAGTACCCAATAATGCAGTTTTTGAAGTTTCTGCATGTAAAGTTCAGTTGAAGGATAGAAGTCTGGTCTTAGTCTGCTTCTACATCCCTCCTGACTCTGTTGAGCAGCAGTATGCTGATCTTGCGGAGTCCATCTCGATGTTACATTCATCTATCCTTCCGGGTGATGAATTATTATTGTATGGCGACGCAAATCTCAGGGGCGTTAAATGGGAGCCCAGCGAATTTTGCAGTTCCGTTTTTGACCCATCTAATATCAAAAAGCATCATGTTACTTTTTTATCCGAAATTCACTCGCTTGGTTTGTTCCAATTATGTAATAAAATTAATAAATTCGGAAATGTTCTGGACCTCGTTTTCACTAGTTTCACTTCAAACTTTTCTTTAACAGAGGCTTCCTCTACTTTGACGAAAAAGACGAGTGTTTACCACAATATTCTTGCCTTAACTTATTTCTCTTCCAACCATGAGTTTCGTAGTGACTCTAATATGATCATAACCTATGATTTTATCAACGCTGACTATGAAATGATAAATTTTGAAATTTCTAATTTAGATACTTCTGACGACATCGTTGATGTGAATGTTGAAGCTGAAAATCTTATTGCCACTTTAATGCTTATAATAGATAAATACACCCCCAAACGTATTAATACCAAGTTATCTTGTCCCCCGCATATGGATAAAAGCCTTAAAATATTGCGTAACAAGCGCAACAAGGCCTACAGAAAATGGACAAAATCTAAATTGACCATACTAGATTTCTGCATCTGCGCGAGCAATTTGAAATTAGTGAAGCGGAAGCCATTGCACTTTATGACCGTAAGATAGTAAATAGTTTGATTGATCGTCCTAAAATGTTTTGGCAACACATTAATGACAAGCGCGGTACAAGTGGCTATCCAGCTTCTATGAATCTCGGTGATCGCCCATCTTCCGATCCTAAAATAATTGCAGATTTGTTCGCCAATCATTTTAAATCCAAAATAGCTAAGCCATTCAAGTTTGATCCTAGCAGGTTTTCTCATATTCCTGTTCATGATCAGAAGCTTACTGATGTGGTCCTAACTATTGATCAAATAACTTCAGCGTTGGTTGACCTAAATACTAATAAAGGTGCTGGCCCAGATCTCATTCCCACAATTTTTTTAAAAAAAACTGCCCATACTGTATCTCGGCTATTGTCACCCTTATTCAATGCTTCCCTTCAGCAATCAATATTTCCTTTATGTTTTAATCAGCGCATATAATACCTATTTTTAAGTCTGGGGATAGATCAGACATTCGAAATTACAGAGGAATTAGCATTTTATCCTCTATTGGTAAAATTTTCGAAAAATTGGTTACGGAAATATTAGTGGATATCGTTAGTCCAATTATCCATCCGTGTCAACATGGTTTCTTAAAGGGTAAGTCAACCGTCTCTAACCTGTTGGAATATTCTACCTTCATTAGGCAAAAATTGTGTAACAGAACTCAAGTAGATTCTATCTACACTGATTTTTCTAGCGCTTTTGATGTTATAGACCACGGTCTACTACTTTTCAAGTTGGAGCGTTATGGTATAAGAGGTGTTTTTTTGAAGTGGTTGAGGTCTTACTTGATGGATCGTACACAACAAGTTAAATTCTCATCACATCTTTCTAAAACGACTACAGTCTCCTCTGGCGTTCCTCAAGGTAGTATATTGGGGCCCCTTTTATTTATAATTTTCATTAATGACGTGCCATTACTCTTGAACGATTGCAAAATATCCTTTTACGCTGATGACTTAAAAATCTTCAGAGCTATTGACTCAAATCAGGATTGTCTTATATTGCAAAACAATATTGACATTTTATCTGATTGGTGTTTGAACAACGCTATGCAATTAAACGTAAAAAAATGTGCAGTAATAACATTTTCTAGAAAAATAGCTGGTTCTTTGCAGTATGACTACAATATAAGCAAGGAAAAGTTAAAACGTGTCTCTCAAATTAAGGATCTTGGGGTAATATTTGACACAAAGTTGACCTTCAAGTCCCACATAGATAAAATTTCGAACAGTGGTATGGCTATGTTGGGTTTCTTAAAAAGGAGAGTCAAGGAATTCAATAACCTACATTTATGTAAAACTCTTTTCTGTACGTTGTTGTTGCCTCTGCTTGAATATGCAAGTGTTGTCTGGTCACCTTCCACTCAGGTCGACTCATACAGGGTTGAAAGAGTACAAGTGCAATTCCTACTGTTTGCTTTATGAAGCCTTCAGTTTAGTAGCTACCGTTTGCCTTCTTACAAATGTAGGCTACTTTTGCTTGATATGACCACGCTTGAAGAGAGCTTGCTTCGGAAGAGAGAGCTTGCTTCGGCAATCCTTGCATTCGATTTAATTAATTATAATTTAATTTCGGACGAGCTCCTTTCCCGCTTTATATTTGTTGATCACAGGTTTAGTCTTCGAAACAATAGAATTCTGAAAATGGAGAATCATTCTTCTAATTTCATGTTGAATGATCCTATTGCTTGTGCCATAAAAAACTTTAATTTGCATTCAGATTGCTTCAACAGTTCTGTAAGTAGAAATACTTACAAAAACAAAATAATGACTAAATTTAAGACTTTATTTGTAAGATAATATGTAAGATATTATTAAAATTCTTAGGTCTAATACAATCATATTTTGTTTGCTGTTTAGATTATTGCAGTCGTAGTAATGGTTATTTAGTTTTCTTTATGTATTTCTAATTTAGAATTAAGAATGATTGTTATTTATTCTATTATTATTATTTTTCTTTGTAAAATAGACTTTAGTTGTCTACATATATAAATAAATAAATAAAGACCTTCAGGTTCCTTAACATTTCATTTTTTATTGTGAAAGGGTTCTTAGCCCTTCGCACAACCCTCTATCTAAGAATTTTCATTTCCGTAGATTGAGATAACTAAGGTATACCCAAGAAGGCAGTGTGCTGGAATTATGCGTCGAGCGGGATTTGAACTCACGACCTTCGCATAGTAGATCAACACGCTACCCACTAGACTACACCCTAGCTTCAATGTTCCATTGTAAGATGAGTAAGTTAGGGCGATCTATGATTGGATTCGAGATTGATATTTGGCGTTAATTAGGTAAAGTGGGTGGATCGGTGACAGGTGAACGGGAGATTTGTTTGTTCGTCGGGATGATTTGTGTTCGATGAAGAAGAGTTGAGATTTTGTGTATATGGAGCATTCTGGTCCATTAAGCTATTGTTTGGCAAATGTGTGCGCTGCTTGTGAGTAAGAAATGATGGTAGCTATGTCTTTAGTATAATTTTTTATTTGATGTGCATTTTGTTTTGCTGAGTTGCGTTTGAGCTCTGTAATGTCGTCTTCTAATGTAATTTCGTGGTCACTTTCGGATTCGGGTGTGGTATATTTGTTTTAAGCTGTTAGAAAGGTTGATATTGGTGCTGATGATGCTGTTTTCGTTGTAGTTGGTGCGGTTTTTTATGTGATTCTCAAATGAGGGAAGTAGCTAGAGTGAGTGTTGGGTAAAAATTGGGCGTTTCGTTTAGTTTCATATTCTTAATTTTGTCGGCATATAAGGTTCTCGTTCGTTTTTTGAAGTAGTTTTTGGGTCATATTTTAAGATGGCCCATACAGCTTTGGCTGAGACACGTCTGCCAGCGATGATTTTGTACACAGACTTGTGCTTCAGAGACGACGAGCAGCCTTGGTCGTAAAACTTATGGTCGTTGGAAGGACAATTAAGGCGCTTGGTTATAGAGCAAGCATTGTTCTGCTCAGGCTGACAACATTCATGGCATCTAAGAGGTTTTTTTTTACATCATTTCATAATGTGACCCAACTCCTGACAGATGACACATCTCATCGGGTTGGAGATGTATTCGTCGACGGGTACTCTCTCCCAGATTGATGTATTCAGAACATAAAATATCTTCGAATGATAAAATGATAGCACCCGTAAGTGCTTTGGGGTCCGTTGCTTAAAATTTTCGAACGGAGAATACGCCTTGTTCTCCCAGCTCCTGTTCGGTAAGACCAATGGTGGTCCTGGAGTATATGCGTCCTTGCGAATGGTTAAGGCTGCATAGTTACAATTACTGGGATCGTGTCGATTCTGGTTGTTTTCAAAAATTTATCAGCGATTTCACGGTTCTTAACTTTAATAAGAAAGTCGCCAGTACGCTTAGCTATTGTTTCGCAGATATTTTTGTCCACGGTTTAATCCCTCGGGTCATTTAGAATGGGTAGTACTGGTTCAGGGGCTTGTACCCTTTTCCAAATTGCCATCTGCTTTCATAGTCATGAAACGAAGAAGCGAATTGTTTACATCCTGTGGGGTTGGCAGATGAGGGAATTGCTCCTGCTATTTTTTCTGCTTAAGTTAGTGCACCGGACTCAGGGTGGTACGGCTAAGGTGTCTTCACATCTTGCACTGAGTCAGTCTCGTAGAATTTTTTGAGTAGGCTGCGCACACACGTCTCAGAATGTTTTGTTCGAATTTTGCGCATCGTAACTGCGATTGAGAGCGAATTTTGGTAATAAAATTCGACGACTGTGTATCGTTCCATGGTAAATTTCCCGCGTTTATTGATGACAGCTGTCAAGCGTCCAGCTGTCAAATAATAGGCCTTTCCAACCTTACACCTCTTACTCAAACACCTATATCTAGGAGCCAATCTCTTTAATGAGCAATGAAATGGCCGGCACGTGACTGATGTCACGCGTTGATCGTTTTGACGAAATTTTCGATGACATTTTGCCATAGTACCGGCTTCAATGCCTCAACAAATCTCGACTTTCAAATCAGGAATCGTTTTTGGGTTATTGGCATAAACCTTTGATTTCAAAAAACCGCAAAGAAAGAAATCCAATAGCGTCAAATCGCATGATATTGGTGGCAATTTACATCGCCGCGGCGCGTTTCACTCGCCTTGTGGCAGGTTGCGCCGTCATGTTGAAAGCACATGTCTTCGAGATATCCATTTCAGCAATTTGCCGCCAGAAGTTGTTTATTATCTCACGTTGACAGTGACTGCATTGCCGTCCGCATTCTCGAAGAAGAACGGTTCAATCACTCCCTCAGCCCAAAATGCGCATAAGATAGTGACTCCCGGTGGACGCATGGGACGTTCAAGGATCACTTTTGGATTCGCAGCTTCCCAAATGCGTCAATTCTGCTTGGCGACATAGCCATAAAGTTTGAAATGCGCTTCATCAGAGAAGATGATTGTCTTTGAAAAATCGCCATTCACTTGTTATTGCTCTAAGATCGAATTCTATACGTTGTCAAGTCAAATTCCTAAGACTCCTATAGTGGTATAGGACAGAAAGAGCTCTCTTCCACAAGGTGCGATCATGAGCATCGGCCCTTAGCTGTTGTCAGAACTTGTTTATTCCTCTGGCCTCCTGCTCAACTGCTCGCACCCATGTGATTCGTGGTTGACCATCCCGACGTCTTCCTTGAGGATTATAATCCAGAACCTGTTTGGCGATGTTTCGCTCTGGTTTCCTCAAAGTATGACCGATCCACTGCCACCTCCGCCTTTGAATCTCAATGCCTATTTTGGTCTGTCCAGATGTACTGCAAAGAGTATCCCTAAAATGCGTCGGAGGCATTGGTTCACAAAAGTTTTTGGTAAGTCGAACTGTAAATTTGCACGTAGTACAACCAAATAACAGGACTTGTTTATTCCTCTGGCCTTCTGCTCCACTGCTCGCATCCATGTGGTACATGGTCGACCATCCCGACGTCTTCCTTGAGAATTATAATCCAGAGCCTGTTTGGCGATGTTTCGCTCTGGTATCCTCAAAGTGTGACCGATCCACTGCCACCTCCGCCTTTGAATCTCAATGCCTATTTTGGTCTGTCCAAATGTACTGCAAAGAGTATCCCTAAAATGCGTCGGAGGCATTGGTTCACAAAAGTTTTAGGTAAGTCGAACTGTCACTATTCCACGTAGTACAACCATATAACACGTATTTGACGCATACATCAAATACTCGTAGCTTCGTGAGAAGGGAGATCTTTCTTAACCTCCAGAGAGGGGAAAGGACTCTACGTTGTGCGTCAAAAACGTCAAAAACTGTTAAACAAATTCAAAATAAGTGGCTTTGATGGGACACCCTTTACTTCTAATAATAAAATTCAAAACACAAAAAAAAAACTAAGCTGCAAACCAACAGGATCACAATGGCGTGGCATGACTTCATAGCTAGGGGAAGCAATTATTTTTTAAATATATTTGTTTATTACGTTTAAGCAATATGTTATAAATATTACTAAAACCCTTCTTGTCAGTTGCTTGAAACATTAATAATGTTGAGACCACCCAGGAATCACGAACGTGATATAAAGAACGATTTACATTCAGTCCTACTACCACACAGGAGCTTATAGCGCATCAATTAATAAATTAATGGACAATCCATATTGTTCAATCCTTTCAATAGATGGCATTTCATTTGCTAGGGTAGTAACGGACTCAAATTCGAAGAAATATTTTAGTGACGTCTTGCTTTGACAGACCCGAAGCTTAAATCGATTCGTTTCCACTCAAAGCACGACAAATATGAGCAATATTGCCAGATCTACCTCTTCACATTTTTCTTTCTGATAATCTTTCGTAGTAGTAGTACAGAAATTTCAATACTGGCAATATTTTGATCGAGAACTAGAGCTTGCGACTAAAAGCAGTGGTTGGAAGCAATTGCGTTAACGCATCTCTCCTTCCTATAAAATTCGAACTTACTCGTATTGGCCGGCAGTCTCGTTCTCTTGTATATGCGACTAAAAGCAATGAGAGGAAAGGTGGAAGCATTTTAATGCGTCGCATATCCCCTTCCTACTGGAGTCGAACTTGCGCTCGTCGCGCGAGAAAATTTCGCTCGTAATGGCCGGCGATCTTGTATATGCGTTTTTAAAATCGCATCTTTTTCCCTGTGGAAGGGTTTCAACTTTCGTTGGTCAAGACAAGCGTGAGAAAAAAAAAATGTCCTGAGCACGTAAATGCTGTAAACAGTGGTAGACGAAAATACTGCGCGCTTTCTTTTAAAGAAATTTTTAATAAATTTTCATATTTGTGCTGATTTGAGTTTAGCTTTTCTAAACTGAATAAAAGGCAAAACGTATGGGAAGCATTGCATCCCTTGCATCAATGGACGCCACGCCATCTTGATACATAGTTCAACTGAGAGGCAGGTACTAACAATGAATCTTGACCGGTGAGGGAACATAGGAAATGATGAACGGTACAATCGTATATTATCGTTGAGAACCCGCAGTCTCTTCTCTCATCAAACTTCGGAAGCTGTAGAGGGCTGGTCACGTGCAATATCGAAAGCACAAAAAAGTACCCAAAGGTCTACAAAAAGGAGAGATGGAAGGAAAACGAAAGACCAGTTAGAAAATTAAGAAAATACTGTTTGGATTCAATCGACGCAGACTGTAGGGTTTAAGTTTAGGTTGTAGAACCACAATGCACTGGGGCCATCTAGTTGGGCCATTGTACTCCCTCTATTGATTATGAGATGGATACCACTCCTATTGTTCTAGCCACTTGGTTCGATTTATCAACCATAGCAGGCTCGAATGTTTGTCGCCTCTGAGGTCGTCTAGTTCAGAGAAGAATCTCTAAATTCTTCCGCCTAAACAGAGGAGACGACTGTTTGAGATTTGCGCAAAGTGACAAAGATAATGCTTGCTATATTCTTCGTCTTCCTCGCAACCTCTGCAAAGGCTGTCGCTCATAATCCGCAGCCTAAATGCGTGCAACTTCAGCAAGCAATGACCTGTGGTCAGGCCAACAATAGTTCGGACGCTATAGTGATTATGTTGTAACAGCTGAACTTGGCCGTTCTGCAGCTGTTTAGCTGCCGCCACTCCGCTAAGAAAGAATCAAAAATAGTTTGTTTGAAGGTAGTCTTCAGCACTGTTGGTGCTACATCGACTGACTTCCCAGTAGAGTTAATGTTTGCAGATCCTTGCCGTGCAAGCATGTCTGCTGCATCGTTTCCTAACAGGTCGCTATGACCCGGTATCCAAATTAGAAATAATAGGTTATAGCCGCTAGCCGATTCAAATTGTATCTACAAATGGACACTAGTTTGGACGTGCTCCTATGGGATTGGAGTGCCAAAACTGCAGCCTTGCTGTCCGTGAAACAATTTCCGAGACTCTTCTGCATATCTAAAATAATTTTTGTGTTAGTAGCTAATACTTCCGCCTGGAACACAGTCGCGAGTTCTAGAAGATGAAATGAAGTGTGGATGTCGAGGTCGGGAGAATAAATCCCTGCACCTGTCCCCTGGTTAGTTTGAGATGCGTTCGTATGGGGATGAGGACCTGTACAGGTGTTGTGTATCGTGTTTGTTGCCCTCCGTTTCTCAACCTGCGGTTGGTTCATGCAATCATACTTGCAGTCTAAAAAGGAGTTTGCGTCTCTAATGACGTTTAAAATTTTGTTATGCCAATTTGTGGTGCTGACCACGAATTAGAGGTTTTTAATCTAATAACAGCTAGGCCCGCTTTTTGTTTTATAAAAAGAGTGGAGGAAGTGAGAGAATTATCTCCAGGGCTGCAGTTGGTGTGGTCCTTAGAGCACCTGTAATACATAGATATGCCACCCGTTGGATTAGCTGTAAAGATGCTACGTTGGTGCGCGCCGTAGCAAATAATTGGTCTGACAACACTAGTATCCAGTGGATGAGGTGCGGCTTAAGGCCTCATCTCAAACCGAATGTCTTTTTGCAAGCGAAGAAGCATACGGTAGCCTTTTTTGCTCATTCTTAAATGTTGGCTTTCCAGGATAATTTGCTATCAAGAATATAACCTAAATATTTAACTTGGTTCGAGAGGACCATAGTGATACCCCGAATGTTTCTTTCTTCTTCTGGAGAAAAGAACCAAATCTGGTTTTTGAGGTTTAGTTGTAATTTCTTTATCTAGTGCCCAACTGGCTAACAGTCGTAAAGCGGACTGCATAAGGTCTCCTAGAACTTGCTCAAACTTGCCAGTTAGCATGATGACAAGATCGTCTGCATACGCTATTGCGGGGTAGCTGTTCCGATTTAAAATGGAAAGGGGTGCGTTCACTGTTAGGACCCACAAGAGAGGCGATATTATGCCGCCCTGTGGCGTTGCTTTGTGGACAGAACCTTTTCTTGTCTTTTCACCCATCCGTGCTACGATTTTTCGTGAGCGAAGAAGCTTAGCTATCCATGCAGTCGAGAAAGGTTCCACACTATGGCTGCGCAAGGCATCAAGTATGGCATCAATGTTGACGTGTTTAAGAGCATCTTCCACGTCTAGAAAGGCACCGAGTGCAACCTATTTATGATGGAAAGCTTTATGTACGGCGGTTACCGTCACATGCAAGGCGGTGTCAGTTGACCTACCTTTCAGATAGGCGTGTTGGTAGGGGCACTTGACCAAGAGGTCATATGCTCATAGGTAGCTGTCCACCAGTCTTTCCAGGCTTTTAAGAAGTTAGGGTCATGGGTAGGAAAGCCTTCGAGATGTTATGTGAGGTCAATGACTCTTTCGCAGGAGGCCTTACAACTCTGAGCACATTCGCGTCGGAAGGGCTAGCTTTATTAATGAGAGAAGTGGCTGGGATACTAAGACCATTCACCTCAACTATGATTACTTCGGCCGGTCCTAGAGGATAGTCGACTCCGAACTGCAGCTACTTTAGCCTTGCTTTGGCAGCTTTTCTTTTTAGGTTGGTATTATCGACGGGCACGATACCACCTTGAGGGGTTAGGAGAGTCTCAGTACCAAGTTGTGCAGATTTGACGCAGACTGTAAATCTCTTTTGAAATTTCGAAGGACCCACGTCCTTCGAAATTCAACCGAAATAATTGAAGAGTTCCGACCTGGGTTGTAGCGCCATTGTTGCTGATTATTATAATAATCATAATTTTGAGCGACTTTCTTACTGAAGTCACTTTTTCACATAAATGACACAACCGAAGCTCAATTCCGAATTAGTGTTACAGTCAAGCCTTAGGGTGGAAAAACCATTTCGGCAAAGTGACACCAATTTAAATTATTCGGAATTTAGAAAACGGTCAGCTTGGTCGACAGAAATTTAAGGGTAAGCTGTCAATGGCCAAAAATAGTGTTTCTCTACAGTTGTAAATAATGTTTTTTTGTAAAAGTTCAAAGAATTCCCAAATCTCATCATATTAAAGCATCTTAATTGAAATCGTGCCGTATTCCATTTTAGAAAATAAGATCACAGAAGTCGAAATACCATCAAACTTTACATCCATTCGGAGAGAACACACGTGTCCCGAAAACATGTTCGTTCCGAGGGTCAAAACATAAAACCGTTTTGTTGACAACACAATATAAAATTTGTCTCCACTATCATCGCACTTAATTCCGAAACATTATAAAGATTTAACATTTCCATTACATTTATGGCATCTCCCAGCAGCGCAGTTCCCGTCCTCGTCGTTCGCAACTCGGGGGCTACCTCTTCACTGCCACACTATCAACTATTATGCTGCTGCTCCCGATTGAATATGTCCGATGTCTGTTTTACAAGTTGTACGTGTCTTCCAAGTTTCATAAATCCCCGAGAAAAGTTTCTTACAAACGTGTAACATGTAAGTAAGTCGTAGCGAGAGAGCACCCCCGTGTTCGTTCGAAAATACCGCCCCGGAAAATCTTCGCCAAATACTTCGCTCGTAGAGAGTTGGAAGCCGGCAACAACTGTAATAGCACCAAAACTACCACCATTCCTTTTTTTTTATACCCTGATATTTACCAAATATTTTCCATGGAGACGGAAGGAAAACTTGTGAAATTTTTCGAATCGAGCATCATCTGATCCGTGACCATGTCAACAGTCGGGTAATTCAATAAAACTTCGTTACAAGACAATTTCGAAAACTCGAAAGACATGATTTTTCCGTGTTTTTTTTTTTTTTTGTCGTCTTCGATCTTTTAGGATTCAGATTCGGGGATAATCGCGATTCATGTTTGTCGGCACGGTTGTCTGAAAATGAAACGATAATACTGGACCAAAATAAAAATTGGTCATATCGCTGCACTCGACACCTCAACATGTCAATCAAGCCGGCTGACAACATTTCAAGGATGTCAAAGTAACAATTTCCCTCGAGAAAAAAGAGCAATAACTCAAAAAAAATCCTCACGTTCTACACGAATGAGTGAGTGCGCCCCGACGCGACGCGCCTTTTCTATTTCTGTTCGGGGCCCTTCCAAGACCCTCGATACTAGCGAACTCGAAACGTTTGTTCCAAATGACTTTGAGGGTCAGATTGATGTCACATCACAGAACCGGGAGCTGTCTATCAGTCAAATGCATCGCGCTCCTGCATAGCCTCGGATTTAGGGGAATCCCACCGAAGAAGTAAAGTGAACGCAGCGGTCGAAATGGCGCGTTCGCAGGCTCCGGCTTAAATCATTTTAATGGACGACTTTGATGCGGTTGAGTGGAAACACCGAATTTTTCGAAAGGTATGACACCACCTATGATAATTTTTTTCCGACATGAACTTTTAGCAATAAAAATTCCCACAGTTTTTTTTTTGTTTTGCTGTGATTTATTGCGCTCGTAGTCGGAGATTTTATTAATTGGAAATGTTAGAATTATGTAAAGTAGGAGTTTTTGAAGAAATTCAGAATGCTAGGCTGAGTTGGAAACGATGTTAACAAAATTATGGATAATTTTCAAAGATTATTAAACTGAAATTGGATCAAAGAGAACATGAATGGAGAGTGTGGTTGCTACACGACAATATGCAAATCTACTTAGCGTGAAGATTGAACGAGACATCTTTTCGTCTTAATGAAAAATTTTAAATTTATTCATGTTTTTTTGTTTCCGCTGCTTTTTTTTTGTAAATGGTTTGAGTATGATTGTTTCAGATTTTTATTTTGAAAGAAAATCTTTCAAATATCAAAGAAAGAGTGGTTCGCTATTTTTATGAATTAAGGACCATATGACCTCGTAACAATATGGAATTTACGGAGATGTATCATTTAAGGTTTGAATCTGAATTTAATTTAACTGTTTTTTGAAATGGTCAATTTCGTAATTGATCAAGCAAATGTTCGATTGGTTGGAATCTGCTTACTTCTCGCTATAATTGGGCTTCAACTGTCGAAACTTTTTATTTATTTAATTTTAATT
Source organism: Chorisops tibialis (assembly GCA_963669355.1). Classification (NCBI taxonomy): domain Eukaryota; kingdom Metazoa; phylum Arthropoda; class Insecta; order Diptera; family Stratiomyidae; genus Chorisops; species Chorisops tibialis. Next base: position 250,749,535 of record OY770263.1, on the reverse strand, counting down.
TCTAGTGATAAATTTTATTTAAAAGTTGCGAAAGAATAACTCGCAAATTCAATGTCGACAAGCTTAAAGATGAAACGGTGGCGGAGGCTTACAAGTCAGCAAGTAATAAACACATGACACCAATATATGAAAACATCCAAAATATGCCAGTGGAGAATGTGTGGATGAAAATACGAGACGGCATCAAATCCTCCGCAGAAGAGGTGTTAGGATATGAAGCACGGCAAAAAAATAATGATTGGTTCGACCAAGAATGCCGCGTTGCAATAGACAGAAATCACGGAGCTTACAAAATGTTTACTGAACGACCAACACGAGCCAAAAAAGAAAGATACGAGAGTCGTTTGATAAGTCCCTGGCCCAAATGACAAAACGTGGTTTCACGAAAAAGTTTTTGCTATCGCTAGGTAGATGGCACTTTCGAACGGTCTCATGAATTTTTTCAGGTTTCTGTAGGTAACAGTTTGTTTTTGGCAGCCATTCTATGTTGACGTGTCACGCGAATCGTCAACGATGGAGCACGTCCAGTACCGAGCGGTCATAAGATTTTTTTATTTAAAAGGTTTAACGCCGGCCGAGATAAAAGTCGAACTCGATCCCGTGTATGATGAAGCCTCGCCCTCATATGCAACAGTAAAATTTTGGGTTGCTGAATTCAAACGCGGGCGTACGAGTGTTCTTGACGAGGAGCGTTCCGGGCGGCCAAAAAGTGTGTTGACGGACAAAAACGTTGAAAAAGTGCACGATTTAGTTATGAGTGACCGTCGACTTAAAGTGCGTGACATAGCTAAGGCCATAGGCATCTCAACTGAACGGGTGCATCACATCCTAACAGTTAATTTGGACATGAAAAAATTAACTGCGCGTTGGGTGCCGCGCCTGCTCACAGTCGACCACAGACGCACCCGAGTCGTGACTTCAATGGCGTCTCTCGAACTCTACCGTAAAAATCCTGACGATTTCTTGAGGCGTTTCGTTACTGGTGATGAAACGTGGGTCCATTACTATACTCCGGAGATGAAACGACAGTCGATGCAGTGGACTAAGAAGGGAGAACCGGCTCCAAAGAAGGCAAAGACGGTCCAATCGGCGGGGAAAGTGATGGCCACCATTTTCTGGGATAGTAAGGGGATTATTCTGATCGATTACTTGGAAGAGAGGAAAACCATTAACGGGGAATATTACGCAAAACTTTTGGGCCGTTTGGACCAGGCAATCAAAAAGGAACGTCCTGGTTTGAAGAAAAAGAAGATCTTGTTCCACCACGTCAACGCCCCTGTCCACACCTGCGCGGTTTCCATGTCCAAATTACACGATTTGCGGTATGAGATCGTTGACCACCCACCTTATTCGCCCGACTTGGCCCCATGTGACTTTTTTTGTTCCCCAAATTGAAAACTCACCTCGGTGGACAAAAATTTTCATCGAACCAAGAGGTGAAAGACGCCGTTTCCCAATTTTTTGCAGACTGTGACAAAAATTTCTTTTTGAACGGTATGAAAGGACTTGAGAAACGTTGGACCAAATGTATTAACCTCCAGGGAGATTATGTTGAAAAATAAAAAAAAATTTTCCGGAAAAAATGCTTTTTTCTTACTTGGGCCAGGGACTTATCAAACGACCCTCGTATGACGAGCTTAGGCGATATGCGAAAAAGACCTGCAGGTGAAAACGAAGGAAGTACCATAATGACAAGATATAAAAAATGGACGACGATATGAGACAAAATAAAATGCGGGACGAATACGCAATAGTAAAAGCCTTAAAAAAAGGATATAAGCCGAAAACTAGTCTCTGCAAAGATGCAGAGGGCAACATTATCAGCGACGCACAAGAAATCAAGAGGAGATGGGCTTCCTACTTTGAACATCTTCTCCATCCTACTCCATTAGCATCTATCACGACAGACAACATTTCAATTGACGCCTCAAATGATGAAGAAGAACCATCATCGGCGCTTGCTAAAATCAAAGCAGCCGTATGTGACCAAAAACGAAACAAAGCGCCGAAAGCGACGAAATACCAGTTGAACTTCTGAAAAACGGTGGAAACTGTGTCGCTGAAATACTGTACAACATGATATGCAAAATTTGGACCGAGGAAATCATACCCGACGACTGGCGAAAAAGCATTATATGTCCAATTTACAAGAAAGGAGACAAACTCTGCTGTGAGAATTACAGAGGAATATCATTGTTATGTAAATCAAATTCCTGTTAAGACCCCTTATAGGGGCATAGGACAGAAACAACTCTCTTCGGTAAGGCGCAATCCTGAGCATCGGCCTTAAGCTGTTGCCAGGACTTATTTATTCCTCTGGCCTCCTGCTCAACTGCTCGCTTCCATGTGTTACATGGTTGACCAACCCGACGTCTTCCTCGAGGATTATAATCCAGAGCCTGTGACCAATCCACTGCCACTTCCGCCTTTGAATCTCAATACCTATTTTAGTTTTTTTTTTTTATGGCACCGAGTATAACTTAGGGGGTCACCCTTTTATGCGATGCACAGTTAAGTATAGGAAGTGGAGGTATTAAGGTGGAGAGAGACGAAAATGACGGTGGACATTGTTCTTGAAGCACTGCAGGTTGTACTTGTTGGGAAACAAACTAGCTGGTAAATCGTTCCAAAGTCTTGACGTTCGGGAAATGAAAGACTGCCTATATTTCACTGTACGGGAAGGCAAGGATTTAACCGTGTACTCGTGTGCGCGTTCAGCTTGACGAGTATTTCGGGGAAAAGTATGCAGTGGAGGAATGAGTGCGCTTAGCTCAGTACTGCATCTACCATGGAAGTAACGATAGTAAATGCTGAGTACTCCGACATTTCTCCGATGCTCGAGAAAATCTATAGAAGACGTGATGGTTTCGTCTCCAATCAGTCGGAACGCATGTTTTTGAATACGATCGAGCAACGCGAGGTGTGTTTTGGGTGCCCCAGCCCAAACATGCGAGTTATACTCTAATCGTGGTCTAATGTAAGCCTTATAGATGTTTGCTATGTCCATAGGTGTGAAATATTTTTTGCGTTTTCGGAGAACACCTAGGCGTTTTGAGGCGTCAAGGGCAATATCAAAGATATGCCGGGCCCAATTCAGGCGTTCAATAATTTTGACGCCTAGCAGTGTGGAAATCTCCGAAGTGGTAAGCTGTGCACCATCAAAAGTTACATTGTGAGACAACACTGAAACATCCCGTTTGAGGGATAGGTGACAGGCATGTGTTTTGGATGCGTTGAACTCTACTCTATTTTCCCTGCCCCATTCCAGGATTAAGCTGAGATCCGAGTTCAGCGAATTGAATAACTCTCTGCGATTGGAGGCAATAGTATGATGGTTTGATTCAGCGGCAGAGTTAAATTCATAGGTGTTGTCTAAGGTACTGTCATCTGCAAAACTATGGATTGGATTGACAGTGGACGACAGAAGGTCGTTTATGAAAATTAAGAAAAGAGTTTGAGATAAAACAGAACCTTGAGGGACGCCGGAATCAATTGGGTAAGAGGAAGAAGTAACGCCATCTAATACTACTCGTATAGCGCGTTCTGAGAGATAACTCTCAATCCATTGAACAAGGGTATCATTAAGGCCGGTGGCCCTAAGTTTCACTAAGATACAATCGTGCCAAACTCTGTCAAAAGCTTTTGCAATGTCAAGTGCGAGAACTTGACCTTCGCCATATTTATGTAAGCATGAGCTCCAACGTTCTGTTAAGTAGATTAAAAGATCCCCCCTCGACCGTCCAGAACGGAACCCATACTGGCGATCATGGATGAGCTGTTTATCCTCCAGATATTTGACGATTTTGCGATTGACAACAGTTTCCATTACTTTCGAGAGCAGTAGTAGAAGTAATGGCTATTGGGCGGTAATTAGTCTGGCCAGTTGTACTCCAAAAGTTCGTCGTTGGAGATCAATTCTGGCCAGAATATTCCTAAAATGCGTCGGAGGCATTGGTTCACGGAAGTCTCCAGTTTCTTGGTAAGACGAACGGTCACTTTCCACGTAGTACAACCATATAACAACACAGATTTGACGCATGCGTCAAAAACTCGCATCTTCGTGCGAAGGGAGATGTCTCTTAACCTCCAGAAAGGGGAAACGATACCGAAGCCCCGACGAGCTTTATTTAGCCGAGCCTCAACATCCTTTTCATCTCCGCCGTTCATGCTGACAATGCTTCCGAGATAGCAAAAGTCTTGCACCTGTTCCACATCCTGTCCGCTAAGAACAATCGGTGTGCTTGCGTTCGAACCCATCTGCATGCAATTGGTTTTACGCACATTTATTTTCAGTCCCGCCGGCAAACACACGTCATCAGCATAATCAAGGTGACTTAAAATGTTAAATAGTCTCCATTGAAGACCTTTACCTTCCCCACCTTCCAGCTTTCAAGATGTCATTTATTACCACCAGAAACAGAGCTGGTGATAATATGCAGCCTTGTCTGACACTCGTTCGCACAGGGAAACTCTCGGACAGCTCTCCTCTATGCAAGCCGCGACACCTTGCATCTTCGTAGGATTCTTTAATCATAGCTATGACCTTATCTGGAATACCTCTCCTATGCAAAGCATTCCATATGTAATCTCGCTTAACGCTGTCGAAAGCCTTCTCGAAGTCCACAAACATGAGATGTAGCGGCGAACCCATTTCGGCTGACTGCTCTAATATTATCCGTAGGGTATTTGTGTGTTCGGTACAAGACGACCCTTTACGGAATCCAGCCTGATAAACTTCGAGAGTGCTCTCGACGGCATCACTAATCCTTTTGAAAATTACCTTAGCCATAATTTTTGATACGGCAGTAAGTAAACATATACCACGCCAATTGCCACAATCCCGAAGGTCGCCCTTCTTCGAAATTTTCACAATGACGCCCTCCTTCCATTCAGTCGGATATCTTCCTTCATTCCACATCTCAGTAAAGAGTGGATGGTGTATATCGGCTGTTATTTCCGGGTCCGCTTTGAGGAGTTCGGTTGGTAGTCTGTCTATACCTGGAGCTTTCCTTCCCGCCATTGACCGAATGGTGAAAACTATCTCTTCCTTATCTGGAGGATCGTCCCTAATAGAGGATTGTTGCGGTTGGATGTTGTGTACGTCCTATAAAATATTGACAAAAATAATTGAACGCCGTCTTAAGCCCTATACTAATGAAATAATTGGCGAATAGTGGGGTTGGTGGGTTCAGAACCAGACGATCTGCAACAGACCAGATATTCTCGGTGAAACAGTTGCTTCAGAAAGAGACGTGCACCAAATCTTCGTAGATTTTAAACAAGCATACGACAGTATCGACAGGAGCGTACTGTACCAAATCATGCTTGACTTTGGAATTCTCCCAAAACAAGTCCGACTAACAAGACTCACAATGACGAACATTGAATCCCAAGTGAGAATACAAACCGATTGCACAACCAGCTTTCGAACGGAATGTGGTTTAAAGCAGGGAGATGGTGTAGCTCCCATGTTTTTCAACTTGGCTCTAGAATATGTCGTCCGAAAAATGGAGGTATTTGTCAATCTTGACTCCGCCGCAAAAGACGTCGGGTTGGGCATTAATGAAAGCAAAACAAAAGTAATGACGCAAACAAGAAGGAGAACGCCAATCAGACAAAACATAACAATTGCGGAATATAATTTATAGAGCGTGGACAACTTCATATATCTTGGGGCTAATCTAACAAAGGACGGTAATGAAACATACGAAATCAAACGACGGATAATACTAGCAAATAAGACGTATTATTTGGTACTTCCAGTAATGAAATTTTTTTTTATTTGTGCTGTCGCGCCATTGATGATGATGATGATGAAAGAATAACTTGTGCTAGTGTTGTTGACACTTAAACTATCCCAGCAAACAAAATAATTCATTAAAGACTCGTTAACGAATTATATTAACGAGTGTTTTGATCATTAACGAGCGTTGTTAACGATACATTAGCGAGTCATAAGGCGGACTAAATGGACATTCATTAATGAATTATTTTTAACTATGCATTAATGAATTGTAAAACGCTTACAAGAAACAAGTATATAAGCAAGTAGATAATCGAAGATTGCTTCTATTGCTTCATAGACACACGCAAACTCTATAGAGTTTGCAGAGAAAAAATTGTTCGAAACGAATGTGCAATATGCATATAGACATAGCTATGTCGGCATCATTTTCGGACTCGCATATCGCACGTGTGATGTGAACTCTGCAGAGTTTGGTTTACATATGGCTGACATAATTTTATTTTACCCTCCTGCTCGGTTTTCGATATATTGCAGCTCGGGCATGTAAAAAGGATCGTTTTTCGATCATAAATTTATGAGCGCTCGTCAAAATGTTTACTGGGAGGTGTTTTACAAGATGTGTTTATAAGCATAATGTTAATAACTATTGCCCAATCTCGAAAATGAACTGGTTTGGAAAAATATTTGAATGATTAGTTTATAACTCCATCTTCGAACATCTTTATCATCTTATTTCTTCAAAGCAACATGAGTTCCTTAAAGGCAAGTCCATTACTTCAAATATCCTCGAACTTACTAATATTGTTGCGAAATCCTTTGAAAGCCATAGATCCATGCACACCATATATACCGACTTTGCCAAAGCATTTGACTCTGAATCCTAAGATAGTTATCTCCAAATTAAAGAAGTACGGTATCTGTGGTTCGCTTCTCAGTTGGATTTTGTCATATTTATCTGAATGACTTTTCTCGGCAAATCATCCCCCATTTTTTCGGTGAATTCTGAAGTTCCTCAGGGTTCCATTCTCGACGATATTCCGAGTGATCGATTCTCTTTCTGACTGGCACTGCAAAGTGGTGGTGTCTTAGCAGTGACATTTCTCTTAACATTGAGAAATGTCTGTTCATGAAGTTCGCTTGCCCAGTTAACCCCTTTAACTTTACCTCCATAATTAACGCGACTCGTCTTTCTGAGGTTAGCACTTATAAGGACCTTGGTGTTCACTTACGCTTCACTATGCTGAAATCTCAGCTAAAGCCTATCGGTTTTCTGGTTTTATATTGCGCTCCACTAAATCCTTTTCGAGTATTATCGTTGCTGTTTTACTGTTTAAAACGTTAGCTCGTCCCTCTCCTATTCGGAATCCCAATTACCAGTGTGATATTGAACTTATTGAGTCTGCCCAATGGAACTTCACTCGATCTCTATTCTATCGCTTTGACATATCACATGTTTCTTATGCTAATCGTTTGGCCGAACTTGATCTTCCATCCCTTTATCAGAGACGTAATTTAATCGACCAGTGTACACTATACAAAATTGCTAACGGCATCGTTACTTCACCTTTGCTTATCGAACTATCATTCCGGGTTTTTACTGCTGCGAGGAATCGTGATATTTTCTATCCCCCTTGAGCACTTCAAAATGTTTATTTTCATTCGCCCTTTCCTAGATTTCAAAGGATGCATGATCTCCTGTAGCGAAGAATCGATCGAGAATACGATACAATAGAGAATTGTATGCCATCTTCGACAATCCAGAAGTGTCAACGCTCATGAAATTTAAGAAGCAACAGTGCGCTGGTCATGTGGAGCGGATGGATGACGGAAGAATTTCCAAACGCACACTAAAAGGGAAAATCAATGGACAAAGACCGGTCGGAAAACCACGAGCCCACGAGCAGTTCGAGGTTATAAGTAATTGATGATAGCGGATTGTCAATGATGTGTGTGCAGAATAGTAGATTGCAGATATTTCAACGTACGACTGGGGCTGACCTGCAGTGGCTTGAGGAAAACATTCTTGAGTTTATAACGGCCTCAGATTGGCCATTGGGGAGGGAATGAAGTGCCAATGACTTCACCCGAATTTGGAAAAGGTGCGTAATGCAATTGACGACTAGCCACGCTGACTCCCAGCTTGTTTTATTGCAAAAGGAGGTCATTTTGAATAATTTTGTTGCTATTTTTTTTTTTTTAAATTTGTAATATTGTTTGCAAAATTTCCTGAAAATATAAATTTACAAAGTGATGGTCTTCATTTTCTATTGAATTTTTCCTTGTAAGAGAACTTATGGAATAAAATAACACCTTCATTCCTTCCGACTTTTTAGATGATGTCACTATTGATATTTGAACAGCTATGGTCTTTCTGGATTTTTCTAGTGTTGAGCACTCTTCACTTATTTAAAAACCATAAATTTTTCGAACAACGTAAAGGAATTAATGATTTTATCCCCCTAACGAATTATCATTTATTGACCTTTTTATTTAGTTTGTATCCTAATTAGACTCTCAGAGAAGAATTTCTGCAGAGTTTGCAATGAGGATGAGGAGCCACATTATCTATGAACGAAAGACTCCTTCATTTTAGTCAACAAGAAATTAACTCAAGTGTACTTCTGACCATTTCACTTCGAGATATCGTGTCAAATGGGAAAGGCTGCAGTCATAGAGGAATCCAAATAAATTCCATCATGCAACCTAATCGAATCTACTCTGATCCTTTCTCTGGTGTTCCTCAGAGCTCCGTCCTAAGGCCTCTCTTATTTAGTATATTGACAATTTATCAGAGGTTATCGAGGGCGAGAATTGAAGATGATTTTGTAAATTACCCTAACACTTCCTCCTGCTACTTTTATTTGTCAAGTATTCTCAGTATAATTAGACATGTGAATTTACATATAATCTGATATATTGAAAAGTAAGGACGAAATTAGTTGTAGTCTTTAAAATAAGGGAAGGACAAGAATCCACTACATTACATCTTTCTTTCGATCATTTTTTGTCGAAATGTTAACTTTTTACTTCAATAGATTCAAAATTATCTTATTTAACCATTCTTAATTCAACCCTTGAGATTTAAATCTATTTATACACAATTTCTTAAAATGTAACCCTTAATTTCAAATTCCTCTTAAAGTTTCCTCCCAATACTCCGACTGTAGAAAATTTATTAATTAATTATTCGATAGAAAACAACAGAATCCTGAAACGAACGAGAATTTTATGCAAAACAATTCCCTGAATCTGTCATCGAAAAGCGGTGTGAAATTCGAAACACATAAGCGCAAATCCAAGCAGTTGATGGAATTCTCGGCTTTGATTTGTTAATTTTAAGATCTCTCACTTGAAAGAGTGACAACAGACGTCGTCGTCGTCGTTATTTCATTTTCGTATAGTATGTATGTACGGAAAATATTTAAAGTAGGTTATCTCCTGTTCAGGACGACTGTACAGACGATGCGCTGACGACCGATGATAGCACACACAACACAACATCTTCTTCGTCAACGTGGGATAAGCCGCTTGGCGTGAACATCTGATTCGAGAAAACTCTTTGAAATCAGCAGCTGTTGCCGTCAACTTTTCACGAAAACTTTCCCTGATTTTCTTCTATACTTTTCTCGACACGAGTGTACAATTGTCGTGTATATATAGTTTTAAGGATTCTCGATGTTGATTAGATCTTTCTGGTTTTTTCTTTGTTGGACTGTTGCGTCTAATTTTCATCTTAGATACATTGTGACGCGACTTCTTGAAGATGCCTATTTAGTAAAGTTAATTTTCAGTGTTGATAAATGATGAGGTAATTAAAGATTTAAAGGGGGAAAATTGGTTGTTGAAAGTTTTCGGGAAAGTTAAATGATCTGAATCTGTTGGCTAAGAGAAAAATTACGGATTGAAAGATGAACGTTAATTGTAGTTTAAAATTTTAGAGTTGGTTAGTGGTTATTTTTATACTCTAGATAAAATCTGAAAGAATGTTGTGTTTTCCTTACCGTTTGTAACGCTAAGAAATAATGCTCTCCCAGAGCCGCCAAGAGTACAGAATTATTTGTTGTCGCTCAAAAACCTCGATTCCAAGTGTCCGTGTGTCTGTCCGTCTGTCTACAACATAGCTCTGGAACGCTTTGAGCTATCGTGATGAAATTTGTTGTGTGTCATTTTAAGCAAAAAAGGAACTTTAAGTTCGTGAACGGGCTACATCTCCCATCTCCTTCTACCCACTCCCATACAAACTTCATGAAATTTCGATATTTTAAGAAATTGATTTTTTTCTTCGAAACTATTTAAGATATCGATTTGAAATTTTGGCCAAAGTAAGACGATATATATACCATTAAAATCACAAAATATTGATCCGATCCCCTCACTCCCTCTATCTCCTCCCATACAAATGCAAAATTTTCAAAAATATATTTATTCGATTTTCATTTAAGCTTGCGAAGATAATGAACAAATTCTTGCCAGTGTTAATTTCATTATAATTGCAACCAGTTTTAAAAAAAAATTATTAACTTCACCTTACTCCTTCTACCCCCTCCCGTACAAATTTCACGAAATTTTAAAATTTTAATTAAATTATTTTTCTTCGAAACTGTTAAAGCTATCGACTTAAAGTTTTAATATAAGTATAATAGTAGAAAGATCAAACATTTTTGTTTTGATCCGTATATTCCTTCTACCACCTCCCATACAAATGCATAATTTTGGAAAATGCATTTTATCGATTTCCATTAAAACTAGGAAAAGTACAAACTTCAAATTTTGCCAGAATTTGTTCCTTAATAATTGCTTTACTAAAAAAAATTATAAGCTTCGCTGCACTCCTTCTACCCCCTCCTCTATCTATATCTATTTTTATTATAAATCCGAGAAAAGCATTTCTCCTTCGAACAAATGGCAGCTATTGACTTTGAAATTGAAACAAATCATGGTGATAAGAATGTTGATAAGCAGTTTCAAAATCATATAAAAATCTCCATTTTCTCCACTACCTCCCACACAAATGGCTCAATTTCAGGAAAGCTATATCCAATTTCTTTGAAAATAATAAAAGCTACAAATTTTATATTCAGCACGAAACATTTTGCATGCCGCGTTCGGTGTCATATACAAATAAACTGCCAACAAGTCGGGCGAAACTTTATTATTCTTGGGACAAGTTGCGTATGTGTGAAAAGTCAATATGCAGGTTAGAGTGGTTAGGGAAGACTAAGTGAAAGCGGGTTCTTGGGCAGGACAATTGTCAATTTAACACTTTGCGGAAACGTTCAAAAGCTCCAGTAAAATGTACTGAATCAATATTTCATTCGTTCATTTATCCAAGTATGAGTTTTTGTGAGGGGTGGGGTGAGGGGTGATAGTAAGAGTGGGTGGATGGTAATAGTTTTTAATTGATTGCTTGAATCACGTCCAATATTCTCCGCATAGAATGTCAGTTTCATAGACGAAGTTGCATAGAATTTTCATAGGATTCGGTGTGTTTTACATTCACGAAACCAAACATTTGTATGGGAGGGGGTAGAGGAGGTGGGGGAATCGTAAAATTTGGGACGCAATTTTATTTCCTTTCTCTTGTAGTGTGCTCGTACAAAATTTCAAGTTCGTAGCTTTTAATTTGTTGGTTAGCAGTTGTTTTATTGAAATTGGTCGAAATCATACTTTTGTGTAGAAGGGGGTAGAACGGCAAGTGTGATCTCAAAAATTTTGACGCAGTTCTATTTCAACTATTTTCAAATGATTTTGTGCAAAATTTCAAATTGATAGCTTTTACTAATTAGGTGATAATTAATTTCATAAAAATGATCGAAAAAATCATTTTGTATGGGAGGGAGTAGAAGCTTTCAAGGTATTCGACCAGTTTATATTTCATTCTTTTAATGATTTTTTTTAAATGCATTTCGCAAGTTTTCAAGTTTCTACTTTCAAATTTCATTCAAAAATTTTCAGTTTATGTGGTTTTTTCATTGCACATGAAAAACCTTGTGCACGGTAGACCAGGGGGGTCGGTGTATAACAATTGTGGAATTTTTATTATTTTTTCTGTATGTACAACAAATAGATGTATCCACATGGAAAATTTAAATTTTGTATCTTTCACCAGAGCCCTTAAAAAATCACTCAAAATTTTCGACATTTTTGGCTACCACCTCCCTCCCCTTATACCTCCCAACGTAAAATTTAGCAAATTTAAAAACTGCCTAGTTCTACAATTTGACAAAATCTTAATTTGATATCTGTACTCAATTTTGAATTATAACGGTTTGAAATTTTGGAAAGTGCATCATTTTTTAAATGCTCCCCATTTCCCCCCACTACTATTTTGTCCAAATGTTATATTTTTCTCGTATTTCTCTAGTATAGCTTAATATAGGTTTTAAGATTCAATTACATAACTTAATAAACAGCCGAGATATTAATTTTTAAGTGTTTTTCTTTGCAGCCCCCCTGACCCTTCCCCTTACAATAATTAGCTTCTATCTAAACTGATTCTAGCACATCCGTATGCCATCTTAATGGTCTCAAAATATCAATTTTTTATGGGAAGTAATTTCGAAGATATAATCATTTGAAAAAAAAATTCGGCCGACAATTGGTTCTTAGCCCCCCCTTTTCGCACCCCAATGGATAAAAAAATTAAATTATTTTTAAAAGTTGTCCTACAAACTCCTTTATATGTATGTTGATTTTTAGTTTCCCAGCTGTAACCATGGTTGAGATATTTGAATTCGTATTTTTCGGTTTAAGCGCTCCCCCTGCCTCCCCCTGAAATCGTACACCCCCCAAAATAGGTATCCGCCTGAGATCCGCAACTACCTATAATCCCTCCAAAAATGAACTTTCTATCTTGAAGGGTTTGGGAGTTAATGTGCATTGAGCGTACACGTCGGCGTACTGCGGACGGCGTACAGACAGACGGATTTTTTTTTTTGCATTTTTAGGCTAATTCAATCATGAAACGCGAAAAAAAAAAATTCAGGGTAACAAAGTTTTTTTTTTTTCTTGTGTCGATCACAATACTTTATTATTAGAATAATAAATTAAAATTAAACCTCCCCCAACTGCTTCCACCACCTCCCATACAGAAGTCACAATACACTATTCGAAAGAATTTGAGATGACACATTTTCCGTTATATTAAACTCTTTGCCATTTCAACTAAAGTATCATATGATTGGGCTTTATGCCCAATCATAATTGTGTTATGTTTTTTTTTTTAATTTTTGTAATTGACCTTCTGAATTTTTCAAAGACTTTCACTAGTGTTTCAAATTTTCAAACAACGCAACGAAGGCAATGATTTCATCCTATCGACCGAAGTAGTCAACAAATTATAATTCTTTAATAAGGTTTTTACCGGAGTCCCTCAGGGTTCCATCCTAGGTCCTCTCTTATTTAGTTTATTTACGAATATTATAAAAACGACAGAATTATTAATTTTAATTTTTATATTGTAAGTTTCGGTACGTTTTCGCGCTAAATACATAACTGGGCATAGATTGCTTTTGTTCCGCAAATTTTGAAAAACTTTACAAAATTTTGTAAATAGTTAGTTTTGGAAAAGGTATCAAAATTTTCACAGAATGTCAAAACATTGTTTCAATTCGAATTGAATAATTTAATCAAAATGATCAATGATTCAACAAAGATTTTTTTTTTGCTTTTTCATTTACAATTATTTGAAAGTCATCACCACACCACACCTGTGCAGACACCATCGCTTCCTACTAAGCACAATATTTTGATTGACTCCTCAATATCTTTTATAATAATATTCAAATCTAGATTCTTTTTATTCAATTCACTGAACCGAACAGCCGCAAGATCCGATCCGTTTGGCCGACCGGACGGCTGGCTATCTTATAACTTGAAGTCACTTCATAAATCATAAGTGGATGAACGTCCATCGGATTGTCCATCAAAACCGGGATAATATCGTATGGTGGCTTGAGGTCTACCTTTATTATTAGGTCGTACGGTCGTCTTGATTTAATTTCCTGGTCGACTTCAAGTCAACACATTTCAATTCACCAAAGTTAACAGCTTGTGGCATTAAGTGAGTTAATTGCTGACAATGAGGGTGTTTTTTTTTTTTTGAAAATTTTTCAAACTAGCACTATCCTTCGATCCCTTTAATTTCATTTAGATCTTCGTCCATAAGTACCATGAAAGATTGATGTTCGAAGAAGACAAGATACTGACATACTTTCGTATATTTATGCAAGATGCATTTTTGTTTTTTCACATCAGAATCTGATTTGCATCTGATTCAAAATATTGTTGAAATGATGATAATAATGATGATGACGGTGATGAATAAAAAACGATGATAATGAAAGACAGTCGACGGTATTATATAGTTAAAACAATGAGTCGTTTAGCGAATGATGCATTTGTTTTTATTATGGTTGCAATTTATTTGTGAAAAATCTAAGATTGAGAAATTTTTACGGATCGCGAAAAGATGAGGGAAAAAGAAAATTCCATCTTGTTGGAATGTCGAGAAATTGTTTGTTGCTTGGTTGGTTTGTTTTGTGTATTCGAACCTATCAACTATGTTTGTAAAACACGTTCGTTATTTATAATTGGAAAAGGCTGAGATCTGAATTAAACCTCGACAAATTTTCCTGATCCTCGACAAACACTTTATTTATTCAAATCGTTTCGGTTGGTTAAATATGAAAAACAATGTTTTATAAAATATCAAACTATTTTAAATATAAATTAATAGTCTTCATTTTCAACCACGATCTATTTCTGTTTGAAAAAATGCAAACTACAATTTCATTTAATGTAAGGCGATATTGTAGATAATTGCCTTCTTATCCACCACTGCGATGTTAACCTATTTTCGCTCTAGGCATAATGCTAACGATAAAACAATAATTCTTTTCTTGTTTTTTTTTTTTTTTTTGTTTTCTCTTACATCCAGTGAGACGTCTCTTATCGTTTCATTCTTTTGAAATAAATGCATAGTTTTCAGAGCAAATTAAAAACAAAATGGTCAAATATGTTGTCGAACATAATGACGATCATTAAAATTTACAATGCAAAAGTGATGCACAACGATCATGTTTGCATTTTATTTGTTGTAGTTTGTTTTTTTTACAGCAGATTTTTGTTACGCCCTGATGATCATTTCGCGGTATAATTATTTATATAAATCTGTACCTTTATATGATGCGCGTATGCTAAAGCATTGAAGTTGTATAGTTTTATAGATGATCCTTAACGATTGCGAGGATCACTCAGAAAGGATCGTATGGGAAAGATATCTTTTTTGAGACGCTTTTTTTTTAGTATGTTTTACAAGATTATAATATGGCATATTAGTGTTGTTTACAATTTAAAATGTTTGCTCCAATTTTCAAAATTCTTTGAGATCAATAAAAACCTGTTGAAGATCACCTGGGTGTAATGTAGCAGTGAAACAGTTGTTTACGCAGCAGGTGTTTTGTTTTATTGTCATTGTATTATGCCGATTTCTATGAATGGTATTGGTTTGATCTGATTTACTTTATAGTTTTTTTTTCCCCTTCATATTCATATGAAAGAATCATATGTCGACGGTGCATTATTTCGCGGTTTTTATTGCTGTGTCACGGTAAAGTTTGTTATTAATTTTTAATTAGTGTGCATTGGTATAATAGCGTTCATTACTTGTCAGTTTAATACTTGCATTGATTTTAGGCTGTTGTATTTTTGAATCGTTGGTAGAGTTTTCTATTCGATTTGGCGGTAATTTATTTTCTTTTGGAATAATTTGACATACATTTGTGTTTTTTTTTTGGCGTAGTGTTCAGTTACAAGTGGCGTCTATTTGGAGAGTGGAGAGTAGGGTAAAGTGTACATAGAGCAATATCCTGTTTTGTTTAATGTGGGCAGCCTGACTGTAAGCATCGATGCCACGGTTGTCTTTAGAACACGGATTGATTTTGTGACGACAATCATTAACGCCCCAGAAGATTCATACTGCGAGACATATCAAAATCTCTGCGATTCTGTTGGTCATGGCACCAGGTTGGAATACGCAACGCCACGCTGAACTCCTAGGAGCTCTGCCCGGGATAAGGGCGGTAACCACTGCCACCACCATACTTCCAAAGGGGCCATTTTCCATTGATAGGGGTGGAAGCAATCTTCCATGGGCTCCCCGACACCTGTAGTACCAGAAAACCATCGGTCAGGTTTCGTAAGTATGAAAATTACTTCCAGTTAGGTCTCTTTGCAAGCCTTCCTCCAAAGGATATACCAGAATGAACGCGTTCACCCGGTATATGATAACTTGCGTTATCCCTTCCCTGCGTGTAAATAAAATTAACCTATGCTTCTGTTGGACTCTAAGTGTACTAATCCCTGTGTCCTCCTGAGCTCTCCAGTTTCAGCCCACCTTCTTCTAAATGCTTCGCGCGCAAAGGCTCGATGACTTTCAAACGTTAGTCGGCTCGACAGGCACCTACTAACGTCTAGGTTCTCCCCTTTGCGCACTATCCTCATTTCTTCAAGTTGTCCTATGTCAGCATATCTTGGGCATTCGCTTAGTATATGCTGCCAGTTCTCGAATTCGGCTCTACATGCACAATCCTCTGTTTTGCTCTGGCCCATCCTGTGAAAGTACACATCTAACGCAGGCTGAAAAGAAAATTCAAAGTACAGGTCATCTCTGGCATAGCTTGAGACTCCAATAAAGCCGTAAGTCACCCTGCCCTTGTCAGGTCACTGTCCGCCTACCTGTTGTGCCATATCGATCTAATAGGGTAAACTGTACAGTAGTTCGCAACATTAAGGTTAGCCCAATAAATACTTTGACTTTTTTTTAAATAGTTAAATAAATATTGGGAGCACAAATTGAAAATTGCCGTTTTTATTTATTTTTCAAAATTCGACCCTTTATAGCGCAAAAATAGTTAAATATTTAGTATTCTAAAAGAAACCCATCGCTAGCCACAAATATTTCCCAGCTTTCTGGCAGCATACGAATTCCGCGTTGATAAAATTGCTCTTCTTTTGAGCCAAGTCACGAATCGACCCAATTTTTGGCTTCTTAGTAAGAATAAAAGTGCTGCTCAGCGAGGCCATGTGCCATCGCTCGGAACAGAGGGTAGTCGGAAGGGGCGATGTGTGGAGGATAAAGCAGGTGGGGTAGGACGATCCATTTCAGTGTTTACAAGTAGATTTGCGTTGTCGCGCAGCAAAATCACTTTGTCGTGTGTCTCCTTGTATTACGGCCGTTTCTTCTTCAATGCTCAGCTCAAATGCAGTAGCTGTTTTTTCTAGCGATCTCCCGTGATAGTTTCGCCCGGTTGGAGCAGCTCATAATACACCTCGCCGAGCTGGTTCCACCAAATACACAGCATGATTTTCGAGCTATGAATTTTCGGCTTGGCCGTCGATGTTGATGCATGGCCGCGGTATTCCCACGTTTTTTGTTTTGCTTTGGATCCACTTCTCATCGCCAGTGACGATGCGAAGCGAAAAACCCTTGCTTTTAACCGTTGGAACAGCTGTTCGCATGTGAAAAAACGCCGTTCGACATTTCTTGGCTTCAACTCGTATGGCACCCAATTTCCTTGCTTATTATCCCAAGCTTTTCAAACGATGTGAAATGGCTTGCTGAGCCACGTTCAAGGGATCTGCAAGTTATTACTGTGTTTGGGATGAATCTTTGTCCAGTAATGCCACAAATTCTTGTCTTCCACGCATTTTATAGCATTGAAACCATTGGCTACACCTTCTTTCACTAATAGCACCCTCACCATAAGTTTCAACAATCATTCGACGCGCTTCAGCCGCAAATTTTTTTGAATTGAAGACAAAAAGCAAAACTTCCAACAAATGACGCTTATTCGGCTCAAACTTCGACATATTTGTGAACAAAAAAGTATATAACGCCGATGAAACTTCACAAATCTAATGATGAGGAGTTGAGAGAGTTCACCATGTGACGTTTCTGATACGCCATTGTTGATCAGCATTTATTGCTGGCGCCATCTATTGGGAAATGGCGTGTTTCAACTTATACTCCCGATAAAAATGATACTTTATGAGGTTTCAAATTTATTCATTTTTAAGATAAGCTTAAATCATTTCTGTAGCTTTGACAGATGTTTTGGTAAAAAAGTAAAATCACGCTATAATAGTCACCCATTTCGACAGTAGTTGGCCTCTAGTTTTTATAGTTGTTGGTACCCAATACATTTGCAATTATTTGACTTGGAACGTTTTATAAGGCTAAAAAATGTGTTTAAAACAAACCATGTACCTATTTATCTGAGTATATTCAAAGTTTCATTAAAACTATCGTAATATAATGTTACGGCAGTTGGATAATATTACGGCAAGGTGAGTAACGAATGATAAATATAAAAATCGTCCTCGACATCATCAAACGGATCACTTTCTCCGTCAACGCAATCGGGACTTCCTTTTATCTTGTTGCACAATTGAACCACAGGTTTCCACCTGAAGGTTGTACATTTTCTTCTTCTTCTTTTTCGTAATTGCACCTGATTTACCTTTCATTTCCTTCTTTTCTTCTCTAATTCTTTTTCGTTCATCTTTTTCATCTCTTTCTACAATGGCACTATAGCCCAAATCGGGCTTTGGCCTCCTGACTTTCAGGTTCCTTAACATTTTTATTATTTGTTGTGGAAGGATTATTGGCCCTTCGCACAACCCTCATCTACGAATTTTTCATTTCCGTAGCGGCGGAGAACTTTAAATTGGCAACACTGTTTTATGTGACAGCTGACAGTTCCAGGTTGTTCTTTTATTCTCTAATTCTTTTTCGTTCTTCTTTTTCATCTCTTTCTACAATGGCACTATAGCCCAAATCGGGCTTTGGCCTCCTAACCTTCAGGTTACTTAACATTTTTATTATTTGTTGTGGAAGGATTATTAGCCCTTCGCACAACCCTCATCTACGAATTTTTCATTTTCGTAGCGGCGGAGAACTTTAAATTGGCAACACTGTTTTCTGTGGCAGCTGACAGTTCCAGGTTGTTCTTTTATTCTCTAATTATTTTTCGTTCTTCTTTTTCATCTCTTTCTACAATGGCACTATAGCCCAAATCGGGCTTTGGCCTCCTGACCTTCAGGTTCCTTAACATTTTTATTATGATTATTGGCCCTTTGCACAAACCTCATCTACGAATTTTTCATTTTCGTAGCGGCGGAGAACTTTAAATTGGCAACACTGTTTTCTGTGACAGCTGACAGTTCCAGGTTGTTTTGGGGTTAGTTTGGTATGACAAGTCATCATAAATAGACTCGAGCAACGTTTGCAAATTTATTTTGAAAACCATGGTTCCATTCGAGAAACCCATCGGTCATAACATGTTGCTTGTGTCCATCAGAGCGATTAATTCGAGAAATTTTGGATTGTTTTCGCTAAACGTTAATACTCTAAACGATAATGTGCATCCCGTAAGACGTCGTACAGTGCGCATACAAAACGAGCGATCGATGGTGTGCAGTGTAGTGTTGACGATGATCCAAATGTGATCAATTCGTCATCGTGCTCAACAGTTAAACTTGTGCCCATCCACTTTATGGATAATTTTGCGTAAAGATCTTGGCTTACGTGCTTACAAGATTCACCTTGTACAAGAATTGAAACCACACGATCATCGTTCGCGTCGTACATTTGGTAAATGGGCCGAAGGAAGCATTCACGATTCCATTTAAAAAATTTTGCTCAGTGATGAAGCACACGATGTCAGTAAGCAGAATTGCCGCATTTGGAGCGACGATAATCCACAAGCCATCGTCGAAACACCATTACATCCAGAAAAAATCACCGTTTAGAGCGCTTTATGGGCCGGTGGAATCATTGGTCAGAACGTTTCAGTCAACGGTGAGCGGTACAGAGACATGATTACTAACTTTTTCGTACCTCAATTGGAAGGCATTAATGTCGCAGACATGTGGTTTCAACAGGACGGCGCCACATGTCACAGAGCGCGCGATACAATTAATTTACTGAAAGAAACATTTGATGATCGATTAATTTCATGAAATGGACCAGTTAACTGGCCCCTTCGTTCATGCGATTTGACCCAATTCGATTTTTTTCTCTGGGCATATGTGAAGTCCCATGTCTACGCCTATAAACCAAAAATTATTGAGCATTTGGTAGCCAACATAGGACGCGTTATTGCCGAAATACAGCCTGAAATACTGCGACGAGTGTTAAAAAATTGGACTTCCCGAAGTAATGAACGCGGCGGCCACATACCCGAAATCATATTCAGACATTAATGCCATGAAATTATCTTTCAAACAGAGCCAATTTTATTAATATTAAAAACATTTTTCTGTGTTTTATTTCAATTTAAAGTTCTCCGCCTCTAAAACACACCCGTTATTATCGGTCCTTTTCTTTTTGGTGTTGATGACCATTGCAACATATCTGTCATGTGGTTCGTTGCAATCTGGTATCTTTGGTGTAATTATAACCTCCATGGGAATTGGAGGACTTAAACTTTCTTCTGGCTCGGTATTAGGAGTCACAGTTCCCTTCTATCCGATAGAATTAAGGATACTTTCTTCATTAAAATTTAAAACTTCAAAAGAAGAGAAATCCTCAAAAACAATCTCATAATTAATCTTTTCACTTTGGTTCTCGGTAAGAGAAGATTCATAAAAGACTCAATTTTCAGAAGGACACTCTCATACTCGATAGGATCAGAATCAAGTTCTGTATTTTAAATTTTTTAAAAAATTCCATCTTCTCAAATATCCTTGAAATCGTTGGCGTTGATTTTAAAGTTGTCATCCTGTTTTGTGGCGCAATATTCACTATGAGGTGTATCGAAGCATTTGGAAAAATCAATCGAATCCGGCTTCCATGGCACAAGACCACTTGCCCTGAATTCGTTTATCAGGGTTTCATGTCTTAAAAATGCATCATTGGCTGTTTTACGAATTGGTGCAACAGTTTTTATTGTCATAGCAACATTGAGATGACTAAATCGCCATTTGCATACAGCTTTTTTCCAACCACATTTTAAGGAAAAGAAGGCGGCAACATCATCAGGCTGAAGCATGCGGGTGGAATTTGGGTAGAGGGCAATGAGCACAATTCCGCTCTCCAGAAAAAAGTTGGCTAACTTTGTCGGTAAGATGGCTCCGATAACCATACGCCAATGTGAAAATGAGCTTCGTCAGAAAACATAATTTTTTTTTTACAAAAATCATCTTCGTTCATGTTTCCCAACACCCAATCATAAAGCCTACGGCGCTGCTGGTAGTCCGCCGGCTGTAGTTCTTGAGTAGACTGGACCTTGTACGCATGCAAAGTCAAATCTTTCGTCAATATTTGCTGCACGCTGGACGTGGAGAGGTTGTGTTCTTGAGCGCGGTGACGAATTGAGGTGTTTGGGTCGTTTTCAACACATTCCATCACTGCGGCGATATTTTCTGTCGAACGTCCGTGGCGAAGTCGTTTCAGTATCTTCAAAATGTTGCACTGAGCCAGTCTCTTGGAATTTTTTGGTTAGGTTGAGCACACACGTCTTATAAGGCACTTGATTACGATAGAAATTTACTCGAATTTTGCGCATCCTAACTGCGATTGAACGCAATTTTTCGCAATAAAATTCAACGGTTTCAAGTTTTTCTTCCACTGTGTAGCGTTCCATGGTAAATTTCCCGCGTTTATAGTCAACTGTCAAGCTGTCAAATAATAGGCCTTTCCAACCCTACACCTTTTGTTGATACACCCATTATAATCTCATATTGGCAGTACCAATTACTATCAGCATTGGCAGTGCCAATGAGCAGATCCAACTACTATTAAAGGGTTCAAAATAAGTGAAAAAACGTACCTCATTGGAAAGCATTGTTACCCTAGGCTCGACGCATCACGACCATGGTTTACGAGACCCGAAATTGGCAAATTTTTTATAGAATTTTATTGCACTCGGCAAATGGTCATCGAATGGACCCTTTTTTCACACAAGAGTCACCATAAAAAATTTTGGAGTTCCCAGCACCAAATCGACCATTTGGCCAAAAGTAGCCAGTGAAGAAGATGTCTCCTCGATGTGCAAGCGACGCGTGGCGCTTACGTGGCGATCGCCACTTGATAGTTGCCTGCTTGAGATTGTGCACAGCAGCTATCCGACGACTAAACATTCTTCAAATGAAGCATAGTGGATAACTAGGACACCCAAGAAACAACGAGAACCATTATGCACCAACCATCAACCATATTGGGTGGATGCGAAATGCGCAAACTGGACGCCAATTGGGAGGCAACCAGAAACACGTTTTTAACAAGTACTGAATATTTGGTGAATGTCTTCACAGTGCATTTCGTGCTTTATCAAACTGCAAGTCTTTACTTTATCAAACTGTAAGTTTGATAAAGGTCTCAGCAGAGACCGAAACGTCACGAATAATAAAGCGTAACTGTGTAGAATCCGGAAATCTTTTCTTTCAAGTGCTGAAGAATCTGTTTGATATTCGGTGAGAGCGGTGAGAAACCCTGGATGTCGCAAGACACATGGGACAAAATTGGCGATCAGATAAAAACCCAAATTAGCAATCATCTCTCAACCAAAGAAAAAATCCTACATATTTGCCAACAATACATGTTAGCATGAGTTTTATTTCCATGATCCTTCAAAAGATCGAAATCCACAAATCTTCGGTTCCAGAGGGTATTTTCTTGTCAGCCTAAAGAAGTAGTCCTCTTCCTGAGCAATCCTTTCTATCTTAATCTTATGGGTCCTTATTCTCCACTTCTATCTTAGGTGATTTAGGTCTAAATGATACTCTCAATGCTCACTGAATTGAGAGTTCCCTCTCTCATCGCACTATACGAGTCGTATTGAGTATATTTCCTCCATGCAACTGCATTTCTACGTCCCACTAGGTTCTGTTTTATCTAGCACACTTTTTTTAGTTTTTACCAACGATCTTCTGTCATACATTCTTAATCCAATTCACAGTTGTACAGGTGACAGTACTCTAGTCGCACCATATGAACTTGAGTTCTACTGTTCCAAATAGCATTGAATTATTCGCTTGGCTTAGCTGAAGTAAAATGATGTTCCAGTGTTGTCTCAGAATGTTAACTTTCGTGGCGCACAATTTTGCATATCGGGTAATTTTACATTTAAAACATTAGTTAATGGCCACCTGAATTGGTCGCAGCTAGGGTGTAGCCTAGTAGGTAGAGTGTTGGTCTTCTAATGCGAAGGTCGTGAGTTCAAATCCCGGTCGACGCAATATATAATTCCAGCACATTGCCTGCTTGGATATATCTCGGTCACCTCAATCTACGAAAATGAAAAAAAAAATCGTAGAAAGAGGTTTTTGCAAAGGGCTAACTACCCTTCCACAATAAGTAATGAAACGTGTTAAGGAACCTGAATGTCAGGATGCCAAGGTCCGATTTGGGCTGTAACGCCATTATAGAAGAAGAAGAATTGGTCGCAGTGCACCTTTCGCTTGACTCAGCTCAGCTTCTAGCTGTTCCACGAAAGTGCAAAAAATATTTCGCATAGCGACCTAGCAATGATCTACAAGGCTTACATACCACCACGCTTATTTAACATTAACATTTTGCGTTGATCGATCGTATTCAGACACATGCGTTCCAACTGATTGGAGATGACGTCTTCTATCAATTCTCCCGATCATTGCCCTTATTATCGTTACTTCCGTCGTGAATGCAGGACGGAACTAAGCACAATTATTTCTCCAGTCTATACTTTTCCCTAAAATACTCAAAATATGAACACGAGTTCCTACGATTTATTCATTTTCCAAACATCAAGACTTTGGTACGCATTGCCAGCAAGTTATTTTCCAATTGAGTGCACATAGATGGATTAAATGCGAGGTGCAAGTTTTTTGCTATCTCGGAAGCATTGTCAGCATGGACGGCGGAGCCGAAAAGGATGTGGAGGCTCGGCTAAATAAAGCTCGTCAGGCCTTCGGTATCCTTTCCCCTTTCTGGAGGTTAAGAGAGATCACCCTTCGCACGAAGCTGCGAGTTTTTGACGCATGCGTCAAATCCGTGTTGTTATATGGTTGTACTACGTGGAAAGTGATCGTTCGACTTACCAAGAAACTACAGACTTTCGTGAACCAATGCCTCCGACGCATTTTAGGAATATTCTGGCCAGAAGTGATCTCCAACGACGAACTTTGGAGTACAACTGGCCAGACTAAAATATGTATTGAGATTCAAAGGCGGACGTGGCAGTGGATCGGTCATACTTTGAGGAAACCAGAGCGAAACATCGCCAAACAAGCCCTCAATTACAATCCTCAAGGAAGACGTCGGGTTGGTCGACCATGTAACACATGGAAGCGAGCAGTTGAGCAGGAGACCAGAGGAATAAACAAGTCATGGCAACAGCTTAAGGCCGATGCTCAGGATCGCGCCTTGTGGAAGAGAGTTGTTTCTGTCCTATGCCCCTATAGGGGGTCTTAACAGGAATTTGATTGAATTTGATTAAGATGGATTAAATTAATGAACTTTTATTCGAAACACACTACCTAGCGACTGGCAGTGTGTTCCGAATTCGCATCGTGCGATATATAAACATCCCTCAAAGTTTCACTGTTTTCGTAAGAACGGGTTAGAAAGAATACACATGCGCGCATACAGCGTATTGCAGCAAAGTGGAATTTAGTAGTTTAAAATATTTTAACATCGCCTAAGAACACCTATATATAACTTTTGCCGAGAAAACTAAAAAGGAAGGTTCTATACTTTTAGAAATATCATCTTCTTCAACTTTTTAATAAAAAGATTTTCTTGGGGCTTGCGAAGATAATGCAGATACTTGACTCGCACACAGACCTAACCTTGCTTTCCCGACAAAATTTGATCTTTCTAGCTCGACATGTTGTCAAGTTATCTAAAAAGAACACTTTTAATAAATCAAAACTAATTTCATATCCTTTGAGTATAACCCGATAGTAAAAAGACTACAAAAAAAAAGAAAAAAAAAAAACTTTATTCTGCTCTTGCATTATGGTCGTAAGTCTTCCGGAGCCCTCGGGGGTGTTTAACAACTTCACGTGTTATAATTATCCAAAAACATAAATAATAACCACATGTGTATTTAGCGCATTCATTAGTAGACCCTCGACATATAAAATATCCGAAGTAATACCGGCACTCCAATATGGAACAATGTCGAAAATAAGGACTCATACTCTCGAATAGTACGACGATACCCACTCTACGTAATATGTATACAAACGAGGGTTAGAATTTATGGGCAATTTACAAAAGCCCTTTTACCTCTGCCGATCTCTGATGTTAAGTATAGCTAAAGTCCTGTGTTGTTCAGCGGATTTTGGGGTTCAAGTGTGAGAAAAATCTGTATGGAATATATGGCGAAATGAATGAATGAGAGAGTCGTACCACCGCTAGAAAAACTTTCATTTTATTTATTTACACTAATTATGTTGGCGAACATACGCCAACTTCAGAAAGACTTTCTATCCTGACGCTTGAGTACGTAACTACCTGCACATGAGTTCTACAAAGTCGATGTTAATGTGAAGCGTGCCGGTTTTTTGTTTGACTTTTTAAAGATACTCTGTGGATAATTTGAGATTAAGAGGAATCTCGTGCCGATCGATGATGAGAAAACATCCCATTATGTATTTCAACTACGATACAAAAACACAATGACTGTTAAGGACTCTTGATTCATGCCAATTTTGCCATGGACAGACTTCATTTGAAACATTAATAAAGGATACATGAAATTGTTATTCAACAATATTGCGGTTGTTAAAGACGGAAATAAATAAAATAGATATACAATGCCATTATAGAAGTTTCATGTTGTTGCCATTCTGTTATTTTTGTAGCTGTTGTTGTTGTTGTGCCGAATATCCTGAAGGCACTTTTCTGTAACCTCCCCTTATTTTTCGTTCCTATTCATTAAAAAGGATCGCATATACTGCATAGTGCTCAATATGTACGGAGAGATACACTATGGCAACCGCATATATAAAATGAAACACACCCCCAGAGCCATAAAATCAACCACAAAACGAATCATGTTCCTTGTTATCCTTTTGTCCTTTACCATTGTTCACTGCGGACATTTTCAGGTGGGTTGGCATTGCCGGCATATTCTCAGCTTATTATTGTGAGTATGGTTACCCCGAATCCGGGATATAAATGTATGTCCAATGGTTTGAGAAGTATTCATTTTTTTCGGGTTGCTCCATATAGGTACACGTAAATATGAATTGTGTGTAAAAAATAAGAAAAAATAGCGCAAAAAAGACCATGGAATATCGCTTGAGGGTGTTCACTCTTATGATGTCCATTTTTGGATAATATGTTTCAATGAAAGGATGAAATTGTGTTTTTTGGTGATCTCTTCCTATCATGCACGAACTCTACAAAAAATATTTTCGTAGTAATTGGAATGAGGTAAATTCGAACCTTTTGATTCTTCTATCCACTCAGATTTATAATTTATTATTTTCATATTATGCTGATTTTCGTCAAATGTATAATTCTGGTCAAAATTATCAAAATCTGGCTACCTCTTTTGCCCCTCTCATAGATATTGTGACCAAAAACTACCGGGAATTTGTAAATAAAGCGCAAAATATTTAATAAATTTTCCATATTTATTTTGTGAACTTCAAAGTAATCCCCATTAGATGCAACACACATATGCCAGCTTTTTTTTCCAGTCCTCGAAACACTTTTCATAAGCACTTTTTGGTATGGCCTCGAGATCCAAAATAGGCATAGAAATTCAAAGACAGAAGTGGTAGTGTATCGATCACACTTTGAGGAAACCAGAGCGAAGTATCACCAAACAAGCTCTAGCTTATGATCCTCAACGAAGACGTCGGGCTGCTCGACCATGTAGGACATGGAAGCGAGCAGGAGAGGGTTGTGCGAAGGGAAAAGGGAAGAAACCCTTCCACAATAAGTAACGAAAACTGTTACGGACCCGAATATCGGGAGGCCAAGGTCCCATTTGGTCTGTAGCGCCATTTTAGATGCGATGAATTGATCACAAAGCTTCATCAGAGATATCAAGCATACGTATCTGACATTAGCGGCTGAAATAAAGCGGTTCGCTCCTCATTACAGATCTAATCACACATTAATTTTCAGTTATTTATCGGAAGTACAAATTGCTACCGATTGTTTGCCAATTGATGGCGCCAGTAGCAACTGCTGATCAACAATGGCGGATCAGAGACGTCACATGGAAAAAATTGGTCATCTGTCAACAACTCCTTATCATTAAATTTGTGACGTTGTATCGGCATCATATGCATATTTGTGCGCGAATATGTCGAAATTTGAGTCAAATAAGCGTCATTTGCGGGAACTTTTGCCTTCAATTCAAAAAAATTTGCGGTTGAGGCACGTGGAACGCCTTCAAACACTTACGGCAAGGCTGCCCATAGTAAAAAAACATAACAGAATTATAATTGGGCTTAAAGCCCAATCATATGATACTCTAGATGAGATGGAAATGACTTAATATAACGGAAATATGTCATCTCAAATTCTTTCGAATAGTGAATAGAGACTTTTGTATGGGAAGTGGTAGAAGTAGAGGGGGAGGTATGTATTTTTCGGCTATGACACCGAACATGGCATGCAAAATGTTTTTTGCTGAATTCAAAGTTTTTAGTTTTCATTATTTTTAAAGAAATTAGTCATAGTTTTCCTGAAATTGGGGCATTTGTATGGGGGGTGGCAGAGGAAGTGGAGCATTTAAGATGATTTTGAAACTGCTTATAATCATCCTTATCACCATGCTTTGATTCAATTTCAAAGTCGATAGCTCTAATATACTTGAAGGAGAAATGCTTTTCTTGAATTTATAATGCAGATATTTGTATGGGAGGTGGTAGAAGGAGTGAAGCGGAGCTGATAATTTTTTTCTAACACTCACTTCAGTGATTGAGAAACAAATTCTGGCAAAACTTGAAGTTTGTACTTTTTCTATTTGAATGGAAATCGATAAAACGCATTTAACAAAAATTATGCATTTGTATGGGAGGGGGTAGAAGGAGTGTACGGATCAAAATAAATTTTTTTGCATTATTAATATTTCTATTTGCATACTTTATACAAAATATCAAGTTGCTAGCCTTAACAGTTTCGAAGAAATCATAATTTAATTTAAATTTCAAAATTTCGTGGGGAGGGGGTAGAAGGAGTAAGGTGAAGTGGATAATTATTTTTAAAATAAATTGCAATTACAGTAGAATTAATTCTGACAAAATTTTGTCTTTTCAGATTTACTAGTTTCAATGAAAATCAGAAATATGTATTTTTCAAAATTGTCCATTTGTATAGGAGGTGGTAGAAGGAGTAAGGGGATCGGGTCAATATTCCGTGATATTCATGAAATCTATATCATAATACTTTGACCCGAATTTCAAGTCGATAGCTTAAATAGTTTCAAAGAAAAATCAATTTCTTAATATTTCGAAATTTCATGAAATTTGTATAGGAGGGGGTAGAAGGAGTGGGGGGATGTAGCCCATTCACGAACTTAAAGTTACTTTTTTGCTCAAAACACAAAATTTCTTAGCACTATAGCTCAAAACTTTCGAGAGTTATGCTGTAGACAGACGGACAGGCGGACAGACAGACAGACAGACAGACGGTCACTCGAAATCGAGGTTTTTGACCGACAACAAATATTTCTGTATCCTTGGCGGCTCTGTGCGAGCGTTATTTCTTAGCGTTACAAACGGTAAGGCAAACACAATTTACTCTGAGATTTTATCTAGAGTATAAATACATATGTCGTGAATGTTTTCAAAACTTCAAGAGCAGTGATTTTGACGTCGAGGACCGGCATGGTGGCAAGAGAGAAAATTTTTGTGGTATAGTACTTACTTACGATGGCGCTGCAGCCCAAATCGGACTTTGGCCTCCTGAATATTTTGTCTCCATCCATCTCGGTTTAGTGACCGCGTCCTCCAGCTAGAAAATCTTAGCAGTGATTTGCTGCCTGCGTCAATCGAATCCTTCCAGCACTTCCGTGGTTTTCCGACGGTCTTCGTTCGTTGACTTTCCCTTTTAGTGTGCATTTGGGAATTCTTCCGTCATCCATCCGCTCCACATGACCAGCCCATTATAACTTCTTAAATTTTATGAGGGTTGACATTCTGGATTGTCGAAGATGGCATACAATTCTCTATTGTATCGTATTCTCCAGATCGAGTCTTCCCTCACAGGTCCGAGGATTCTTCTGAGGACCTTTCTTTCAAAGGCGTTAAGTAGTTTTTCGGACGCCTGAGTTAAAGTCCACGTTTCGCTGCCATAGCATAGCACAGGTCTTATGATGGTTTTATTTAGCTTAAGTTTTGTTTTCCTGTGCACGTTCTTGTTTTTGATTATTGAAAGTACCGAATAATAAGTCTTGTTTGCCATCATTATCCTTCTTTTGATTTCGATGGGTTCGCTTCCATCCTTTGATAGGTTCGCTTCCATCCTTTGATAGGTTCGCCCCTAGGTATATGAAGTTGTCTACGTTTTCTAGGTTATAATCTCTTACTGTAATATTTTGTCTGATTGGCGTCTTTTTCCTAGATTGCGTTATAATTTTTGTTTTGTTCTCATTAATACGTAGTCCAACTTACCTTGCTACCGAGTCAAGGTTTACAAATACCTCCTTGGCACTCTCCAGAGATCTTGCAAGGATATCTATATCGCCGGGATATGCTACGAGTTGTATGGATTTGAAGCATAGTGTTCCCTTGGTGTCAACGGGAAGTTTCCGAACAACATATTCGAGTGTCAAATTGAACAACATTGGTGCGAGGCCGTCACCTTGCTTAAGGCCGTTGTCTGTTTTAAAACTGGAAGTTAGATCTTTTTCTACTCTGACTCGTGACAAAGACTCGGTCATTGTCATTCTTGTAAGCCGAACCAGTTTCGGTGGGACTCCAAACTCCAACATGATTTTATACAGTACGCGCCTGTCGAAACTGTCGTATACCTGCCTGAAGTCAACAAATATCTGCTGCATATCAATATTATATTCCCAGCACTTTTCCAGCACCTGTTTAACTGAGAATATCTGGTCCGTGGTCGAGTGTCCAGCTCTAAATCCGCCTTGGTATTCACCAATTACTTTGTCAGCATAGGACTTAATTCTCTTTTCTAGAATTTTCGTCAAAATTTTATAAGACGTACACACAGATATTCTTCGGTAGTTTTCGCAGCAGAGTTTGTCACCTTTTTTATAAATTGGACATATGATGCTCTTGCGCCAATCTTCAGGAAGTATTTCCTGCGTCCATATGTCCGTGATGTAAGAGATGCGCTATGCAGGTATCGCCGGCTTTTAGAAATTCAGCTGGAATTTGTTCAGTGCCCGGCGCTTTATTGTTTGGGTGGGTCCTCAGGGCCGTTTTTACTTCTTCGAGTGTGGGAGGATTCAAAGCGGATCCTTCATCAGCTGTTACATAAGTTATACCTGCTATCGTGTCTGCTGCTGCTGTTTGTGCGGGTGATGGGATCGGATTAAGAAGGTGTTCAAAGTATTGCGCCCATCTTAATTTTATATCTTCCGCATTAATTAGAATGTTTCTTCTGCATCCTTGCAGAGAGTCGTTTTCGGTTGATATCCCCCTTTCATTCTTTTAACAAGGGAATTCGCGGCTCTTGTGTTGTGTAGTTTAAAATGTTCGTCCATGTTTTTAATTTCGTCATTATTGTACTTTCATTTTTTTTGTCAACATGTTTTATTTACAAATCATCTAAGATCTTTGTAATTGTCCCGTTTGGCTCGTGTTGGCCGTTCTGTCAATATCATGTAAGCTTGATTTTTTCAGTCTAAGGCATCTTGGCATTCGTTGTCAAACCAGTCATTTCTTTTGCGCCGGGGTTGTTGTCCTATCACCTCCTCTGCGACAGATGTAATGCCATCTTTGATATTTTGCCACATTTCTTCTATTGGCATGCTGGCGTTGTTGTTCTGTATTGGCGCTAAATGCCTTTTTAAGGCTGATACGTACTTCGCAACTACTTTCTCATCCTTCAGATTTCCTATGTCGAATTTAGGAACCGGTTGTGTTTTTAGGTGTTCTCGGTTTGCGATTCGACATCGGAACTTGGTCTTTACCAAATAGTGGTTTTTATCGCAATTAGCACCGCGACATGTACGCACGTCGAGAATGCAGGAGACCGTCCTTTTCTCTATTAAAACGTGGTCTATTCGATTGAATGTTCTTTATTCAGTGTCACGATGCGGAAAGCCAGTCGAGCTCACAATAAGATTTTTGCTGCTGGCAAAATCCGTCAATCTCTGGCCGTTGTCGTTACTGATATCATAGACTGTGCCTTCCAATTGTCCCTATGTATGCTTCTTCTTTGCCCACTTTCGCGTTAAAGTCACCTAATACTATTTTAATATCATTCGACGGAAGGGAGTCGAATGTTGATTCTAAGTTGCTGTAGAAATCGTTTTTAACTTCGTCGTCTTTGTCTTCCGGTATGGGCATTAATAAGCCAAACATTAAAGAATTTGGTTTTAATGCGGATTGCACACAATCGTTCAGTGACGGGTTTGTAGTTGGTAACTAGGTGTACTTCTTTTCGACGACGAATGCAACTCCAAACTCCTGGCTTCCCGATTTTTTCCCACTTTTGAAAATTCTGTGCGGTCCAATGTCAGTAACTTCGCTACCTAACAATTTAGTTTCTTGGAGTGCAATGATGTTCATATTGTATTTGCTTGCCTGTTCCAGAAGCGCTCTCACTGCTCCTGCTCTGTACAGGAATCGCACGTTCCAAGATCCGAAGGAATAGTTCATTTTTCGTTTGCGTGGTCGTTGCCGTTGAATCAATCCAGTCCGAGGCGGTGCTTCAGGTTTCGAAACGAGTGTGGTTTTTCCGATGATGAGTTGTTAACACATCGCCCAACCCCCAACTTGGAGGTACATATTATTATAGTGCTAGAATTTTTCTGTTTCATTAGCACTCGCGCCTATCAGTTTAGCAAGCCAAGTCCGGATGGACAAGACCAGTACCCGGTGGCTACCACGTGGAGGTATGATGAGCACAATTGATGTATATATGATAGTTACAACACTGAGTGTCGCCTTATGACGCCGATCAGATGCCTACCCTATCTATACACACCCAACCACCTCAAAATAATACTAATAACCGTCAAATTTGATAACCTATTTGTTTAAACCACAAAGGTTATTGATCGACCCATCATATATTTCTCGGTATTTGTAATTTCTTCGAAACATAATTTTTCACCTATTTTATTCAATTTTACGATTTCTGCATCGAAAGCACTAAAATAAACTTTAAAAATTGCCAAAAAACGCACGCAGCATGTAAGCTTGTAAGACGAATAATTTGATTTTATGCGTTGTAATTTTGGCAGACTCCTCTCTTTCCGACGAATGAAAAAAAAATTATTAAAAACGTTTTTAATTCCATTACTTCGTCAAAACGTGCAGATGGAAAAAAAAATAAATAAAATAATAATACGAAACAAGTTTGCCAATTACACACCTTTGGTTCATGTTAAGTAGGTCTTAAATTGCCTAGCGCGCACCTACATCCTCTCCTATCTCAACATCTTTTCGTGTTATATAAAAATCGGCAATTTCTTGGGATCTTGAGATATTTTTTCCGAATCTTTCGAGTAATACCGTAACCGTAGAAAAATTGAAACGGTCATATCACGGATAAGAGGGCGGCAGAACAGAATAATAGGAAGAATGAAAAAGATAAAATAAAACTTACATTCGAAAGTCATAGTGAAACAACAAAGAAACCAATTATCGGAACAAATTAATAATAATCGATCGCATAGATCAGAAAAATTCAAATCCAGAATCAAAACAATCAATCAATCAATTTCAAAACGAAACATACCCTGAAGGAAGGAGCTTCATTTTTTGCCGAGCCTGCGTTCGAATAGACCGTCCGTTGTTGTCGTCGTCGCGTCGAAAGAGTGATAGGTTGCGACGGATGACCCATCATCCTCATCACACACGATCATCAAAGTCATGATCGTCATCGTTTTAATCACAAATTCGATCTTCATCACAATGGTAATCACCAAATAAACGGCTCCAACTAGGCACCCACAGTGGGTCGATCCTCGTATGTTTTGGTCGAATTTTAATTCATGATCGTGTACGTACGAATTATTTGGGCAGTCGTTGTCCGGCCGTACCAAAATTAGCTGCCAAACCTCCAGAAAGATTTTGGTTCTTCTCTGTTTTTTTTTTTTTTTTGGTACCGGATTATCGCCGATCATTCTCGCATCAAAGATCAACGATCAACACTGAAGATCGGTGATGTAATTCAGGAGAAAAGATCTTCGCGCAGAATTAAAAAATTTGGGAATAGGAAATGTCGGGAATAGAAAATACGCGCGCACCGCTTGAAACTCTTCTCCTGCCGTGAAAACTGGCGTTTTGACAGAGTCATGTTAGCGGTGACTTAACACATTTTGTAACGCTATGTTGTGGTTTGAAGCTCCGAAAAGATCGTCTCTGAACAGGGCCAAGAAGAGTGTATGGTAGAAAAGATATACAAGAACAACAACGTCGTTTCTTACCTACATTTTACAACAGCTAGCTACAAATCGATCAATTCTTTCAAATTATTTTTCATGATTGTTTATATTGTGCTATTAAATGCCAGTGAATTGTTGTTTTTCAGATCGTCCCGCACTCTCTCTCTCTCTCTCTCTGTGACGAGTGATCCTTAGGATAATCGGAGTTTTGGTGGAGCCCATCGGGGGCACCAGCAATTCTTAAGATTTTCTATTACGGATCTTCATGTCATCGATCATGCGGAATCGTCATAGATAATCGCGCAGTGTGATCGCGCGAGAAATCCAATCCAAGCGTTTTGGATCCTCAATTGATTTTTTTTTCGGTTTTCAATTCGAATATTTTTGACCTTTTAGTGCTAGTTATCTTTCATGTTCGACATGTATGAGTTTTAAGGTAGACCTGTCAGCATATTTGTAGTATTTTGAGGACCACATGCTGCAAAATTTTAAAACCTTCAGTTGGTTTTTTTTTGGCGATCGCAGCTTGATGGCTTGAGGGGTTTTTACACTTTGGTTGAAAAGTGTTGTTGGATGGAATTGTTTATAAAGATGAAGAACGGTGAATTTTGACGAACATGTATTTAGACAGTGTGTCAGATTGTGTTAAGTTTGAAAGAAAAATTCAAAAATGAAATTTTGACCTTATTCGAAGGATATGAATTTGTAGAACGAAGCTATTGACGTATTTTATGATATAAATAAAATCGTTATCATAATCATCAATGATGCTTCAGTCCACGTCGGGCCTTGGCCTCCTGTATAGTTCGACTCCAACTTCCTCGGTCCAATGACTGCGTTCTCTATGTCAAAAATTTCAAAAGCGGTTTACTGTCTTCGTTGACTGAATCCTGCTAGCGTTTTCTTGGGTCTCCGATTGGCCTTTTTCCTTCTGCCTTTCCTATTTGTACACGTTGGGTATTTCTATCCTCCATTTACGTGACCAACCCACTGTAGCTTACGAAGTTTGATGAGAGTAGAGTTGGGCTCGGAAGCACAAATTGAAACCCGCCGTTTCCCATTAGGTAGCGCCAGCAGTAGGCTTAGATTTAGGTTGTAGGAGGGTGGTTTCGTGGAACCACAATGCACTGGGGCCATATAGTTGGGCCCATTGTACTCCTCTTATTCATTATGAAACGGTTCCTACTCCTCCTGTGCAAGCCACTTGGTTCGATTTGCGATCCGAAGTAGGCTCGAATGTTTGACGTCTAGTTCTGAGAAAAATCTAGAGCCTAAACAAAGCAGAGATTTGCGAACGGTGACAAAGATTATGGTCGATAGATTCTTCGTTTTCCTCGCAAAGGCTATCGCTCGTGATACGCAGCCTAAATGTATGCAGCTTTAGGAAGCAATGACTTGTGGTCAGACCAACAATAGTTAGGACGGTATAGCGACTACGTTGTAACAGCTGAGCTGTAATATTTTTATTCGGTTCTGCCCAAGAGGACATGGTCGTTCTGCAGTTGTTCAGCTGCCGCCATCCCGCCAAGAAAGAATCAAAAATAATTTATTTGAAGCTAGTCTTCAGCACTGTTGGTGCTACATCAACTGTCATCCTAGTGGATTTTGTCGTTCATGAATGTCTGCTGCGTCGTTTCTTAACAGGTCGCTATGGCCCGGTATCCAAATTAGAAATACTTCGGTTATAGCCGCTAGGCGATACAAATTGTGTCTACAAATGGGCACTGGTTTGGGCGAGATGGGATTGGAGTGCCAAAGTTCAGCCTTGCATCCGAGAAAATGTAACAATTTCCGAGACTGTTCTACATATTTAAAATAAATGTTCTTCTACTACAATGGCGCTACAGCCCAAATCGGACCTTGGCCTTCTGATATTCAGGTTCCTTAACATTTTTCCTTACTTATTGTGGAAGGGTTGTTATCCCTTCGCACAACCCTGTTTCTACGAATTTTTCATTTTCTTAGATTGAGGTGACCAAGGTATATCCAAGCAGGCAATATGTCGGAATTATATATTGCGCCGACCGGGATTTACACTCACGACCTTCGCATTACAAGACCAACATACTACCTACTAGGCTAT
Organism: Chorisops tibialis; assembly: GCA_963669355.1. Lineage (NCBI taxonomy): Eukaryota > Metazoa > Arthropoda > Insecta > Diptera > Stratiomyidae > Chorisops > Chorisops tibialis. Next base: position 250,714,173 of record OY770263.1, on the reverse strand, counting down.
ACCCTAGCTAAAATAAATAAATGTTGAGCACTTGTAAATAGCTAATACTTCCTCTTGGAACGCAGTCGCGTGTTCTGGAAGGTGAAATGAAGTGTAGATGTCGAGGTCGTGGAAATAAATCCCTGCACCTGTCCCCTAGCTAGTTTTAGAACCGTCCGTATAGAGATGGGGCCCTGTACATGTGCTGAGTATCGTGTTTGTTGCCCATTCGTTTCGTTCAGGAAACTTAATGTGAAACTTCCGTTTCTCTACCTGCGGTTGGTTCATGCAATCATACTCGCAGTCTTAAAGGGAGTTTGCGTCTCTAATGTTGTTTAAAAATTTGCCATGACCAATTTGTGATGCTGACCACCAAATAGGCATGAGATTCAAAGGCGGAAGTGGCAGTGGATCGGTCACACTTTAAGAAAACCATAGCGAAACATCGCAAAACAGGTTCTGGATTATAATCGTCAAGGAAGACGTCGAGTTGGTCGACCATGTAGCACGGAAGTGAGCAGTTGAGCAGGAGGCCAGAGGAATAAACAAGACCTTCTACTACAATGGCACTACAGCCCAAACCGGGCCTTGGCCTCCTGACCTTCAGGTTCCTTAACATTTTTCATTATTTATTGTGGAAGGGTTGTTAGACCTTCGCCCAACCCTCTATCTGCGAATTTTTCATTTTCATAGATTGAGGTGACCAAGGTATACCCAAAGTAGGCAGTGTGCTGGAATTATGCGTCGACCGGGATTTGAACTCATGACCTTCGCATTGTAGACCAACACACTACCCACTAGGCTACACCCTAGCTAACAAGACCTGGCAACAGCAAAAGGCCGATGTTCAGGATCGCGCCTTGTGGAAGAGTTGTTTCTGTCCTATGCCACTATAGGGGGTCTGAACAGGAATTTGATTGATTGAATCTAATGGCAGCTAGGCCCGCTGTTTGTTATAAAAAAAGATCAATTGGAGGTAGTGAGAGAATTACCTCCAAGGCTGAAGTTGGTGTGGTTCTAAGAGCACCTATTATACACAGACATGCCATCCGTTGGATTAGCTGTAAAGGTGCTAGGTTGGGTTTTAGTATCACCGCTAGCCACCACACCAACGCGCCATAGCAAATATTTGGTCTGACAATACATCTAGTGGATGAGGTGCTGCTTAAGACCCCATCTCAAACCGAATATCTTTTTGCAAGTGAAGAAGGCTATGGTAGCCTTTTTTGCTCGTTCCGGAATGTTGGCCTTCCAGTATAATTTACTATCAAGAATAAGACCTAAATATTTAAGTTGGTTCTAGAGGAACATATTGATACCCCGAATTTTTGGTGGATTGAAAACATATGGTATTCTTCTTCTGGAGTAGAGGGCCAGACCTGTTTTTAGAGGGTTGATGGTAAGTTCTTTTTGTAGTGCCCAACTGTCAAACAGTCGTAAAAAAAACTGCATAAGGTCCCCTAGAACTTGTTCAAATTTACCAGTTAGCATGATGGCAAGATCGTCTGCATATACTATTATGGAGTAGCCGTTCCGATTTAAAATGCAAAGGGGTTCATTCACTGGTGAGACCCACAAGAGAGGCGATATTATGCCGCCCTGTGGCGTTTCTTTGTGGACAGAGCCTTTTCTTGTCTCGTCACCCATTCAGGCTACGATTTTTCATGAGTGAAGAAGCTTAGTTCAGTAGTAGTCAGGGGAGATTGACGGGGATAAACGTGGTCAAAAGCGCCTTCCACGTCTAGAAAGGCACTTAGTGCAATCTCTTTATGACGGAAAGCTTTCTCTACGGCAGCTACCGTCGCATGCAAGGCGATGTTCACCTGACCCAAAGGTTTGCATTTGCACGTAGGTGGCAGTCTACTAGTCTTTCCAGGCCTTTACGAAGGAATGAAGTCAGGCTGATGGGTCGGAAGCATTCGGGATGTTATGGGAGACTCTGCCTGGCTTACGTATGAAAACCACCTTAACCTCTTGACATAGCTTCGGCATGTGGCAAAGACCGATGCATGCTTTGTGTGAGTCAACCAGTTACTGAATTATTGTTTTATCCGGCTTCTGGATCATTGCGGTATAGACTCCGTCCAGTCCTGGTAACTTTGAAGGTTTGATCACAATTCCTATGTTTTCTGGCGTCACGTCTGTATCTACTAGTCTGAGTTAGCTAGAATACGATTGACATATGAGGTTTGTGGCGGAACCTCAAAGCATCCGGGGAAATTCGTTTGCATGAAAAGTCCATGTGACTCGCCGCTATACCCCGTCCATAAACCATCGCCTTTATCCGTTAATTCAGGCATGTCTGGGTCTTTGGATATGGTTCTCTTTATCCTAGAGATCGTTGAGGCTATCGATTTCTTCACAGAATCTCTTCCATGAATTTCGTTTGACGGATCTTAGTTGTTTTTTATACAGTGTAAGTGCTGCTTGGTATTTTTCCCAGTCTGTGCCAAGTTTGCTGGAATTAGCTTTGTTGAAGTGTTTCTTTGCTCGCTTTTTTTCAGAATATCAAGATCGTTATTTCACGATATAAAGTTCTTACTATCTTTGGCGGACTTCTGAGGGCAGGAACTTTTGTATGAGGTTGTAGTTGAAGTATAATTGTTAGCATACCAATTATTCTATCTAAAAAATTTAGTGTTTTTATTGGGTGAGGAACTATTGCCGGTAGTTTACGGTTTATTAGGTCCTAATATTTAACCCAGTCCTTTCTTGCTGGATTCCTGTAAGACTGGCTATTTCTTGCTGATCCCCATATTTCAAATCATATCCGCATGTGGCCCGACAAGACAAAAACAAGGTTCAAAACTCTCCAGTTGCGGACCACTAGGGATTTAAGATTAGTTGCAAGAGTCAGGTCGATAACCTCGCTTCTCATTCTATTTATGAAGGTGGGACTATTACCAACATTACAAACATTTAAATTGTTCATGCTAAGAAATTCTAGCATTGACTTACCGCGATCGTTACAGTCTGTGCTAGACTAGTAGGTGTGGTGGGCATTGGCATCATAACCTATTACCTAGTCTCCTGTGTTGGAGTGGACAAGCTGGCACAGGTCAGTCGTTGGAACATCGCTTGCTGGTTTGATAAGACAAGCTTAAGAAGCTGCGGTGTACCGTTAAATGGCCTCTCGCAGAGCGTCGTTGTTTGGTCTGGACTACCAAATTGTGGAATTAATGTCAGTTTTAGTGGTTTTTTTTGCAGCCGCACATGTTCGTAGTTCATGGAGGACTGTAAAAGTTTTGTTGCATCAACCTAGAATGTGGTTCGAGTCACTCAACCTTCTGGGCAAGTGCAACATCCGAATAACCTCTTAAGAGGTGTTGTTGGAGAGTGGCGGTAGCCGTTCTACTGTGGTGTAAATTGAATCACTCTGCATTTCATTAGTTTGAAGTGGACCTTGTTTAGTCCACAATCCGCGAAACCTTTCACTACAGACAACCCTTCCATAAAGCTTTGATCAAAACAAGAAGTTGGTCACTGTCTTTTTGTTATCTGTGGAAAAGCTTCCATACCTCCGTGGCAAGATACCCGGGTGCCATACAGTATCAGCCTGTATTTGTATTAAGTGGAGTGCACTACCTTTGAGGTTTAACCTCACTGTTGTCTTTAGCAACACGAATTGTATAAGACGACAATGATAAACGCCCCCGAAGGTGGCAGCTTACACCTACAGGAAGCTCGGCATTCATACTGCTGGATGCGAGACCTATCTAAATCTCTGCCAATCTTTCGCTCATGGCAACAGATTCAGGAAGGCAACTTTACGTCGAGCTCCGCAGAACTCTGCCCGCGATATGGACCACCACAACCACCTCGTGTTCGTCAAGACGACCTCAAGCAGCGCTGAGGATGGAAGCAACCATCCATGGGCTCCCCAGCTCCCGAGGTACCAGATAACCTCCGGTCAGGCTCCGCAACCGAAGCAGAGCTACTTGCATTTTGATCGGTCACACCCCTCAGGTTCGTTGGGAAGGTCAACCCCAAAAGTAGTTACTGGAATCATGATAAGCTTTCTACCAGCACTTGCTTCCTTGCGATGGATGAGTTACGGAACGAAAGACATGCACTTCGACTTTATCCCTCTATCTTTCTTGGTAGGTTTCGGAGCCGAAGACAGGCACTTCGACTTGTTCCCCCTCCTCCCATCTTTTAAGAGGTTACGGAGCCGATTTTCTCCCCCCTATCGGTAAGCTTGAGTCCGTGGAGTCGATAAATTCTCCAAAAATATTTGCATGATTCGGCAAAGTCCTCCTTAATGCAAATACCCCTCTTGCGGGACCGGGCTCCATACAAACACTTTCATCAGTCTAGGAGCCTCAGCACTTTCCACCACCTGTAACTTGATGTCTTTCAAGAGCTCGTTCATCTTGGGAGCTGCCTCCTGAATGAAGACCAGAGTGTTTTGGTCAGCACAAGTCATTCTAAGATAACCTGGCTCGAAGTTGTATTTCAAAAAGCTTGGCTAAGCTGATGGATTACCTAAGAGGTGTTCCCTCAGAATGTTCCTCTATGTAGAGTAGATCTTAGGCCTCACCGACTCTAGTATGATACCTAGCAAGTCGTTGGTATTAATGACTGTTGCCTGGAGGTTACTCCTAGTGACGTCGCTATAGGTAGCCGATCTCGGGTGTTTATTTTTGCTGCAGGTATCGGCGTATGACTATCATCCGATCGGATGCGCTTCTGTTTCTGCTTCAGTGGTTCGAGCTTATTACCGCCGACTGTGCACGCGGGCGATGAGAGTTCTTTGGCGTTGCCAGGAACTGATCGTCCCAAAGCAAGCGGGATGAAAGTGTTCGAACCACTTCGACATTTTCCACTTTCGGTTGCAAACTGGCAGTTGCACATTCGCTTCGGATGTGCTAGCTTTATTAAACAGAGAAGTGGCTGGGATACTGAGACCTCTCGCCTCAATTCTGATAAATTCGGCCGGCACGCTGGCTGGGCGTAAATCCTCCGTCCCAGAGGACAGTCGACTCAGAACTGCAGCCAATTTAGCCTCTACCGCATCGTGAAACCTTGCTTTGGCAGCTTTTCTTTTTAGGTTGGTATTAGCTCAGCAACGGGCACGATTGCTAATTCTAACTTGAGGGCTTAGGATGGTCTCGGGAGAAAGGCCAGTCGAGATAGGTGTGCAAGATATTGTCGACGTCGGAGAATGATCAACATGTATACCCACCTCCATCGGTTTATTTGGCTCTGAGGCTGCATCCCCTAATGTCATAATGAAAGCGAGATCACTGAGCTCTGACATGGAAGACTCAGTGCGCTGGGTGTTTGTAATGTAATCTATACTGTGCCCACCGCTGTTCCTATATGTACCTTCTCCTTACCAACCTTCGCGTTCGAGTCACCTAATATGATATTGATGCCATTTGCGGGCAATGAGTCATAAGTTGTTCCTAGGTGACTATAAAACTCGTCCTTAGTTGCCTCGTCCTTGTTTCCGTTGAACGCGAACATTAATAAGCCAGATGATAAAAAAAAATTTGTCTTTGTGCAAAGTTTGCACAATTTTTCGTTAATGGGTTTGAAGTCGGTGATATTCTATTTAAATGCTTTAATGACGATAAAAGCTACTCCAAACTAGCGGCTTCTCGATGGCTTTCCACTTTTAAAATCCGTGTTGTTATATGGTTGTACTAAGTGGAAAGTGACCGTTCGACTTACTACTAAACTATAGATTTTCGTGAACCATTGCCTCCGACGCATTTTACGAATATTCTGGCTAGAAGTGATCTCCAACGACGAACTTTGGAGTACAACTAGCCAGCCTAAAATATGTATTGAGATTCAAAGGCGGAAGTGGCAGTGGGGGTTGTACAAATACAAATACTTAAAAATAATATCTCGACTAGCTATCCAGCTATGTAATTGAAACTTGGAACATTTATTAAGCTGTACTAGCGGAATATGAAAAAAATATAAAATTTTGTCATAATAGTAGGATGGGGAAATGGGGAGCATTTCAAAAATAGTATACTTTCCAAAATTTCAAACCTTTATATCTCCAAATTCGAAACAGGTATTAAGTTGAAATTTTGTCAAATTGTAGAGCTCTACGGTCTATGGTAAAGTATTTAAGTTGGGGGTGTATGGCGAGCGAGGTGGTGAGCCAAAATGTCGAAATTTTTCATTAATGTTTTAGTTAAAAGATACACAGTTCAAATTTAGTACGTGCATACATTCGTTTGATATACATAAATAAAAAAAAAACAATTTTTTCTGTTATCAACTGTTCTGTCTACTGTTATACACCAAACGGGGGCCTTAATCTGCACTATGTACTTCAGGTGTATTTAAAAAACCCAAGAACTCAAAATTTTTGAGTCAAATTTTATGCTACAAACTTGAAAATTTCAAATTCATGTAAAAAAAAATGCTTAAAAGTTTTAAGATATTATTTTGTGGAATACATTTGTAACTTCTTCCCCCTCCCATGCAGAAGTATTTTTTCGATAATTTTTAAGAAATCATTTATCATGAAACTATTAAAAGCTATAAATTTCAACTTTTCCTACAAACACTTTTAAAACAAAGTTGCATCAAAGGTTTTGAAATCTCTCCTGCCCTTCCACCACCTTCCATACAAAAGTATGAATTCGACCAATTTCAAGAATTCAACTAATAAACAACAAATTAAAATTACAATTTTTACGATTTAATCAACTCCTCTACCACCTCTCATCTCGTCTCGTCGCAGCGCTACAGCCCCTTTCGGGCCTTGGCTTCCCGTAGCCGAAGTCTCCATCGATCTCGGTCCAGTGACCGCGTCCTCCAATTTTGAAATCCGAGCAGCGATGAACAGTCTTCGTCAACAGAGTCGGACCAGCGTTTCCTGGGTTTTCCCACTGGCCTCCGGCCCTCCGTTTTTCCCTCGAATACCTTTTTAGGTATTCGAGTTTCGTCCATCCTTTGTACATGGCCAGCCCATTGCAGCTTCCGCAGTCTGATGATAGTAGAAACCTCCGGTTCGTCGAATATATCATACAGCTCACTGTTGTATCTAATTCGCCATCGGTCACCATCACGTTTCGCTCCAATTATTCGTCTCAGGACCCGTCTTTCGAAAGCGTTCAACATATTTGCGGATGCTTGTGTAAGGGTCCATGTTTCGCATCCGTAGCAAAGCACAGGTCTTACTATTGATTTGTAGACTTGGAGTTTGGTCTTCCTGTGTACGCAGCTGGCCTTAAGAATAGCTAAGACTGAATAATACGTTTTATTTGCGAGCTGGATTCGTCTTTTTATTTCATTCGTTTCATTTCCACTCTTTGTCAATTTTGTGCCTAAATATATGAATTCGTCCACATTTTCCAAATTATATTCGTCAATTGTAATGTTTTGTCTATTGGGGGTCCTTTTCCTTGTTTGTGTCATTATTTTCGTTTTTGTTTCATTGATTTTCAAGCCAACTTCTTTTGCTGCTTGATCGAGGCTTAGTAGAATTTCTTTTGCGGATGTGAAAGAGCGTGATAATATGTTGATATCGTCCGCATAACCCACTAGCTGGCTGGATTTATAAAGCAGCGTACCTCTTGTGTCAACGGGTAACTTTCTGATGACGTATTCTAAAGCTAGGTTAAAAAGCAGAGGGGCCAGCCCATCACCCTGTTTTAGTCCGACATTTGTGTCAAAGGCATCAGTTAGTTGGTTGTTGACTCTGACTTGTGATGTTGTTGATGTCATCGTCATTTTGGTCAGTCGGACTAGTTTTGCTGGGATGCCAAAATGCAGCATTATTTTGTACAGTACGTTTCGATCAATACTGTCGTATGCTTGTTTAAAGTCCACAAAAACCTGGTGAACGTCGATGTTGAATTCCCAGCATTTTTCAAGCACTTGCTTGACCGTAAAAAGTTGATCAGTCGTTGATCGACCAGCTCTAAAACCGCCTTGGTACTCCCCAATCACATTGTCAGCGTAAATTTTAATCTTATTTTCTAATATTTTTGTCAGTATCTTATATGACGTGCAAAGTAGTGAGATACCTCTGTAGTTTTCGCACTGCAGTTTGTCTCCCTTTTTGTGGATAGGGCAAATAATGCATTGGCACCACTCCTCCGGTATTTGCTCCTGATTCCAGATGTACTGAATCACTTTATGTATGGCATTTCGGGTGCAGCTTCCGCCATATTTAATTAATTCCGCTGGAATTTCGTCGATGCCCGGCGCTTTATTGCTTTTCTGGCTTCTGATGGCAAATTCGACTTCTTCCAACGTTGGAGGATCCAGTGGACATTCGTCGGAGGTTTGGAGACCTATCAGCTCCGATGTTCGGGAGCCGTGTGCGGGATTAAGGAGTTCTTTAAAGTATGACGCCCACCTTTCCTTAATCTGATTATCCTCGGCGATGATAGTGCCATTTCTGTCTTTACAGAGGGTTGTCTTAGGCTGATATCCACGTCTTAGGCTTTTCACTACTTTGTAGGCTTGTCTTGTTTTATTGCTCGCAAGATTGTCATCGATATTTCTCAATTGGTCGTCATAATATTTTCTTTTCTTACATCTAATGACCTTATTTGCTACTCGTCGGAGATTTTCGTATTTTTCTCTCTTCGTTCTGGTATTCCTTTCGAGAAACTGTCTGTACGCCTGATTTTTCTTATCTAACGCATCCTGGCATTCGTCGTCGAACCAGTCATTTCTTTTGCGCCGAGCTTCATACCCAACCACTTGTTCCGCAACGGTCTTTATGGTTGCCTTTATATCCATCCAAACTTGGTTCACAGGCTTCGTTATGTCATCCTGCAGAATCGGAGTGAGCTCTCTTTCAAGTGCTGCTGCGTAATTTTCCGCAACTGACGCCGTTTGGAGCTTTTCGATGTCGAACTTACGAAGAGGGCTGGTCTTTGTTTGATACGCCTTTGACATACGACATCGATATTTGGATTTGACCAAGTAGTGGTCCGAGTCACAATTTGCTCCTCTGAATGTTCGAACGTCAATGATGCTGGAGGCCCATCTCCGCTGGATAAGGACATGGTCTATTTGGTTAAAGGTATTGCCATCTGGTGATGCCCATGTTCTTTTATGGATGCGTCGATGTGGGAAGCATGTCGAACTTATAACTATGTCTCTGCTGCATGCAAAGTCTATCAGGCGCTGGCCGTTGTCGTTACTTTCGTCGTGGAGGCTATGCCCTCCAGTTGTTCCACGATGAGTCTCTTCATTCCCGACCTTAGCGTTGAGGTCGCCAAGTATTATTTTAACGTCGTTTGAGGGCAATGAGTCGAATAGCCTTTCAAGGCTCGTATAAAAGGCATCTTTCGTTTCCTCATCTTTTTCTTCCGTCGGGGCATGTACATTTATTAGCCATATTTTGAAGAATTTCGCTTTGATGCGGATCGCACACATCCGTTCGTTAATTGGCTTGAAGTCGATGACGTGTGATTTAAATTCCCTATCCACAATGAAGGCGACTCCAAATTCACGGCTTCCTGAGGGCTTCCCACTTTTAAAAATTGTGTGCGATCTCATGTCCTGAATCTCTCTACCAGTCCATTTCGTTTCCTGGACTGCCAACACATTTAATTTGTACTGACTGGCCTGTTGTAGTAATTCTTTAACAGCACCAGGTTTGTTTAATGATCTGACATTCCAGGATCCAAAAGCATAGTCCGTTGTACGTTTGCGCGGTCGTTTCCGTTGGTCCAATCCTATCCGAGGCTTCGTCTTGGGTTCCAAAACAATGAAGATTTTTTACGGTGACAGGGGAGTTAACCCTTCGCCCAACCTCCGCTCTGGAGGAGTGGTTATTATTGTTGTTTCCGTTATCAGGCGCGGAAAACTCGCCTTCACCCTCCTACGTTAGCAATTCTCAAGTGAGAGTTCCCAGCGGCCACCACGAGGAGGTGTAGGTAGGATTCGGTAGCAGAGCTGACGATGTTCTTACAGTAGGCTTTTCTCGGCTTTTAATACTTTATTGGAAACCAGTAAACCAATGCAGACCCGAGACCTTTTACTACCATTTGGCCGCCACCACCTCTCATACAAATGTATTATTTCAAGAATGTAAAATACACCGAATTTCGTAAAATTTACTTCGTCTATGCAACCAACATTCTATACAACGAATTTCGAACGTGATTCAAGCAATCAAACATTATTTAAATCCACCCATCTCTCATATTGCAACCCCCCCAACCTGATGTCATTGAAATAACATTTAACCCTCAATATGTCGATAAGCAACAATCAAATAGCACATAAACAAATGTTTCGAAACCTGTAAGTTTTCAGTCGATTTTCTATTTTAACTATTGCGTAATTAAAGAAGGAACATATTTTGAAAAAACATTTTTTTCTCTCTCTTACAGACAATTGCCGAGGACAAAATGACACCTGAAGTTACAGTAAATATGAAATTTTGTTTTTTTCAAAAAAAATCTATATCCTTATTTATTTTTTCAAATCTACAGCTTTCTCATCCGAAAGGAAAAGAATGGATAGTTTGTGCTGCAAAAGCCAACTATCAAGACCTGGCGAAGCTAGCATCGGATTATCCGGAACTCGTTAAATTACAGGTAAGTTTTTAGTAAATCTTATCACATGAATTCTCATAAATTAAAATGAAAGTTGAAAAATTATTATCTCCATTATTTTATTTCCTATTTAATTCTTTATAATTTGAGTTAAAAGGGCACCTACAAAAATAATTTTAAAACATTTCGAGTCCCGAAAATTCGAGTTTATCTCCAATCTTAATGACCAAGCTATTAGTTGATTACCTTTATACTTTAGAAACCGTGTGTACCTACGTCGCTCCAGTTCCAGATAAAATTAGCCAGCACCTGAAAAACTTAATTAATATGAAAGTAGTTGCCGGCGTGGTCGAATCCAACAGTCGGCCTTTTTTTTCTCGTTCTAGAACAATCTATTCTTAAGCCTATCATTTCTTATAAATAAGCCCTACGAGCGTATATCTTATCATATGGCAACCATATCATAATTTAAATCATGTCACTTATCTCTTAAGGTTTTATTGCGACATTCGGTGCCATAGAACAACATTTTTGCTGTGGCGTTAAGTGTTGTAAGACCGCGATTTACTACAACGATAAGCGTTTCGAGACCGCTTGAATGACTCGGGATAAAGACGATGAAAGGGACATGTAATGTCAAATTACAAAAGGTTTTTTTTTTTTGGTTGATTCAAATTAGGATTGTTAGAAGATGTTGAAGGTGATTTAAATGGTTTGGGAACCGAAAGTGTTAGTTTTGTTCGTTCTATACAAAAGTGTGGGGGAAAGATAGAAACCTATGGGAATGAGAATCGATCCGATGGTGAAGAAAGTAGGTGTTTTTAAATATTTATGGTGATCGTTTCGGATTATTAGAATGAAGATCGAAGAAATTTTATGTGATGAAGAGTTGAAAGGTTTAATTGAAAATGCTGATGATGATGGCGTTCCACAGGATTGCCTCTTGGGACCTGCGCTCGAGCTGGGCGAATTTTAAACCACAAATAATTCCTTCAAAGCTATTCTTGGAATTCTGTATCGCATTATTACCAGATGTCTACTTCATGATAGCAAAAACCCGGTATCTTAAAAACCATTAACTCTCTCTGAGCAAGGAACACTTGTAATGCGACACTTTTCGAGATCTTGCAAACCTCTTCGACCTAAGACCGGCTATAAAACAAAAAAGTATCCGTTTCCAATAATGCAACCTGATGTCAAGGGTTTTTCAAATTGAAAACTGTTTTACGGATCCTTTTACAGATTTATTTATCTTCCGATGAAAGCAAAAAAACCTTACTCAAAAAATCTTGTACAAAGATTTGTTTGTTGGCGTAATATCGATCTGAGCCGGTTGTTAGTTGTAACGATCTGTTCAATGATCGCACAACATGTCGATCCGTAAGTATCCCACTTAAGTGGTCATAAAGTGGCCATCAGAAATGAATAGGACAAAATGTATGTACAAAAGTATATATATCTATTACACCCAACTGTACACTTGAATGTAATATAGCTGAGCTACTTGTTAACAATCATATCTTATGATACGAAATCGTTTTCACATTTCAAGTATTTCGAAGAAAGACACATTTCAGATGATCATGCCAGTTTTTTGCTGTGTACCTCCAAAATAGAATATTTCCTGAAATTTATGAGATTTAATATTTTGCTGTTGGAAGAAATATTTGGAATATTTTGATAGGATTTATCTGCAATGATTTTGAAGTTATGAGGTGTTAAGGATTTAGTTGACATATCGAAAATATATTTTTTTCCCCTTTTAAAATATTTAAACTATTTTATTTACGTTTGCTCTTGTAAAACCTAAAAATATTTTTCGAAGAATATAATTTATAGAATTGAAAAATTTACTAAAATATTTTAAAGTAATTTATTTGGAAGAGAATTGAGATTGATTGATATGTTTGAAGATTATTAAGAAACGAAGAATTTTGATCGCGATTCAAATTTTTAAGTAGTATTCTCTTTGATTTGTATTGCATAATTTTAGCAACCTACATTTGCTTGGCGTACGATTACGATTGGGGTGTAGATGTGAATCAAAAGTAATTTGCTTATTTATGCCATTTTTCTGCAAGTTTTTTGTTGTGATTATCTTAGTTAAGTATCAAAATAGAAACGATGAACAATCATTTAAAATTAAATTAAGATTTTTCTTTATTTTTTTCAATTTGTATCGTCTTATATTCAACAATTTTATTAAAATTATTTCTTTATACAAAACAAAAATTAAACGAAGTTAAAATCAGGAAAATTTCAAGCGAAATGATCGAAGTTAATTGCTGACCTCTTTGTAACAGGAAGCTAGGGTGTAGCCTAGTGGGTAACGTGTTGGCTTTGTAATGCGAAGATCGTAAGTTCAAATCCTGGTCGACGCAATATATAATTCCAACACATTGCCTGCTTGGATATAGCTTGGTCACCTCAATCTACGAAAATTAAAAAAAATCGTAGATAGAGGGTTGTGCAAAGGGCTAACAACTCCTCCACAATAAGTAATGAAAAGTGTTAAGGAACCTGAATATCAGGAGACCAAGGTCCGATTTGGGCTGTAGCGCCATTGTAGATGTAGAAGAAGAAGTTTGTAACAGAAAAAGCCGGGATTTTTATATCTTGCGGTATTACTTTGTTATTCTAATAATAAAGTATTGTGATCGACACTGAAATTTTGTTTTTTTTCGTGTTTCATGACTAAATTAGCCTAAAAATGCAAATCCGTCCCGCTGTACGCCGTACATATAGGCTCATATCTCCGAGATCGTTAAAGGTAGAATGCTCGTTTTTGGGTGAATTTTTAATTGGGTAAGTGAGCTCCATTATCTGGGGAAAGATGAAAGATGAAAAAGGGAGGGAAAGAGTTAAAAACTACATTTGCTAATATCTCCACTAGGAATGCAGATAGGAAGCTGAAAATCAGCCCAGGTATAAAGAGGGTTGTGGGACAAACTTTAAAAATAATTTAATTTTTTTATCCTTTGGGTCCGAAAAGGGGGCTAACAGAAAATGTTGGCCGAATTTTTTCGAATTTCCGAGACTCGATGAGGACTGTCTCAGTCATCGCGTCCCAGATTTGTACAGCTTATGTGGAACAATGTTGTTGGGGCTAATATTCTCTTCTACGATTTTTTTCTAATATCCTTTTGTCCATTTCGTAAATTGGACAGTGAAAGAAAACATGCTCTGCTTTTTCTATTGTATCTATGTAGGTTGGACACGACGCCAAGGAGTCATGGCCATATTTGCGCAAATAGCTTCTGTAACAGCAATGCTCTGACAGAAATTGGGTCGCGTAATAATCTACTTCACCGTGCTTTCGTCCCACTTATCTATGTCTCTTATGAGCCCACACGTCCATCGGCCTTTGTTCGCGGTTTTCCTTTGCAGTTCTTGCCAGACGTTGGTGCTTACATCGGTTTATTGTATCCTTTTTGTTTTATCTTCGTTGTGCTTCACCAGCTAGTATGTTTGGCGGAAGTAAACCAGCTTTTACATTCGCGACTTCATATGAGATTGTGCGAAATCCACTGCCAACCCTTAATGCAGTATATGGGCTTTTTCTAACATATTCGCGTAAAATTTGTACCGTAGTGCTTCACTTCATATCAATGCAGCATGCATTATTATACTTCCCGTCACTCTTGAAAGAAGTATCCTCCTGTCTTGGTTAGGTCCACCAATGTTCACCATTATTCCTCATAGAGCGGAGCTCACTCGTCCTGCTTTTACGCAGGCTGTTAGAAGATCGTCTTGAAGGGTAATCTTGCATCAATTATAAGAACCTGGTATTTAATGGAGAGTTGGAATACAATTTCATGTCCATCTATATTCAACGTTATAGGCTCTGTTTTCTGCTTGTAACAGGGACTACTTCTGTATTTTTTTTGCAGCTAATTTTAGATAAGATTAGAGCATCTCATCTAGAAACAGTTCTTGATGTCAGAATTCAGTTGGATGTTTATGTTATTGCTACTCTGCAAGTCTTTTCCTACCACAGTATCCGCGTAACCGATCATTTGTACACCTCTTGGTATTGGATGTCGTAAGATGTCATCATATTGTGATATTCTATCTGCGAGACTGCTCCTGAATATTCGTAGGAGGTATGGTGGAGTTTCCAATCTTAACTTAGTGTTCATGATATGTGGCCATGTCACCGAATTAAACGCATTTTTGATGTCTAGTGTTTTACAGTGCAGCATTTCGTCGATCCATTCTTTCACCTGCTGCCTTCGATAGCCTTTCCAGCAATATAAATTACTTTATTTTTATTGCGTCGACTGTAGAGCGTCCTTCAAGGGATCCATATTGATTTTCTGGAACACTGCGGCCTGTATGAACTCGGCCCTCCGGGTGTTTTCCTTGGTTTCGAAAGTAGAATCATTAACCAACTCTTCAAGTGTTAAGATGTTAGGTCTCCAAATCACAGATAAATTGAAACGATCATATATTTAACATCGCCAAGGAAGTATCTAAATGTTTGGGTTACCTAAAACGGTGTAAAAACACCTTCACCGCTTCTAGGTTACTGACAATTTATAAGGCCTATATTAGACCACGTCTTAAATTTAATTCCCACCTAAGGGCGGGAGCTGCAAAAACTTCTCCCTCCTATCTGGATAGTATCCAGTCTCGGACTATTAAAATTATAGGAGATTCTGACATCACTTCTTCGTTCACTCGAGCATAGACGTACTGCAAGCTCCTTAACCCTTTTGTATCGCTACTGCAATGGAGATTGTTCGGACGAAATCTTAAATCCCTTTCCACCTATGTATGCCCTTACCCCGCAATACTAGAGCTGCTGCACGCGCTCATAAGTATTCTCTCAACCCCATCTTCGGTCGCACTTTCAAATTTCGTGATTCGTTTTTAAACCGGACTGTTCGAATACGGAACTCGCTGCCCAAAAACCAATATCCTTCCCCCCCGCACTGAAGCTTTGCTTCAGTACGAAAGGGCGATCCCTCTAGTTCCGCAGTCACATAAAAAAAACCGAATGTTGACATTTCCATATTTTGGCCAAAATTGCTTTCTAAGTCCTGGCTGGTTCCTGAAAATAAAACGAACGGAACATATCAAGCAACTCCTTCTACTACCTTCCATGCAAATTTCACGAATTTCGATGAAATCAATTTTTTCTGGAGCTAACTGATAATTTGACAAAAGTTTGATGTTCCAATCCATGCACCCCTTCCATACAAATGCACAATTTGGTAAAAAGTTTGATGCATCCGAAAATATGTCGTCTCAAATTCTTCAGAATAGTGATACTGAACTTGATAAGCAAATGTTTCGTGCTGACTTTAATGTTTGTAGCTTTCAGAATTTTCAAGGAAATTGAAACATAGACTTTTTTATGTTATGACATTTGTATGGGAGGTGGTTTTTAGTGATTTTGAAACTATTTATCAACATATGGTATAACTGCACTTGGTCTTCATCAACTTAGCTTTGTTCGGAATTCCTATGGAAGACAGCTTGACCTAGTTTTTTATTCTGACTATTGTGCATGTTCCGTGGATGAGAGCTTAACTTCAATTTCTACCTTTGATGTCTTGCACCCTCCTATTAATATTTTTGTTATAATTGACGAGGAGCATATTGTTAGCCCTAGTGAGAAGGAGCTTTCTTTTGATTTTAATAAAGCAGATTTTTCTCGGTTCGACTACCTTATATCTAACTTCAACTTTAATGAAATTCTTCACAATCCTGATTTTGAAAGTGCCGTAGTTGAGTTTTATTATGTTCTGTATCAATTTTTTGTTGCTACAGTTCCTTTTACCTATCGCAGGAACATCTTATCGTCGTACCCTTGGTACACTAGTGAGTTGCGTGTAATTCGCAATGCTCGTAATGCTGCCTGGAATAGGTATACTAGGACGAAGAATGATACTGATTTATGTCTGTATGAGGAATATTATGACCTTTTTAAAGATTTATCTACTCGCTTATATTCTGAATATTTAATTAAAATGCAGTGGGATATTATTAGAGATCCCCTGAAGTTTTGGAAATTTGTTAATTGTAAGCGTAAATCAGATGGTTATCCAGCTTCTTTTCAATTCCTTGGCAACGATAGTAATGATCAATTTACTATTTGTAATTTTTTCGCCACATTCTTCAGTGGATTTTTTACTAGTAGTAGCTTTTCCCCTGATATGGCGTATTTTGATGACTTTAGAGATACTACTTCGACTTCTTTGTCTGATTTACCAATTTCCTATAATGATATAGTCAATCACATCTCCCGCCTTAAAGATGTGTCTTCTCCTGGCCCAGATGGTGTTCCTGCTGTTGTCCTTAAGCGTTGTTGTCTCTCTCTTGCTGAGTCACTCTCTCACCTTTTTCAAAGATCCCTAATAACGGGGATTTTTCCAAATGTGTAGAAGTCGTCCTTAATCATACCTACTTACAAGAGTGGTGCAGAATCTGCTGTTGAAAATTATCGGCCAATAGCTAAACTGTCGGCTATTCCTAAACTTTTTAAGTCTATAGTGAATGCATGCCGTTTCACGGTAAATCATTAATTTCGAGTAAACAACATGGTTTTGTTAGGAATAGATCCACTGTTACTAATCTGATGGAGTTTACGAATAAATCCATTTTGGCTATTGAGGATGGTAAGCAGGTGGATTGTATATACACTGATAGTAAGGCCTTTGATAAATTACCCCATTCAATAATTTTGTTAAAACTAAGATTGTTGGGTTTTCCGACATGGTTTATAAATTGGATTAAGTCTTATCTATTTGATAGAACCTACCAGGTTATCTTTCGTGATTGTACGTCTAAGCCATTTACTGCGCATTCTGGAATCCCTCAAGGAAGTCATTTGGGACCACTTCTATTTATCCTGGCCATTAACGATGTAGCCTCTGTTTTTAATTATTCGGAAGCACTCATCAATGCTGTTGACATTAAAATCTTTAGGTCTATTAGTTCTAACTTAGATAATCTTCTTCAGGAGGATTTTTTAAATTTAAGTAACTGGTGTCGCAATAATGGCCTTAGATTGAATTTGGATAAATGTCATGTAATGTCATTTACTCGGAAAATCTCACCGTTTGTAGTAACTTACAGTCTCAATGACTGCATTTTGGATCGTGTTAATTCAGTTATTGACTGAGGCGTTACATTTGACCAAAAGATTGATTTTGGCTTGCATATAAATAAGATTGTGCAAAAGGGTAATTCTATGCTGGGTTTCACCACTCGCCTATCCAAGGAATTTAACAATTCCTTTGTTAGGTTGAGTCTGTATAACACCTTTGTCAGATCTCATCTTGAGTATGCTTCTCAAGTTTGGTCTCCCTATTATGATGTGCATATTGGCAGAATTGAAACTATTCAGCGCAAATTTGTGAGAACTGCTTTATGTCACCTTAATTGGAATGACAGAGTTCGTCTTCCTCCTTATGCCGACCGGCTTCAGCTACTAGATATGTCATCACTCTCGAGACGACGTGAAGTTGCTGATGTAGTTTTTGCTCATCAACTTCTCACAGGGGTGGTTGATTCCTCCTCACTTTTGATGCAGTTTGCTGTTGATCAATTTTTACCGAGGCAGCCTAGATTGTTGCAGATTTGCTTTCACCGGACTAACTATGGTATGAGTGAACCGATTTCGGGTCTTGCAAGAGAAGTTAACGAGAATATTGATGTATTCGACTTCTCTATAGATAAAGTATGTTTAAGACGCAGACTTAACGCTAGTTGACACCAATTTATGTCAATTATTGTATATTTATTGTACTCTGTCTATTAATGTGTTGGTGTAGGGATATTGATGTTTGTTTTGTCCCTTCACTAAATGAAGAGCCAAAGGATAAAATGATTTCCATCTTTTATACTTGGAATCGATCTTATGGCAATTCCTTGCATTAAGGAATCCTGATAGTGACTGAACATTCTCATCACTATACTGTATTCCGAATTTTAAAGTCGATTGCCCTAATTTATTCGAAGGGAATATCCTTCCCTTGAATTTCTAATATAGAAATGTTTATGGGATGAGCGTAGAGTGGATGAGTAGGGTGAAGTTGATATATTTTTTTTAATTTATTGTAATTGTTAAGGCTCTTTCATACCTATCGTCTTCTTTTTTATGTTTTTTGCTAAATTTTACACTTTTTAAGTTTAAATGTGAACTTTCGGCCAATTTTACACGTTCTTACATTAAATTGCGAATTTTTGTAGATTAATTCATCGCAAAATCGGCAGTGTTCACGTTTTAATTTGAAATTTGAGAATTTAATCCATTTGTTTTCTAAATGTCAAATTAGGATGCAGTTTATTAAGATGCTCAGAACCAGAGGAGTTCAAGTGCAAATTTTAATTATTCCTTGATAGTGCAGGAACTGTATTTTCTAAACTGCCTCAAAAATATGAAACACCCTGAAGTAGAGAACAGCTAAACTTAATGGCGAAGCTTATAATGAGGGATGACGACTGTGCTGGTGATATTGAGTCTGACTGTGAATAAAATTTTACTATGTTTTGTTTTAATAATAATAACATGATTT
This sequence comes from Chorisops tibialis, assembly GCA_963669355.1. Classification (NCBI taxonomy): domain Eukaryota; kingdom Metazoa; phylum Arthropoda; class Insecta; order Diptera; family Stratiomyidae; genus Chorisops; species Chorisops tibialis. The sequence goes on along the minus strand of OY770263.1, from coordinate 250,695,179 downwards.
TTTTTTATTCTAATAAATTATTTGAATTTATTCTAATAAATTATTTGCACTTTAATGACAATGAAGAATATCTTTCATCCAGACTTAATAATTTCTATGTGTCTGCCTTAAAAGCACTTGTCCTAATCACAATTTTTTTTGGGAAGTATGCTATCTATTGTGCATAATACAAAAACATTTCTGTTTAGAACCAGAGAGATACAAGTGCAACATTTGACCGGGACGCGCGACTATAAGTCAAAAATAGTCCAAAATATGCATTTTCTTCTTAAGATTATTTGGTGCATATTTATTTAACTTACTAACGAACGAAAAACTCTTGATTCTAAAGCACTTATGCAAATTTTTTTGAAACTAAAAACTTTAAACTCATTTTACTCGACAGTACTTTGGATGCACCTTTACTCCTCTGGTTTCGTCCCGGCATTTACAAAACTTGAGACTGACCGAAGGCGCACATTTAAACTTTAAAATAATAGAGTTTAGCAATAAACATAACAGGAGTACGATTGGGCATAAAGTCCAATCGTACGATACTCTAGACGAAAGAGAAATTTTTGTGTCTTAAGAATAATTTTTTCACATGACGCTAAAGTTGTTATCAAAATGTTTTATGCAAAATTTAGGATTTAAAAATTTCATAGGTACTAAGAAAATTAGTGTATTAGGTTTAGTGAAATTGTGCAGTTTGTATGGGAGGTGATAGAAGGAGGGGCAAGTTTTTAATGACTTTCCAGAAATAACTATAAACATCATGCTTTTGACATGTTTTAAATTGCAGATCAGTAGCATTCATACTTTTCAGGAAAATTGACTTTTTATAAAGTTGTGAAATTGTGTCATTTTGTATGGGAGGGGGTAGAAGGGGTAAAGCCAATCGTCTAATTTTTTATCTGTCTTACTAATAATTCTAAATAAATATTAAGTACACAATTTCAGCTTGATAAATTTTATACGCACTGACCAAATTGGCTTCGAGCATTTCATGAAAAAGTGCAGTTTGTGTGGGAGGTGGTGGAAGGAAGGGGAGGACTCAAATAACTTTTGTACAGTAGATTTATGTCATTATAAAAGTAATATATTCCAAATTTCAGATCAATAGCATTTATATTTTTCGAGCAAATCCGTTTATTGTGAAATTACGAAATTGTGTCATTTTGTATGGGAGGGGCTAGAAGGGGTGCAGCTAATCGTCTCATTTTTTTTTGTCTTTCTAATAATTTTAAATAAATATTTCGTGCAAATTTCAGCTTGATAACTATTATACGCACTGAGTAAATTGGCTTAGAGCATTTCATGAAAAATGCAATTTGTATGGGAGGTGGTGGAAGGAGGGGGAAGACAAAAATTAATTTTTATAGAGTAGATTAGAATCATCATAAAAGTATTACATTCCAAATTTCACATCAATGTCATTTGTACTTTTAGAGCAAATCCGTTTATTGTCAGATTGCGAAATTATGTCATTTTGTATGGGAGGGGTAGAAGGGGTGGAGCGATTTGGCTCGTTCACGAACTTGTCCTTACTTTTTTGTTAAAAACGACGTGTACAAAATTTGAACTTTCTAGCTCAACGCGTTCTCAAGCTAGAGAGGACACGGACGGACAGACGGACGGACGGACAAACAGACGGACGGACGGACATCCGGTTTTGAGATTTTTAAGTGATTATATGAACTTTTATATCATTCATTTTTTTCTCCGAGCCTTATTTCTTGGCGTTACAAACTTTGTGGCAAACTTATAATATTCTCAGATTTCATCTAGAGTATAAAAATACCAAAGAAGTAGAAGACAGGTATAGACGAGCCTTAAATAACAAATTCCGACAATTGTCAAATTTCAAGCTTCTTTTGTAGTTTTAATTGAAATTATTTTTCAAACATTTGTACGAGATTAGCCGACCGAAAAGGATTTTTTTTTTCGTTGATGATATCTAAATTCTTATTGCTTAATCAAATTTTCAATTCCTCTGATAGTTACAAAAAAAAACAATCTTATAATTATTAAATTTCGTGAAATTTATAAAAGAGGAGTCGGAACCGTTCACAAACTTAAAGTTTCTTTCTTTGCTAAAAATGCGATGCGAAAATATTAGTTAAGATAAATTTAAATACCAGTATACTAATCAAGCAAAGTTCTTGCGTATTGCTGAACGCCGTTTAAATATTTATGAATTAATATGATTAATGTTGCTGCGATGCATTTTCGTCATCTCTTTCGCTACAGAATTCGATGGTCGCTATCGAGAAGAATTTTCGTTCATTCACGAATACTATCGAATATCGATTTTCATTCGAAAAAGTTATTCGATTATTACTGTGATTAATAAATACTATCGAATAGCTTGTTCTTTGAAAGCAATGAATTTATACTTAAATTCCGCATAGACTCCTCATATCGGTTAATCAACAAATAAATCTGAGTCTGCTGTCCCATTACATCAGAAATCTCAATGTTGTGTTCATGTTCATCCATTTATTTACTCTCTATTTTGAGAACGCCCTGGGCTAGAAATACTAAACTTTGAAAACGCTTTTTTTTTACGAAAAAGGAAGTCTAATTCCTTAAACAGACTAAAACCCTGAACTCATTTTTCCCTTCTCATACAAATTGATACAATTGCACAACTTTATAAGAAGTAGGTATATTTTCTTGAAAAGTATTATATAAAAACTATTAATCTAATTTGAAACATTTTTATGACGATCAAAATTATTTATGTAAAAGTTACTAAAGTTCTTCTTCTACCACCTTCCATACAAACCGCACAATTGCACGTAAAACAATAGTCCGATTTTTTCAGCATCTATTCCACTTTAAATTTGGCGAAAAATATTTTGGTAACAACTGTAGTGAAATGTAAAGAAATTAGATTGATCCACCTCTACTATCTCCTTCTTTATTAAAGTCACAGTTTGACCGTACACGATAGACCAGGTCTAAGCCAATCGGGGTTGAATTGAGCATACTTAACTATTAAAATGAGTTACTTGATTTGATAGAAAATTCACCCCTTGTACCACCCGCAATAAAAAATACTGTTACATGCAGACCTGGCAGTCCCGCCGCTCGATCCCTCTCGAATAGACAAGAATTATGTAGAACAGTATACTCCACTATGTAGAAAGTCACAATTAAAGATCTAGATCTTTCCAGTATAGTTCACACATATACACCGAAGGAAGCTTCGAGAACTCTCATGAGTATGGAAAGAGATGTATAAAAGCACGAAAGCTTTCAGCTAGAGATTCAGTTAGTCAGCGATTTTTATTACGAAAGACGCGAACCAGTGAAAGCGATAGAAAAACATGCGGCGGTATTGCCATATAGTGCGAATTAAGCGGGAAATTGAATTAAAGTGCGAATAAATAAATTATCACTTATTTTTTTAAACGAATTGTGTTTTACTTGAAATCCCGGCGAACCCCTAGCTCGCAACAATATATATGAAAAATTTCTTAAAGTAAAAAAAATATTATATTTAATCTAGAGTATCGCATGATTGTTAGTTATTTTGTTGCTTATATATGTACATATCTATGCATCGGTAATTTGACACCCAACAGCTACTAAATGGGATTCAACTAAACATAAGTACAGACTTCCGATGGCGCTCAACTGTCTCAATTGGAAAAAAATACCACATTTCAAAAGTGATAATTTCAAAGGATTTCGTGCGATTCGAAACCCTTAAACACATGCTCACAATCACTCTACTCCGAGAATTCTCGCTCGAATAACGCAATAAGTACAATGTACGTACGAGTATTTCCTAATTGTTTTCTTATGTCATGTCCAAGAGAAGGATATCGCGACAAACCCACACTTATAGCGGATCATAGGATGACACTTCCAAAGTGACTACTTTAATTCCGAACCCGAAATGAATGCATCAGCGTTAGTTTTTCAAGTAGTTTGCATGTTCAACTCGGCAAATGGACAATTTGTCATACGATCATGCCCCGAAGTGCAGTCATCCACTTGGTCGAACAAGACTAAAGGATCAGTGTAAAAGCAGTTGTTCCGAATCATTCAAAGTCACTCGAAATCGCGTCGTTATGTTTTTGGTGTTTCGTACGACATGAAAGCAAACTGAAAACAGTTGCCCGGCCAAACAAGCCATAAGATAATTTGTCGTGACATTTAAAAAATTTTTCTTAAGTTTTAACATACACATAACGAAGAGAACGCGATCGCTAAAATGCCCAGCTCAGCTGCACAAAGATCACAAGACGAACGAACGATGCGATTTTAGAAGACGGAAAATAAAACAAGACAGAAAACATCTTAAAATTAATTCCATCTTCACGAAATTGTTTAAAGAAAGTGGGATGGCTTTCTCATAGATTTTTCTACATAGTTTCGATCGATTCTAGCCAATCTAGAAATAGGAACCGCCTTTCGAGATCACTCTCGGGGGTCTAATTATAAAACAGATGAAATGAGTTCGATTTTTCTCATACTGCGACGCAATGACGATGATGATGATGACATTGATGAATCCGACGGGGCAATCTTACGGTGTGAACTTAACACTTAAGCCAAGTGGCTTAGAACATAATGGCGTTCGAATATTTTAGAATAGTACCGAATGACTTGATAGATTTTTCTTAATTTCTATACCTTCTTCGCTACAGATCTTCTAGTCTTACTTAAAGGCTAAAAGAAAAATTCGAATTCCAAGTTGGACGAACGACGAAGCGACGTCGAGACAACAACACAGTCGTTGCCGCTGAACAGAGAGCGACATTGGCTTAACGATGGCCTAATAACAGCTTGTTCAAAACCGTGTTTAACATTATGTTAATATTTTGTTAGCAAATTTCTTTGAAATTGACGGAAATTAGTCCACAGTGGCAAGTTTTTGTTTAGCTTGTTATTGTAGGCTTTTTACAATATTTGCTACTGTAGGTAATTTGTTTTCAGTTGGAGTGTGTTTGTTTTTCAAAATAATATTTTTATTCATTTTTTTCTAGCTCACATGTCTCGTAGAAATTCATTAAAATTAGCCAAGAATATATTAGGTATCTACGGGCAATGTTGTTTTCATGTTTTTAGTTTAATATGGCGTTAGACTGTTATGTTCAACATACGTCAAGAAATTGTAATGTAATTTATGTGTGTTTATTTTTTTCAGAGTGATAAAAAAACACAAGACTACCAAATCAAAACAGTGAAATTTATTTTAAGAGGATTATTAAAACAAGACAGCATGATAAATTTTAATATAATTGTTTATGCTGAAAAAAAAAATGGAAGAAAATTAGATTTAGCTAATTGATGTTATTAATAAAATTAACGAATTTTTATTTAGATAGTTCTGGGACAGAATCGAAGAGTTCAGTGAACTTTAAATTTCAGATGTTTAATTATCATAAGTCTGTAAATTTTGAAATATGTATCTGTCTGTTTTTTTTTATAAAGGCCACTCTCTTGTACTAGTTTTGCTTATGAATAACTTCAGTCCTTTTTTGGGCCAGAATTTAAATATCTACAAGAAAACAGTTGATTAAAATAATAGGTTGATGTAAAAGTTCTGTCGTATTTGAATCAGTTTAAAAAACGTTTATTTACAATTAATTGTATAATTTCCATTATTGGAAACCACTTGTTGCCAACTTCTCGATTTGCCTAGCGTAAAACTAGAAGGAAGTGGATTAAAATTTGGTGTATTATGGAAATTCGTATGGGGAGAGATGAAACTGACGGTGAACACTATTCTTGAAGGACTGGAGGTTATACCCGTTCGGAAAAACGTTAAGCGACAATGCGTTCCAGAGTCTGGATGTTCGGCAAATGAATGGCTGTCTAAATTTTACTGTACTGGAAGATAAAATTTTGACTGTATACTCATGCGCATGGTCCGCTTGACGAGTATGTCGTGGAAACGTGTGAAGGAATAAGTGCGCATAGTTGTATGGAACTATGGATGTGGAAGTAGCGATAGTAAATACTGAGTACTACGATATTTCTGCGATGCTCGAGGGAGCCTCCAATAAGTCGTAACGCTTGTTTTTGGATTCGATCGAGCAGCACAAGGTGAGTTTTGGGAGCCCCAGCCCAAAGATGCCAGTTGTACTCAAAGCAAGGTCAAATAAGCCTTGTAGATAGTAGCTTAATCGGGATCCGTAAAGTATTTTTTGCATTTTCTAAAAATGCTGAGGCGTTTGGAGGCGTCAAGGGCAACTTCAAAGATATGTTGACTCCAATCGAGATGGTTATTGAACTTTACGCCTAAAAGGATAAAACCTTCGGAAGAGCAAAATTGTAGAGAGATTAAAGATTACATTAGAAGACGACACTGTAACATCACGTTTAAGGGAAAGATGACAGGCCTGTGTCGTAGTGGCATTGAACTCTACTCTATTTTTCCTGCCCCATTCCAGTATTAAATCGAGATCTGATTTCAGCGAACGGAATAACTCTCTGCGATTGGAAGCAGTAGAATGCTTGTTTGATTCCGCAGCAGAATCAAATTTGTAGGTGTTATCTAAAGTATTGTCATCTGCAAAATTATTGGATTGATGGATTGAAAGTAGAAGTCAAGAGATGGTTAATAAATACTAAGACCAGAGTCAGCGATTAGACAGAACCCTGAGGGACACCGGAATTGATTTGGAAGGAGGAAGAAGTAACGCTATCGAATACTACTCGTATAGTGCATTTGGACAAGAAACTCTCAATCTATTGAATGAGGGTAGCATCAAAGCCAATGGCCGTGAGCTTAACAAGAAGACATTCATGCCAAACTCTGCCAAAAGCTTTTGCAATGTCAAGCGCAAGAACTTGACCTTCGTACGAATTTATGCAAGCAACAGTTCCAGCTTTCCGTCAGATAGACCAAGAGATCTCCCGTCGATCTTTCAGTTCGGGAACCATATTGGCGATCGTGAATAAGCTGTTTATCCTCGAGATATTTAACGGACGAAAGCAGTTCCCATCACTTTTGAGTGCACTAAAATAATGGCTATTGACGGTATTCGCTTTGCTTCCTTTCTTCGGAATTTTTTAAGCATTCGCGACCTTCCACGATTGTGGAAAGCACCCTGAAGAGTAGGATAGATGAAAATGATTGCGAATAGGTTTAGCCAGAGAGCAAGAGCACATTTTAAGGATTATTGGGAGAATGCCATCAGAACCAGCGGAATTGCGAATATTGAGCTTCTGCAGAATCCTGGATATGAGGTGAGTGCGAAAACGTACCGGAGGCAGCGAAAAACGGTGTTGCGATAAGAAGGGTTTGGTTTGAAGATAGTAGTAAGGAGTTTCTTGCGAAACTAGCTGCCAATAGATTAGCCTTCTCAACAGGATCAATTACGGTACGGTCACCATCTACGAGTGGTGGTGTCGATGAAGAGATTAAATTATTGTTGACACTTTTTTCAAATGACCATAAAGATCTGATCTTGAGGCTTCCGTGGCGTAGTGGGAAGCGTGCTTGCTTCACAGTCAATAGGTCGTGGGTTCGATTCCCACTCCAGACGGGATTTTTTTAAGCGCAAATTTTTCAGTTGCTACTGGTGATAAAAAATTATTCGCAATGAAATGGGGAAACGGTGTAAAAGCGAAACAGTTCCACTTCAAGAAGGCCTAGATACTCAGTAGATGGTTTCTGTTCGCTTTCTATCATTCAGTCCCCCATAACATCTGCAAATATTTGTTAGTAAGCAGCCAGTACAACTGAGCAATATACCAGCTTCTCCACTCGCTACGGTCGTTCTCACTCCCTTTCCCCAACCTAAAGGCCGAAATTGCCTATAGCACAGGTCATTCTGTAAAAAACAAAAAAAAATCTTGAGCCTTTTCGACTCTGAAGGATCTTTTGTCGAAGTTTTTGGTCGCGATCAAATTTAACACGATTGAAGACAGATTTACAGGTGTATCTTGATTTCATATAAAGCTTTCTGTTAGCTAAAGTTGGATAATTTTTAAAATTTTGAAACGAATGTTTCTTCTCCTGAATTGCAACAAGACACTCGTTTGTAAACCAAGAGTCCTTCGACGGTCGAACTCTTTTTAAACTGGAAGGTATGTAGAGCTTCATGCCTTTCAGGATAGTTTTGATAACAAGTTTGTAGGCTTTATTGCAGTTATTGGAATCAAAGCACAATTTCCAATTAAAAGCATTAAAGAACTTATTTAGCGCCCTCAAATTAGCTCTTTTAAAATGTCAAACAATTCTTCGAGGTGCCTTAACTGGCAGCGGTTTTAGTGCTGCAACTGAAAATTGTGCACGAATCAGAAAGTGATACGTAGTTTCAATTGGCGAAGGAGATATTACAGAGAAGAAGTATTTCTCTGGTTTGTTTGTGAGAAATAAATCGAAATGATTGGAGAACTGTCCTGCAATTTCTGGTAAATGAAATAGCTCATTTACAAATTGTGTTAATACGTTTATCGAAGCAAAGAGCTCAGTATCACGCACCTCTTGGTCCGTGTAGGAGGAATATTTAAGCCAGGCAGTGTTGTGAACATTGAAATCGCCCGCGACAACGATTTTAGTATCCAGGGTGTGCAGTGTATATGATCTGGATAGACTCGGACAAACTAAACTATCCAGTTCACTAGTTGTTTTGGCTGCATTCATTGCCGGGCTTCTATAAACGTAACAAAGATACGAAATGTGCCCTTGGATCAATAATTTTATCCAGATAAAATTTAATTCCGGATTGGAGCAGGAACCTAAATGCAGAACCAATTGGAAGGGCACATCACCGGGGATGTAAAGGGCGACACCATGCTGGCGAAAAAATGCTGGAATAAGGTGATAGCCGGGTACAGAGTAAAATTGTTTATTTCCCGGTAACACCTTGCACTCACCTAGTGCTAAAATATCCAGTTTTTCTGTTTGTGTATACTGCGAAAGATAATCGGAACTCAATCACCGAACATTGACCTGATCAATTGTGAAGTTGACCATGCATTGGAGACATCTTTGAAAGAAGTAGATTTTTCCTGTGAAGTAATTCTGTTGCGATCTGAATAGTAGTAATCTGATGGTGTAATACAGTGATTTGAAAAATGTAACTATTCATTATACGAGTACTCGTTACCAACCGTAGTCCAAAGTAACGAGCACCGACGCAGATTTATACTCTTTACTTAAGTAACGAAATGAGCTCCTGAAAAATTAACTGAATCGTCAAAGCATTTCGTTATTGTTTCGTTACTCGAGTATTCGTTCCACATACAAGGAAAGTACCTATACCGAAAATAACGTTTAGTTGCTTTTTTCGTTACATCGCAGGTTTTTTTTTGAATCGTTTCTTTCAACACCAAAAATGTCGTCGACTGGAGTTGTGGAAGGGCAGGCAGTTGTTACTAGTGTTAGCGTTGTGGGATCAATGATACCAAATTGTAGAATTTTTTAATGGTTGATGTGATAAAAGGATTTTTTTATTTATTTCGACGGATTTTTGTTGAACAGAATTTCGATTTCATGAAAGTTATTTATTTCACATTGTCGTTTTATTTGCGTTAGTGGGATTTTCTACTTAGAAGAGGGATAATTAAGAAAATCTGACTCGACATCATTGTGCTAATACACGTACTAGGCCAACGAAATTGAGGACGATTTAGAAGTGATTTCTTGATACTTGTATAGTAGTTAGTACATGGGGACTAGAGGCGATTTCTTCTAATTGGATTTATGATTTGCAAAACTGACTTGCACATTCCTGCCACATGATATGGCTGTCATTTCAAATAGACGAGTATCTAGTAACGAATAAAATGTAACGATTACTTTCCTTAAAGTAACGAATAATTACTGATTTCGAAAAGTAACGAAACTTGACATCACTAGTGCAATAACAGGTGAATACGGTGTGTGACTAAGGACTTCCCATCCAAGCATCTCTTGCTAGAACACAATTCCTCTTCTGTTCGCTAATACTGGTCGCTTTTCCTGGATAGCTGTATTCAATCTATAAAGCTGGTTGCAATAGGTGTTCGCACTGATGGCTATTCCCTGTTTAAGTAGCTCGTAATACACTGGACCTCTTCTATTCCACCAAAAACAGAGCATCATCTCAATTAATGAAAATCTAGATTTGGAATAGATGTGGCAGATGTTCCAGTTTTGCAATAACCTTTTTTCCCTTGACATTTTCGTAAAGAATCTGTTTTTCGTCTCCCGTAATCAGCTTGTCCAAATACGATTCCATTCTCATTCTCTCTTCAATGACACTACATCCCAAATCGGGCCTTGGCCTCCTGACCTTCAGGCTCCTTAACATTTTGATTACTTATTGTGAAAGGGTTGTTAGCCGTTCGCACAACCCTCTATCAACGAATTTTTCATTTTCGTAGACTGAGGTAACTAAGGTATACCCAAGCAGGTAGTGTGCCGGAATTATGCGTCGACCGAGATTTGAACTCACGATCTTCTCATTGTAGACAAACACGCAACCCACTAGGCTACACCCTAGCTAAACGATTCCACATTGTGTCTAATGAGATATGAACAGATTCTCATACGATCAGATAAGTTTTTTTCAGGTAAATTGTGCGGAACGCAAATACTCTGCTCCAAGATAAATCCTAGCTTAGGTGTAGCCTAGTGGGTAGCGTGTTGGTCTACAATGGGAAAGTCGGGAGTTCAAATCCCGATCAACGTATAATTTAAGCACTCTACTGGCGTAGGTATATCTTTGCCACCTCATCTCCGAAAATTAAATTTTGTAGATAGAGGGTTGTGCGAAGGGCTAACAACCCTTTCACACTACCAAATAAAATGTTAAGGAACGTGAATGTCAGGACGACAAAGCCTGATTTGGGCTGAGATGCTCTTGAAGAATATAAATCCTTCATCATTCTTTTAGGTGTCGACTGGTTATGACGAACTCCTTTGAAAATTGATCTAATGATTAAGAATTGGTTACTCATCAACATTGATCGTAAAATATCATTATCGCCATTAGATGGTCGTCCATATAGAAAATCTTCTTTTAGGTTGAAATTTCCGGAACGAAATTTGAAAAACCATCTTTGTCAGGTCTGAACATTTAGTACTAAACTTCCTAATGTGTCACTTAAGCCTATAAAGGCAATCGATGCGTTGCTTTCTTTCTGGGACTCATACCGAATACAATGTCTTAAATGCACTTTATCCACTGACATCTTAATTATTCTGTATTTCAAAACTAATTTATGCAGGATATTGAAAGTACTCCTTTTATGTCACATGCTAGGTACTCCAAATAATAAAACCGCACATGCCAAATTCTGCCCGTTTACTTTGAACTTTGTTAGATAAATAATCTGCAGGTATTAAAATGCGACAGAACTTTTGCATCAACCCAATATCAAATATTGTTCGAACAGGTTACATTCTTTTGTAATAAAAGGATTTCGATAAATTTTCAGTGGTTAACTGATACGGATAACTTAAATAAACGCGAAAAACTGACTTACGATAAAATATTAGAAAACTTTTGTACCAAAGTACGCTAGGGGTGGATTTCAAGTAAAACTTAAACTAATTCAATTTATTTTGATTGAGAACCAATTTTACTTTTAATCGCTTTTTTATTCATAATTCTTTTTGACTATCAGGATTTCTTAATTCAAGGAAATGCTATAAATCGATTCCAAATTTAAAAATTGACAGTCGATCTATCCTTTGGCTCATCTTTTAGTCAAAAGACGAAACAACAATCAGCATCCCAACACCAAGTGCAGATCATAAAAAAAAACAAGAAATTAACAAAAATTCACATACATCGGTGTCAACTAGGATTAAGTCTTCGTCTTAAGCTCTGCTTATCAATTGAGAAATCGAATACATCAGCATTCTTATTAATTTCCCTCGCGAGACGCAAAATCGGTCAACTAACCCTGTAAGAAGGTTATGAGCAACACTATCTTATTTATGTCAAAAATCAATTTAATGGCCAAATGTAACACGTCAATAGTAAAACTGACTCGATCCAAAATACAGTCAGTCATTAAGACTAAATTATTCCAAACGAAGAGATTTTCCTAGTAAATGACATTACATGACATTTATCCAAATTCAGTCTAAGATCATTACGGCGACACCAGTTACTAAAATTAACCAAATCTTGCTGAAGAAAATTATCAGAGTTAGAATTAAGAGAAATTTTAATGTCATCAGCATAAATGAGTACTTCCAAATATTTAAAAACAGATGCACCATCATTAATGGCCAAGATAAACAGAAGTGGCCCCAAATGACTTTCTTGAGGAACACCAGAATGCGCAGTAAATGGATTAGAAATGCAACCCCGAAAAAGAACTTGATAAGTTCTATTAAGTAGATCCCATTGATAAACCATGTAGGAAAAACCAACAAGTCCAATTTCGACAATATCTCGCTCTTTGTTCAAAATCGTTTGACAAGGATTTCTACAGCAATCATTTTTTTATAAGACAAAAGTGTTGATTCGTAACATTACCTCCTCCTTAGCTCCTACTCATCCCGAATACAATCATTTCTGTCGTTAGTGTGGCCATGGTATTTCCCCAATCTGTCCAGATGCCCTACCTTCATTGTTCTGCATGGTTTTTGGTATAGTTGGATTCGGTATACGACGTCATTCATGTAGTGATGGCTTGACTAAGTCCTTCCCAATCAAGCTAAAGCTTCAATTTCCTTGTCGATGCCGTGAATCCGAAACGTGATCTTTTGAAAGCGCTTGCTGATCTGGCGGCGTTCCAAACATAAGATCTGCAGGCTATCCGAACGTTTCTCCCAAAGATGATTCAAGACGGTGTTTCTCCTGTTTTCGCATGCACTGAGGTCCTCTAGGCCATCATTCGTTTAAGCCGCAGACACTGGAACTTGCGGTTAGTTAATTAAGGATTAAGTTGGTGTTAAGTCGGTGCTTGATATTCGCCTTGAAATTCAGAATGGATTGGGAACACATCGAGCGGAAGCGTGTTTCTAAAGGCCAGTTTCACAGCCGAAGTTTAAATCCAATATTTAGTTTAAACCGGATCTAAGTGAATTGTTCAGTTTGAACTTTGACTGTGGAAGCCTGCCCTTATTGTTTTTAAGGGATCGCCTTGAAATTTTGGATTTTGTATTAGTTCGAAAACAGATTTAAATCGAATATTGGAATTTTACTATGCGACCAAAAACAAGTTTCAGAAAATACTCATTTGCACGTACATCGGTGCATTTGCTACGTGCCTGCTAGTAGAAGTACGAATTCAAGTAACGTATTGACCGTTCATGTGAAAAGGGTGGAGTCTAGTGGGTAGCGAGTTAGTCTATAATGCGAAGGTCGTGAGTTCAAATCCCGGTCGACGCATGATTCCAGAACACTGCCTGCTTGGGTACATCATCTCAATCTACGAAAATTAAAAATTCGTAGATAGAGGGTTGTGTGAAGGTCTAACAATTCTTTCGCAATAAACAATGAAAAATGTTAAGGAACCTGAAGGTCAGGAGGCCAAGGCCCGATTCGGGCTGTAGTGCCGTTATAGAAGTAAAAGAAGATGTGAAAAGGGACTTTATCTTGCCAGGGTCAAAATTGAGTTGTATTCATTTCCTAGTAGTGATGCCAAAAAAGTAACTATTCGTTACACGAGTAGTCGTTACCGACCGAAATTCAAAGTAATGAGTACCGACAAAGATTTAACGTTTCGTTACTGTTTCGTTACTCGAGTAATCGTTTCACACACAAAACCCGAAAGTAACGTTTAGTTGTTTTTCATTACAAGATCTACACCTACATTTGGGCATAACGCCATACCGCCATTCTAAAGCAAGAACGAGAAGACATGCTCTTACTCTACCTTACAGCAAAGTCTACTGAGAAAATGATGTTTTTGTTTCGTTTCGTTTCTTTCAACACCAAGAATGTCGTCGAGTAGAACTGTGGCGCTCGGCTCGAGCGGCAGGGCAGGCAATCGCTACTAGCGTTAGGGTTGTAGGATCAGTGATACCAAATCGTAGAATTTTTTAATGTTTGGGGTGATAAATCAGATTTTCTTTATCAATTTGAAGGATTTTTGTTGAAGAAAGTTTCGATTTAGTAAAAGTTATTTCCTTCACATTGTCGTTTTATTTATGTTAGTGTTTAAAGGGATTTCCTACTTAGAAGAGGGATAATTAAAAAATCGGACTTGGTATCGTTGTATTGATACACGTACTAGGCCAACGAAATCAAAACCAATTTCCAAGCGATTTCTTGTTATATATAGTTACTGCATGGGGCACTGGAGGCGGTTTCTTCTACTTGAATTTATGATTTGCAAAGCTGGTTTCCCCATCCTTGCAGTATGATATGCTGGCCATTTCAAATAAAATGTAACGATTACTTTCCTTGAAGTAATGAATAATTACTGGTAACAAAACTTGATATCACTATTTCCTAATACTAGATCAAATTCTGAACAAGTCAGCTCTTTTGTTATTAAAAAATTCAAAAAATTAGCCGAGTTGTGGAATTTTAAACTTTGATAATGAAAAAATCTGGTTTTGAAATATTGCCATGAAATTTTCATAAGCGATTCTTGAAATTCGCATGTCACAATTTTGGTCGATTGCTATGAAATTTGGCACTTGCGAAGTGTGCAAAACATATTAGAGCACAAAAATACATAGGTGTTTATAGGTGGATAAATTTGGTCGATTTTGAAATTTTGGTTGGTACTACTGCAAAACTCACATTCTCCAGCCTTGCAATTTTTTAAAAAACTGCAAAAACCTTTAAAATTACACATTACAGTTCAACCTAGATATATTTCCTTGATCGATGGATTTAAGTAAATATTAATAACAAAAAATAATTAAAAAAAAATTTGGTCTTTTATTAATTTTAGAGGTTTTTTTTTTAAAAAAAGAATTCCAAAGATCGAGAATATGAGTTTTGCTTCTAAATCTCTCATGTTTGAGCACCAACCAAAATTTCAAAATCGACCAAATTTACCGAAACACCTATTTTTGGCTCTACGAAAAAAAGTAGTCTGGCAAGATAAGGTCCCTTTTCACGTAGACTCGCTGGCAATTTTTAAATCGGAACTTTTACAGATTCGATTGAATTTTTTGTTCATTCTTTTACATGGTCGACCAACCCGACTTCTTCCTGAAGGATTATAATCCAGATTTTGTTTGGCGACGTTTCGCACTGGTTTCCTCAAAGTGTGACCGATCTAGTGCCACTTCCGCCTTAAAATTTCAATGGCTATTTTAGTCTGTCCAGTTGTACTTTCTTCTTCGTAGGATATCACGTTTTGCCGGAATATCCATCTCAAATGCGTCGAAGGCATTTATTTATTAAAATCATATCCAGCTAAGAGAAGAATGTATTAAGAATTATGCAATTAATGTGTGAAATAAAGCAAAAACAAAATTCGAAAGCAGAAAAAAATTAGTTTTCGGATTTTCTAATCTCAGGTCGTCACGCTTCGGCTGAATGGTTACCATGCTCCTTTTTGACGTGTTCTAGTTCAGTATTGTCGAAGCCAACCCAAGCGTTCATATCTCCTGAGATGATGATAATATCAACACTTGGAACGCGCTTGAAGAGTGAGTGCCACAGTTGACCATAAAACTCTTTCTTGTCACCAGGTATTGCGGTATTAGTTGGTGCACAGAACTGCTGAGGTCTAACGTTTCTGACCTGGTTCCAATTAACGTAAATGAAAAATATTCCCAGAGTTTTTTCTGCTATAAGTGTTTTTACTCATCATGTTTCATCTCTGCTCAAACACTTTAATTAATACCAAATTTGTTAATCTCGCTAAAATCAGAAGAGACTGAAAAAAAAACCTTTCACAACATCACATTACATTCCTCGCTTTTTTCTCTGTCCCCTTATTTTTAATTGATAGATGAATGTTCACATTCGACTGAACTAACTAAAATATCATGATTAAGGAGGCGCTAAACAGGATACGCATTCATGTGTAGATCATGTGTAAAATTTTTTCATTTTTCATGGCAAACCACAAGGCTCTATCTTAGTTCCACTACTGTTTTTTTTTACCCGCTTCATCTTTCTATTTCTCCATTTCTTTGCTCAAACGAATTCGATATTCCACCCGTAACAACTAAATGACCCTCGTAAGTTTTTCAAGTGTAGGTTTTCGATGACATTTGACCTTTTCTTGAACATATTTTCTGGTCAGTTTTCTTCAAATCTAACCTGTCCCTTGAACTATACTTCAGGCGTACGAAACTCAACTTAAGAAAGTCATAAAAACTTGGTCAAAGAAAAAACAAATGACAAAACCTTCTTCCTGTATAATATCTCTGAAATTCTCTAGAGAAGAAAATAAATAAATTTTCATGGTGAAATGAATGAGAGACTCAATACGACCGAGCTTCATTGAAGTCTGGCGTTAAAGAAAAAAAGATTTCGAAGATGGTGCACTACAGGCGCCAACCAGACGGATCTTTATTAGTACGCGTATATTGTCTAATTAGGATTTGTTGGACAGCACCTTGCTCGTTTAGTGATTTATTACTTTTACGCTAAGATGAATGTTGTAGGGTTTTCTGCTCATTTTCCTCCAAATTTTTTTTTTACCGACAACTTTTTTTTTCTTTTAATGTCTTTAAATCATTTAAGACATCAACTCCATCAAAATTTTACAGCCTAAGATCTTAATCCTATCATATAAATCTGATCTGATAAAGGTCTTACAAAAATCATTTTCAGCTGAAAATTAACAGACAAACCACGTTAAGAAGATATCGTAAAGAAACAAAAAAAAAATCTGTTTCTATTGCCTCGTAATACCTGAAAAATGTCATTTTATCGAGAATGACATGACATGAAATTCTAGGTGGTACTATTTTCTCAACACTTTTAATTGTTCTTGTGACGATGGATTTGTAGTGCAATTTTCGGTTGCACTTAAAATAATTTAAATATATATGTTAGCCGGGTTTATTACCATAGAGTTTGAAGGACTTAAAATACAAATGTGTGATGTCAATTATGTCACAATTATTATTGCTAACAATAAGAGTGTTGAAATGCAGAGAAATTGTAAGTTGTTTTGTGTCAGACAGAAATGTTTTGAAATTGTTTCGCGCTTAAAGCATTTGTCGCCGACACGATAAAATTAGACCGATAGAAGAGAATCTAGTTCTTTTGTTGTGTATCTTGCCCTTTAGATAGAAAGATATTTTCGAACAACGAATTATAAAGTCTAGGATGGTGAATAATCTTAAATTATGCGGTTGTTGCAAATATAGAGAAATTTTTAATGATTGATGTTTTCCTATTATGGTATATTAGAGAATATTGCTTTTATTGTAAATTATAACATTTGATTTAAAGTCTCTTGAAATTTTTTTTTTATTTTAATTAAAATTTTGTAAGGAGACAAACCTCTCTGTTTTATTCAAAGGAATGAAGCCTTTGGATTTCTATCAAGCATATCGAACACGAATGTTACAAAAGATATTATTCAAAACTGGGCACCACCTAGTTAACTATTTTCACACCCTTGCGACAGATGAATTCGAGTATCATTAAATTGTTTCGTATATCCTAGGCCACACTGTGTGAGTAGTACTAAGTTTCAGCTTTCTATCTTCAACCATCGTAAAAATATTTTAATTTTTAGGTGATCTACAATTTTCTTGTAATATGGAAATGTTCGAGCACAAGCATATCTGTCGACATAGACGGCAGAACCGAAGAGAATGTTGAGGCTCATATTAAAAATAAAAGATATTAAAGTTTTTCCGACCTTCGCTACCCTTTTTTTCGGAAGGTTATAATAAATCTCTCTTCGCACCAAACTGGGAGTGATTGAGACATGCGTTAAAGTACATGGTTACACTACACGTTAAAGTGCATGGTTACACTACACGGAAAGTGACCGATAAGCTTACCAAGATACTGCGAACTTTCGTGAATTAACAGAGACATGTCATCTCAAAAGACGAACTTTTGAGTTCATCTGTTGAGACTAACATGAGCATTGAAATTCGAAGGTTATGTGGATCCGTAACACTATGAAGAAGCCGGAGCAAAATATCTCCATACAAACTTTGGATTATAACCTTTATGGGTTACGGGTTGTTATAATATTGAAGTGAATTTGAAGGGAAGGCCAGAGGAGGTCCTGTTTGAAACTGTAATTCGATCGTGGAAGAGAACTGTTTTTGTCCTACGCCCCTAAAGCGGTCTTAACACGATATTGATTAATTGAATTCCAAAGTTTCATTTTCGTGCACAGTTTTAAGATTTAAGTAGATCACGAAGATTGGAAATTGTTATACGGTCCTATAAAAGAACTTGATATAATTTCCAAAAATCATCATCATCATCATCACTAGCATATTGTACAATTCGCAATATCTATGCTAATGAAACGGTCCCATAATATATTACTTTTCAATTAATCTCTGAATGTCCTGGAGCCAAAATCTCACCAACATTTGTATAAAGTTAAATGACAACCGGAGATCATAACTAATCTCACGTTCGACCTGTGTCAAAAGAAGTCCAGCCGCATAAACTCCACTCTATCTTGCAGATTTATCTTGTTATCTGTCTTAAGCGCATCGCATAATATACCTATATATTTATATTGACACTATAACGAGCTCTATCCTTGCGCCGTATATCGAGAAATAACAACCGGAGAAAGAGGTGTAACACAATTTGATCTTCCTCCAAGGTAACCGTATCCTTATATCTCACCATCCTGTCTACATATTTGCATAGAAATTAATTTTCTAGTTGTGACTTAGTTCCTACCCCTCGAAGTACTCCTTTTCGCTTTAACTCTACCGCACTCACGAAAGTAATTGAATTTCAATTTCTATCTCATGATAATTCGTCTTGTGCTGGGTGCTTCATCATTGTTTTGAGTGTATCTCGTTTTTCGCTATCAACCATAGATAGCTTCAATGTTTTGGGTTAATTAAAAATTCGATTCTAGTCTGTTTATAGACTTAACAACTCCCAGGCTTAAGGTGAGATGATGAAGGAAATAATTCCCATTTCGTATTGAGGTATGGGATGATTAGAAAGAGTTATGAGATAAAAAGTCAACTGGTAGATGAATAAGATACTAATCCTATATACTCGTTAGGTAAGCGAAGAGCACGATGACTTAACTTTATTTTATCAGATTTTCTTAAGCATTTCGATTCGATTCAATCGATTATTAGGATGAGAGATTGCCAGCCAGGGGGCTAAGATAAATGATTTTGACGAGATACCTGTGTTTTATTTAGCGCCGGGCTACACCCACCGTTCTTTTCGTTCGGTGATTTGAATTCTAATTTCTTTTGCCTTTTTTTTTTTTAATTTAGAGCATCCTAAGGTATTTGGTGTGGAATATCTCGTTAAAATTTGTTTGTAACGAGGTGTAGGATAATTTTGTTCGATAATGAGATCACAGATTGAACTTTCAAATGTGCGCTTCAGTCCAGTTAGAAAAATGGTATCCGGCGAACGACTGTTGAACTTTAGAACGATCGATTTTATTCGAAAATTTAGTGCGGAATTTTAATTATTTTTAGGTTGCGATACGATAATTGACGTATGTTAAATGTTGTCTTGGTGCTAGAAGTATACTAGGAATATAACATCGACCTGCACCAGAGGCTTACAATGATGATCTCAACGTGCTAATTAAGGATCCACAAAGACCTGACAACAAGCTTCCAAACACTCTCCGGTTTGAGGCACGGAGATAGTCTTGTACCTACACTTTTTAATCTATGTCGTAAAAAAACTCAAAGTTGAAACTCGAGGGACACTACTAATTAAATCATCGCACATATATGTATATGTTGCAAGGAACTTAAACTAGAAATGATTTTCAAATTACGAAACCAGACCGAGGTTTGCTGGTACCCACGACTGTCTGGGAGCCCATGGAAGGTCGCTTTCACTCCCATCAATGGAAGATGGCACCTCGGGGAGTATCGTGGTGGCTGTGGCTTACCGGCCAATGCGGGTAGAGCTCCTTGGAGTTCGCCGTGGAGTTCGGTTTTTCCAACCGCGTGCCATGATTATCATTGTAGAGATATTTGATTGGTCGTGTATCCAGCAGTATGAATGCTGAACTTGTATCCGATATAAACAGGGACCATCGGAGGAATTAATGATTGTCGTCACAAAAACAATCCGTGCTAATTTATTAATTTAATTACGGCTTTCGCACAGATAGCTCCAATAATGTGAAGCCGCCATTTACAACAGTGGTGCGAAATTTTATGTACAAATAACAATTACAATATTAGCAACAGATTTAAAGGAAGTAATTACAATGAACAGATAAAATTAAAAAAAAAAAAACGAAACAATAAAATTACAAATTACAACAAGACACATTATAGGTTAAGTATGGGTTTAAGTGTGCGTATAAATGAACTATATGGAACAGTTAAGGAACGAAGCTGCAGGAGATCATGCATCTTTCAAATCTAGAGAAGGGCGAATGAAAATAAACATTATGAAGTGCTTGAGGGGAATAGAAAATATCACGATTCAGCAGTAGAAAAGCGAAATGATAGTTCGATAAGTAAAGGTGAAGTAACGATGCCGTTAGCGATTTTGTATAGTGTACACTAGTCGATTACGTCTCTGATAAAGGGATGGTTAATCAAGTTCGGCTATACGATTAGCATAAGAAACATGCGAAGAAGATCGAGTGAAGTTCCGTTGGGCAGACTCAATAAGGTCAATATCACACTGGTAATGGGGATTCCAAATGGGAGAACAGTACTTTAAGATAGGACGAGCTAACGTTTTAAACAGCACAACAGTAACGGTTATACTCGAAAAGGATTTCGTGGACCGCAATATGAAACCAGAGAGCCGATAGGCTTTAGCTGAGATTTCCGCATAGTGATGCGTAAACTTTAGTTTACTGTCAAATAGAACACCAAGGTCCTTATAAGTGCTAACCTCAGAAAGACGAGTCGCGTTAATTGTGGAGGTAAAGTTAAGGGGTTTAAGCTGGCAAGTGAACTTCATAAAAAGACATTTCTCAATGTTAAGAGAAATATCATGGTTAACATACCACTCAGATAGAGAATAAAGGTCACTTTGCATTGCCGGACAGTCAGAATCGATCGCTCGGAATATTTTGAGGTCTTCACCATATGTATAAAATAAGAGTGGACCGAGAATGGACCCCTGAGGAACTCCAGAATTCACCGAAAAATGAGGGATGATTTGTCGAGAAAGGTCACTCTCTACGAGAAGCGAACCACAGATGCCGTACTTCTTTAATTTTGAGATAAGTATCTTAGTATTCACAGAGTCAAATGCGTTGGCAATATCAGTATTAATGGTGTACATGAATCTATGGCTTTCAAAGAACTTCGCAACAATATTAGTAACAGTGTAGAATCCGGAAATCTTGTCTTTTAATTCGAAATGCTCGGTGAAAACATTCACCAAACCAATATTAGTAGCTTCGGGAGATTTGAAGTAGTGGACTTGCCCTTAAGGAACCCATGTTGCTTTGGAGAAATAAGATGAGAAAGATGTCCGGAGATGGAGTTATGATCTAATCGTTCAAATATTTTTCCAAAGTAGTTCAGTGTTGAGATAGGGCGATAGTTTATAACACTATTCTCGTCACCATTTTTAAAAATTGGGATCACGGTAGCCAGCTTCCATGCTCTGGGAAAGTAACCTTCACTGAGAGATTTGTTGAAAATCATCGCAAGCGGAGAAGATAATTCATCACAAAGCGAGTTTGGATGCAACAGACTTATGCAATTTGT
Source organism: Chorisops tibialis (assembly GCA_963669355.1). NCBI lineage: Eukaryota > Metazoa > Arthropoda > Insecta > Diptera > Stratiomyidae > Chorisops > Chorisops tibialis. Next base: position 250,673,494 of record OY770263.1, on the reverse strand, counting down.
GACATCGAGAAATAGGGATGAAGTCCAAGGGTTCATGGAAACAACAATAAAATCGTAATTTAGATACTTGCCGGTGGAAAAGAAAACAGAACTGAAGTATGGAGCAAAAAGATCGCAGATACCTTGAAGTTCCGAAGCAGAGATGTTATCACAACGCGCAATAGAGGGAAGCAGGAACGTCTTTCTATTCTTCTTAATGTACTACCAGAAGAGCTTTGCCATATTACGAGCTGTTGTTAAAAGCAACCGTGACATTAAGTCCTCGAGACATGCCCACTTTAAACTTTCATACAGGTTCTGCAATATGATTACAGATAATTTGTGCTTAGACTGTTTCCTAATAGTCCTTGCAATTGAGCGAAATATGAAAAAAGGAACTTAAAAAAAGTAAGACAGGAAAGCAGTAATTGATTTTCTGAAAGGAATAATTTTTGCTTCCTCAGACTGAAAACTCCCCATGTGGGATGCACTAGAATGCACCCGCAGACAGCCCTGCTTGCCATTAAAATGCCAAGTGGGACACCCACCGGATCATGGGTTTATCACCCGTGATCATGAAATTTCACTTATACGAGGAACGGCTACAGCGCCTCGGATGCAGACAAATTCTACGGTAACGGCACTAGGCATTCAAAAACAGACTATGATCTGCTTCTGGAACGTTCGGTCATTGAATGACGTTACAAGGGGGCCACTCGGTATATACATCGTATCAGTACTACTACTGCAATGGCGCTACAGCCCAAATTGGACCTTGGCCTCCTGATATTCAGATTCCTTAATATTTTTCATTACTTATTGTGGAAGGGTTGTTAGCCTTTCGCACAACCCTCTTTCTACGAATTTTTTCATTTTTCGTAGATTGAGGTGACCAAGATATATCCAAGCAGGTAATGTGCTGAAATTATATATTGCGCCGACCGGGATTTGAACTCACGACCTTCGCATAACAAGACCAACACGCTACCTATTAGGTTACACCCTAGCTACCGTATAACTACTATAACATCCAAATCTCGAACTTGAGCAAGGTCAGCTGGACAGGATCAGGAGAAGAAAGAACCCCGAACGGAAACACCATTATTCTGTACGTTGGTTCTGAGTGTGACCCTAAAAATTGCGTAGCGTTCGATCTTACCCCGAGACCGAGAAACATTCTTAGCAGCTAGGAACAAATCTCGGATAGGACTATTGCCGTCAGGATCAGGAAAAGTGTCAGAAACGTCACAATCCTGCAGTGCCAACTATTGCCGGAACATCTGATGATAAGGAGGAGTCTTAGGACGATCTTCGAGCGTTTTCCAAAAGGTGATATTATTATCATCTCAAGAGATACGAACGATCAGGTTGGCTTTGACAACACTAGACTAGAACACGTCATGGACAAGCGCAGTAACCCTTGGATCAATACGTTACGACCTTGGATTAAAAGACCCGAAAACGGCGAATTTTTTGTGAAGTTTTTTAGTACTCGGCAAATGGTCATCGGAGAGACTCTTTTTCTCCACAAGCATCTTGAGTTTCCCCTGATGGTGATACTATTAGAAGAGAATTTTTAGATTTTTATATTGCAGTACTTATTACATAATCTGCCTCAGAAATTATTACCTGTTCCTCGTTAGCACATACTTATTGTTAAATTTTGCTGTTCAGAAAGAATTTACTAAATAGTCCTTCTCCTTTGCAAAAATTGAGACGATTTCCTCTAAAATATGCAGATAATCCTTTGGCACCAGAAAATGGTTATTAAATCGGATATCCTCCAAGATAATTTCAATGTGATCATTCCTTCTCAGGTTGTCTAGTGTTGCCTTTTCCTCGGAAAAATGAATTATGGAGTTTCCTTCTGCAGCCATTTTGAGGATTTCTGATAGACTATGTCGTGAAAATATATTCAACGTAATCATCAATTATTTCGTTCTGAGAATTAAAGCCCGTTTCTAGTCCCATTGTTGCTGGCACAAACCAACCAATTTTTGTATTCGAAGAACAAATTGAAAACAGTAGTTTTTTTTTCTAATTCGAGTCTTTATTGTGAAAAAATGGTTAGCTTTTTATTATTCGAAGCAATGTCCATCGCTAGCCACAAACTTTTCCCATCTTCTTAGCTGCATACGGATTTCGTGTCAAAAATAGTGCTCTTCTTTTGAGCCGATCCATGAATCGACCCAATGTTTGGCTTCTTCGTAAGAATGGAAGTGCTGCTCAGCCAGGGCATGCGTCATCGATCAGAATAGGTGATAATCAGAAGGGGCCATGCCTGGAGAATTCTGCGGATGGGGTAGGATGTCCCATTTCAGTGTTTCAGGGAGGTTGTCACGATGTGAGCAAAATGTAGTCGAGTGTTGCCGTGCAGCAAAATCATTTTATTGTGTCTCTGCTCGTATTGCGGTCGTTTCTCCATCAATGATCGACTCAAACGCATTAGATATTTTTTGTAGCTATCTCCCGTGACGGTTTCACCCGGTTGCATCAGCTCATAATACATCACTCTAAGCTGGTCCCACCAAATACACAGCATGATTTTTGAGCCATGGATGTTGGGCTTGGCCATCTATGTTGATGCACGGTATCTACACTATTTTTTTCGCTTTAAGTTATCGTTATGGATCCACTTCACATCGCCAATCACGATGCGATGCAAAAACCCTTCCTGGAGCAGCTGTTCGCATGTGAAAAAACGATGTTCGACGTTTCTTGGCTTCAACTCGTATGGCACCTAATTTTCGGTGCTTTTACAGAATGCCCTGTGTTATAGGCAATTTCGACCTTTATGTGCAATGCACAAACACAGTCATGGAGGGAAGGAATGGGACTAGGAAGGTAGGGCAAGGGGAGTGAGAACGACCGTAATGAGTGGTGAAGCTGGTATATTTTTTCAATTGTACTGGTTGCTACAGACAAGTATTTGCAGATATTTAGGGGAGTGAATGATTGAAAGCGAACAGAAACCATCGACTGAGTATATTAGACCTTCTTGAAGTGGAACTGTTTCACTTTACATCGTTTGCCCATTTTATTTCAAATAATTTTTCATCGCCAGTAGGAACTGAAAAATTCGTGCTTAGAAAAATCCCACTGTGAAGCAAGCACGCAACCCTCTATGACACGGAAGCCTTTTGCATCATTACGAAGTCTTTCAAACGATGTGAAATGGCTTTTTGAGTCACGCCAATGAATCTGGAAGTTGTTGCCTCCAATTCTGTGTCTTCAGACTTTTTAACCGCTACAGGACACTCCTTGTCTTCCATACCGAATTCACCCATTTTATAGCGTTAAGCCATTCGCGAAACGTTCTTTCACTAATAGCACCCCCACCATAAGTATCAACAATCAATCGACGCGCCTCATCCGCAGATTTTTTTGAATTGAAGTCAAAAAGCAAAACTTCCGCAAATAACGCTTATTTGGCTCAAACTTTCGCGCACAAAAATGTATATGACGCCGATAAGACTTCACAAATCTAATGATGAGGAGTTGTTGACAGATGCCTAAGTTTTATATGTAATGTCTCTGATCCGCCATTGTTGATCAGCATTTACTGCTGGCGCCATCTATTGGGAAACGGCGTTTTTTAATTGGTACTCCCGATAATAAATTGCAGTAATGTGGGGCGATGAAAAATTCATTCAAAAATTCGATTGTTTAAAGCGGGCTTTGGAGTCGTTATTTAACCTTAGATACAATAGTTTCGAATTCGATGCTCTGATATTTATGAATAAATTGGAATTCGTGGAATTGCTTATCCATGCTGCTGGAAAGTATAAAGTTACTATCCTTGAAGAAAACTGTACAATGGAACTAAATCCCACTGTGTTAACAATTCTATTAGGTTGTTGCAGATGAAATGGCGAATTTGCTAGTGAGATTTCAAACAATTTTAACTCTTATAAAACTTAATTTTATTAATTAAAATAAGTGCCAGCAGATGCAATACACTTCTCCCAACGAGATACAAGTGCATTTATACAAGTTTCGTAGAAGTCCGACTTTCTAGACTGAAGAAATTCCTCGAAGGCATTTTTGATGGCTGCTTCATTGTTAAATTGTTTCTCCGCCAAATAATGATCGAAATGTTTAAAAAAGTGGTAATCGGTTGGCAAGAGGTCTGGTGAATATGGTGGATGAGGAAGAGTCTCATCCTGCAGCTCCTTTAATTTTTTGACCGTTATTCTTGATACATGAGGTCATGTTTTGCTCAGTAAGCTAATGCGGAACACACTTATCAAGCTTTTTGACTTTTCCAAGCTCTTGCAAGTGCCGGGAAACTGTCGAACAGTATACGCCCAGTTTCTCTGCAATTTCCCTTACAGTTTGACGCGAGTCAGACTCCACTAGGAAACGCAGCTCCTCGTTGTCTATCGATGGTCCTGGGTGACCACATGGCTAACTTTGATGGGTCATATATCCTAATCGGAATTTTTCGAGCCATCGCTTAGTGGTTCGTTCGCTTACTGTGTCAACTCCAAATGCCCTGTTGATGTTTTTGGTAGCCTCCCTTGCGTTGTGGCCAAGTTTGAACTCGTAAAGAATAAGTAACCGTTTTTGACTCGATTCTATGTTTTTTTTTATTTTTTTTTTCTCTTCGATCTCAATGAAGTCTTAAACTGAAATGATTCCATGACCAAATATAGAAGTATTTATACTTCAATATTCTTTATTACCAGAGCCACCTGGCGGCAGTTTGAGACATGAAAATCGCAACTAACTTCACTTCATCGCGAAAGTCGCCATTTCATCTGCAACAACCTAATAATAATTTATTAGATTAACTATCGGCGCAGAAATCAGACACAAGACATTTTTTCGCACTGACAAATGAACGACTATACGAGGGGAGGTCGAATTTCGTAGAATGACGGGGAAGGGAGGTAAAATTAAACAAGTTATTAGTGTTGCTTTTCAATACATTCTCCTTTAAGCCTAATACATTTATCACATCTCTCACAAAGCTTATTAATTCCTTCTAAAAAAATGTTTTATCAAGACCTTGAAAATAGGCTGAAAATGCCGACTTCACCTCTTCATCGCTGATAAATTTTCTTCACCAAAGTTTTGGGAACAAATAATAATCGGAATCGACCAGATCTGGACTATAAGGGGGTGGTTCAATGTTCCGTAGCCGCATTTCTGTAGTACAGTCATTGCAATGTGGTCTCCTGTAAACAGGTACGTTGTCATGCAGAAGCACCACACCTCGAGTCCACTTTCCTTTTCTTTTTCCTCTGATGGCATCCTTGAATACTTCGATGCATCGTGATTGGATTTTTTCATGTCAAATTTTTCATGACGTCATTTTTCACTCATAGGAACCCGAATTATATTCGTTTTAAAATTATATGATAACGATTTCATGTAATAAGATTCCGATTCGATTCGAGACAATAAGCGATTCAATATTAATTCATAGTGATGGACCCTTTTAAAACTTAGTAATGCTGCATTAATTTTACCATATAGTGAAGACCTTAACTTCAAAATTATGCATATTTAATTTTCTATTGCGATATTTTTCTGAGTGTAGGCTTAGGTTGGTTTGTAATGCAATAATATTTAAAAATTGATCCCGGGCACCCCCTATATTGGTTCCTGCGCCTTCATCTTAATAAGCGTAAGAAAATTTCGCAGGAGAGGGGCGCTGCTGCTTTTAGTTACGCCACTGATAACAAGCCAATACTTTTTCGCACTCTTCTATCAGTTGCTGATCATACCCAAATTGCGTCCATTCAATTGCCGTTTTAGAATTCCCCACAAATTTTGAAAGGGATTTAAATATGCACGGGAAAAAATTCCTCCGTCAATAACTCGCCTTGGAATGTTCTTGAGTTAATATCGAAACTGAAAATATTACACACGACTTTAGAGGTTTCTTCTGTTTCTCCTTAAACTGCCTTACTATAAAGGAATCGTTTCTTCTTGTAGTTTTCGTAAACGCAAATAACTGATATATTTATTTCATATTTTGCACCAATGTATTTTGATTATTATACTTATTCCGAGCCCTTTTATTTATATTTTGATTATTTCTATGAAACTCGATAAAACTCGATAAAACAAATCTTGATGCATGTTTATTTAGGGACACGGACATTTGTCAGATTTACATTTGCTCAACTCGATATTTACCAAACTTATGATGACTTCCTAGCAAATGTAAGTCTGGCTATTGAGAGTCGGGCAAACGTAATTCTGGGTTATGGGAGTCTGGAAAATAAATGTGTGGCAAACGTAATCAGACGAATATAAATCTGGGACTTGCACCGAACCCGTTTATTTAAACCTCGCAAATTTACAGTGAAAATTTACTGAGGCTTTATTGTTGATTTAGTTATGACCAACTGCGATGTGGTGAACTATTAAATTCTTATGTCTGCAATAAAAATTTAATTAATTTTTGGCAAACTTAAGTTCCTTACGTACAATACATATCTGTAGCTATTTAAAACGGTAGACAATATTTTAATTTAACACGTTGAGAATTTTCTATATTAAGATTTAAATATTTTAAGCTTCCTAAATTTTGTCCAGTGCCGCAAATCCTGCCGATTTCATCTAGAGTATCGCAGATCAAATAAAACTTTATAAAGTATTTCTAACGAATGAAGGATTAGACGAAAATTTTGTCGAATTATCCGCCTGAGCAAAAACTACTTCTTTAACTAAAATACAATAATAATTTCGGTATTACCTCGAGAATAATCATAGCTAGGTAGCTATGTTAAATACGAAGGCCAGCCAGTACTTTTAAGCATAAATAGCATTGGTCAAATAAAATCCCCATGAAACCTATTATAAACATAACTACTTCAGATAAATTGGGTTGGTCTTGGCTAGATTAAGACAATAAGGGCACACCATCATGAACCGCCGTCACATTATCTAAGACCGCAAATACATTAAATCCGAAATATATTTTAATTAATGAAACAGAAATGTCGAAATGGACAGTGGGGCAAATGTCCAGAAGGAGGCATCATCACACCCTCATACAGCCAGTATGTACAATAATATTATATTCTGCTTCAAGCAGGTCCTTTCGAGTATACCGAGAAGATATACCCTATTGGAGATATACTGCTCGATCTCACATATACCGTGCTGCTGTTTAGACTCAATTTGTTTCCATCAGATTATTATTGCTGTACTGAGCATTAAATTCACCCAAGGATTAAAGCCACCCTATGATGCGAATACTACACTGGTTCTACAGCATTTCGTACATTTATACATACCTACATATGTATTTGAATTTTGGTTTTTGGTCTCGAAAGAAGCCCATCATCACTTCATATATAGAATTTCGTAGGTAAAAATATTCGTGTAAGTATAGTAAATGCGATACTGTGGTCCTTGCACTCTCTGTACGCTACTATTTCAAACATTATAAAAGCTATATACATACATGACCGGCCATATTTACTAATTAAAGCAACGCTCCCAAACCTCAGGGCCGAAAGGGTTTTCCAAAAACATGAAAATGGTCAAGTCTCTGGGGTGCGGTTTACAGTTCGGACTAGAACCGATACCTATGTGTATTCGGATAAAGAATTGCGTACGATAGACAACTGAAAACGGACTACGACCATTATTTATATACTACATATACTCATCAAATTTTCCATATCCAAAGAGAACATAACAAGTTAAAATGGAATAATTGAGGATAGGACACCTGCAAAACTTTCGGGACATATAATTTTCAATAAAAATTTAATGAAGGTAGGTAGTTCAATATAGTTTCGTGCAATTCTACGGTGGTTAAAAAAAACTCATTCAACCAATGAAATATTGACAATCAAGCCAATTTGAGATTTGTATGGACGGTGTTAAGGGGGTTACTGACTTGACCGTTTTCCATAGAAAATGCGGTACTATTTTCTCGGGAACGGCTTGACCGATCTTAATAATTTTTTGTAGACTTATTATTTTAGTAGAACTAATGCTACTAATCGGAGGATTTTCCAAAATATTCAAAACTAATTCATTGATAAGCTGTGAAAGTTTTAATTTTTTTCACGTTTTTTTGACAAATAAAAATAAAATAAATAATTTATAACCAACTATATTTGAAATTCCCTTTGATCTGTGGTTAGTTAGTACTGCTACCTATCGAATAAAAAAAATTCATATCGATATCTGTTATCATTTTCAAGAAAAATGCACCGATGTGGAAAAACTAGTGCTAGTACGATTCTCACCGACCTTCCTCATTTTGAATTAATTTTTTGAGTACTTTTAATCATCGGAAAAATCTCTGGTTTGTTTTATTTTGTGTTAAATTGAATGAAGAATAATAATCAGCACAAACATTTTTGTTTATATTCAAGTATTCATTAGTAACCCTCTTAAATCGATTTGATTTTATTATTACCATTCAAAACTTTAAAAACTTTACAAATATCATTCAAATTTCTCGATTAACGAAATCCCATTGAATCTGTTTCTAACAAATCAAATCGATTTATTTATCGGTGCGCATTATTAAAAAGCAATACTCCTTTGTATACGATTCCAGTAACATGTAATCAAATGCGATGACACAGCCCATATCCCGTCCTTAACAAATAAACACGATAAGTACAATCACTTAAAACTCAATTTTCTTTCTATGGTAAATCGTCGTGTAATTTATGATCGTTTGTTCCACCCAGGTCGTTTGTAAGGAGATTAATAAAAAGAATCTTACGCCCGATGGAGAGGAGTTCCAGGCCCTGACTGCACAGAGAGCTCCTTGCCCAAGAATGAAAGGTAGGAAGGTATGGTTATGGCTACCTATGGCACAGCCGGCAAAGGTAAATCTCTACCGTCGTCGTGCTAAATAATCATAAATCATATCACTTGTCGACAAGTCAATAAATTTGTTGTTTGTTAGCCACACACATACAGTCGACATGGCGTTGCTTCTGCTGCCGGTCTCCACATTCTTCTGGTGCTGGCGAAGATGATGATGATGATGATGGTACTTTACGGCAAAAAGGAATGAACCATTCCGAGATTGCGGTTATATAGCCTTAGCTCAAGATTCGACTTCTCTTCTTCATTTTCGAAAAGGAAGTTTATCCGTTCATTATTAATTTTTAGTTGAGTATTTTATTTATTCCGTTCTTTTTCGTAAGAAAACAACGTGTGCACACACACGGATGGAAATCAATTTAAAAGTCGTCCTCTTCGTGTAATTGTTTTTCCGTGGCCAATTCCGCCCGGAGACACTCAAGTGTGCTGCTCCTTGCCTTGAGACTCGGGCGGCAATTTATTCGCTGTCTTTAAGATGATACAAGACGATTAAAGCTCATACCTTTTGGGTTCGTTTCATTTGTGTAAATGTTTATTTTTTTCTACCGAAATTTATTGTAAATCCTTTTGTGTATATTGGCAGTCAAGTAGGTGGATTTCGATGCAATGCTATGCAATCAAGAATTCTGTGAGCCTAATTTTCATCGTTATTCTTATTAATTGCATTTTTGATTAATTTGTGAGAAAAGACGATTTGTTTGACAGCTTTTGAATCGCCAATAAACAAGTTGCTTTAGGGAGTTTAGATTTCAATTTGTGTTTTTATAATGTAAACGCTTCTGTGCTGTGCTACTGATTGGTTATTCAATTTACTATCGAATTTTGAAAAGTTTTGGAATTTTATACTTCTCCTCTTCTTTTTTTCTGGTTGTATGCATTCTGAATTGATCTTAAAAGTTAGATTATGGAGCGATTTAGAACATTTTTGAGCTGCAGTCTTGATTTTGCAGATCGTCTTATGAACTGTGGTTTTATGAAAATAACATTTTGACATCGTCACCCAAAACGCTTGAAACCGTCCGTATCGCACTCTGACTTGAAAAGGCATTAGGCTAGAAAGCTCCAATTTTGCACACACATTAAGTTCATGAACAGACCAAATCCCTTCACCCCTTTTACCCAGTCACATATAAAATAATTGATTCTCCCAGCTTCACAACAAACCGCGGTTTTCTCGGAAAGTAGAGGAGCTATTAGTCTGAAATTTTTTTATTGACAATTGCAGTCTCCAGTTTTAAACTTTCCGCAATCCCTCCATCATCTATATCTAAACTAGTTATCTCAGTATGTATTAAGTTTGTCGAGCTCAAATTATGTACACAATAATCAAATAGAAGATTTCGGCAGTTCTCATTGCTCTGCTTTATTTATCATGACGTTTCAGTCTGCTGAGACCTTTATCATACGCATCATCAACCAATAATCAAATTCCTGTTAAGATCGCCTAGATAGAAAAAACTCTCTTCCACGATCGAGCGATGCTGAGCATCGGTCTTAAGCTGTTGCCAGGACTTGTTTATTCCTCTGGCCTCCTGCTCAACTGCTCGCTTCCATGTGCTACATGATCAACCAACCCGACATTTTCCTTGAGGATTATAATTCAAAGCCTATTTGGCGATGTTTCGCTCTGCTTTCCTCAAAGTGTGACCGATCCACTGCCACTTCCGCCTTTGAATCTCAATACCTATTTTAGTCTGGCCAGTTGTACTCCAAAGTTCGTCCTTTGGAGATCACTTCTGGCCAGAATATTCCTAAAATGCGTCGGAGGCATTGGTTCACGAAAGTTTGCAGTTTCTTGGTAAGTCGAACGGTCACTTTCCACGTAGTACAACCATATAACAACACGGATTTGACGCATGCGTCAAAAGCTCACTGCTTCGTGCGAAGGGAGATCTTTCTTAACCTCCAGAAAGGGGAAAGGAAACCGAAGGCTTGACGAGCTTTATTTAGACGAGTCTCAATGTCCTTTTCGGCTCCGCCGTCCATGCTGAAAATGCTTCCGCGATAACAAAAATCTTGACGCCCTCCTTTCATTTAGTCGGATAACTTCCTTCATTCCATACATCAGTAAAGAGTGGGAGGAGAATATCGGCTGTTATCGGCTGTTGTCATACTGGTCGTGAAAAATTCATAGCAGAGACCGAAAACTCACGATTCACAACGCAGATTCACTACTTTCAGGAAATCGATTTCCTTGGAAAGTACCCTATTAAAAATTACTGATATGAAATATGAAACCTGAAAATCACAAAGCTCTCAATATTCCACCAACTTCCACCAGGGAACTGATATCACTCTTGCATAGTTTCAGGATTTCCTCGTATTTGTTTTTCTGTGGTAGGATTATTTTTTTAAGGTTTAAGGTTGTTTTTCCGCGGTATTGCTCTGGCCCAATAAAATTTGTTTCTCTGGCATTTTTTGTAAGGCGGTCTGCCTCTTTATTTCTCTCAATCCCTGTAGGTTCTGGGGGACCCACATGAAGGTAACTTTGTTCCTCTTTCCCAGACGTACGATTAGAATTTAAAGGCAGTCTCAAAACAACATTGATCGGTGTTTATTGGATGCTAGCAAATCGAGAACTGCCTGATTATCCGATAAGGTATCAATTTTTTTGTTGCGTTGATCTCTCCCAATATTTTCTTGAATGCATGGCTCCATTGCAATTAGTTTGGCGTAGAAAATTGTGGCTTCTTTACCAAGTGGTTTTGAGACCGAGAAGAGGAGCATGCCATTTGTATACTAGATGGTTGCTCCCTCTTCCATCTCAGATTGTCAGTCCTTGCGTTCTCTGATTATAACTGGTTATTCCCTCTGTATGCGTTATATCTCTTTAGAGCAGGTTTACATTACGCCTATAATATTAAAACAAGCCAGTCTTGGAATTTTTGTAGCTTAACCCTTACCTTTTGTTGTAATATTAGTCCACGAGACTGTTAATCCGTTTCTACGTTAATCCGTTTATTGGGAGTATAATTGTTCTGTAACACCAGTAGATCATCTTGGGCTGTAGTCCTCATTTCTTGCCAAAAAAACTTTTACTGGCCTAAAATGCCTTTATAGATTTTGTTTGTTTGTTACAGTTGAGTTTGCTATCAAATATAACACCTAGATATTCGACCTTATTCGAGAAGGGTACATCAATCTATTTATAGAAAGAGGTGTTATGTAAATTTTCCTTCTGCTTGTAAATACCACAATCTCAGTCTTTTTTTATGTTCAAGCTCTAGACTGACACCATTTCATTGTCACCTCTAAGGCAATTTGTATCCTTTCTGATATTATTACGTCATATTTACCTCTAATGATAACCATCGGCATACCCTGTTACCTCGTATCCTTGTTTCGTTAGACGGTCCAGCAGGTCATCGACTACCATTGACCACAGAAGTGGAGATAGTACCCCTCCCTGGGGACTGCCCCAATATGTCTATGTCGTCGATGTGCTATCGCCTAGATCCGTGGTTGTCACTCGGCTCTTTAGCATGGCGTGTATCTTTTCTTACTTGGCCGATTCTAAGACCTTTTCCCTGTTGTCGAATACTCCTTCGATATCTGGGAATGCGCAAAAGGCAGTTTCTATATGGTATGTAGCCTTTTAAATTTGTTTTACTAGACCGTGTAGGACTCTATCAGAAAGGCAAATCTGATAGGCATGTTAGTTTTTATTAAGACAGACCTTGTTAGGTTCTGTTCTTATGGGAAGATCCACTCATTTCTCGATCGTCTTGACACAGACTTGTAGGGCGATGATATTCAGGCTACTCCAACGATTCCCTGTCTTTGGTACAAAGACCACGTTCGCTTTCGTCCAGATTTTTGACATATATCCCCATATAAAACTGTCTTTGAAAACTCTTATCATTATTGGCATTAGTATCTCTAACCCCTCCTGGAGTAACGCGGCCAATATTGTATCTACTCCTGCTGATTTGTAGGGCTTAAAGGTGCTAGTCGCCTATCTGATCTTTTCCGGATTGAAGAAGCTTAACAATACGTCCTTCCATTTACCTGTAAATATTCCTTGTTAGTTATTTTGCAGCCCGTGAAGTGTGTTGACAGTAACACTTCAAACGTTTCTATGCTTCTTTTTGTTAAGGACCCATTTGGTCTCTCTAAGAGTCCGATATTAATCTGTGTGTTTATTGTATTCAGTAAAGGAGTTTCTGTATTCATCCTAGTTACCAACGGTTTTTGCTCTGTTGAACAATTTCCTAGTTTCTTTGAGTTTTGTCGCCAGTTCCTCATTCCACCAAGGTGCTTGTTTTGCCCTTTTCTTCTGAAGAACGAAACACCTTTGTTCGTAGGTATTTATGATATTTTCCACAAGTTCGACTGCTAATTGATTCTTCTTCGCTACCTATTTCATACTCCAGATTTGTCTGGTATTGATTCAAGCTGGTACGTTTTTGGTTTCTATAATCGCTAATATAGCTAATTGAAGTCTTTATATCAAAACAGATATGCCTATGATCTAAACGTGAAGCTTCGTTGGATACGTGCCAATTTTCGCATTTATCAACCAGGCCTAGCTGAATTTATGAAAGTATACATATTTAGATTGTTAGCAATAAGCTACTCTAAAAGAAGCTCATGTCTTTTATTAATATTACTACTTTCCGAGTGAGATGGGCATTCGCGTCGCAGCCTAGGATGACTGGTATGTTGTGGATTTTTTTATATACTACTAGCATTCCTCCTTTGTAGATCACCATGTAACAATGGTTATATTCGTTGAGCTGCGGTTTACCGCTTCTAAACTCTTTGACCTTAAGGCGGAGTCACGCTTAGAAATTTATAGCAGCCTCTGTGCTCCTTTTCTTTATGCTTCTCTATCGATTGGCCGTCGATGGAAAAGGTTATTATGGGGTTTTTGTCCTCTATCCTCTTGCTAAGGACTTTTCAATTAGAGATGCACTAATCAGCATTTTTAGCGTCAGTGATGGTGGATATATCTTCCCTGAAGAATCTTTTTCGTGAGGAAAATATCCCGTGATTATTTCCAATCGTGTAAAATTTTCCTCCCGAATGGTCCTAATGGTAGTGGGTTTCTTCGGAATAATGCTCGCAGCTGCTAGCTCTAACCGTGATACGGTTTAGACATCTATATAGACTATTAACATCCATCCTGGCTTGAGGCTGAGTCCACCAAATTGTGGATTTATTCTTGGGATTTCGACCAGGATGGATTTTTGGGTACTAGAGTGTAGCGTGTTGGTCTACAGTGTGAAGGTCGTGAGTTCAAATCCCGGTCAACGCATAATTCAAGCACACTATCTGCTTGGGTATATCTTATTTACCTCAATCCACGAAAATTGAAATTTGTAGATAGAGGGTTGTGCGAAAAGCTAACAACCCTTCCACAATGAGTAATGAAAATGTTAAGGAACCTGAAGGTCAGGAGGCCAAGGTCCAATTTGGGCTGTAGTGCCATTTTAGAATAGAATGAATTTTTTGGTTGAACCTAGCTGTTCTGGTGTTAGGATTTTATGCGAATGTTCGGTATGTATAATACCAATCTGGAGCCCCTTACCCGCATCTCTGTAGCTAGTGCTCGGCGGGGACGACTCAGCCTTTTCTAAAGGCCTATGCTCGATGTTTTTGCTCAGACAGATTACGGTGTTATTGATGAGATTTGCAAACTTTTCATTGCATAATTTTGTGCCGTATTTTGCATTGGCAGGCATGCAGTAACTAAATTACTAGCTTAGTGCGAACTAGGCTTAAGTGACGGTCTTTCGTAACCAAAGAATTAGCCTATGCAGTCACCTCACGTACTGTTTCTGGAGGACTAGTTAGTTATTCTTTTCATCTCTTAGTTTCGGGCATTAGCCGCTGTTTGTGATAATTTAGTGGTGGCGTCTGTCCCCTGTTTGGTTAAACTAAGTTTTCCCATTTAATTCATACGAATAACTCGAGTCACCCCTAGCAAAAGTCCGCATTACCAGGGAAAAACTGATTGAAACTGGAGGGCACCTTTTATCCTGAGTTCGCATATTAAGAGTTAGTCGCCCACTAACAATTCATCCTTGGAGTTTGCTGTTCTACCGTAGATTAGGAGATTTTTGTTTACAAGGTTTAGTAGTACGTATACTAGCGAATCACTTACATCACCTTGTAACCATCAACATCTTATGGTCTGTCTGAAATATGACCAGTCCAATTCGTAAGAATACCAATACTGTGATAGGATGCGGTATAGATAGCTACCACATACCCCAGAGGCCATAAATATGATAGTTCGACTTAATTCCTCTTTTCTAGATAGGATACGGAGCCGACAGCAAGCTGCTTGACTTGTTCCCCCCATCTGTAGATTTTTTAGTATTACCCAGTCTGCACCACAATGAGGCGATGCACATAGGGGTATTTAGTATAAAAAGCTGGCCAAAAGTCCAGTTTCCCAATTTCAATATTTTACATACCTGATAATTTTAAACAATAGCCAAGGGATGGGCTCATCTACTTATGACGTTTTTTTTAAATTGTTGGAACAATAAATGTGTCTACCGTAGGCGGTAATTCATTTAAATTAGGGGTAGATGAACATTTTTTTTTCAACGTCTTTAAAAGCGTGTTGCATATTTTAAAGGATTTAGTTAACTGAAGTTTATTACTGTATTCGTTAGATATAGATTCTCATGTTGAAGGTACGTAGACAATTTTACATATAATTTCAAATTCCATACTGCTAAGGATTTCGTTTTTTTTTCTGTTAAAAGTAACGTAAAAAAAAAAAATTTTTTTTTATTTTTTTTTACAAATAAAAGATTTTTAGTAATACTTCCAAACTTTGCCAAGCAGAAAAACTTCTTGAATCATAAAATTAGATTTGTCATCTATTATAATCAATCAAAACTTTTGTCCAAAATACTCCATTTGCTTGTATATGTTGTTTCAAAAAAAACTTGTCACGTGCTTATAATTTCTAATTTTTGCAAGTATCAATAAAAGAGAAATGTTTTGTTAACAACTTCAACAGGAAAATGGATAGAAATGACCAGAAAGACATTGTTCGATATAATCAAGGAATCCCATCGCAGAAAATTTGATGAGAAATTGGAATATTTGGAGAAACATCTGATTGTCGTCACCAAATGCTCCGAGGGAAACTATAAGGATTTGAGACGCCAGCTTCCACATTTTAAATCACAATTCAGACTTCGTTGGTCTACTATTCGAAGTACGGAGCCAGTTTTTGTCAAAAAAAAACCGTAAATGGTTAGCAGGTTCAATTAAAATACCTAAATTCGTAGAAGTGAAAAGTGGTTATCCAGCGAAGCTATTTCAGGAATCAAGAGAGCGAACTAAAAGACGGAAAACGGAAGACTTAAGGACTAACAAAACAACAGGAGAGCTAAGTTATGCGACTAAGATGAGCTTAAGAAAATTAGATCAAGCGGATGCGTCTAGTTTTATTAAAGATATTACTAATACCTCTCCAACTCAAGCTAAAAACAAAGAAAATGCTTAACAAAACCAGAAGAGCATAAACAGCTTTCTCCGACACAGGCTTTGTCCATATTTGTTGAAGGCGAATTCACACGAAGACAGTAGATATAGTAAGACAATCTGACAAATCTAGATTTCCATGCTATTCTGTCCTGCAAAATGCTAAAAGTGAATGCTACCCACCGCGGCAATCATACAGAGTAACATACACTTGCGTTGAATTAGATTTACAACCCTTATTAGAGTGTACTCGTAAACGTTTGTCCATGAGTTTATCTGAAGTTGTGAAGAGTGTGACGAAGAAAGAAAGGGAAAATCTTCAACTAATATCGAAATGGGGATGTGACGGCGCTCAGCAACGCCAGTATAAACAAAGGTTTGAAAATGATTCTGAAAGTGACGCAAATATCTTTTAAAGTTCCTTTGTTTACTTGCAACTTCTGTCAGATATTGATGGCCAGGTGGTTTGGCAAAATCCAACACCTTCATCGCCGCGATACTGTCGGTCGATCCGCATAAGATTCATCATGAGACAACCGATATTACAAATGAAGAGGTTAAATATATGGAGAGACAATCAACTCACTTCAGAAAACCTTAATACAAACTTATAGTGGATCTGTTATTGTGGAACATAAACTGCTATTTACTATGATTGATGGCAAAGTGTGTAATGCCGTCATTTTCGGCAATACAGACTCGGTTTTTCCAGGAAGTTCACCCGAGATGCGTGTAATCAGAACATCGTAAACAGGCTGTTATTACCCAAAAAAGAATACAAATCCTTTTTCAAAGGAAACCATTGAACTGCTACTACCTGCGGAAATTCCTCACACCATTCAATGTAACATTAACGCCCTCAGTGATGAAGAATAACAGTTATATATATAGAGAAATTAGTAGTTCGGAATATGAGTGGAGCTATTCTTCGGATTATGAAAACTACCCTAGTAACCAATAAAAATTATTTCTGGAAAGAACTGTTTTAATTTCTTTAAAATCTTGTGAATCCTCATTAAACTGATAAAAATAGATTACTTTTACACAAAAAAGACAAAAAAAATCATAAAATTATTTTGGCCAACTTTTTATATAAAATACCCCTATGTGCGATGTAGACAGCATTCCACTCAAGTTGTTCAGGCGAAAATATTTTAAAATCTGGAGGGAGTTTTGAAAAACCCGCCAAAGAAGAGAACTGTGCTTTGGCGGGTTTTTCGAAACTCCCTCCTCTACAGAAATAAGTGAACATTAATAAAAAAAATGTGTAGTGTGTCACAACCCACGGATGAAGTGAATCTTATGGCACAAAAAAAAGCCATGAACCGATAAGAGAGAAAGGGTAAGAATGTCGGATGTCGGAGTGGTGGTAGTGGGCAAAAAGAAGACTAAAAACAGCAATTCAATATCCAAAGTACTACAATGGCAAAAAAATTAAAAATTTTATTTTTCTAAAAAATGCAAGCTTATCAGTACAATCAACTCAAATTGTAGCTATTCCATAGGATGTCCTCGCCTATAAAATAGCTACGAATTGATGGTATCGATACGTTTCCAGTTCATAGAAAAACTAATTCGATCAAATGACGGATTGAGCTAAGCCTAATGAGTGATTTATTTATTTTACAGTCTGTTTTTATATCTGTTCTTAGCATTTGTAATTTATTATTGTATTAATAAAGTATTGTGATCAGCGCAGAAAAAAAATTTGCCACCCTGAAATTTTGTTTTTTCGCGTTTCATGACTAAAGTAGCCTAAAAATGCAAAAAAAAAGTCTGTACGCCATACGGCGTCCGCTATATGTGTACACTTCAACGACATTCAAAGACCCATATCTCTAAAACTCCTTATAATAGATACATAAGTCATTTTTGGATGGATTGTAGACTGGGTGGGGAATTTTCATTACCTAAATTTTGATGAGTGTGTGGCGAAAGATGGAGGCGCGGATTTGAAACTTAGGACTTATATTAATCTGTGCTAGAGAAATATAATATTTGTACAAAATAGTATTAGGGGAAGTGGGAAGCATCTTAAAAATAGTTCTCTTTTGAAATTTTCAAACCGATATATCTCAAAATCCAATGCAGGTATTAAGTTGAATTTTATACGTTATATTCTAGAACTATATGAATTTGAAGTTGGGAGATGTAAAGCGAGGGAGTTGGTGAGCCAAAAAGCCGAAACAGTTATTCACCGAATGGGCCCCTCGTGCACTACGCGAGGTGTTTCATGTGACATAAAAAAAAATTTTGATTAAAATTTTAAGCTACAAACTTCAAAATTTGGGAGACTCATTTAAAAAAGTGCATAAGAGTTTAAAATATTAACTGGTCGAATATAATACGAAATGAACCTCCGGGGTCCATTCCGCATACAGAATTTTGATGGGGTCCTCCAGGTCTAGACAGCACTTTTGCCGGCCGCTCAGGAGCGTAGGTGTGGGGAAAATTTGACCTAAAAGACAATCCATCCTAGATGGTGCTGTCGGATTTCGGGTGTGTTCTAATGCTAGCGATCATTTAGGCCCGGGCTCCGTGTATGACCATGTAGGCCACATGAAGCCTCAGAGTGGCACGATACGAACAGAGGGTCAAAGATAGACGAAGAAAAGCGTCTCTTGCCATGCAGAGCGCCGAGGCCGCAGTTGACCGACTTAGCACTTCATTTTTAATTTAATCCTTCTCTTTTTCAATTTCCCCCTTTTTCTAATACTAATAATAAAGAAAGAATTTCCTAGTTCCGTCTGTACCTAGAAAAAAAAATGCCTGACACTGGAAATTGATTTGAAAATCAAGAAAAGAAACGACATTTAAGTTGATTCAGACCTAATTTAGTTTGACGTTTAAATTCCTAATATAATTTAGCTACTTAACGTTGGGTACCTTCGTTGTCTCGATGCCAAAATGCGGTCAGGCTGATTTTGATGCTGGGTTTATCTAAAAAAATATTTTACAAAAATTCAATAATTAAGAAAAGTAAAGAGAAAAACAAAACGGACATAATCCAGGTACGGATGAAGAGAGAAAAAAATTCATGAGACAAAATGAATAAAAAAAAGAAGGAAAATAATATAAGATAAAGAGAAAAAATAGTATGCATGCAAAAAAATTAAGCTTGCATGGAAAATGAAAAAAATAAAAGAAAACTATTCTTTCTCTTTGGTGAATTTTATAAATTTTAGCGGCCATTTCGTATCAAATACCTTCAAAACTTCTACCCCCTCCCATATAAAAGTATATTTTCGACCAAATCTAAGAAATTACTTATCACCAAACGACTAGAAACTATCAAATTAAAATTTAGTGCAAGCACTTCTAAAAATATTTAAAACAAAGCTGCATTACAAGTTTTAAAATACCCCATGCCCTTCTACCCCGTCCCATACAAAAGTATGATTTCGATCAATTTCAATAATTCTACTTATAACAAACAAATTAAAAGCTACGAATTTGAAATTTGGTACGAACATCTTTCAGGAGAAACTTAATAAAACTGCACCACAAGTTTTTCGATTCCCCCACCTCCTCTACCCCTCCAATACAAATGTCTGGTTTCGTGCAAATAAAATACACCGAATTTTATAGGAATTCTAAGCAACTCAAACTAAGTAAAACTGTCATTCTATACAAACAATTTTGAACGTGATTCAAGCATCCTTTCTACCCCCTCCCTCTACAAACCCAAACTTTCATAAATAAATGAATGAAATGCTGATTATGTGTACTGAAGCTATTGATCGTAATCGCAATTAAGTATTATGTAATTGACAACAGCCGGCCCTAGAACCCCCACTCATTTAGAATTCCCTATCCACCATAACCTGTATATTAACTTCCCACGCATCCTCAATTTGTTGACTGATTTTTTTTTTTTTTTTTGTGTTATTAGGGAAACAACAAAGTGTTATATTGTACTTTACCTAAACACTCATTAAGCTTGCTTGGAATCGACCCTTTAAAACTGTAGTTCTGAGGCACAGTTGCGTTTTCCTCGATCTAAGAACTTTAAAGCTTCGATCCACTTTAGGTCAAAATTTGACATAACTGACATTTATTGCTTGTTGATCGAAAAGGTTTCAAACACCCAAAGCTCATGATTCCCGCTCATTGGCTGCAACCCGCGCACCCATATCCAACAGCCCAGCGATATCGTCACCCGTCTCTCGCTCCCACGGACTATTCATGAAAAAAGGATAACACGTACCGAAACGCAAAAAATATGCTCGTACTAGAAGTTACACATAAAAAACAAAATCAAAAAAATCAATTTTATGATTTTAGATCAGAAGCAATTTCCTCGATGCATATCAAATTTTTTAAACTCAAAATTTTTATAAAACATTTCAAAAGGAAATATTGTAAGATATGAAAAAATTAGCTCAATGTCACCTTCATTGAAAATATACTAAATTCTTAAAGGCACAAAAATCTTCATACGGTTTGACACGCTTCTATTCATACGTTCCAATACACAACAATAAGCAAGAAGTGGTTCGTTGCAATATTTGTTTTAATTAAAGGAAATGATTCTCCCAAAATTTGTTGTTTAAGTATTGTTATGGATCTGGCCACCACGCAATATGAACTTTCTCTACTTAAAAGAAAGCTCTCGAATAATCTTCTAGTATCGTTATAGATCTGGCAATGATCTCTCTCAAATCTGCCAGAACTATATAGAATATTCTTCCAACATGTAGAGGGCCATAGTAAAAGCTTCTAGTAACTTCTCGAAGACACAACCAATGACACCCGACGCCATCTAGTAAAGTCCAGACCCAGCAGAAAAACATACACCAGAGAAGGTTCGAGAATTGGATAAATCTATAATTGATTGATAATAGCCAGAGCTCTACGACAAGGAATGATTCACTCAGTGACAGTTTGATGGAAAACACCTATCGGTGTAGGTAAGCGAAAGCGATAGATCGGCGGTGTTACTGTGTTGTGCGAATTAAGTTTTTAGAGCGAATTAAGTGAAGTGATCGGGAAATTGTGTAAAAGTGCAATAAATAAATTATCCTTATATTTTAAAACGAATTGTGTTTTACTTGAAATCGGCGAACCTCTAGCTCGCAACAGTATGTAACTGATACTACAATTTCAAAAAAATTTTAATTTGGTTTGGTCAATGTTTTCTCAGTGCATTTCGAATTAAACTGTGTTTGATAAAGGTCTCAGCAGAGACCGAAACGTCACGAATAATAAAGCGTAACAGTGTAGAATCCGGAAATTTTTTCTTTTAAATTTATTCAATTTATTAAATGGGGCGTTTTTACGAAATCGCATGTTTAATTGAAAATGTAGTGTTTTATAAACAAATATTCACCAAACCAACAAACAATTTTGCCTCAATTTTTTTTTGCAATTATCCTTAAATCAAAATATTGGTGAAAGTACTGATTTAATGGCATTGTAAATGGTTGATTGGTTTTGAAGGTATAAACACTTTCGAGCAGGAATTTTTTTTTTTAAAAATGTAAAAACACAACTCTTTTAAACAAACGCTTTTTTTTATGTTTTGTAAGGAAGTGTTAATTGTTTCCCCATAACCGAAAAATAAACCTTTCCACGGAGGGATCTGGTTAGAACGTTTTCCAAATTTCAAATTTTTATTATAAATATCACTCTCTGAAATACATTGCTATTTTTTTTACTGAAAAAGCTTGATTTTGATTTTGAATTTCTTGCATGTAAATGCTACTTTTTTGATCCTGTGATCCTGTTTCTTTATCAATATAAAGTTTAACTTGTCGTGACCCGAATAAAATAATAAATTTAATAAAAACACGCAACCAATTACATTTTATGACCATTTAAAAATATATCGAATTTTCATAGTCAATTTTTTTTTCAGTCTGCTTCTGGCCAACCAGGAGAGGGCTATTCTCCAACCAATTTATCACTATTACAACTAATTTTAGCTATTCGCATGATTTTTCGATTCTAAATTACCTCATCTTCAACGACAACGCCTTTTCGGTATACGCTATAAATTTTTACAAATGTTCAGCTTTATTCTCCTAAAAAAACTTTTTTCGGAAAAAATGCCTTTTAAGTTTTGAGTTCTCATTGATTCGCCTGAAGGCGGTTATAAAGTGAGAACCATTTCGAATTTCAAACTCTTTTAAGAAAGCATTCTAACATACACACTGCGACATCAACATATGCGCTGACGATGTGCAACTAAAGCTTAGTTATCCGCTCTGGTTTGCGGAAGATGCAATCAGTCGTAAACGAAGAATTGACTCGTATTAGTAATTGGGCACAAATGGGTTCTCTACAACTCAACTCCTCTAAGACCAAGAGTATCGTAATATACAAAACGCAGCTTGATTGTCATATTTCCCTGCTATTATCCTCAACAACTTTGTTATCGAATATGTGGTAAAAATTAAGAATCTTGGGGTTTTTTTTTAACAACACCTTAACGTGGAGCGATAATATTTTATCCTATACAGGAGAAGTTTATTGGATGCTTCGAACCTTATTTAGCAGTATCGGTATGTACCAGTAGATGTCAAACTTATGCTGGTGAAAACTTTAGTAATACCAATTTCGATATATGGGCATGAAATATTTTGTAGACCTGATTCTATGTGCAGGAATCGACGAAATGTAGCTCTAATGTTTGTTATATCTATAGTTTGCGACGATTTGACCATGTTTCTCCTTATGCTTATAATGTATTTAGTTGCTCTCTAGAACGCTATATTCTATATCGCTGATATTTCTTTTTAAGATAATTCATTTCAAAAGGCCTGACTATCTTTTCCAACGAATTACGTTCGCCAGGTCTTCCAGGACTCAGGAAATAACACTTAAGTTCTTATCTCTAGTTTCACAGAGGCAATTCTTTATTTATATGATTCAACAGTGGAATCAACTACCACTCGAAATTCGTAAATCTGGAGGGGATGGTGTTTTTTGCAGGAGGCTCAGAGTATACTTGGGAGGTTGAAATCCAGGCTTTTCTTGTTTTTTTTTTTTATAATTAAATTTTCATTGATTTTCTTTTCTCTTTTTTTTTAACTGTTATTAATGTAGAACTAATTTGAAATGAGTTACTTAATTTGAATAGTTAATATGCCGTTATTACGCAAACAAAAGATTCTTGTATCCTAATTGTGTTAAACCATATAAATAAATAAACTAAACTGAATGAATTCAGAAAAATGAAAAAAAATTCCGATTTTTTGAAAATCCTGAAACGTTAAGACTGAAATGAAAAAAAAAAAAAATCTTTAACAATTGAGTTTCACAATACTCCCTCTCATATTTTAAAGTACGAGTATATAAATCAATTTACAGCAGTATTTAAACAGAAAGCTAATTGCACTTAAAAATTCCACGGACCATTAAAACCAATTACCGCAAAACGAGCAATTTAATTTGAAAACGCACAAAATTTATTTCGGCCACAAATAATTGACGCGATATCTCTTTAGCTGTAGCCTATCTATACATTTAGCTTTATAAGTAAGTATGGATCGGTACTCGAAATTCATTAAAATTCGAAATAAAAAACAATGAAATTTATTGCTAATTTTGGTACGTGGCAACCGACTACCACTGCTTGCCACTGAGAAATAAAATTCCACGCATAATATCGCAATATTCTCGTGTCGGGCTACACATCCTACTCCCGCATCGTTTTTATATAATAAATTCGAAATATTTATCAGAGCACGAGAAGAGAAAATTATCGACATTCATATAGATGGGAATAAAATGGAGCAACAACCAACGGGGTGGTAATACGTCGCTGGTAATTCTAAGGGCGGGGCGAGCTGGCAAGGAAGAAGTAACCCGGGATAGAGGTTACGGCAATCGAAAAGCAAATATACACGACGACCCCCTAAAATTCGGGACTCAATTTCATCGATTTCGGAATAATAAATCGTTCGGCGGAATGCGAGATGCGAACCGAACCGGTCAGGGAGTGGGCAGTAAGCGTTTCGACCGCGGCCAACCGACCAGAAACGTCCTCCACACTCGGTCCGGGCACACTGGCGTTCAAGTAATTAAAATTAAACAAATGGGTCCACACATGAATTGTATTTTAATTATACAAGCGAAAAGTATGAGGCTTGACCGCTTGAAATTAATTGATGTGCGGCAATAACCATGCTGAGGGGAAGGAATCCTGGTATGGGGTTTGGAGTAGTAGAAGTCATTGATCATGCCTAAAATTATTTTATTTGGTTTCATACTGATCCTCAGAGTTACTGAAGATTAGTATGAAACATGAACCTGAAATTATTTCGAGTTTAAAAATAATTATTGCTAAGAATTCTATGAAAAGTTCTCAAACCTAAAGATCCATGCCGGATATATTCACTAAAAAAAACACCCAAAAACTTCGGCAAACATCAAACATTATAAAAGCATTCGAAAACCACCTTCCACTTCTACCAAAATGCTAATGAAACGTAAATATTTTTCGTAAGGACCGCATCACTAAGCGATAGGTATCTACTCGGTAAAATCCTCGAATGTCCTAAAGCCTAAAACCTATCCAATTTGAAATTAGAGAGCGAATAAGCGACTTCAAAAGCATAAATTAATTTCCTGAGGCCGTGTTGAATGTTTTGGTCCATGTTTGGGTTGTTTAAAGACTGACGATGAATTGGAAAACTTGTTCGCATTCGAAACCAAGCAGGCAGCACCAGCAGCAGCAGCAACAACAACAACACGAATGAAGGCAAAACCAAGGAAAGTATTCGTTCGCATCGAGAATAGCTCCATCTCCATCATGAATATATCTCTATAGCATTGAGATGGGATATAATTTACCTTTATATCCCGCCATTTGCAATTTCTAACGAACTTCCATCATGAACGTCGTTTCGAAGATTCACCCTCGGAGAGATGTGAAAATCCCGAAAAGCCCCAAAGTACACGGCGATGGTATGGACAAAGTTTTCCTAGCGAGATAGAGATACAAAAGTCAAGTATACCACCTCCTCATGTCGGTTTTGTGTTTTCATATATTCGGAGGGTAGTTAGCAAAGAAGAGTCTCTTGTACATGGCAAATTCATCCTTCATAGATTGCCAATGATGATGATGTGCCTTGTTCAAAACTAAACAAAAGGGACGACATTGATTCTTCGGTCAATTCCTTGTCGTGAATTCATCAGTATCTCGCTGCGTCGGATGCTTTTAGCGAACCACCACCATATATAACACATAGCAATTTTATAGGGTGCTTAACATTTAGTTAGGTTTTGTCTGTAATCAGCCAACTTGAAATTTCCGAAAATCCTAAAGTAAAGAGAAGTGGACCAG
The DNA here is from genome assembly GCA_963669355.1 of Chorisops tibialis. Classification (NCBI taxonomy): domain Eukaryota; kingdom Metazoa; phylum Arthropoda; class Insecta; order Diptera; family Stratiomyidae; genus Chorisops; species Chorisops tibialis. Next base: position 250,647,963 of record OY770263.1, on the reverse strand, counting down.
ACGCTACTTAAATAGCCGATGGGTAAAACTATTTTGGGTTATGCTACAGTAATTTTCAGTCGAAGGAACAAGGAGCTATGCTCGGCTAAAATTTAATGCATATTTATACTATAGATGAAATCTGAGATTATTACAAGTTTGCCACAAAGTTTGTAACGCTAAGAAATAACGCTCGGAGAAAAAAATGATTGATACAGAAGTTCATATTATCACACAAAAATCTCAAAACCGTGTGTCCGTCCATCTGTCCGTCCGCCTGTGCTCTCTCTAGCTTGAGAACGTGTTGAGCTAGAAAGTTAAAATTTTGTACGCGTCGGTTTTGACGAAAAAGTAAGGCCAAATTCGTGAACGGGCCAAATCGCTCCACCCCTTGCACCCCCTCCCATACAAAATGACTCAATTTCGGAATTTCACAATAAATGGTTTTTCTCAAAAAGTATGAAAGCTATAGAACTAAAATTGAGAATATATTATTTTTATGATGGTGTCAATCCGGAGTATAAAAATTATTTGAATCGCCTCACTCCTTCTACCACCTCCCATACAAACTGAAGTTTTTTTTTAAACACTATAAACCAATTTACTGAAAATTTATCGGGCTGAAATTATGCACAAAATATTTATTTAGAACTATTAGTAAGATCGTAAAAAAAACTAACTGATTAGCTTCACTGCTTCTAGCACCTCCCATAAAAAGTGACACATTTTCAGAGCTTTACATAAAATTGTGTTTCTTGAAGAGTGTGAATGGTGTTGGTCTGAAATTTGAGAGATGCCAATTGCATAATGTTCATAGTTATTACAGCAAAAACACTGTAAGCCCCCGCTCCTTCTACCACCTCTCATACAAATTGCACAGTTTCACTAAATTAATTACACTAATATTCTCAAAACCTATCAAATTTTTGAAGCTTTATATTTATCATAATGTGCTGTCACCTCTTTTACCACTCCCCATACAAAGTTTCTTGAAATCGATAAATTCATCTTTCATCTAGTGTACTGTATAATTGGGTTTTACGCCATTCGAAGTAGGTGGTTTCTATTAGTCTTTCCAACATTCAACTACCAATCAAATTTGTTTTCTTTTTTGTGATTTAGCTGATGGTTTTTGAGGGAAATTCCTAAAAAACAAACTTTATTGTAAGATAACAAAATTTTTTTAAACTGCACATGTGTGCACAAGTCCAGCCTTGGCATCCTGGATACTAAGACTCCATCCTTCTCGGTTCAGTGACCGCGTTCTCCAGTTTGAAAATATTAGCAGTGACTTTCTGTCTATGTCAACAGAATCCTCCCAGCGCTTCCGTGGTTTTTCAATTAGGCTTTGTCCATCGACTTTAGCATTTAGTGTTCGTTTGGGAATTCTTCCGTCATCCATCAGCCCCACATGACCAGCCCATTGTATCTTGAATTTTATGAGGGTTGGTACTTCTGGATTGGCCAAGATAGGATACAGTTCTCTGTTGTATCGTATTCTTCAGATCGAATCACGGATACAGCGCTACGGATACAGACGGGTTTTACGGTACCGACTTTTAGCATTCGAAAATGGACTACGATTAGCTTCTGGAACGTTCAAACATTGAATGACGGTGGAAGGGCTAGGGTCACTCTGTCCATACACTGCTAATCAGTGATCGGCCGTGAAATGGAGCACTAAAACATCCGAATCTTGGGATTAAGGAAGATCAGGTGGATAAAATCAGGAAAAGAACGAACTCCGAGCGGAAACACTATTCTGTGCGTGTTCCAAGAGCTAATATTAAAATCTTCGTAGAAAATTTGATCACCAGGGTTGTCTCTGACAATACTGGACTAAAACACGTCAAGCATGGTGACCCTTGAATCGAAGCGTCACGACCTTGGATTAAAAGACCTAAGTGTAGTTTTGTAGTAATCGCCAAATGTTTATCGAAGGAACCCTATTTCTACACAAGAGTCGCCATAAAACACTTTCGGATTCACCTGATGGTGTTACTCACAACCAAATCGACCATTTGGCCATAAGTCGCTAATATGGAAGATGTCTCCTCGATGTGCGGGCGAAGCGTGGAGCTGACCTGGGAAGTGGTCACCACTTGATGGTTCCCTGCTTGAGATTGTGCACAGCAGGCTTAATGTAGATAAACTGGGAGATCCAAAAAATGGCGAGTGTACTACTATCCTAAGCGTAAAGTCATCCACATTGGGCGGATATAAAATTCGCGCACTGAACGCTAAAAAGTGTGGAAGAGTCGGCGGGATATGTGCGCGGCGAGAAACTCTGGATGCCGAAAGACATATGGGACAAGATTGGCGATCGGAAGAAAGCCAAATTGGCAATCATCTCTCATCTCGATGTCAACCAAAGAACTCCCAACTTGAGGCAGAACTACCACGATCCTTATATAGAGTTGAGAGAATGTTAGAGGCGACAAGAAAAGGGTTATTGAAGATTTGGTCAATAAGGCGGAACTTGCGGCTTACCTCGGAGATATGAGTTCGCTATTTGAAATTATGAAACAGTTGACGAGTGATGTCGATGAAACGCTCCTTAGTATGAGTGAACACCTGTTGCGGCGATAGAGGGAATACTTTTTTGATATTTTAAACATATTGTTAGAGAAATATATTCCAGAAACAGAACGATTACCAAGCATCCGACCGCAAGAATCCTCTGTTATAGTTCAAGAGCCCTGAAACAAAAAATTACAACGGAAAGTGACAAGGATACAAAGTGTATGTAATGATAAAACGCAGTGAAACAAAGACTAAGGACAAAAAATAGATTTCCAAATCCGGTGCCAAACGGGTCAAGTATAGGGAAACGAAAAAATTATTCGAGGATATCGACACAAACTTACTGTTCCTTGAAAAGCTCTCCGCGAATACTTAATTTTTTCTCGAAGTTACAAACTGTTTTCTAAAAATTTTATTAAATTTAAAATGCTAATTTAGTGTTTTTGTGTTAAATAGTAATATCAAAAAAGTAACTCGTTACACGAGTACTCGTTACCGACCGGAATCCGAAGTAACGAGTACCGACGCAGACTTATATTCGTTACTTAAGTAACGAAATGAGCGAACTTATATGAGTTTGCGAAAAAGTAATTGAACTCTGTGCTGTTTTTTTCTTTTAAGAATTTGCCACCGAAACATAATTTTTCTCTAAAGTATTTTTTTTATTGAATATTTCTTTCCTTTGCGATATACTGGGAGAAACGATGGGCGAGAGTAGAAGGCTGCCTTAAGGGAGCCCTGGGGCTGCTCACCATTGCATACTCCTCTAGCACTGTTTTTTTTTCAGTACAATTCATGAATGGGTGCTTCTTCGGGTCAATTTTTGACCTACCTCAACGCTCCCGAGCAGCCGGCAGGAGGTGCTGGACAAGAAAGTCTTTCAAGAAAATCTGTGACGAAAGTGCGGCTCCCTAGCCGGATTTCTGTTACAACTGTCAAAACGGTTAGTTACTATTTCGTTACTCGTTTAGTTGTTCTTTCGTTACACTACAAGAGGGAAGCCTACACTTATGCATAAGGCCATACCGCCATTCGCAAGCAAGAACGGGAAGGAATACTCTTAATCTACCTTTCAGCAAAGTCTGCTGAGAAAATAATGGGTTTTTTTTTTCGTTTCGTGTCTTCCACACCTAGAATGTCGACGAATAGAGTTGTGGCGCTAGGCTCGAGCGACAGGGCAAGGGTAGGCAGTCGTTCGTTTCTAGTGTTAGAGTTGTGGGGTAAGTGTTACCAGATTGTAGAATTTTATATTGTTTGGGATGATAAGGGGATTTTGTTTTAGATTTTTTAGGATCATAGTACACATTTTGCTTCCTCTCTAGCTTTTGCTTCCATTTGAATTTCTGATTTGCAAAACTGGCTTACTCATTCCTGCAACATGATAGAGCAGTTATTTAAAAAAAAAACGAGTACCTAGTAACGAATAAAATGTAACGATTACTTTCCTTAAAGTAACGAATAGTTACTGGTACCGAAAAGTAACGAAACTTGACCTCACTAGTGTCAAAGGCAACAAATTATTAGGTAACAAATTAAATTTTTGTAAAGTGCTTAGCGAGACCTTTCCAATGACATCAAGTTTGTTTCTGTACGTTCAATTTGTTTTTTTGTCACACTACGCAGAACTCTTTTGGCACCGGTCTTGGAAGCTCATTTTTTTTTTCGTCCTTTGTCTTAGTTACACATATCCTTGTCGCTTTGCATTGTTATTTTTTGTTCTAGAGCTCTTTCTCTATTAGAGAAGATCCCCCAGATTACCAACAAATAGTTACCGCCGTTCGGTCTATGACGGGCAAGACAGCATCAGTTATAGACGAACTACCAACCGAACTCCTCAAAGCGGACCCGAAAAGAACAGCCAATATACTCAGTGGCGTCTACGCTCCATGGTTTTAATAGTGAGTCATTTTTTTTTATCATGGAGCTTACGAAATTTATCATCTGCGAATCTATCGACGTCAACTGTGAAAATTTTGGTGACCCTAGAATCAGGGGATGTAATGCTACGATGCTCGTTAGCTTAGCTGTGTGCTATACTTAATGCCTAAAACTAACGGACTGAAAAACCGAGGGATCTAAACTAAAAGAAAACGATTCAAATTCGAAATAAGTTGAACGAAAAATTGTACGAAATTGTTTTTTCAGAAGAACCAATTTCGGGGTAGAAGATTCTTACGCTTGTTAAGGAGAAATCTCAATCTCAAAGATCGAGTATAACTTACTTTCAGTTTCCTTTAGGCACCACGCCCCTTGAAACCCGGCGCCATCCCGTAAAATGGTGTTAGAGGGAGTGCTATTTGCGCCACTGGATATCCTCCCCCTTTACTGAGCTGTGGAATTTCCGCAAGGGGTAGTTATTGGTCCCAAAATCTTCGGTGATTCCAGTAATATTGCCTTTAGAGAGTTGCGTCTCCATGGATCGGAGCAGATCGATCAGATCGATCAGTTTCAAAACTATGCATGAGCTTAGGCTGAAGTGGTAGGCATTCCTCGAATGCTGGACCAAATGCCCGAAACCTGGTGCATCGGAGGAGGTGTCGATGATCCCAAAGCATGTCGCATCAGTGGTATACAATGGGATATACGGGCTCTATTGGACTATAAGCATTATATTCTTACAGAGCAGGATCCGTTTAAGGATAAACAGTAGAACTAACTGAGATAAGAGGTACGGAGTGATGAAATTGTGACACAACGGACGAAACTGGCGACACAATAATTTATGATTACAGCAGCGAACCGAAAGGAGTGGTGTCTTACACGAACTAAGGGGAACGACACCGGAGACCATTATTGTTCAGGAGTTGTACAAAATTTGTAGTGGACTTAACCAAACGAAATGCTCCTTTCCAGGCTGGCTAAACTGAGGTGATAAAGTACAGACCGAAAGGAAGCGACAATGGAGTAAAAATGGAATACTTAATGTTGAACTGGTGGTTCATGTAAATGCGGAAGTGATTAGCGACCTCGTTAGAACCAATCTGATGCTTTTAATGTGATTGGCAGCAGATATGCGAACGAAAGTAGTGATTGGGAGATCAAAATACGCTGCGTGTACCGACAGTGTAAAGTAAGGATCCCAGGAACGAAATCTGAGGAAAGTAGTGCAAAATACACTGCGTATATCGACAGGGTAGAGTGGGCACTCGAAGTAACAAAAGCGGATGCACAAACATGGTAGTATGGATCAGAGATGAAATATGTGAGAAGACCTAATATAGAACTGGTAGAACTAGTCTCACATGGTAATATTGGTGGTACATAGTAGATATGCTGTAGAAACCGAAGGGATCAAAATGCACTGAAACACATGATGCAGATGTCAAAGCAGTGAATTGAAGGGATTGAAATCTGGAGTGAAAATAGTAGTATGATAAATCATCTGGCGACGTACATAGAGGACATGGACATGACTTGGCTAAGATGGCACATCTATGGCTGAGGTGCCTTCGGAGTGCACGCAGTGGCGATATTTATGTCCGTTGCAACCGGGCTCTTTGGTTCTCAGATAGGCAGAGATATTGGATCGTTCTCGCATCCAGCACTATCAATGCCAAACGAAATTGGTATAAACTGGTACCTATCCAGATGCGTTAATGATTGTGGTCACAAAAACAATCCGTTGTGCCAAACACAACAGTGAAGAAAACCCGTAATGAGGGAAGGCCTCGACGCAAGCATTCATGTTAAACTAAACACATAGCAACCTGAGGTGTGGAATGAATTAAGATATACGGCTGAATGGAAAGAGGACGTCAAAGAAGATCGTCCTTCAAGATTGTGGCAATTGACGTCTGCTTACCGTATTGAAAATCATGGCTAACGTAATTCTGAATAGGATTAGTGATGTTGTTGAGAGCATACTCGAATCCTATTAGGTTAGATTTCGTAAGGGGTCGTTTTCTGCAGACCATGCAAATACCCCGGATAACATTAGAACAGTCCGCCGAAATGGGTTCGCCATTACATCTCATGTTTGTGGACTCCGAGAAGGCTTTCGGCAGCATTAAGCGAGAAATGCTTTGTGTAGGAGAGGTTAGAACTATTTCTTGGTAATCTGAGGGATCGTCTCTAATAGAGAAAGAGCCCTGGAACAAAAAATAACAACTGATAGCGACAAGGATATGAAATGCATATAATTATGGAACGCAGTGTAACTGTAACGAAACATGAATTTCCAAAACCAGTGCCAAAATAGTTCTGCGTAGTATGAAACAAAAACAATTTAATCTTACAGAAACAAACTTAATGTCATTGGAAAGGTCTCGCTAAGCACTTGACAAAAATTTAATTTGTTACCTTAAAATTTGTTGCCTTTGATACTAGTGATGTCAAGTTTCGTTACTTGTCGGTACCAATAACATCCAAATAAGATCATAGCTATGATTAAAGTATCCTACGAAATTGTCGCGCCTAACACAGAGAGCTTTCCTGTGCAAACGGGTGTCAGACAAGGCTACATATTATCACCAGCCCTGATTTGGTGGTAATAAATGACATCTAGATAGCTGCACTGGAAGTTGGGGATGATAGAGGTCTTCAGTGGAGACTGTTTAACATCCTAAGTCACCTTGATTATGCTGATGACGTATGTTTACTTACACATAGAGTCAACTGTTTGCACGTTGCATTCTAAAAGCAAAGAGGCAGGACTTTTTTTTCTTTCTGGTTTCGCCAGGCATGTGTGGAATCTTCATTAGATACCAATAGCCCGTATCATTGGTATGCACGATTCACATACCTGATCCTGGCAGAGAACTGTCTGCCGATATGTGCCTGCGTACTAAACCACAGACTTCCACCACTGTCTCCGAGGGACGGCCGTTAGGTATTACTTCGCGAGGCTGGCTAGCATTTCATGCTGTGCTCCTTATATTGCTTCTGCTCTTCTCTCTCGATCGATTCACCGAAAATCCTTTTGCACATCCGTTACGAGTGTGCAAATTTCCATCCAATTTTCCTCTGATTCCATCATATAGTCTATGATGGATGCTGGCCGCGGCATATTATTTCGTCATTCTGCGAAGCTACTGCAGTTGAAAACCGCGTTCCTCTTCTTGATCTGAGCAAATTGGGCAAAGAGGCGAGTTATCGTGCCCGAACCTATGTAGCCTCCGTTTTGTGATCAGCTAATTCTAAACCAGCGGACTTCAGCCAGTCTAATTTTTGATACTGCTGGCAGGACTGAAAATAAATGTGCGTAGAACCAAGTGCATGCACATGGGTTCGAACACAAGCATACCGATTGTTGTAAAGGACAAGACAAGTGCAAGATTTTTGTTACCTCGGGAGTATTGTCAAAATGGACGGCGGAGCCGAAAAGGATATTGTGGCTGGTATAAATAAATCTCGCCAGGTCTTCGGAATCCCTTCCTCTTCCTGCAGGTTGAGAAAGATCTGCCTTCGCACGATGCTTCGAGTATTTCCTTATTTTTATGTGGTTGGACTACATGGAAAGTGACCGTTCGACTTACCAAGAAACTGCAAACTTTCGTGAACCAATGCCTCCGACGCATTTTAGGGATATTTGGGCCAGAGGTGATCTCCAACTGGATAGACTAAAATTGGCATTGGGATTCGGAGGCGAAAATGGCAGTGAATCGGTTAGGGGAAACCAGAGCAAAACATCGCCAAACTAGCTCTGAATTATAATCCTCAGGAAAGCAGCTGAGCAGGAGGGAATTACAAAGTCCTGGCAGCAACTAAAGACCGTGTATTGTGGAATAGAACTGTTTGCGTCCTTTGCCTTAACAGGAAATTCATTCTTTGAATGAATATACTCCTTCTAGGAACTAACCAATGTTTAAAATCTAGAAGGTCAGGAATCTAAGGCCCGATTTGGGCTGCAGTCCCATTGTAGAATTGTCAATGCTTAATTAAAAAAAAACTAAATATATATTTTCAAGTCCTCTTCCTGGTTTTAAGCCATATGCAAAAGCTTTCGATTTTTTGATTGCAAACATCGACCCACCCATGCGCTCATTGTATTTTATATTTTCGATAAGTTTTTAAGCATTAATATTGTTTCGTTTGCATTTTTCAGGATTATCACAAACTACTACTATTTAAATTTCTTAATTACGTATATGATCAAAAAAAATCGTTTAAGAAGTTTTATGATTTGAAAAAATTAATATACTTTACTACTAATGGTTCAGTGTTAATTGTTCTATTATAGGTGAATCGATACCCTAAGTTTGCTCATGTTGACATTAAATTTTGTTCTAAATGTCAATTAATAATAATAATACTAATTACTTGATATATACAGCTTAAATCCATTGTACTAATCTACCTTATTGCATTAGTTTGTTAAAAGAGGATACACTATTCTTGTCTTTGTTCAGTGTGGCAAGAATTTTGTTACCATTCATGCTAAATCCATACCGTTCGTTTTGTTGTATTTTTAATTTGTTTTTATAAATTAAAAAAAAAAACATTTGTAAGATCTGCTCTTAGTTATTCATTCAATGAGACCATTGCGATTCATTCATTCGATTCAGTTTTTAGTGAATTTCTATCATTTTTTCATTGGTTTTTCTTAGTTTGTTTTCTATATTAATTCGGTCTTCACGGATTTTCCTTATTAAAGTACCAGGAATTCAAAAAAATAGTTTTTGTTGTAGCGTCTGTCTGTGTATCTCGACGATAACTAGAGTAAACCTGACCAGAAAGTGGTAGGGGTAGCCGCAAAAGATTGAGCGCATCATCGTACAGACCGGTATTGTTTTTAGACTCGATTGCCAACAGGAAGCGGAAGCTTTGACCATGTTGATGACAAAGTTATACAACAGCTAAACCAATTTTATTATTTCCTGATTTTTTTCGTTTTTACAAACGGCTTTTGAGATAAATGTCATTTTAAAAGGAAAGATTTCCGGACTCTGCACTGTTACGCTTTATTATTCGTGACGTTTCGGTCTCTGTTGAAACCTTTATCAAACTGTCTCAGCAGAGACCGGAACGTCACGAATAATAAAGCGTAACAGTGGAGAATCCGGAAATCTTTCCGTTCAATTCGATATGCACTGTGAAAACATTCACCAAACCAAATGTCATTTTGGTTACCTTAAATTGGATTCACCGCATTTTCATTCAATTCGAAAAACTATAGAAATTGTAGAAGTTCCAAAAATCAAAGCTTTCCGTTATATCCACCATATTTCCTGTATGTTTTATTAATGGAATTGAAACTTTTTTTTAAATAGCGATATACAACAGTTTCGGAGTGCAGTGTCATTGAAGTTCAATTAATAATCCGGACTGTTAGATACCTAGTTTGAATAAACATTAAATACGATTATTGCGAATGTTGTTACTGGTTTCAATTTTATAGAACAAAAATGGTTCGAAATAGGCAAATATTAAACGATTGTATAATAGATCCGCATGAAGGCGTGATATTAATTCCTTTCAATTGTTTAAAGTCAAAAGTTATCTACGCTAAAAAATATACGTTCATATTTATTTCGATATTTGGAAGAAATTTTAGCATAGTATTTATAATGAAACTTTCTCAATTAGAAAATCTTTTCAGTGACCAGTAAAAATGTCCGTTTCTATCTTTATAAAAACGAAATTAAGTTTCTTAGTTTCAACAGAACTATATAAGAAAGTGCTCAAAAATGATTTATTTCCTATTTCGACCTATTAAACTGACTCAAGTCGCTTTAATTCCATCCGCCCAACCATATGGTTACGAAAACATTTCTGGGCATTGCGCTGTCGTCATCTCTTGAGAATTTTCCTTTCTTCCTTGCCTTGTCATCTACACGACAAAATTTCTTTTACTTAGATATGATATTTCATATCCGAATTGGGGGGCGGAATGAACCAAAAAAAGAAAAATAAATAAATTCTGTCCTTACCGGCGGCAGAAGTGGTTTTCGTTGCTCATTGCAGGTCTTTATTATTTATAACCATCCGGAGAGTATAATCCTCGAAAATTTTCTTGTTTTGATTTTAGGTATTTCCGGGAATGACAGATTTGTTGCCCAATTAGTAGAAGACGTTCGTTTTAGGTTGGTTTTTTAGAGTCTCAAGAAAATATTCTACTCCATAATACTCCAAGAACCGAACACTTATCTTACGAATTGCGCATATGCTAAGCAGGCAATCGCTATACGGAATAGAGAGCAGCATCATCATCAGAAGCAACAGCTCCCAGGAAAGAAGACCTTTCGGAAATTTATGCCTTGGCATTTAAGTCTATGACATGGGATTTCGATAAAGGTGATGCTGATTAATTTATTGAGATTCGAAATTGTTCTAATTGGGATGCAGCCGTCGAGAATGAGGGGAACCGAACGATTGCGAAGATCGTTTAAATCGAAAATATATTGCGGCTGCAAATCTTCTCGATGGTTCTTTGCTTTATGGTTGATTTATGTTTTATTGTGTGTGAATGATTTTGTTGCATACGAGAAGTAAGAAATTTCGAACGAAGAATTAAATTTTTTGATGAATAAATGCCTTTTTAATAGCAGTTAATGAATTAATTTTGTTCGGAAAAGATCTGGATTACAGCAAAAATATTTTTAAAAAATTATTTTCGTGTGATTTTTCGGGTCCTTGATTTCGAATCCGTTTTTGAAAACTCCAAACTCAAAGTGGCAAAGTGACAAAGGTCTTGAATTGAAAGAAAAGATTTGAACTCAAGCTAGGGTATAGCCAAGTAGGTAGTGTGTTGGTCTTGTAATGCGAAGGTCGTGAGTTCAAATCTCGGCCGGCGCAACATATAATTCCGGCACATTGCCTGCTTGGGTATACTTTGGTCACCTCAATCTAAGAAAATTCATAGAAAGAGGGTTGTGCGAAGGGCTAACAACCCTTCCATAATAAGTAATGAAAAATGTTAAGGAACCTGAACATCAGAAGGCCAAGGTTCGATTTGGGCTGTAGCGCCATTGTAGAAGATGTAAGGCTTTGCACTCACGACCTTCACATTACAAGATCAACACGCTACCCACTAGGCTACACCCTAGCTTTCGTATCTTGAACCACGAAATCAGTAAAACACTCTAATTTTGTGTAATACACTGATTTTGTGGTATACACCTTGGCACAATAGCGTTTTCCGGAGTCATTGATCTCGGATTTGATGTTGATGTTAAAGTTGCACATGCACGTACATAGAGGATGTACGTGGACGATACACAGCGCCCGGATCATTTGGTTCATAGCGCGCCCTTCCAAATAAGTTTTCATACAGCCGAGAGCTCACTTTGCGATATTTTGCATCTTCAAGCTGTGTTCTTACACATTCTTTGATACTCGCGCGTCGCGTCTCAAAATTTGAACCTCCTTTTGCTACAACCACACAAAAATTTGGTTTCGATGGACGATTTGCAAAAGAATTCTTGAACTTAATGTTACAGAGTAGATTTTGTCATAGTTTTGGTATTGACCCACAACAAATGTCACAAAATTCCTAAAAAAAAAAAATTATGTGAATTTTCTGACAATGATATTACAAAATTACAACTGACGAAAAAATACGACAGTGCTTCGAGACGTGCTAACTATAAATTGCTGAGACAATAAAAAGAACTGAAATTTTTTAAACACACTTTTGTAATGACATTTTGCGATAAATTTCTGGACAATCAAATTTGAACCACTACTGTGTGTAAAAAAATTGTCGCATTTGAATGTCATGAGAAATTTTGAAAATGTGACGCGACATGAGAAATATCTTGCCAGAGGTCAAAACGGAGCTTTTCACACCATTGAACATATTTTTTACCCGCCGCCCTTCTCCCCCTTCCCCCCCCCTCTCCTATCGCCTGCCCTCCATCACTTGCAAAAAACTAAATAAGCAATTTTGACCTAAACTTGTGTTTTAGCCTATAAAGACATTTTACTTTGGCAAGATATGGTCCCTTCTGTCAAGACGCGTCACATACCTATAGCGCAGAAGATATTTTAATGGAAGTACAAAATCCTGACAGTAGCAGTTATATGACGCTGAAGTAGCTGGTGATGCCAAACGATTTCGAAATCGAGAAATTTTAGAATTTTGTTTTCTTTAATTATGACAAAGTCGCAAAATTGTTGTGAAATGGTGAGCCCAGGTTAGACGCAAACATCTGGTAGGAGAGGGGGTCTGCTTAGGACTGGACGAGGTTTATCCTGCTATAAAACAGAATGCAGACGAAACAATAATTTAGTGCCTGGTTGACATATACAAAGCATGCATCGGTCTTTGCCACATACCGATGCTATGGTAAGAGGTTATGGTGGTTTTTATACCTAAACCAGGCAGATCCTTTCGTAATATCCCGAAGGTTTTTCGACCCTTCAACCTAACTTCGTTCCTTCCTAAAGAGCTGGAAAAACCACGTCTAAGACCGAACCTCTCGGTCAGGAGCCCCTATCTGAGAGGCAAGTCCACTAATACCGCCTTACATGTGACGGTAGCCGCCGTAGAGAAAGCTTTCCATCATAAAGCGGTTGCACTCGGTGCCTTTCTAGACGTGGAAGGCGCTTACAACTACGTCAATATTCATGTCATTTTTAAGGCCATAGCCATAGCGTGGAACCTTTCCCGACTGCATGGATAGCTAAGCTTCTTCGCTCATGAAAAATCGTTTAACGGATGGGTGATGAGACAAGAAAAGGGCCTGGTCACGAAGGAACTCCACAGGGCGGCATAATATCACCTCTCTAGGTCCTTACCTTTCCATTTTAAATCGGAACGCCTATTCCACAATAGCATCATGCTAAGTTAAACTCAGTAACTAAGCTTAAAAAAGTCCTACGTAACATTATGCAGTCCACTTTACAACTGTTAGACTGGCACTAGATAAAGGACATACCATCAACCCTCAAAAAACAGATATGGTCCATTTCTCCAGAAGAAGAAGATCAAATGTTTTCAATCCTCAAACAATTTGGAGTATCACTATTGTCCTCTCGAGCCAGGTTAAATATTTAGATTTTATTTTTGATAGTAAATTATCCTAGAAGGCCAACATTCAAGAACGAGCTTGCAAAAAGACATTCGGCTTGAGATGGAGCCTTAAACCGCATCTAATGGTTGTATACCAGTATTGTTACACCAATTATTACCTATGGCGCGCTGGTGTGGTGGCCAGCGGTGGTACTAAAAACCAACCTAACACCTTTATAGCTGGCATGTTTATATAATCTATAACAGGTGCTCTTAGAACCACACCAACTGCAGGCCTTTATTTTTTCATAAGACAAACAGCAGGCCTAGCTGTCATTAGATTAAAAATCTCTAATTCCTGGTCAGCTCCACGAATTGGTCATGGCAAAATTTAAAACGTCTTTAGAGACGTAACTTCCCTTTTACACTACGAGTATAATAGCATGAACCAACCATAGGTTGAGGACCAGCAGTTTAATAGTGATTTCTATTCGGCAAACAAATGTGACCCGGTTTTGCCCTTAACATTTTTTCTAGCAGTTCCTATGTTCTATTGGAAAAAAAAATTCTGCCCTGCTAGAAAAATGGTTTGCGCACTAGGTAAAACTTGACCTGAAAATGCACATTTCTTGCCCCGAATTTTTCGGCGGTGCAACTCAATTGACCTGTAATGTACAACAACATGAAAAAAATAAATTATCTGACAACATCGGTAACAGATTCTAACGGATAGATCTTACTTAAAAGGACTTAAAACTTTACATGAAGTATGCAATATGAGTGCATACGTAACTTTTCTTAGTTTTCCCAAAATCTTCACAGGACCATTTAGAGATAACAAGACAAATTAAAACGCTTTGTTTTGACAGTTTCGAAAGGCAATCAGCTGTTCGGTATAGAGACAACATGATAAAAAAAAATGCAAAAAACTTGCACTTAAAGTGTCTATTGGAAATTGACCTGACTGAGAAAAATGAGTGCAAAACTGCAATAATTTTGCATTTTAAAGGGCGAAAACGAGTCACATTTTTTTGGCGAATAGAAATCACTATAACATTAAGTTTTCTGAACGAAACGAATGGACAACAAACACGATACTCAGTGCCTATGCAGATCCTCATCTCTATATGGAAGGTTGTAAAACAGGTACAGGGGTTTATTTCCACGACCTCGACATCCACACTTTTTTCCATATTCCGGAACACGCGACAGTGTTCTACGCGGAAGTATTAGCCTTTAACGAGTGCACAAAAATTATTTTAGATATGCAGAACAGTCTCGGAAATTGTTTCATTTTCTCGAACAGCAGGGCTGCACTTCTGGCACTCCTATCCTACAGGACCACGTCCAAACTAATGTCTATTTGTAGACGGCTATAACCGAAATATTTTTAATTTGGATAGCAGGTCATAGCGACCTATTACGAAACCACGAAGCAGACACGCTTGCCCGGCAAGGATTTCCAAACATTAATTCCATTAGGAAGTCAGTCGATGTAGTACCAACAGTTCTGAAGACTAGCTTCAAACAAATTTTTTTTGGGTTCTCTCTTGACGGGATGACAGCTGGATAGCTGCAGAACGACCAAATTCTTTTGGGAAGAACCGAATAAAAGTATCAAAGCTCAGCTGTTACAACGTATTCGCTGTAGTGTTGGAACTATTGTTGGCCTGACCACAGGTCAGTGCTTGCTAAAGCTGCACGCATTCAGGCTGCGGATCGCGAGCGACAGGCTTTGCAGAGGAGGAAAACGAAGAATCTATCGAACATTGTCTTTGTCACTGTCCACAAATCTCCAACAGTCGTCCTTTGTTTAGGCTCTGGATTCGTCTCAGAACTCTACGACATCAGAGGCGTCAAACATTCAAGCCTGCTGTGGTTCGCAAAACGTTCGCAAAACTGCACAAGTGAAGTAATATCCATCTTATAATCAATATGGGGATTACAATGGGCCCAACTAGATGGGCCTAGTGCAATCTTGCTCTTCGAAACCACTCTCCGATTACCTAAACCTAAGCCTAGTGCTCGAGAAACACACAGTCCTTGAACATCTGGGAAGGAGCAAAAAAAATAAACCTACTTTTGGCAAATCATTGAAACGTTCTGTGAAGGAGGACTTCCTGGTAATAAGTAATGCCAGAACCCGGAGCATTTACCTCCCACGTCCTCACCATGCTTGAAGTCCGAAGTCTGTTATCTACTGGCGAAATGGAGTCATTCATTTCGAACAAAAATACAATTCGTAAAAGATATAAAAGTTGCTAATTCTGTTACAACTGTAAATAAGTCGAATTCAGTGATTTTCGACTTACACACTTATCCACAATTGTTACCGAATTAATGCCTTGTCAAAATAATCTAAACAAATGCCAATTAGTTACACTAATAATCGCATAGTATCAGCTTCGACATGGCATCTTGAACGTTGATGTATTTAAATCCATTTTTACCACCAAGAAACCAGAAAACTTTTATTGCCGGCGTCGACGAGTGATAAATTTGCCGCCAGCTATAAAACACTGAACCTCTTTCGATGAGAGAAATTTCGCGATCATCGCCATCCATCTGAATTCATTCCTCAACGATTGCCAACAATCTCGAAGAAGTTATTAGTGAAAATGCAAATTGCTGTGAAGAAGAAATCCTGGACCGTCGCCAGATTTCGAAATTAAGTCACAACCATAACACCGATGGCGTTAGTTACCCTCGACTGGAGCTCTAGCAGCAACTACTCGAAAAAAGAAACAACTAACATCAGTTCCATATCCATCATAGCAACTCAGCGAAGACTGAGGTCCTTTTAATAGCTTCGCTTTTCATGGTCAATGAGCCTACAATGGAGGCCATGGTAAATAAATCAAGCGAAATTATTTGTCTAATTAGGCCATAATATATTTTGGATCCGGTCGAGATCATACGTTTAGTCACAGTCCGTATATCCATCTTGATTGCTCCACACCAGTGAGACTGTTTATAAATCCGCCCCGGATATAACCGAATACCGGCTCCAGTTGGCACTTCGGCCTCCTAAGACAAATGAGCTTAAGACGTACAGAGCACTGCTTTTTTTATGTAGCATACGAAATCAATGTTTTTAGTCTTATTACTTCCATCCCTCCTTATACTTACTAGCGACTCCGTTTTAGCTCGGGCTTAAATCAAGTCTTGAGCTACGATTTTATGCGATATAAAGAAGTAGATGTCGACTTGAAGCGATTTAATGTGTTTCGCAGGACGCAACCGAAACATATTTATTGCTTAGTGCCCATAGTCAACGTAAATTATGTGATTCGATGTTACGTTTTGTTACTTTTATTTGCAGTATGCACGCATCTTAAACCTAAACGAGTAATATATGCCCCGGGTCGAACAAAAAAAAATGAAAGAAAAAACCTTAAGGAGTTGTGTGTGACACCGAAATTGCTCGAATGAATCGACAACATCACGGTAACAAATATCCAACCGAATGAGCAGTAGCTGCTGCTGAAGATATGGTTTTAACTTAAACTGAACGTATGCGATTTCCTTGGCTGCTTTTCTACACACCTCATGTCGAAATAACTCTCCCCCTTGTGAAGAATACCTTGAATACTTTGCTTCACGTACATGGTAAATTTATGTCGCCAGCACTCTGTTTTGACAGTGATATGTTGAAATATTTATGCAGAGAGTTTCGAATTTAAAATGGCATTTATACGAATTTCGTATCGATATAAAATTGAAATTAACTTAAAGTATCCATGGTATCCCACAGGGTTGTAGTTTCTCTACTGTGCTTTTTCTTGTTTTTGTTTTTCGTTTTGATTTAAATGGGATTGAATTTTAATTATTAAAATAGCCGATACCTACCAAATTTCAACCCTATGGTTCTCATAAATTCGAATAAAATCTACTCACCACTCATTAAGTGGAGGATTTTTTTTTTTTAATTTATTATCTTCTCAAAAACTTACAACATTAAAAAAAAATTGTAGATAAGTAAACTCCAGACCAGACCACCCGACGGCAAACCTTTCCGTCGTAACTTCAAAAGTCCAACAGACTTGCGGGAGCCATAAAATCAAAAGTGAAAACCCATTTTCAAAAAAACCAGCTCCGATCCAAAAAAGCCTCTTCCTCATCATCGTCGTGGCCAGCAGTCGTCTTAAAGTCTTCCTTTTGGGTTGGTTTTTATCAGCCAACCAAATTAATAGCAGCAGTTATTTACACATTTCCACTGATAAGACGACCCATCTAACAAGCCCATAAGTGGATTTTCAAGTGAACAAGTGGACTTTTATGCGTCCGTTTATCACGAAGCTACGTCTTCTTCCACGTTGTCTCTTTACAATACGGAGAAGATTTCCTCAATGTTTTCAAAGTTCTCATCATCATCCTCCTCCTTCGCTTCGTAGCCGATGCACGATGTTTCCGTGGCTTGACCAGATGTTTCGTCCGTGACATGATGATGAAGATTTGAATGAGCTTAAGCGCATAAAACACTATCAAAACTCGAAGCTGTGCAAGTAGTATTAAAAACCCTCCGACGAATGATTAATCGATCTTATCGCAACGCATCTTTGATATTCTAGACAATCTTTCTTTTATGAGATTTTATTTCAAGGTGTTGTCCGATTAGACTTATCCATTTAAAAGTGATCATTACTTTAGGAGAGATGTGACAGAAAATTATTTTATTTCGGGGCATATTTATCGAGATAGATAGGAGTCTTGGGCTACAGCTCTCGAGGAGAAAAGTTTAACAATAAATTTTCAGAGACTGTGATTTGTTGATGGTTGCAATCAATTTTACCTTCTATTATTTTTTTTTTCCTGATTGATAAAAACACTTTGTTATGTAAATTTCGGGAGTGAAACAAAAAAAAACTGAAAATCTCATTTGCTGATGGTGACACGAAAGTTGCCGCGATATAAAACATGCGGTTTGAGTATGAAATATGGGACAATGTGTTAATGGATGTAGCACAGGTAATCGCGCTGTCAATAATTTTATTGTACTTTTATCGGATTTGTCATTTCGATGAGCTCAGTAATTTTTCAATGAGCATTTAATTTAGGCAACATGTCACTTTATTCGAAAAGTTATTTTTTGATAGCCGGATGTATTGTAATGCGAAACAAATTAGCTTATTTGAATTTAATTAATTTTCATGAATGTTATACAATATAATTTGTTGTTTTTACATTTATTTCATGATCGAAAAAGCTCACAAGGTGGCAATAAAACCGATCATAAAATGTCTAGAACAAATGTGATAATTTTGGATACCGTATTGAACTTGTGTTTAGTAAAATATTAATTCAATAATTATTCTTAGAACGGCAAATGTTTTTACCATTGTTTTTCTCTGGTTGAGTTATGGGAAATTTTACTGGAATTTTATAGTTGATTCGTAGATTTGGTTAATGGTAATGGAGCGAGTAGTTTGTTTAAGCTCTGCATTATAAATATTTGAGTATCTACATAGCTTCTATCTTTTACTTACAAAAATCATTAATTTGACTTTTTTGATTTAGTTTTAAATTTAAAATCTGTTTCAGTTATGGGAATCGTCCATTAAGCAGCTCATATTTCAATTTGAAATCATCGATTGTTATTTTCACAGTATAAAACTGACCAACTTTGCGTTTCGCTATGTTTCGCTATGGCACTGCTCTCATATAAACTTCAATTCAACAAAATCAAAATAATTTTGCACAGTTCGTTGCCTATATTTGCTTGATCATACGCCGACCAATTTAATATTGCCCTGCCCGCGATATGGCCACCACAGCCACCTCGTGTACGTCAAGAGACGACCTCAACCAGCACTGGGGGTGGAAGCAACCTTCCATGGGCTCCCCAGCTCCCGAGGCACCAGATAACCTCTGACTACACAACTGAAGCATAGCTATATTGCACTTTGATCAATCGCATCCCTCGGGCACGTGGGGACGGTTAACCCGAAAAGTAGTTACTGGAATCGCCGAAGCTTTCTAGACCAGCACTTTCTTTGCTGCGTAATAGGTTGCGGAGCTGACGGACCGTTTAACTTTAAACCCCCCCCCCCCCATCTAAGTGGGTTTCGGAGCTGACGGTCTGTTCAACTTTATGCCCCATATCGTTGTAGGATTCGGAGCCGATGTCATTAGTTATCGACTTAATCCACCCTACTTGGGTATGATAGCTTGCGGAGCTGACGGACCGTTCAATTTTAACCCCCCCCCCCCCCCCCCCCCACCTAAATGGGTTTCGGAGCTGACGCTGGTATGCGACTTTGTACCCTATCTGTAGATCTCTTAGCTCTACCCAGCCTGCATCACGAGGAGGTGGATCTATTTCACAGGCCTTTTATAATATACAATATGTAATATCAATCAATCAATCAAATTCCTGTTAAGACCCCCTATAGGGGTATAGGACAGAAATAACTCTCTTCCACAAGGCGCGATCTTAAAAATCGGCTTTAAGCTGTTGTCAGGACTTGTTTCTTCCTCTGGCTTCCTGCTCAACTGCTCGCTTCCATGAGTTACATGGTCGACCATTGTACCATGGTCGACGATTATATTTCAGAGTCTGTTTGGCGATGTTTCGCTCTGGTTTCCTCAAAGTATGACCGATCCACTGCCACTTCCGCCTTTGAATCTCAATACTTATTTTAGTCTTTCCAATTGTACTCCAAAGTTCGTCGTTGGACATCACTTCTCGCCAGAATATTCCTAAAATGCGTCGGAGCCATTGGTTCACGAAAGTCTGCAGTTTCTTGGTAAGTCGAACGGCCACTTTCCACGTAGTACAACCATATAACAACACAGATTCGACGCATGCGTCGAAAACTTGCAGCTTCGTGCGAAGGGAGATCTCTCTTAACCTCAAGAAAAGGGAAAGGATACCGAAGGCCTTACGAACCTCAATATCCTTTTCGGCTCCGCCGTCCATGTTGACAGTGCTTCCGAGATAACAAAAACCTTGCACCTCTTCAACATCTTGTCCATTAAGATCAATCACTGTGCTTGCGTTCGAACCCATGTGTATGTATGTACTTGGTTTTACGCACATTTATTTTCAGTCCCGCTTCTTTGCATTTAGAATGCAACGAGCCAACATTTGACTCTAAGTCCGAACGGTTATGTGCAAGCAAACACACGTCATCAGCATAATCAAGGTGACTTAAGATTGAAGACCTTTACTTTCCCAACCTTCCAGTGCAGCTTTCAAGATGTCATCTATTACCACCAGGACCATGGCTGGGGATAATATGCAGCCTTGTCTGACACCCGCTCGCACAGGGAAGTTTTCGGACAGCTCTCCTCTATGCAATACGCGACACCTTGCATCTTCGTAGGATTCTTTAATCATAGCCATGACCTTGCCTGGAATACTTTCCTACGCAAAGCATTCCATATATAATCTCGCTTAACGCCACAATCCCGAAGGTCGTCCTTCTTCGGAATTTTCACAATGACGCCCTCCTGTCATTCAGTCCCAATATCTTTCTTCATTCGACACCTAAGTAAAGAGTGGAAGGGGTATATAGGGTTATTTCCGGGTCCGCTTTGAGGAATTCCGTTGGTAGTCCGTCTTTACCTGGGGCTTTCCTTCCCGCCATTGACCGAATAGCGGAAACTATCTCTTCCTTATCTGAGGGATCGTCCCTAATAGAGGATTGTTGTGGTTGGATATTTGGTATTTGTTCTTTTTCTGGAACATCTTCCTCTGGCAAGATGTTTAAAATATCACAGAAGTATTCCTTCCATCGCCGCAACTGGTGTTCACTCATATTAAGGAGAGTTCCGCTGACATCTCTCACCAGAAGTTGGCGGTGAAATTCCTGTTCGTCAACTGTTTCATAATTTTAAATAGTGAACGGAAATCCCCAAAGTAAGCCGCAGTTTCTGATATTGGCCAGATCTTCAATGACCTTTCTCTTGTCGCGTCTAACAGCCTTTTAAAGCGGTGGTTCTGCCTCAGGTCGGGCGTTCGTTGGTTGACATTGGGTTGAGAGATGATTGCCAAATTGTTATTTTTTCGATCACCAGCCTTGTCCCATGTATCATGCGACATCCAGGATTTCTCTCCGCTTTGCACATATCCTACAGATTCTTCAGCACTAGTTAGAAACGTGTTTCTGGTAGCTTCCCAATTGGCGTCCAGTGTGCGTATTTCATATTCGCCTAATGTGGATGACTTTTCGCGTAGAATGGTGGTGTATTCGCGTTTTTTGTTGAGTTTACCCACATTAAGCTTGTGCATCGTTTGAAAAATTTGTGGTCGTCGGATAGTT
Source organism: Chorisops tibialis (assembly GCA_963669355.1). NCBI lineage: Eukaryota > Metazoa > Arthropoda > Insecta > Diptera > Stratiomyidae > Chorisops > Chorisops tibialis. Next base: position 250,626,306 of record OY770263.1, on the reverse strand, counting down.
GCTGCACACAATCTCAAGCAGGCAATCATCAAGTGGTGATCGATCGCAACGTAAGCTCCACGTTTCGCGCGCTCATCGAGGAGACATCTTCTCCATCGGAGACTTATAGCCAAATGGTCTATCTGGTTCTGAGTAACACCATCAGGGGAAATCCAAGATGTCTTATGATGACTCTTGTGTGGAAAAAGAGTTCCTCCGATGACCATTTGCCGAGTACTACAAAGCTCCACAAATAATTCGCCGTTTTCGGGTGTCCTAATCCAAGGTCGTGACGCGTCGACCCAAGGGTCACCTTGCCTCCCCATGACGTGTTCTAGTCCAGTGTTGTCTGATCCAACCTGGGCGTTCATATCTCTTGAGATGATAATAATATCACCTCTGGGAACACGTTCGAAGGTGGCATTCAGTTGGCTATAAAACTCCTCTTTGTCACCAGTTGTTGCTGTTTTAGTTGGTGCATAGCGCTTTAGAATTGTGACGTATCTGACACTGGTCCGGAGCCTGACGACGATAATTCTATCCGAGATTGGTTCCCAGCTGATGAGAGTGTTTCTCGCTCTCGGTGTAAGGACGAACGCCATGGCATTTGTGGCTTCACTCTCAGGACCAACGTACAGAATAGTGTTGCCGCTAGATGTTCGTTCTTCTCCTGATTCTGTCCACGTGACCTCGCTCAAGCCCAAGATTTGGATGTTATAGTGCTCCATTTCACGGTCGATCACTGATTGGCGGTACAAGGACCGCGTGACTTCAGCCCTTCTTTCGTCATTCAATGTTCGAACGTTCCAAAAGTCAATCGTAGTCCGTTTTCGAATACCAAAAGTCGTTACCATAGAATCAGTCTGTATCCGAGGCGCTGTATCCGTTTCTCGTATCAGTTAGGATTAATCGATTTACTTGGAAAATAAGAACGTTATTGATCTTTAACTTGAGATGTGTCAATTGAATAATATTCATGGTTTTTTTCTGAAAAATTCACTAAGACCCCTCAACTCCTTCTACCACCTCCCATACAAACTGCACAATTCACTAAATCCAATTCACGCCGTACCTAAGCTTTATTTTTTTACTCCTACCACTGCCCGTACAAAATTTCTTAAGATCATAAAAATTTATTTTCATCTATAGTATCGTAATATTGTGCTTTGCGCGGAATCGTAGCCCTGCTATGGTTTTTCTTAATGTATTTCAAATAAATGTACGCACGTGCCTAATATGAACTTTGTATCTTTTACCAGAGCCTTAAGAAATTAGTGAAAATTTGTGGTATTTCCGTCCACCACCTTGCTCCCCTTACACCCCCCATCTTAAAAACGAAAATTATAGGCCATATAGCTCTACATTCTGACATAATTATATTGGATTTTGAGATATAACAGTTTGAAATTTTGAAAAGTTCACCATTTTTTAAATGACCAAATTTTATATTTTTCTTGTATTTCGCTAGTATGTGTATCTTAATATATGTTTCAAGTTCCAATTACATAGCTTAAGAGATAATCGATTACTTGTTTTCCTTGCACCCTCTCTGACCCTCTCCTTACAATTATTGACCTCTCCTATGGTTGATTGTAGTGAATCTGTACGCCTAAGATGGTCCTAACATTTTTTGTGTCAAGTAGTTCCGAAGATATAATCATTTGGAAAAAAAAATCGGCAGACAATTAGTTTTTAGCCCCACTGGATACAAAAATTATTTTCTTTTTTCTTTTTTGCCCATAAACCAATATATCGGAATGTCGAGTTTCAGCTTCCCCTCACAACTTATACCCTATAGGATGGGTGGTCAAAGCTGAAAAAACGAATTTTTTCTACAAATTATTTTATTATAATTACAATCAGTTTTAAACAAATATCAACTTCACCTTACGCCTTCTACCGCCTCCCATACAAATTTCACGAAATATTGAAATTTCAATTTAATTATTTTTCTTCGATATTGTCAAAGTTATTGACTTGAAGTTTTGTGGAAAGTATAACAATAGAAATATCATTGACGACGAAAAATGTTGGTGCCACTTGCCACACAGCGGAAAGAAATATTTCATAATCGATTAATTTCAAGAATTTGACCTGTTAACTGGCCACCTCGTTCGTGCGATTTGACGCCATTAGATTTTTTCCGTGGGGATATGTAAAGTGAGTTCGAACACAAGTACGCCAATTGTTCATAACGGAAAAGATGTGAAATAGGTGCAAGATTTTGTTATCTCGGAAGAATTGTCAGCATGGACGGCGAAGCCAAAAAGGATATTGAGGTTCGCATAAGTAAAGCTCGTCAGGCCTTCGTTAATCTTTCCACTTTCTGGAGGTTGAGAGGGATCTCCCTTCACACGAAGCTGCGAACGCATGCATCAAATCTTTGTTGTTATACGGTTGTATCACGTGGAAAGTGACCGTTCGCCTAATCAAGAAACTGCAAGCATTCGTGAACCAATGCCTCCGATGCATTTTAGGAATTTTCTGCGCAGAAGTGATCTCCAACGACGAACTTTGGAGTACAACTGCACAGAATAAAGTTGGCATTGAGATTCGGAGGCGGAAATGGAGGTGGATCGATCACACTTTGAGGGAACGAGAGCGAAATATCACCAAACGAACTCTTGATTATAATCCTCAAGGAAGACGTTGGACTGGTCGAGAGTAAGCGAGCAATTGAGCTGGAGGCCAGAGGCATAGACAAGTCCTGGCGACAGCTAAAAACCGATACTCAGGATCGCGCCTTGTGTAGGAGCACTGCTTCTGCCCTATGCTCCTGTGAGGGGTCTTAACAAGAAATTGATTGATTGATTGATTCATATAAATAATTTGTTGAGTGGATTAAAACGCAATGGGTTGTAAGTGCAATCGGAACAAAAACATGAAGGAAAGTTGTAGAGCTTCCAAAAATTAAAATCAACTTTTGCCATATTTACAATTAGCTCCAATTTTTCGAAGTAAATGTTCCAATTCGACGTAATCCACAAACTTTTTGTAAGGTTTTTTTTTTGGTCTACCAGAAATGAAAATTCATTAACTGGATTCTTCGGTTCCAAGCGCGGGTTTTCTTATTTGTTGCATTATGATCAATTGATTCAAAAATATTACTAATTCGTTTTGATTATTAAGTCTTAAAAGTCTTCCTGCTTATGGAGCTACGCTGGCTTTACAGTTCTATTGTCATTTAAAGAAATTTCATATTATTTTCGGTGATCGGTAATTCTTGTTGGATTCTAATGCATAAAAGGTGAACAATGTTTCTTACAAACAAAACCTCAACAGCCATTTCGAGATATCTGTGAAAAACCTGCACTTTTTGGATCCTTGCAAAGCAATAGCGTCTGGTAGTGAACTTTCTTCTATGTTACCTCATTTAGTCAGCCCCAAAACAGGACAAATACATAGATCTGTAAACTAGACCAGCTCTGCTGTATAGAGAGCCAAACCACAAGTTTAGAAAAGTAATGTGTCCTTCTTTACTCCTCCTGCAATGACACTACAGTCCAAATTGGCCCTTGGCCTTCTGACCTTCAATCTCACATTTTTATTATTTATTGTGAAACGATTAGCCCATCGCACAACCCCTTCCCTATCTACGAATTTTTCATTTTCGTGGATTGAGGTAACCGAAGTAACTGAAGTTAGCAGTGTGGTGGAATTATAAGCCAGCCGAGATTCCATCTCACGACCTTCGCATTGTACACCAACACACTACCCACTAGGCTACACCCTAGGTTCTTGGGTGGATGGGATGGGTCTTAACTTGAGCGAACCTACGACTCATTACACTGAGAAGAATCGAAATACTTCTAAAAACTTCCCAAAAATATTTAAAAATTTAATTTTTTTCCGAAAAATGAAATCGACCAGAATCTCAAAACCAGGTTACTGTGCTTTGCATCCAAGTCTTTCGTTTTGTTGTGCTAGTTCCACTCCAGTTTCCCGTGCAATATACAATCGAAATTTCCGCTCCCATTCCAGAAAATTCTCACACATTTGTTCTCCTTCTTATGATCAAGTACAGCAATGCAATCATCCTAAACTTTTTCTTTGCTCTTAAATAATTCTCCGTGTGTGAAAGATTTGTCTCATCTCTACAACATTCCTTCGCATAGCTTCCTCATTAAATTTCCGTAACTGCTACGAATCTTAGCAATTTTTTTTTTGATGCTTCGTAAGAATTAAGTCAAAAAAAGCCTTCTAACCGAAACCCATTCTGCAAAAACTTGATAAATTATTTCAATTACACTTTATTCTATTTATGGCGTATTTTCTGCGTTATCAGCGTTCAGTATCTCGCACTGCAGCTCATACGTACAAAATGTTGACAACGAAGCAAAATGACGATGATGGGCGAGTAAACAGAGCAACATTCTGCAGAACGTTTGTCCGCTGGCAATGTAAATCATCAATATTTATCATGTGAATTTTTACCATCATCTTCATCATAATCATTATCAACATCATCAAGAGCTCAGAAGTATCGTCAACCTTGGCGTATACGTTTCTAGGGTCTAACCATACCTTCCATATACACTCAACTACCTGTTCAGTTGAAAGAATATCAAAAAGAACTTCATAATTTTTAGATTTTTATCAATGACAGACAAAAGGGACGACTCTTCAAACCGTATAGTTATTCTTAACTCTCGAAAAAACAGAAACTTATTTATTGTACCGAGATTTGTTGAAAAACTTGAAAATACCTGAGCTTAATAATCTGATGGGTTTATGGGTAATTTATCTGCGATCGAGCGAAAATATTCAACGGTCGAAGCGAAAAAACAATTTCACAAACTGAAATTTATTTATTTGCGCAGACAAACATGATAAGGAAAAATCATACAAGTTATAATTCATGATCGCTATCAAGATCAATTTCGAATGAAAATCTCGAAAACCAGAAGCGGTCCGGGGTAATTAAGAAACTCCGGTAGCTTAGTTTCGTGCTGTTCGACAAACCAATTTTGAAATTCTAGAATCTACTGGACTTCTGATAGTTCAACTGCGATAAGGATTTGGTTGATTTGGTGTCCGAATCCTTGACCGTTTCTATGAAAATAAAATCATAACTGGTCTTGGGCGACGACGTATAAGGTATAAATGTAATTAAAATCGGAACTTGGGTTCGGCGACAACAACATCGAAAAGATGCTAATGTTTCCGAGATTTGATCTTAAATGCGGACTTCTGGCTAATTAGTCGGCCGGCTTTTTGGGGATTTCTTATGAAAATTTCGAAATAGCATTGCGATTAGATCAGCGCATGATAATAGAACTCTACGCGAGCTATAATCGCTGCATATGTGTATATTGTTTGTTCACACTTTCAATGAAACGACCGTTTATTTATGATCGCGTTAAAGAAATGTTTAAAGTCGTTCGTTAAATAGCTTGTTAATTAGTGCAATTAAAATGTCCAAAATCCGAAATCATATTATTGATATAACATCTGTAAGATTACGAATCGAAATTATGATAATGTTATGCGGGTCGGAGAGAACAATTACTGTAGTGATCGCAGATAAGATATACGATCAATTAGCAGTCTTGTGAATCAAAAGCGAGTATTTCTAAGCTTTGAATTAAATAAGGATTTGTCTAACATTTGTGATGAATAAATTAAAAAAAATATATATACCTACATAAAATAGCTCCAAGAAAGCTAAGAGTTAGCCTAGTGAATTAGCGTTTTGGTCTGCAATGCGAAGGTCGTGAGTTCAAATCCCGATCGAAGTATAATTACAGCATCTCAATTTACGAAAGTGAAAAATTCGTAGAAGGTTGTCCAAAGGGCTAGAAACACACAATAAGTAGGTACGGGTATTAGTCGGGGTGTAGAGATTGCTGATTTGAATTTTGCACTGAACGATCTGCTGTAGAAGAATGCCGCTATTATTTTAATAATGCAAGCAGGAAACGAAATCTTTACTAATTTTTATATTAGACCGTTGTGCCATACACAATGAAAGGCTTAGTTTAGTTATTTGTTTGATGTTATTTGCTGGATATGGATAAAGAGCCAAGCTGATGTTTGTAGTACGCTATTCAAATAAAATGAGACTTTTGTATGACTAATTTGATGAATGTCTCAGCAGAGACCGAAACGTCGCATAAAGCATAATATTGTAAAAGCCGGAGATCTTTCCTTCAAATATATATTTGTACATTGGTTCGAGAACAACCAATCTAAAAAAAAATTGGTTTTAAGGTTTTTAGCTCAATGATGTCTACTGAGCCTGTTTTGTTTAGGTCAGTAACAAACAATGTCATAATACAAACGAACCAATGTCAGTTGTAATGTTTATAAACGTTAGTTAAAATAGAACCAAATTATACTTTGGTCTCTATCAAAAATAACTTTGGTTGTTCCTGTACCAAGGTACAGATATACATCTAACGTTTGATATCTTAGAAACTATACTTCTATTTGTTGTTACCCTCGATTGACATGTCCCATATGTTCTGAACCTCACATCAGTTAATTGTTTGTTTTTTTTTTAATCATGCAAGCACCACAAGGGATTTGATTTCTTTTTTTTTTTTTTTGAGAGGGACGATTTTACTAATAATTTAATTGAATACTTGAATCATGTTCAAAATTCTCGGGTATTTGCAAAGACGAATTAAATTCTATGAAATTCGGTGTATTTTATATTCATGAAACTATACTTTGGTATGTAAGGGGGTATGGAAGAGTTGCGGAATTATATAATTAGTGATGCAGTTTTTTTTCCATTTGTTTTGAGTACAAAATTTTAAGTTCGTAGCTTTTAATTTGCTGGATATTAGTTGATTTATTGAAATTTGTCGAAATTACACTTTCGTATTGGAGGAGGTAGAAGGAGTGGTGGGATTCCGGAAAACTTTTGATGTAAATTTATTTCAAATGTGTTTAAAAGTGTTTGTATAAATTGTATAGTTAGAAGCTTCTAAAGTGTTGATGATTATTGATTTAGTCAAAATGGTCGAAATAGTATTTTTGTATGGGAGCAGCTCCGCTTTCAATGAATTTTCTTCCCGGATTAATTTATTAATAGCGCGCCCTTCCATATAACTTTTTTTTTACAGCCGAGGACTCATTTAGTACATATTTTGCTTTGCATCTTTTAGCTATATGGTGTGACTCATTCATTTCTACTCATGCCTCAACATTTTTACATCCGTTCGCTACAATCGCGCAACAATAGGGGTATGCAAATCGTGCGATTCGCACTCAAAGGTTGATCTCTTTTAATCGCCAAAACAAAATTCTTACACTTATAGCTACAGGACATTTGGTAGTCATAGTTTTTGTATTGAACAACAAACGTCACAAAAGTCCTACAGATACCACAAAATGTTTTCTTTCGACAAAATTATGTAACAAAGTGTTTAAATGTGCTACATTTGAGGTTAAAGCTGTAATATTTTTTACCAGATATATTTTGACATTTTTTTTACGAATTTATTGTACAAAAATGTAGGACGAGGCACTCAAACATGTTAACTACAATATTCTGCGAAAATCAGAAAACTGAAGTTTTGCGAACATACTTTTGAAATGAAATTTTGCGACATAAATGAAACTCACATACCCAATCTGCAATCCACCCAAAAATGAACTTCCTATCTCTAGATATCTCGAAGATATTAGTCGGCGTGCAGAAAAGCGGATATTTTTTATTGTATTTTTGGACTTAATTTGTCATGAAACTTGGAAAAACGAATTTCCAGGGTAGCAATTGTTTTTTTGCTGTATCGACCATAATACTTTATCATTAGAATTTTAAAGCAAAATTATAAAGCTACCTTAATATTTTCGTTGTGTTTAGGATGAAATCATCAACTGTAAGATGTAATCGTAACAATGTTGTAGGATTTTTTGATTCAAATGATATGGCAACGCTGGCTGCTTATTAACTAAGTATCTGAATTGAGCAGGAACGGCTTTATAAGTAAAGAACATAACGAAACACTTATCATTATTGAGTTCGATGTCATTACCGACACTCCAATTCGAAAAAACATTGCGACCATATTAGAGTGCAGTTACCCTGAACATCTTGAGTTTTTAAGCATACGAAAGGACGTAAGAATTACATAAAAGTCAGTAATAAAAAGAATGAACAGAAGCGGTCCAAGGATGGATTCCTGACGAACACCACATTCAACTAAGTACTCTGAAGAGGGATTCCATCAGCTTATGGAACAGGTTAAGCTGGAATTGGTTGTAAACTTTTCACATCATTGGTATAACACTTTTTAAGTATCGGAGTTACTTCCATAATTTTCCATAAGCTCAGGAAGGTTCCTTCTTAACGTGATTTGTTGTAGATTTTTCATAAAGGGGAGGTCAGTTGGATAATTGGAGTTCTGAAAACAGAGGAAAAAATTTAGCGAAAAAATTACATATTAACTTGGTATCGGAGCTGGAGGTATGTTTATATTTGACAGATAAGATCGCAAACAAATCGCTACTAAACTGAAACACGGAACATACATATATTAAATTGAACTAGCGAAATATGAGAAAAATATAACATTTTGACATAATTGTAGTGGTGGGAAATAAGAACTTACTTACTCGATGGCATAACAGCAGAAATCGGACCCTGGCGTCCTGGGAAAATGGGGAGCATTTCAAAAATTGTGGACTTTCCAAAATTTCTAACCAATATATCCCAAAGTTGAATGCAAATATAAAATTGAAAATTTGCTAGATTGCAGAGCTACGTGATTTATATGATTTATATTTTGGTAAAATTTTTAAGTTGGGGGTGTAAGGGAGGGAAATAGTGAGCAAAAATATCGAAAACTTTGAATAATTTTTTTTAGGGCTCTGGTAACATATCAATCAATCAAATCAAATTTCTGTTAAGACAGAAACAACTCTCTTCCACAAGACGCGATCCTCAGCATCGGCTTTAAGCTGTTGCCAGGACTTGTTTATTCCTCTGGCGTTTGGCTCAACCGCTCGTTTCCATGTGTTACATGGTCGACCAACCCGACGTCTTCCTTGAGGATTATGATCCAAAGCCTGTTTGGTGATACTTTCATACTTTGAGGAAACCACAGCGAAACATCGCAAAACAGGCTCTGGATTATAACCCTCAAGGAAGACGTCGGGTTATTCGACCATGTAATATATATATAGGGGGTCTTAACAGGAATTTGATTGATTGATTGAAGTGAGAATCCTGTTACACCAATTTTTTTTAACTTTAAAACCACGCCAATTGCCACAATCCGAAAGGTCGCCCTGCTTCGGAATCTTCACAATGACGCCCTCCTTCCATTCAGTCGGATATCTTCCTTCATTCTACACCTCAGTGGGAGAAGTATATCGGCTGTTATTTCCGGGTCCGCTTTGAGGAGTTTGGTTAGTAGTCCGTCTATACCTGGAGCTTTCCTGCCCGCCATTGACGGAATGGCGGAAACTATCTCTTCCTTATCTGGAGGATCGTCCCTAATAGAGGATTGTTGCGGTTGGACGTTTGGTAGTTGTTCTGTTTATATGATATCTTCCTCTGACAAAATGTTTAAAATATGAGAGAGGTATTCGTTCCATCGCCGCAACTGGTGTTCACTCATATTAAAGAGAGATCCGTTGACATCTCTCACCAGGTGGTTGGCGGTGAAATTCCTGTTCGTCAACTGTTTCATGATTTTGAATAATAAACCCATATCCCCAAGGTAAGCCGCAGATCTTCAATAGTCTTTCTCTTGTCGCGTCTAACAGCCCTCTTAAGCTGTATATGAGCATCGCGGTAGTTCTGCCTCAAGTCGGGCGTTCGTTGGTTGACATCGGGTTGAGAGATAATTGCCAATTTGGCTTTTTTCCGATTGTCAACCTTGACCCATGTGTCTTGCGACATCCAGGGTTTCTCACGGCTTTGCACATATCCCACAGATTCTTCAGGACTAGTTAGGAAAGTGTTTCTGGCTGCCTCTTAATTGGCGTCCAGTGTGCGCATTTCATGTTCTCCCAATTTCTATGACTTTTCGCGTAGAATTGTGGTGTATTCGCGTTTTTTGTTGGGATCTCTTTGTTTATCCACATTAAGCTTGCGCTTCATTTGAAGAATTTGTTGTCGTCGGATAACTGCTGTGCACAATCTCAAGCAGGCAACCATCAAGTGGTGATCGCTCCTCACGTCGGCTCCACGTTTCGCTCGCAGATCGAGGAGACATCTTCTCCATCGGCGACTTATAGCCAAATGGTCGATGTGGTTCTGAGTAGCACCATCAGCGGAAACCCAAGATGTTTTATGATGACTCTTGTGTCGAAAAGGGGGTCCCTCCGATGACCATTTGCCGAGTACTAGCAAACTCCACAAATAATTCACAGTTTTCGGGTTTCTTAATCCAAAGTCGTGACGCGTCGACCCAAGGGTCACCATGCCTCCTCATGACGTGTTCTAGTCCAGTGTTGTCTGATCTAACCTGGGCGCTCATATCTCCTGAGATGATAATAATATGACCTCTTGGAACACGTTCGAAGGTGGCACTCAGTTGGCTGTAAAACTCCTCTTTGTCATCAGATGTTGCGGTATTAGTTGGTGCGTAACACTACAGAATTGTGAAGTTTCTGACACTGGTCCTGAGCCTGACGACGATAATCCTATCCGAGATTGGTTCCCAGCTAATGAGACTGTTTCTCGCTCTCGGTGTAAGGACGAACGCCACGCCATTTTTGGCTTCACTTTCAGGGCCAATGTACAGAATAGTGTTTCCGCTAGGGATTCGTTCTTCTCCTGATCCAGTCCACCTGACCTCGCTCAAGACCAAAATTGGGATGTAATAGTGCTCCATTTCACGGTCGATCACTGATTGGCTTTCAAGGACCGAGTAACCCCAGCTCTTCCCCCGTCATTCAGTGTTCGAACGTTCCAGAAGCCAATCATAGTCCATTTTCGAATGCCAAAAGTCATTACCGTAGAATCAGTCCGTATCCGAGGCGCTGTATCCGTTTCTCGTATCATTTAGGTTTTAAGATAAGCCCATGATCCAGTGAGTGTTCATTTGCCATTTTTAGGGCAAGCAGGACTGGCTGTGGGTAAATTCTACAGCCCCCATCCCACAGGGGGATAGTTACCTCAGGTTCGTGGAGTCGCTAGTCTCCAAAGATAGTTTCAGGAATTGGTAAAACCTCATCCTACAACTACCCCCTTCCGTGGTAAAAATTCAAAATTGAAAGCAGATATGAAATTGAAAATTTGCCAGATTGTAGAGCTATGTGGTCCATAATTTTGGCAAAACTTTTATGTTGGGGGGTGTAAGGGTAGGGAGGTGGTAAGCAAAAATGTTGAAAATTTTGAGTGATTTTTTTCAAAAATGCTTTTATTCGGTTTTCATTGTAACTAGCGAAGCTAATAGAACCAATTTTTTCCATAATTAATTTTATTGTAATTGCAACCAATTTTGGAAAAACTGTAAACGTCACCTCACTCCTTCTACCCCCTCCCATACAAATTTCACGAAATTTCGGAATTTCAATTAAATTGTTTTTCTTCAAAACCGTCCAAGCTATCAACTTTAAAATTTTGAGAAAAGCATACTATAATAAATATCATTGATGCCGAAAAATTTTGTGTTGATTCGAATACTCCTTCTACCCCTTCCCACACAAATGCACAATTTCGGTAAACACATTTAATCGATTTTCATTGAAACTAGTAAAAATACAAACTTAAAATTTTGCCAGGATTTGCCCCTTAACAAATGCAATAAATGCTATAAAATATATAAACTTCGCTTCACTCCTTCTACCACCTCCTATACAAATTTTTGTATTGGAAATTCAAGAAAACTATGTCTTCTTCGAACATATGAGAGCTATCGACTTTAAAATTGTAACAAGGCAATGTGATTAGGATGTTGATAAGTATATTCAAAATCATCCAAAACCCCTCATTTTATCTGCCACCTCACATACAAACGGCGTAAATTCAGACAAAAATTGTTCAATCTTCTCGAAAATTATGAAAGCTACAAACTTTAAATTCAGTATGAAACATTTTGTATACTACGTTCGGTGTTATATACAAAAATTACAAACCTTGCCCCCTCTGATTTTACCACCTCCTATACAAAAGTCACAATTTACTATTCGAAAAAATTTGAAATGACATATTTTTCGGTACAATACACTCTTTCCTATTTCAGCTATCATATGATTGGGCTTTAGGCCGATCATAATTCTGTTATGTTTATTGTTGAACATTAGTCAGAGACCACATATTCGATACTCGCTGAATACCAAAATTTTCCGATTTACCGTACTCAAATGATAGAAATTGGAAAAGTGCGATTGCCAATTATTTGTTTTAACCTTTACACACCGAAAGATTTCTTGGTTCTTTCGATGCCTCTGATCTGATTCTACATACAAAAAGTGCCTTCGAAAGTCACTCCTTTGGACGAAAGGCTAATACTTTTGAAGAGAAACGTGGCAGTACCGACAGCCAACTTCATTGTAAATAGACATATTTTTATTATTTTCAAACTTTTGTCATAGTGATTGTTTAAATTAATTACAAGAAAACTTTAAATTGATGCCAACATAAGTTTCTTGGCTTAGTGTGATCGAGTAAGATTTCGAGGAAATTTTCGATGATGATTGCCCACATCGCACGACTATATTCAGGTGATACAGAGAATTCCAAAGGGAAATTTCTCCCAGGAGAACGCTGAAAGGGTGGGAAGACCCCGAAAGTCAGTTACGTAAGAAAACGTTACTGCTGTGAGGAAAATACTTAACGAAAACTGACGAATGACCAGCAGAAAAGGGATACTTTAGGCCTAAATGCACCTAAAATTCATTCAATTCTGCATGATTATTTGCACATGAAGAAACTGTGTTGTCTCTGGGAGCCGGATAGACTGACTTGGTGCCAGGAGATGCTAAAAATATTTGAAAAGGGACGATCTATTATTGTGTATTGTGGAGCGTATTGTTTTGGACCCACAGGAAGAAAGTCACAGCTATGTTGTATATTGAGCATTGCCTGCCCAAAGTCATCGAATCTTTGAAGAATCTGCGGCTTAAATCAAGAATGGACACCTGGTTCCTCCATCATGACAACGGTCTAGCTCGCCGTACCAAAGCCTGTACCAAATATTTGGCCACTACAGGACTGGAACTTCTTGAACACCGTCCATGCAGTCCATACGTTGGCCCCTGTGACTTGGCACTGTTCCCGCATGTGAAAATGAAGCTGAAAGGGATTTGGTTTTCCAGTAATGAGCACCTTCTGAGGGCTTGGGACAACGATTATGCCGTACTGCCTAGCGAAACTTTACAGCTGGTTTAAGGATTGGTCTCGGAGGATGAAGAAGTGTATTGTATGTAACGGAAATCACTTTGAAAAAATTAAGTATGGAAACCCGTATTGCAAAATTTCCCTAGTACCCTTGGAAAAGGTGGAAGTACTCAGTAAAAATACTGAAAACTCAGACAATTCTGCGATTCTTCAGGAAGTATACAGAAGCAGCTCTTCATCGTCCACCAAATCAATATTAAACATGAGTCTCAAGTTTTTCATTGTAAGAAAGAGCAGTTTTCCTTCTCAATCTAAGTCGACATTAACTATATACCTAAATCATACTAAATTTCTTAATTACATACCGCAATTTACTTTCCCATAACGATCATCTCACCGTTTTAGAATTTGAATGCTCTATCACTACCAGTATCCTAATGGCGCTTCAGATCATCCGAAATGAACCCCATTTTTAAGTCGATCAACTTTCACATAACGAGCCCATCTGGAACGTTTTTCCATCAAATTTACGTAATCGTTCAAATTGACACATTTCACCGCGCTCGCTTCAAATTAGGGTTACTATGCGCACCGAAAATATTCCCTCTTAATCCGTGCTCTCATATTAGCTGTCAAAATAGTGTTCAAAAGTGTGAGCTACATTTAGAACAAAATTATGAAGAAGGGCCAAAAAATCCCTTTCGCTGGTGCCTGTCATAATGATTATTTTTTTTTTCACCCACTGCCGGAGATGACAAATGGTCCGTGAAGAAAGAAAATGATCAAAAGGAAGGGGGTGTCTTTCAAAAATTACGAGATGATAAAGATCTCTTTTCATAATTTATGACACCACGAGCGCCAATTAGTTGCTCGATTTGGAATAATTGAAGCCAGAATTTGATCCGGCTGTATCGTTTGTGATGAGCTCAATTTTTGCGAAATACGATGATCTTCAAAATTTCGCGAAATCGAAACAATTAGTTCGGGTAGGAAAACGATCACGATCATCATAATCTACGAACACGATCACTGTGAATTTTGATTGTATTCATTATTCAATTCAAAATAGTACAAAATAAATTCTAATTTGAATACCGTTGAGGAAATGCTATTTCTACATGTATTTTGTTTTTAGCTTAAATTTTTGCATTAAAAAAAAACAGCAACGATCAATTTGAAGAAGGAAAAAAAAACCTCCACGATCATTCGTGATCGTTTGAAATGAATACGCGCATGCGTGATCAACTTAATGTGCTCGGATAAATTGTTGAACGGCAGCCGCGCAACTGATGCTTAAGCTTTAAATGTCGCACGGTACTTTAGACGTTCCGCAGGGCGCAGCCATATATCCATGCATATTCAAAGAGCGTGGATATAGAGTGTGTGTAGATCGTTTTAGTGAGGGCGGAGGAGGTGGTGGTGTAACCGCGAGCTCTGGAGGATAAGATACGATGGGAATGTTGAATTTAGACATGCCATAAATACTAAGAGCTCGACGATTGCGACCCCAACGTTTCACCATTGCGCGACCGAATGTATTTATTTACATTTTATGAATCTATGAATGTCAAACAATTTTAGATAAATGGCATTCGAGAAGACCGCCATCGAAATACGAAACGAAAAGAAATTATTCTTGAGATTTTAATTTATTAGCTTTGGTGTTTTTGTTGTTTTTGTTGTTTTGTTTTTTTTCGTGGAATGAGATCGGTATTAATGATTTAGATTCGAACCATCAAGTTCAGGAGAGACATTGCACTTATTAGCATCATATGTTTCGGGGGTTTTTTTTTTAGATTTATTTATTGTCATTGTTAGTCACTTGCAAATTAATTAATTGGGCATTATTCTGAAATATGGTCGAACCCCCAGCCCTCCTCATTAATTAGTTTTTTGCCTGGTCTAGAAACCCAGCTCATGAAACGGTTGTGCTTGAAGCATTTACCAACCATTGATGGATTTTGCTACGGTTGATCAATTTTCGAACAACCTACAAATGCCTATGCTGCAAATTAAATTTTGGAAAGTCTTAGCAGCGTCTGACATCCTGTTCTGCAAGAACTAAGAGAGGCGGACAATTGCTAATAACTCTTAGTGTTTTATACGTCAAAATTTATTCCACTTTATTTTTCTAATTCTCTTTTTCTTTTGTTTGCAGGTGCGTAGAAATCCTACAATCTTCTTATTTACATCTGGTAAGCCCTAATACATATCCAAATCATAATATATCTTTTATTCCAACAAACATGAAAGACCAAACCTCGTTTTACATAAAAAAAGAAACTGACCCGCGAAAAAGTGCAATTTAATAGCGATCTTCATTCACGCAGAGAGTTAACATTCATCACTTCGGGATGGCATTAATTTGTCGAAATCCGCCGTCGATAATGAATTCGGTAGCGACTAGCAAACCGCGCAGTGATCCATTAAAATGTCCTTTTGTATTCATTGTTTGGCTTTTTGACCGATCTCTTTGCGATCATCTTCAAAAGATCTACAAAAGGTTTGAAAGGTTTCTGTCAAAATAAATAAAAGAAAAATCATTTGATTTCTCTTATTCCGATCACCATAAGAATCAGACACATGATCTTGTCCTGAGAAGAGCAAAAAGAAAAAACTGATCATTCAAAGTGAACATATATAGTCAAACCATCTCAACAACAAAGTCAACGCTAAGGACTCTTTAAGAACGAGATCAGCAATTTTCTTGGGTTTTCTTCATTTTTTTTTTCTTTGTCTTTCTACTACATGGCGCCCTCTCTGTTTTAACGATCATGCCACGGTGGACATCAATCAACCGGTCAAATCAGTCGAAATAAGCCTGTCGCGCTTTTCAACGTCCGGCCTGCCCGGCTTGAATCTTTGATGCCTTTCGAATTCCTTTTGGGCGCGCCAAACCAATTCGATTCAAGATGTGAATAAATCACTTTGTGATCGTCCTAGCTTGACGATCGCTTCGATCGTGGTCATGTGAAAATCCACGGAGAACTCCATTGTGACTTGACTGACCGACCACTGGCTATTTGGTCTGACATTGATTGTCTGCCGTCCGAAACAGTGCGCACAGTGATGATGATGATGATCATCATCATCATGATGGGCTGATGAAGAAGGTGTTGTCAAAGTGCCTCATCCTATATAGGTAAGGATTTAGATATGGATTGTTGCGAATTCCAAGTTTGGCTGTGAGAATGTGATACTTGTTGGCGCCGTTGACGCCACCCAGATATAAGTACTGTAGGTAGACAGAGCATAGATAGGTTCGAGTATAGGATACTACTTACCGACACCACATCCCAGTGAAAAGGTATACATAGTATGTGCTGAAAGGAATTGTATACTATAAAGAACCTTTGTGGCGAATAATTGAACAGGCAAGTCGGCGGCGGCGGCGCGGCTTTAAATTCCACGATCATTGCTATGTAGAATGGACGGACACACTGTTGTAGCAACATAGATATGTGCCAGGCTTTTGGTTTTAGGTGCCGATCGCAAAATTAAATTCCACGCTATGACAATTATCTACCTGTGCAGGCAGCAATTAAATTCCTTCCCTCTTATTTCGCCACGGTTAAGATATGTATGTACGTTGAAATTACTTAGAGTAGGATTTTTTTCTGTTCGCTTCTTTTTTTCTGACTAGTTGCCTGTCACGATATGTCGATGTTTCAAGCAATGTCGTTAATTTTATCGAGACGAAAAACTATGCAGAGCTATTAAGAGGCGAGAAATTCAATACTGTTAATTTGAAGAGATTCATCGGTGAATGCTAGAAATTCGAATATCTTTTTTCCGTAGTGACTAACTTTCTCAGATGATGTTTGGCTTGGATTGACGGTTGCTCGGGAAGAAACAGTTTTAAAAAGTAACGAGCAATGAAACAATAATTGAAGAAGATTGCAACACTATAGGGAAAGAAATTATTGAATGCATACCCCACAAGTTTTGTGGAGAGGTTTATTTGAATACAATAAAAACTGAATCTTTTTTTTACGTATCCATGGAACTAGTACTCATGGGGGAGGGACGGGAAGGGGGATCAGTGCACAGAACTGTCAGTTTATGTTCGCATTGGATCCTTGTATATCGTTTTCGTTCGGAATTGGCAATGAGTTCCAAATTCGCGCTGAACCGTTTACGGGTGAGTGCAGCAGAACGATTATTGCAGGGGTAGAAAAATAAAAATATCGACAAAAAGTCAGAGAACAAGTTTTTTTAAAATATCAGTAAGAGAAGAAATTTAGAGACACTTTACTATCTCCTACCGAAAATAAACATTATCAAGGGAGGAGAGTGTGGTGGGCTTGCGATCCAGTAGATGAAAACAGTTTTTTGGATCGCCTAAGTACCTAGTCTAGCCATAAATACTGTTACAAACTTTTTGAAGCACTGTTCAATAAAAGAGGTGTTATATGTTAAGAAATCATTGTTTATTTATTAAATGCATTGTCAACAACGGAAATTGCAACAAGTTATTCGAAGTGATTGCTTTTTGCCTTTACACAAGCCTTTAATCGAGCTGGCCACTTATCTATGGAAGCACGCACGACTTCAATCGGAAAGTTGGCAACTGCATGTGTAAGAGACTTCTTTAAGGATTCGATATTAGGATGTCTTTTAGAGCACGTCATTTGCTATAAGAAAGACCATAATTCGTAATCCAGCGGATTCAGGTCTGGGCTAGAGGAAGGCCAATCTTCAGCTTTAATAAAATCTGGAACATTTTCTTCAAGCCATTTTTGGGTTGACTTCGCCTTATGACCTGGTGCAGAATCTTGCTGGAAACTCCAAGGCTGATTTTTGAATAATGACGTGTTGAGAGGTTTCACTACACTTTCAAGGACACTTTCTTGATAAATTTTGGCAGACGTTTTGACGCCCTTCTCACAAAAATGCAACTTTGTCACCCCGTTGTAGATAACATCCCACCAAACCATTACTGAGGCTGGATGATGACCTCTTTCAACCTTTTGGGCAACTTGAGAAGCTTCTCTGGCACTGCGAGCATAAACCCTATCGTTTTGTTTATTAAATGTTTCTTCGACAGTAAAAATTTTTTCGTCCGTAAACAAAATTTTACGGTGTTCTTGGTTTGCGTACCGGCAAAGTAATCGTTTTGATTTTTCCACTCTATTTTTTTTTAACGAATCTGTTAGTAAATGCCCGGTAGATCTACGATAAGCATACAACCCCAAGTCACTTTTGATGATACGTGAAATTGTTCTTTGGGGTATTTTCATCTCACGCGATAAAAATTTTTGTTTCCGAAGAGGATTACGGCGAATTCTCTCGCGCACGGCTTTAACCGCTTGAGGTGTTCGAGTAGTTCGCGGACGGCCACTTCTTTCACGGTCACTTACTCCAGACGTATCATTAAATCTTTCAATAGCCCGATATACAAGCATTCGGCTTATACCAAGGGTATGCAGAGTCTTAAAAATATCACTTGGTTGCATTCCTACTTTATGAAGTGCAATCACAGCAATTCTATTTTCTTTGTCACCCCAATCCATGTTCACTACACTAAAAATTAAACTCAAATGATGACAAATGCATCAAGCACAAGCGTACTATAGCGATTAGCTCAATTCTTAAGAAATGCAATATAACGGTTCCTTTCTGCAGGGTTGCCAAACCTTGTAACAATATTTATGGCTAGACTAGGTATACCCCAAACATTGAGAAATCGTAGTAACATTAGTTTGGTGAAAGTTTTCACAGTGCATTTCGAATTAAAAGAAAAGATTTCCGGATTCTACATTGTTACGCTTTATTATTCGTGACGTTTCGGTCTCTGTTGAGACCTTTATTAAACTCCAGTTTTTTAAAGGTCTCAGCTTCCAGTTTGATAAAGGCCTCAGCAGAGACCGAAACGTCACGAAAAATAAAGCGTAACAGTGTAGAATCCGGAAATTTTTCCTCGTAGTAATATTATTTATGGTCGTTCCAAGATAAGTTTTCAGATTGGAATAATGCCAGGAATTCATTCGCTAGTAAAACCCGATTTTCGAAAATCACAGACTCCAAATCTTGAACTCGGTTGAGATACTGTGAGTCTTTTTTGTGTTTGGGGCGCCTTAAACGAAACCATACTTTTTTTTTCACCCCTTTCGGAAAAATTTCTTTGTTCAGACATAAATTCATAATTTTACGTTCCTCGACAAAGTTAGAAGATCGGGATGCCGAAAAAGTGTTAAAACTATTGGAGGTATAAAAATGAGAATAGTTTTGGATGTGGTAATTAATAAAATAAAAAAAAAACATGTTAGGACTACGATTGGGCATAAAGCCCAATTATGCAATACTCTAGATGAAAGAGAATTTTTTTTTGATTTTAAAAATTTTGTATGTGGAATGGTAGAAGGGGTGACGGCATTGAAGTTATTTTTTTACAATATTCTAAGGTTGCAATCAAAATGTCTTATACAAAATTTTAACTTCAAAAATTTAATAATATGTTCTAAATTTTAGATCAATAGCTTAGATCAAATGCTTTTCGAAAAAATCCGATTTTTGTCAAATTCCGAAATTGAGTCATTTTGTATTTTTGTTTTTTCTCCAAAAATAACGTGTGCGAAATTTGAGCTTCCTAGCTCAACACGTTCTCAAGCTAGAGAGGGAACAGACTAACGGACGGACAGTAGACTCTGTGCGAGCAGTTTTTCTTGGCGTTACAAACTTTAGAGCAAACTTATATTACTATCAGATTTCATCTAGAGTACAAAAATTGCAGATAAGAGTGAACACTGAGGGATATGGCCGTGTAAAGAGAAGTTTGAAGAGAGTGCCGTTACGTGGGTTTGCCAAAGTGGCATAAGTAATGTGAACAGAAAAGGTACAATGAAAATCCAAAAGCGACAAAGTTCCTGATAATGTCATTCGACATAAAAGACCGCTACACAACATTATGCTATAAGATATTCAGAGCAAACCTGTAGCACTAGCGTACTGCATTATAATACGGAGGCGACAATGTACCTCACACTAAACAAAATATCGCTATAGCTATACGGCGCAAGAAACTGATAAGGAGAACAGCAAAGCCGAGACACTGCTGTATTGTGATAGTTACAAATGAAGCACTGGTTTTGGATTATTTTGCGGCATGTCTCACACTCACTGTAGGACCTTTAGGATGGGTAACCAAAAAAACAATTTCAAAAGGTTTTTAGAAAGACCACTCATTTCTTAACTAGTTATCTTTATGAAGGAAAAAACTGTACTGACGAAATGAATCTAACGCGAAATCGGCAATGGTATGTCACACATAATTTTCCATAACAAATAAATATTTAAGCAAGTAGAAAGGAATTATTACACGTCCTTCCTGAACACTCTGTTTGAAGCCGTCGACATCTTTGTTGATATCTACGTCGCTAACATTAGTCATGATGATGCTGTTTGACGCTGTTGCTGGCATGTTGTTTGCTGCAGCTGATTCCTTTTTTTTATAATTTGGGGAACACGTGCGAGCACTGCAACCTTCTCGGCCTATTGCCCCTTTACTCTACCATAACTCAATAGCTTTGGCTAATCTAAGTATCTTTAAGCCATGTTGGCTTGTTCCGCGGTAGAAAGGAAACCTTTTCCGAGAAGATTGTGTCTTTTCCTAGCTACTGCTTCACAGTGACATAGGATGTGCTCTGTCGTTTCTGAGTCTTCGAAACAGAGGCGGCAGATGTCGGTTTCAGCTAAGCCCATATTTTTGAGGTTTTGATTTACTCCTGTGCCCCGTCAATAGACCGATTAGAGTACTAATATCACTCCTGAATTGTAGAATATCCTCCACTTTGTTTTTTTGTGGTAGGAATTGTTTTTTGAGATTGATAAGCCTGGAAGTATATTCCAGTAGATTTTATGCTCTTGTTTAACCCACATTAGGGTTACATCACTCCTTTTTTCCCAGGATGATTAGGTTTTGAAGGCAGTCCCGAACTTTCCTCGATCAGTGTTCATTAGATGCTAGGGCTTTGAAAGCCGCCTGACTATCCGATAGGATATAAATAGATTTGTTGCGTGCATAGCTCCATTGCAATTAGTTCAGCCTGGAAGATTGTGGCTTCTTTCCCAAGTGGTTTAACCGAGGAGCTAGGACCTTTAACTCCGGCTCCAGTCCCCTCCGAGGTGTGCGATCCATCTGTGTACCAGATGGTTGATTCCTCTTCCATTTCAGGTAGGTTGGATTGCCACTCCTTGCGTTTTCTGATTATAACTTTAAAGGGGGTTTCAAAGTTGAATTTTGTCGGCATAGCGTCCGATAGTGTGGGGGTTAGAACCTCTATTTTTGCGTCTTTTAGAATTTTGAGGTGATCTCTAAAATCCCCAGATTTATCATCACTATCAGGATTCCTTAATGCAAGGAATTGCCATAAAATCGATTCGAAGTATAAAAGATGGAAATCATTTTATCCTTTGGCTCATCATTTAGTGAAGGGACAAAACAAACATCAATATCCCTACACCAACACATTAATAAACAGAGCACAATAAATAGACAATAATTGACATAAATTGGTGTCAACTAGCGTTAAGTCTGCGTCTTAAACATACTTTATCTATAGAGAAGTCGAATACATCGATATTTTCGTTAACTTCTCTTGCAAGACGCGAAATCGGTTCACTCATACCATAGTTAGTCCGGTGAAAGCAAATCTGCAACAATCTAGGATGCCTCGGTAAAAATTGACCAACAGCAAACTGCATCAAACCCAAAAGTGAGGAGGAATCAACCACCCCAGTAAGAAGTTGATGAGCAAAAACTACATCAGCCACTTCACGTCGTCTCGAGAGTGATGACATATTTAGTAGCTGAAGCCGGTCGGTATAAGGAGGAAGACGAACTCTGTTATTCCAATTAAGGTGACATAAAGCTATTCTCAAAAATTTGCGCTGAATAGATTCAATTCTGCCACTATGCACATCATAATAGGGAGACCAAACTTGAGAAGCATACTCAAGATGAGATCTGACAAAGGTGTTATACAGACTCAACCTAACAAAGGAATTTGTAATTGATTTCCCTTTGTATGTATTTGAAGATGTATCGGAGGGATGTTTAGGAACATTTCCATTGCCGCCGTAGGACAGGTTTTCATTGCTTCTGTGATACCAAGACAAGCTAGCCTTTGGATTTTTGTAGCGTAAGCTGTGCTTTTTGTTGTAAGATTTTAGTCCACCATATCGTTGATCCGTATGTGACCATTGGAAGAATGATTGTTCTGTAACACCAGTAAATCATTTTGGGCCTTAATCCCCATTTTCTGCCAAATGCATTTTGCAGGCCCAAAATATTTTTAGTGCTTTGGCTTGAGTCCATTCTATATGTTTGTTTCAGTTGAGTTTACTATCCAGCTAGATATTTTACCTCATATGAAAAGGGTATTGGTGTTCCATTTATTGAAGGAGATATGATGTTGATTTTCTTTCTATTTGTAAATGGTACTATTTCAGTCTTACATGGGTTGATGTTCAAGTTCTTAGACTGACGCCTTTTCACTATCACCTCTAAAGCTGATTGTATCCTTTCCGATATTACTAAATCATATTTTGCTCTTATGATAATGACGAGGTCATCGGAATATCCTATTGCCTCGTATCCTTGTTCTGTTAGACGGTCCAGGAGCGCATCTACTACAATTGGCCAAAGAAGTGGAGATCCTTGGGGACAGCCCCTGTAGGTCTGTGCGGTTAATCTGCTATCACCTATATCCGTGGTTGCCTTTCGGCTCTTTAGCGTGGCGTGTATGCATTTCATCGTGGCCGTTTCCAAACCCTTTTTTCTAGCTGCCGTTATTATGGCTTCATGGGAAGTATCGTCAAATGCTCCTTCTATATCTAGGAATGCGCGAAGGGCAATTTAGTCTTTTGCCTTTTCGATTTGTCTTAACAAACCATGAAGAGCTGACTCTGTTGATGTGCGTTTTTGGTAGGCATGCTGATTATTATTAGGACATGTACTTATGTGAATGTCCAGTAACTTTTCCATCATTTTGGCGAATGATTTTGGAGATATGACTTAGGCTGATCAATGGGACGATTCTATGCCTTCGGTACAAATACCGACCGCGCTTTCGCCCTGATGCGTCCCCATTCATAACTGACTTTAAAGATTCGTATCATTATTGGCATTAGGATCTCTAACCCCTTCAGCAGTAATGTGGGGAATATTTTATTTACTCCGGCTGATTTATAGGGCTTAAAGGTGTTGATCGCCCATCTGACCTTTCCCGGAGCGAAAATCTTACCAGCAATGCTTTTGCTGAACGGAGCTTGACAATACGTCCTTTCGTCCACCTCTAAATCTTCATTTTTGTTAATTATCTTGCAGCCTGGAAAATGTGTTACCAATAACACTTTAAGAGTTTCCATGCTGCTTTTAATTAAGGACCCATCCGGTCTCACTATTAGTCCGATATCTATCGGGATGTCTTTTGGTAACACCTTTTAGAATCTTGAGGCCGTTGGAAGATCATCTATCTCTTCACAAAATTTTCTCCAAGACTCTTTTTCTTAACTTTTTTATTTTATTCACTACGGAACTCTCTGTATTCGTCCTAGGCTTTTGTTCTCTTGAACAATTTCCTAGTTTGTTTGCGTTTGGCCCTTCTTTTTGTACAACAGAACAACTTTGTTCGTAAGCATTTATAATATTGTTTACGAGTTTGTTCGTGATTTTATCAATGCAGTATGGGCTGCTAATTGATTCCTCTTCGATTACTAGTTCGTACTCTAGAAGTGACTGGTAAAGATTCCAGTTGACACGTTTTGGATTTTTGTACTGGCCCTTATAGCCAAATGTAGTCTTAATATCAAAACAGATATGCCTGTGGTCTGACAATGAAGCTTCTTTTGATACGTGCCAATTTTCGCACTTGTCAACCAGGCAGGGGCTTGTTATGTTTAGCTCAAGTATTTTGTGCCTAGCTGAATTTATGAAGATCGGTGCGTTTACTTTATTAATTGTATCTAGTTGTTAGTAGTAAGGTACGCTAAATGTGACTCACGTCTTTTGGATATCAACTTACTTCCCCAGATAGTGTGGTGCGCGTTAGCGGCACAGTTCCGAATGACTGGTATTTTGTGGATTTTGCTGTACTCGACAAGATCCATGACACCTTGAAGTGGAGCATCTAGCTCTTCACCAGGAAAGTAGGCCGAGGCAATTATCACCTCTTGAACTCCTCCTGCCTTTGGTATTTTCACCAGTACCGCTACTAAATCTGTTCGGATGAAAATAGACATATTCAGGTAATTAATTTCTGGTGATATTTGAATTGCAGCTCTTGGCCTGTCGTATCTTTTATCGAAAATTAACTTACCCATTTTTTGAGGAATACCAATAAATTTACCCTTCGCGGTTCTTGGGTCCTGTATTAGGGCTATATGGAATTCCTCTTTTGCGAATCGCCACGCTATTGTGTCCATGGCCGCTGCTGCACGATGGAGATTTGTTTGGATATTTCTAAGTTTATTAAGAGTTAAGGCCATCATCATTGAGCTGTGGCTCGCCGCTTTTGAGCTCTTTGAAATTTGGGCGGAGAGTCACGCTTGAAAATTTATACCAGTCTCTGTTCCCCTTTAGTTTAAGCTTCTCCATCGATTGGCCGTCGATGGAGAAGGTTATAATGATGTTTGTGCCCTCTACTCTACTGCTAAGCACCTTCTAATTTGA
Source organism: Chorisops tibialis (assembly GCA_963669355.1). NCBI lineage: Eukaryota > Metazoa > Arthropoda > Insecta > Diptera > Stratiomyidae > Chorisops > Chorisops tibialis. The sequence continues at coordinate 250,601,413 of OY770263.1, read as the reverse complement.
GGCGCACAAACCAGCATTTTGGGCATCAATGAGGGGATCCTCTGACGAAAATATCCCGTGATTATTTCTAACCGCATGATATTCTCCTCCCGGACTGCCCTGATGTTCGTGGACTCATTCGGCTTGATGCTCCCTGCTGTTCTTTCCAGCCATGCTGCGGTTTGCTCATCAAGGCCAACGATCAGCATCCATCCCGGCTTAAGGCTGAGTCCACTAAATTCTGGATTTATCCCCTTATTTGCCGCTGTAGGTTTATTTTTCAAGATCGATTTTTGTATCGCAGCTAGCTGCTCCGATGTAAGGATCTTGTGAGGATGTTCGGTATGTATGTATAATACCGATACTGATCCCTGAACCGCGTCTCTGTAGCTTGTACGCGACGTGGAGGGCTGAACCTCTGCTGCAGGTCTATGCACGACGCTTTCACTTAAAGTCTTACGCCTTTTGTTATCACTTCCTACAGATGGCGGTGTTGTAGATGAGGTTTTGCTTCTTTTCATCTTATTCTGTGCTGGCGATAACATTTTTTCCATCGGCTGGCAAACAAGATCGTACGCTTCGTTTGCTGTTTTGCCTTGGTTACGGTGGTACGAATACAGCCCCGCTTAGCCTCTTTTTATTTTCTTTAAGCGTTAACTGTTTCAGCTCTGCTGATAAATGTTGCTCATCCATTTTTGACAGCAGCGGAATTCTCTCAACATCTGTATCACATTGCAAAATTTCGATATCAATTGGGCAGTCGACGTTTATGCTTTGGGTTTGTTCTTAATCCTGTCGGCATTGAAATGCAGCACACTTCAATATTGTATATATAAAAAAAAGAAAAAAAAACGCACTTTGCTGCGTAAATAGTTATTGAGGCGCTTAGATGCCTAGGGGTATGAGTGCAGAAAATGTAAAATAAAAAATACCATTGAACTTGTGCCCCTTGTTAATCGCAACATTCGACTGTTCATTCAATGGTACATTTTCTGACCGATAGTGTCGCTTTTTGAATTCCCAGACAATCATGTCCCTTGGCCACCAACTAAAACTACCATTCATCTTACAAACAGCACACCTAACTCCATTTTCAGGAATTTGTCAATTATACCCCTTGGGATCTAAGCGCCTCAATTAATCGCAAATAAACAACTCTGCGGTACTAGTATACACTTCTTAATTTAATTAATTTTTAAAAATATTTGAAAATTTACCAATAAATTTTCGCCTGCTGACGTTTAGGTTTCAAGATCTACCAAATTAATATGTACGAAAAATGAAGGTATGCATGACGATAATGATCTGTTCTAGCGTTATGGTAGCAAAACGTAAACGCATCTTTGAAAGTATGTACGGTCCACAGAAGAACTCATTGTAAGTGCTTGTACATATGTATGTATCAATTTTTTTCATTGTTATAAAAGGGGCGCAAACTTGTGTCACGTGTGCCTTCCGCACGACCCTCACTAGGATTACCAGGAGTACTTTGCTCCATTTTGCTATTCAGTACTCCATACTCCTTAACTACCCCAAAGTACTCCATAAAAAAGTTTATCAGCTATCTTCATTTAAAATAACCTTTTCCAAATTTCATATTTACATTGCCCGTCTGTATGTCCGCAAAACAATCGTGTGCGATCGCCTTAATATCTTCGTTAACTTCATTAAGTGCTAAAATTAAAATAAATTGCATGTTATTAATTATGTGTTACAAAAAAATTAATGAACTATATTTTTAATTATAGCTCTGAATGCGATGAATGAAATTTCCCAATAAATTTCATTAAAAAATAAAATATATATGAATTGCCTCTATGTTATATGTACTGTTAGCGTCAAAATAAAGTGTACAGCATATATTAAACATTTGAGTCATTTATTTCTGTATTTTACAAAGTGCTTTCATGAAATATTGCAGTCTTTCTAAAATCATTAAGGCGTACTTCAATAGCCAACAAAGTAAGTTAAGAGATCATTCCACCAAAACGAAAATAATGCAACAAAAACAAAAAATGCTTCATATTCAAAATGCGTCAAAATAAAGTGTACATTTGTAATAAAAATTAAAAGTAATACTCAAAATCCTGCCTTCAGTATTTAGTTTGCTTTACTTTTGCGTTCAGAGCAGTGTCTAGCCGTCTTGGCATTGATTCCATTAATTTTGATGTCACTTCCGGTGAAATATTTTGCCATTCGTCCAGTAAAGCATATTTTAGGGTGTCTGTGCTAGTTATGTTTCTCTTTCGTATTTCTCGATCCAGATGTTCCCATAAATATTCAATGGAATTAAGTTTCGGTGATTGTGGGGAGTGATCCAATCGTTTAGGTGCATGATAAAGCAAATATTTCTTAACTATTTTGGCCGTATGTTTGGGATCGTTGTTTTGTTGAAATACCCACGTACGATCCAACCCCAATTTTTCCACACTAGGACCCAAATTATCTTTCAATATGTTTAGGTATCCTATTGTATTATCAATGAATACCAATCTGCCAACTTCACTTGCCGCCATACAGCCCCACACCATCACCGAACCACCACCGTGTTTCACTGTCGATACAGTGTTTTTATCTTCGAACTCCTGATTTTTACTCTCCATATCCTAGTCGGCGCTTTCTTCCCAAAAATTTCGAACTTACTTTCATCACTAAATAAGACGTTTTTCCAAAATGAATTATGATGATATCCGTACTTTTTGGAAAAATCAAGGCGCTGCTGTTGGTTAGGTTTGTATACACCGGCGGTCACGAAAACCGCACCACCCCTAAGCAGTAATGAAATTAGAAGATATGTATTTAGTTTTGTGCAAAGCCTGTAGGATCAGTTGCTTTACTTATGGGTTTGACTATACATATCACCTTTTTGAGAAAAATATTTCCTACCTGTGTGCATTTTTTCAGAATATACTGAATGTTTTCAACAACTAGGTCAATTTGCATGCAATTTGGAATTTCCTACAGTAAAAAGTAAAAAATTCTAATTCAGGTCTTATTGACTTATTACTTTATTATTCTAATAATAAAGTATTGTGATCGACACAAGAAAAAAAAAACTTTGCTACCCTGAAATTTTTTTTTTCGCGTTTCATGACTAAATTAGCCTAAAAATGCAAAAAAAAAAAATCCGTCTGTCTGTACGCCGTACGCCGACGTGCACGCTCAGCGCACATTAACTCCCAAACCCTTCAAGATAGAAAGTTCATTTTTGGAGGGATTATAGGTAGTTGCGGATCTCAGGCGGATACCCATTTTGGGTGGTGTACGAGTTCAGGGGGAGGCAGGGGGAGCGCTTAAACCGAAAAATACGAATTCAAATATCTCAACCATGGTTACAGCTAGGAAACTAAAAATCAACATACATATAGAGGAGTTTGTAGGACAACTTTTAAAAATAAGTTAATTTTTTTATCCATTGGGGTGCGAAAAGGGGGGGCTAAGAACCAATTGTCGGCCGAATTTTTTTTTCAAATGATTATATCTTCGAAAGTACTTCCTATAAAAAATTGATATTTTAAGACCATTAAGATAGCATACGGATGTGCTAGAATCAGTTTAGATAGAAGCTAATTATTGTAAGGGGAAGGGTCAGGGGGCTGCAAAGAAAAACACTTAAAAATTAATATCTCGACTATCTCCTAAGCTATGTAATTGAAACTTGAAACGTGTACTAAGCTTTATTAGCATAATATAAAAAAATACAACATGTGGACATAATAGTAGTGGGGGGAAATGGGGGGCATTTCAAAAATGGCGCACTTTCCAAAACTACAAATCACCAAAACTCAAAATTGAATACAGATATCAAATCAAAAATTTGTCAGATTGTAGAGCTATATAGTCTTTAATTTTGGTAAAAAATTTAAGCTGGGGGGTGTAAGGGGAGGGAGGTGGAAAGCGAAAATGTTGAAAATTTTGAGTGATTTTTTTATGGCTCTCGTAAAAGATACAAAGTTTAAATTTTGCACGTCGACATATCTATTTAATGTACACAGAAAAAAAATAATAATTTGTTCCAAAATTGTTATGCACCGAAGTGGAGGTCTAACGTGCACAAAGTGTTTCATGTGCAATGAAAAAAACATATAAACTGAAAATTTTTGAATGAAATTTTTAGGTAGAAACTTGAAAATTTGCGAAATGCATTTAAAAAAAATTTGTAAGAGTTTGAAATATTAACTGGTTGAATATCTTTAAAACTTCTACCCCCTCCCATACAAAATTATTTTTTCGACCATTTTTAAGAAATCAATTATCACCTAACTATTACATGCTATCAATTTGGAATTATGCACAACAACTTACAAAAATAGTTGAAATAAAATTACGTTAAAAGTTTTGAAATCGCACTTGCCCTTCTACCCCCTCCCACACAAAAGTATGATTTCGACCAATTTCATTAAATCAACTAATAACTAACAAATTAAAAGCTACAAACTTGAAATTTTGTACAAGCACCTTACAAAAGAAACGAAATAAAACTGTATCACAAATTTTACGATTCCTCTACCTCCTCTACCCCCTCCCATACAAATGTTTGGTTTCGTGAATTTGAAATACACCGAATCCCATGAAAATTCTATGCAACTTCGTCTATGAAACTGACATTCTATACAAAGAATATTGGATTTGGTTCAAGCAATCACTTAAAAAACTATTTACATCCACCTACCCTTACTATCACCCTCCCCCCTCCCTTCATGAAAACTCAAACTTGTATAAATAAAGGAATGAAATATGGAGCATTTCCGGAAAGTGTTAAATTGAGAACTGCCCTGCTCAAGAAGCTCCTTTCACTTAGTCTTCCCTAACCACGCTAACCTGCATATTGACTTTCTACGCATGAGCATTTTGTCCCAAAAATAATAAAGTTTCGCCCGACTTGTTGGCAGTTTATTTTATTTAAAACTGATTACATAATGATCTTAGTCATAAGAAATGTTTTGGTAATTTTTAATACCTCGTCTCGCCCCCCTTCGCTTTTATAACCTCACTTACTCTAGAAGGCATCGAATCAGCAAGGACTTCGAGAATTTCGACTGAAATGTCTTCAGTTCATACTCGATCCAACGTCCTAATTAATTCCGCCTTATTTGCTGGCCTTTGGGCTCCCACTTTCCGCTTTAAAATTGCCATAGGTGTTCAATCGAATTTAAATCCGGAGAATTTCCTGGCCATTCTAACCGCTTTAATCCGAGGTTCGGAAAGACTTCATGCCATTGTAAAAAAAAAACAGGAAGTTAATAAATTTAATTTGTTCTTAAAAAGAGACGGTGAAACCTCAAATTTTAATCCGTTTTTGACTCTAAACTTACCGATTTAGCTCTGTAGCAAGGCGCAGAGTCATCCTGAAAGATGACGTCATCAGTGTAGCCTAGATGCTCCTCAACTGCTGGCAACAAAATTGTGTTTAACACATCCGCATACTTTTTGGCATTCATTGTGCCTTCAATGAAGTGTAGTGGTCCTTTTGTGAAAAAGGAGAAGCATCCCCAGACCATCTGGCTTGGCGCATTCTTCTGCGTCGCGATAGTGCAGCCACCGCTGTATTCTTCTCCACTTTTTCTTCAAACATACGGCCGATTATCTGCACACAGCAAGTTAAACTTGCTTTCGTCAGACCAAACGATGTTTCACCAGTCATCAGTCGTCGAGGTTCCATGCCGTTTTGCCCATTCCAAGCGAGCCAGATTCATTTGTTGGGTCAGAAGTGGCTTTTTCGCAGGTCGACGTCCGTACAAGCTGGCTTCTCTGAGTCTTCTACGGACGGTTTCCAAGCTCAATTGTACGCCGGGATGGGTAATAATTTCGTTTCTAATCATTGGAGCACTTTTGAAGCGGTCCTTCAGGCTTATCCGTCGAATCGTCGCATCTACCCTGCTGGTAATCTTCCTCTTGCGACCAGACCCTTTGGACCGTTCCAGAGGGTACAAATTTTCTTTTTTCTGCAAAAGGCGTACAATTGTAGAATGGCTATATCCTATTTTATGAGCCATAACGCGAGAAGATAGTCCTTCCTCTGCCAAAGCAAAAATTTTTACCTTTTCGTCGCGCGACAACTGCTTATAATTAGCACTCATACTGCACTTTTCACTGATTAAACCCTGTGGATTTAAAAACACTGAACTAAGTATTCCAATTGGCACCCTTTTATACTTAAAATCTAACGAACCTTTCAGATACAGGTAGTATATTTTATTGCCACACTCGACCCCGAACATATTTAGGTAGATTTCACGACTAGGTAGGTGGTGGGTATGAATGGCTTCTTTCTCGGAACCCTTACAAATAGACCATTGTTATGCAATGCCCGTCTGATTGTGCTGGCGCTTACTTTGCGTCCTGATGACCTTGAGAGGTCTTCCACTACTTTCACGGCGCTCGTTTTCGGATCCTGTCTAATGGTTCTTACAAACTGGCGTGTTTCCTTTCACTGAGCCGCTTTGGTCTACTAGCACCTGTCTGATCTTCTAACTTACCGAAGATCTCAAACTTGTTAATAATTTTTTTGACTGACGGTGTTATGGCTTCTATCAATAATTGAAGCTATTTCTCGCAACGATTTCCTAACTTTCATAAATTTTATGACAAGTTCTCGAAGAAGTTTGCCTGCCCATTTTCATCAAATTAAATGTAAAATAACTTGTTTATACTTCTTACACTCTAATCAGCACAAATGAAGGGCAGGGAGTAACTTAATACTTTATTTTGACGCTAGAAAAAGGGACTATTTTTTGTTTTTCCTACATATTTTTTGTTGTTGTAAACTTACTGCAAGTGTCGATTAGCTATATAAAAGATACTTGATGAGAACTTAAATAATCATCAAAAACTTGATGAAGTTCAGCATGGTGGTTGAAATTTAAGTAGAATGCATATAGGAATGAAGTGTACACTTTATTTTGACGCTCACTGTATATGTTGTATGCGCCTATTTCATAGTAAAGAATCTTGCGCATCATAATTTCGTGAGAAACACCACTCTAATCGATATTTATACAATTTTACTAAAGCCTTATACAAAATATGATATTACAATTGAATTACATCGATTATAAATCAAACTCTTCTGTACGTTGTATCGAATGTTACAAAACAATTCGAAATCGACAAGTATTATATTCCACATAAAGATGCCATATCGTAAATAACTACGAACCCATTAATAACTGCCCGGGCATCTCTGCAAAGGCTCTCGACTATCATTTCACAATCCGATTAAAGGCCAAGAAATCAAGAAGTGTGGAGATAATTATACAAATCGTATTGCAATTACATGGAGGCTGAACACTTAAAAACCATTCGCTCATTGATTGGCTACAGTCTGGTTTTTGCGTCGTCGGATTCAATGAATCCCAGCATTGTGTCCAGATCCGGTCGATTCGTGCGATCTGAACTGAGTTGCGATCACTCTATAAGCAACGACAAAACTCGAAGCCAAGTTTAACTGGTTAACCGGCGCAGAGTTATACAGGTAAAAATGGTAAATCGCTTCATGTAAGGTAAACAAACAACCGGCAGTAAACTCCTCCTCTTGGTAGTTCGACAGGCGGCAGCCGAAGCGTTTCACCCGCTCCCGCTCCACCACTCCATGATGACAGTCCGTGGTTAGTGAAGGAAGGCGTGCGCTTCTAAACTTTTTGTTTGCGTGACTTGATGGCTTCTGATGTTAAAATCGCTTAACATAATTTTCAGTCAATAGTTCACTAAGCTATTTATGGCTGCGCTATACCGCGGCGGAACATAGCCCATGAAAATGACGGGCGAATACCGGCAGTAGGCGACTGCCAAACTATCAACCTCATCAGTGGAATATTTAATTTCGCGGATGCATAGCCCAATATTTGACTCTTTGCGATATCTCAAGACGAAGCATATACGGGCAGACAAAGTAATTGAGATCACGATTATTCGGGGAGCAACTCACTGTGTTATGGATTCGATTGTGCATTTTATTAACCATAAATTTGCAAAGCGGGATAGACCCGGCTCCACGGAAGACCAATAGATGGCTGGTTCCACGTCATTGCTTCTGATACTATTGCTCAGGAGGCACATTAAGGTTGAAGTACACGATCCGGTCGGTCTATCAGACGACTAGCGAACTAAACCTTACGGCGAGTAGTTGGGTCGATAATGGTAGTGCACATTTGTTACAACCATCATGACGTTCAGGCAAAGTGCCTCAATTTGTTTGTAAAGTTTGTTACGATCGTTAAAGTTCACAAACGACAAGGTACGGATGGCAACCGATTTAGAATTCAGGTCGCCACGATCGATTCCACAAAATGTCGTGATTTGTTCAGGAGTCGTTCGTTTCGAATATTTAGCAATTCGGAATTTTCTTAAGATCAATTAGCATTGGTGAAGTAAGGTATAGGTGTATTGTCTGTTTTGTATTATGAAGTTATCGTTTTTTTTTTCTGTTTTTGTTAGATAAAGAACCAATAAGAATAGTGAAGAGTTACTTGATTAATTGAGAAAAAATTAAATAATGAAACCATTGGTTACGATTTGAAAGGATAACCGGATTAAATAAATCGGTGAGAAGAACAACAATACTAGTCCGAAGTTCACGATTTGTAGAATCAAGTTTTATGTAAGTTTCAAAGTTCTATAGGGTACAATGCCAATTATCTTTGATTGTGCCTCTCCCCAGTCCTCTCCTGTTTTCACTTGATACATCATTTTAAAAGGGTTGTATGTGCTATAAAATTTAAATAAAACTCTTGGACAACTATTGTTTTTTCAGTGAACCACTTTTATTTTTTATTAGGGTTGGTATGCATGTATGTTTGTTTATCTTCGCCAAAGGATGTACAAAAATGTTTTTTATAATTTTCAACAATTCAGAGTTCAGTACAAATGACTATACAGTACCTTGCTAAATTATTAGACCCATTGTCAACAAATCATTCGTTTTACTTAGCATAAGATATCTTACAACTAATTACTTTATTTTAATAATAAAGTATTGTGGTCGACTTGAAAAAAAAAAAATTGCTACCCTGAAATTTTGTTTTTTCGCGTTTCATGACTAAAATATCCTAAAAATGCAAAAAAAAAAAAAATTCGTCTGTACACCGTCCGCCGGTGTGTACGCTCAGTGCACATTACCTCCCAAACCCTTCAAGATAGAAAGTTCATTTTTGGAGGGTTTATAGATAGTTGCGGATCTCAGGCGGACACCCATTTTGGGGTGTGTAAGGGTTCAGGGGGAGGCGAGGGGAGCTCTTAAACCGAAAACTAAGAATTCAAATATCTCAAACATGGTTACAGCTAGGAAGTTAAAAATCGATGTACACTGGTGGTCAAAATAATAAATACACCCCTAAGTTTCTTGTAAAACATCTATTTGTTCAGCTGGCAATGCTTTTCAAGTGACGTAATCAACTGTAATGAACCATTAGATTGGGAAGCCATTGTTTTAAGTAGCAAGCCTGTTCATATGCTTTATGCGGACATGTCAATTTGAATTTGATAGTCAAAGGACCACTTTCACATTGGACAAAATAATAAATACAGTGTTTTTAAATAAGTACTTTCGGGCTACTTTTTAATTTTTTTTTCCAAATTTATTTTCTTTCGAGTACGTTAAGTGAAAACTTTTCTAACAAGTTCAAATTATCTGATTTTGGAATAATTCTTTAGTTTAAACATGGGCCGAAATAAGCACTGCTCTGCAGAAAAGAGGATTGAAATGCAACGCCTAAGGGACGGCTACTCTCTTCGACACATTGCACAAATTTCTCACTGCTCTTTGGGAATGGTCCAGAATGCCATAAAGGAGAAGAATGATAAAGAAAATCGCGGCCGACCACAGAAAACCACTCCATCATTGGATCGAAAAACTGTACACGTCTCTAAAAGGAACCCTTTCGCGTCTTAGGTCGTGATTTTGCGGGAAACAAATGCTAAAGTCAGTGCTAGAACAATTCGTAGAAGATTATTGGACGCAGACTTATCAGCCAGATCACCAAGAAAAGTGCCTCTCCTAAGTAAAAAAAAAACATACGCAAGCAACTAAATTTTGCAGGGGCCCATTTAAATTGGAGCGGAGAAGAAGGCACGAGAATATGACGAAAATGTAATTTTACCTTTTATGATCACGTGAATCACATTGCTGGTAAAGCTAACGCTATCCTCGGTTTTGGTAGGAGACAATCGAAAGAATTTAATGATTTCTTTACAACGAAAATGTTATATTGTGCATTCGTCCGATCTATCCTAGAATATGCTAGTCCTATCTGGTCGCCATTTTATTCCATTCACATAGATAGGATCGAAGCAGATCAGTGCCGGTTCTTAAGGTTTGTTCTTCAGGGACTTCCCTGGTCCGATCCACTTAGGTTACCGCCATATCGTCCCTACCATGTCAAACTATCGAATGTGAAAAAGTTGTTTTTTCATATTCAATACCCTGCTCTTGCATTGGGGACGATTCGCCTTGTGGCAAAACCTCGAATCTGTAGCCCCTAAAGGAACGCTGGAAATGACATTTCCACAGATTCGAGATGCCACAAGGCGAATCGTCCCCAATGCAAGAGCAGGGTATTGAATATGAAAAAACGACTTTTTCACATTCGATAGTTTGACATGGTAGGGACGATATGCTGACCGTTTAAATGTGCTGTCTATAGATTCCCTTGAGAAAAGGCGGATCCATGCCAGAGTTGTTTTTGGTTTTAAAGTTATTTCAGGTATAATTGACTCTGACAAATTGCTGTCTATGATTAATTTCAACGTTCCATGTCGTCCTTTGCGAAATTATGTGCTTTGTAGAATTCCACAGCATCGCACGAACTACGGGTTTTATGAACCAGTTTCATACATATTAAGAGATTTCAATAGCTTCTTCTCGCAATTGAATTTTCACATGAGTGTCCCACAAGTAAAAAATCAGCTTTCTTGATGTTAATTATGTTTAATTATGTTTTATTATTTAAAAAGTTTAAATTTTTGTGTATTTAATTCTTTTTTATTTTTTTATTGTTTCCAACTTTATGTACAATATACATATGTAGTAATCAATTCTTTGATGAAATAAATTATTATTATTATTATTAAATATTCTCTGGAGTGACGAGTGCAAGTTCAACATCTTCGGATCGGACGGAAATGAATATGTTAGGCGTCCTCCCAACAAACGTTCCAATAGACTGGCTTAACTTACTTAAGGTATTGAAAGCTGAAAAAATAGATGTTTTCCAAAAAACGCAGGCGTGTATTTATTATTTTGACCACCAGTGTATATGTATATATGTTTATTTTCGCCAAAGTATAAATTTTACAAATTTTTTTTTTTTTTTCAATTTTCAACAATCCAGAGTTCAGTACAAATGACTATATAGCTTTTGATACGGAAATTACAAATTTAGAAGTCTCTACATAATATTTTCATTTCAATGTCGGCTGAGGAAAATGACGCTTAAAAATCTCAACTCTCTCAACTTATTAATCTATTTAAAACTAACTTAGCCTATCATTAAATAAAATCTTCTAATTACAGGGAATTCAATAATACTGTTGCGAGCTAGAGGTTCGCCGAGATTTCAAGAAAAACACAATTCGCTTAAAAATAAAGGATAATTTATTTATCCGCACTTTTACTTAATTTGCACTTTAACTTAATTTACACTATATGGCAATACCGCCGATATTGTTCTTTCGCTTCTTACACCGGTTGGTGTTGCCAGATCTATAACAATACATTATCTATCAGGCCAATTCTAAATTACGTTGAAACTTCATTGCTAGAGGTTCAACTTTATAACTAATTTTATCAACTTTGGCTAATTTATTAGAGTTTAATTCAATTTGCATTTTATCTAAAAAAAAAATTTTTTTATTGAACAAAAAGTCGTCTAAACTATAGAGCATTAAAATAGTATAAAATTATTATACGAGGGTGAATCAAATATAAACCGGAATAATTCTTGTACCGATAATGAGGTGAACAGAGGTGCGTGGCGTCTGAGTTTCACTGGCGGGGGTGCCTAGAGGACTTTGCACCGCTATAGAACGTCACATTACCACGTGTTCATTAACTATCGCGATGTCTGAGAAGTTCCGTCGTCCGATGCGCAACGAATTATAGCTAAATTTCTTACGAAAGAAGGCGTAAAACATCAGAAATTTTGAGAAGACTTCAGACACAGTTTGAGAATATGCAATGCACATAAATTTAAAAATTTACTACACTAAAATTTTGTTTTTTTCACGTTTCATGACTAAATTAGCCTAAAAATGCAAAAACACAAATCCGTCCTGCCGTACGCCGTACATATGGACTCAAATCTCCGAGACCGTTAAAGGTAGAATGTTCGTTTTTGGGTGGATTGTTGATTGGTGGGTGTAAGGAGGAAGGGGAGGCAGGGGAAGGGAAAGAATCAAAAACTACACTTTCTAATATCTCCACCACGAATGCAGATAGGAAGTTGAAAATCCTAGAGACATAGAGAGGTTTGTGGGACAAACTTTAAAGATAAATTAATTTTTGTTTATCCATTGGCGTCCGAAAAGGGGGGGGGGCTAAAAACAAATTGTCGGCCGAATTTGTTTTTCAAATGATTATACATATCTTCGAAATTTCTTATTGTAAAAAATACATATTTTGGGATCATTAAGATGGCATATTGCACCACCGGAATCAGCTTAGAGAGTGGCTAATTATATTAAAACTGTCAAATCGACTGACTCCAATTCTGATGAACTTGTCGTCACCACTAAAATTGCGTCGCCGCCTAAGCATGCTGCTAGCACCAATTTTGCTTCAAGTTCTGTTGCTAGACCACCGGTATCGACTCACGCTCTGTCAGCTGCTCCTTTGGATCGCTGGGTATATGTCTACAGATGCCATGAAGAGATCTCAGTTGAGTGTATTCTAAACTACGCTCGAACTAAACTTGATCTACCTACGAAAACTTTTCCGGCCTTCAAACTAACACGCAAAGATGTAAATTAGGAACGCCTTAACGTCTCTTTCAAAATCAAAGTTGCGGACTGTTTTTACAAGCAACTTACTTCTAAGAATTTTTGGCCAGAGACTTCACTCCGAAGAATTCAATTTTTCCGCCAGCTCCTCTAGCATCGGCAAGTTCTTAGCTGCTACTAAGTCAAATTTTAAAACTAATAATTCTTCAAACATCAATATTTCGTATCAAAATGTGCGTGGTCTAAAAACCAAGCTGCAGGATTTCTGGTCTTCAGTTTATGTAGATGCGCCCGACCTATTTTGTGTTTCGGAAACTTGGTTAAATGCTTCCCTTAGTAACTCGGAATTGGTTCCTGATAACTATACTCTCTTTAGATGTGATCGCGATTTGGCAAGATCTGATAAGGAGGATGGTGGTGGAGTTATGGTTAGTGCCAACACCCGGTTTACTTGTTATTCCTGCCCTGGCCTCGCACATTCCCAATTGAAAACATTGTGGTTAAAGTCTGTTTGTCCTCGTCACATTCACTCTACCTGTGCTGCGTATACATCCCTTGTCAAACCGAGCTCTCTGTTTATGAAAATTTCGTTGACCTATTTTCAAATTTCAAGCATAGTTACCTTGCGCTATGATCAGTCGCACCCCTCGGGTACGTGGGGACGGTAGACCCCAAAAGTAGTTACAGGAATCGCCCAAGCTTTCTGGACCAACACTTTCTTCCCTGCGAGATAGGTTGCAGAGCTGACGGACCATACGGTCTGTTCAACTTTATCCCCCCTATCGTTGTAAGTTTCGGAGCCGGTGATTTTAGTATGATTAAATTGATAAATCAATTTAATATTCAACATCGACTTAGTCCCCCCTACTTGAGTATGATAGGCGGAGTTGACGGACCATTCAACTTTATCCCCCCACCTAAATGGGTTACGGAGCTGACGGTCCATCAAATTTATCCTTCTATCATTGTAGGATCGGAGCCGATGCCAATAGTATGATTGAACTAGGTTCAATATACAAGACATCGGCTTTATCCGTTCTACTGTTTGTCGTGTTTCGGAGCCAGTGAATATAGTGTAATAAGCCCTCTTTCAAAAGAAGGCTCAATACACCACTTGCTCCCCCCAGTTGGAAAGTTTCGGAGCCGACAGCAAGCTGCCGACTTGCTCCCCCCTATCCATTGCACTTCAATAGCATCAGTGTGCCGGCTTTATCAACATCAGTTATTTTCATCTGTTGTTCGGACTTCCACTAATATCAACTTTGCCAATCATACGTAAAACTTGCTACTTTGCATCAGCGTTTCGATACTAGTTATCCTCGATTGCCTCTGTTTACAACCATTTGTGCTACTATATTATTTCGACATTTGAACGTCAGCAACGTCGTGGCTACTTAGCGATCTGCTCTTCGCACACTTGATCTTCGATTCATCAATTTAATATCTTCACCTTAACTCATTTTATGCACACGGTTATCTATGATAGGTTTCAAAGAAGATACAATGTGTGCAGGCTCACGCTAGTATCGACCTTGTCCCCATCATTAGATCTCAACTTTATCAACAGATTTCAACATCATGGCTACTTTGCATTCAGCTTTTCGCACACTAGTTGTCTTCAAGTTGCATCAGTTTCTGCCTATGTTTTTAACAACCAGTATTGCAGCACGTCAGTCAACGTCGTAGCCCGGCCCTGACAGGGCGTCACTTCGGACCTTCCGGTTGTTACTTTCCTCGCATTTTTCAAGCACACTTTTAACGCATATTTTAGCTCCATGATTTTGCACATTCTCGCGCATTTATTCCCATTTATTCTTCATTCATACATCCTTTCACAGCCCATTTGCTTTCCATCATATCAACACATACACACTCGTTGTGCTCGGATTTTGCTTCTTTTGGTCTTCAGCGACACCTCGCAGAGCCAGTCCAGCCACTAGTTGGCATCAGTTTCAGCAATCAGTGGGTTGCGGAGCCGGTGAAATATATTGCAATAAGTTCAAGTTCAAGTTTGAACTCAAGGCTGATAGGTTGAAAGGTTTCAAGGCCGACACAATGCGTCCTGTGCCGCTAGTATGCGACTTTGTCCCCTATCTGTAGACCTCTTAGCGCTATCCAGCCTGCACTACGGGGAGGTGGGTCTACTTCGCACGCCCTTAACTAGGACAATAACAATCAAGTTGAATTTAATGCTTCTAAAACCCAGTGTTGCCTTGCGTCCCACAAACATGATTCTCCAAGTGTTAAGATGTCAGGTATTTATATCACAGATAACTTATCTTGTAACGTTCATGTATTTAACATCGCCAAGGAAGCATTGAAATGTTCGCGTTAGCTAAAACGCTGACTTAGTTTCACAAAGCCATTTAAGGTGATCTTACCTGATCGTCAAGACTGGGTGTCCAATAAGCCTACTGCAATGGCAACTCGGGCTTTGTCCTTCTGACTTTCAGGTTCCGTAACATTGTCATTATTTATTGTGGAAGAGTTGTTAGCCCTTCGCACAACCCTCTATCTGCGAAAATTTTATTTTTGTAGATTCAAGTGTACAAGGTATACCCAAGCAGGCAGTGTTCTGGAATTATACGTCGATCGGAATTTGAACTCACGACATTCGCATTATAGACCAACACACTACCCACTAGGCTACATCCTAACTAGTCTAATAGGCAAAACAATCTTCAGTCATCTGATACACAGATGGTTCTAAAATAGGAAAGGAGGAAGGTGCTGGAGTATTTGCATGCATGTGTTCTGTACTGTTTTCCAAGCTGAAATGCATGTAATTATTCGGGAGAATATAAACAGAGCATTCAATAATCAGGACATTTACATTTTCTCTGGCAGTAGGGCGACAATCCTAACTTTACGCATCTCAAATACGATCAAAGCTCGTCTGGGATTGCTATGATAATGTGCAAGTTTCATTCCTTAGCCAGGAATAGATCCAAATCTGATTTTGCAGGTCCTCTTTCATTTGCTGGATACCATTCAGTACTGCATAAGTGAATATCCAAATGTGGCTTGAATTACAGTGTGCCCTTTACTGGGACATGGTACCAGGCAACAAGCATGCTAAGTCTTTTATGCCAAAACATACAGTCAAAAGAGTCTCTGAATATCGCCAGTTAAACAGAAATCAGACTAGACTCTTGGTAGGTGTCCTAACAGAACAAAAGATCTGCAAAGAATTACACTGTCAGAGGACAATCGCTGCAGAATGTGCATTGGAGTTCGAATCACGAGAGCATATTCTCCTCCTTCTTCTTTTCAGTCAATGATTCATGAACCTAAGTGAATTTTTCACTATTTTTCTACGTGATATCCTAAGCTCGATCAATAGCACGGGACTTGATGAGGACATCACAATAGGCCCATCGGTAGCCGCAGTGATAGAGAAACCCAAACCTGCCCCACCGTGAAATGTGCTTCGGCATAAAAGAGTAACCCCTTTAGTTCCAATTTCACATAAAAAACAAATTTTTTTTTTACAGAATCACCTGTGGCATATGCGATTTCGACCTTTATGTGCAAAGCACAAACACAGTCATGGAGGGAAGGAATGGGATTAGGAAGGTAGAGGAAGAGGAGTGAGAACGATCGTAACGAGTGGAGAAGTTGGTATATTTTTCAGTTGTACTGGCGATATTGACAAATATTTGCAGATGTTATTGGGGACTGAATGGTAGAAAGCGAACAGAAACCATCTCAAAACAAATATTCTATGTCTTTCCACCTCACTTGTCTATGACCGTAATGCTAGAGCTTCATCACAAGGAGTGCGGTGTGTATTGTCTCGAACCTACCTCTAATCATTCTGTGAAATTTTGGGATTTACTTTAAAACCATGGGTTTTAGGAAGACACAATATTCAGCAATTCAAGTGAAAGCCACTTTGGTCTAATTAGAATATAATTTCATTTATATGGATTTCTCCAACGACGAATCTTGGAGCACAACTGGACAGACTAAAATAGGCATTGGGATTCAAGGGCGGAAGTGGCAATGGATCGATCACACTCAGAGCAAACCAGAGCGAAACATCGCCAAACAAACTTTGGATTTTAATCTTCAAGGAAGACGTCGGGTTTGATGCCAGAGGAATTAACAGGTCCTGGCGACAACTAAAAATGAGAACTACTTCTGTATTTTTTTCCTATAGGGGATCTTAACAGGAAGTCTGTGAAGTTTGTGCAGTAATAAAAATTTAAAATTAAACATCTTGGTTAAAAAAGAACAGTTTTTCCACATTATTGGTGACGCAAAAGTCTAGTATAGTAGCCCTTCCTTACATCCCTTTAAATATTAAGTCTTTGATATATTTAATGCGTAAAACATGACCAAAAACGGAAATATATCGCTGGCATGTAACGCATCAGCATAGCAGCTCATCTTCAAAAATCCATTTGAAATATTTTTATTCAATAAAATCCCTATAATTAATATTTCAAACGCCCACGTAAGACACACCTTCCATGCCAAATCGACTCTTCCTTATTCCTCGCCCGTGAAAAACATTTTTTCACCGGATTTAACCGATAAATTTCCTTCCAAGACAATTTCTCCATCGCTATATTTGATTTATATCTGCGCGAAAGATACTTACCAAGTGTACAGGGAACAGATAATCGTTCCTCCCGCGACTACTGCCACGGTTAGGTCGCCAGAGTAAAGTTAAGTACCATCAGGCTTGTCAGCCCAGTACAACCTTCAGTAAGCCAGGCTGGCAGGCAGGCATCTCCTAGTGCTTTTCTTCGAACACTAGAGAGACAGATTTTCATGGTTTGACTTTCATGTCTTGAATTATTTGATAGCGATGCTATTGCTGGCCGGATTAGTCTCGAGATCTTCTCCACTCGGTTCAAGCCCGCGAAAGAGTCCACTCTCGGCATGCATGTATGTCGCAATTAACATGCAATCTGCATAAACATTGTTATCACATTTTCCATCGTTAGACCGGGCAGTATGTTGCGATGCTGTGGCTTTGAGCCGAGGCTGCTGCGCCTTGCATCTTCGAGGCATACCGTCAAAGTATCTATTCGCTTATTCGCAACCATTTTAATAAAGTCACTTGCTCACCACTATGATTTTATCCCGTATTTTGTCCGCTTTTTTCCATAGTTTTTCGTTATTTTATGGGCGCTGTTTGGTTGTCATCATCATCGCCATCATGAGTCCGACTATCGTTTTGCGGAAAAAATAATATAAGGAACGACCTCAACACGAATTTATAATTTCATATGAGCATCTGAGCCGTACGTGAAACATGTTCGCGGAAGATAATCTTTTCGCGAAACATCATTCGAAGGGTTCGGTCGGTAATTCCGAACGGATCGAAAGGATCTTCTTCTGCACTGGGCAGAAACTTGGCGACTTGAACGACAACCATAACTCATCTTCGTGGACGACGACCAAGTATTAGTTGTTCGCGAGAAGCTTGAATTCAGTTCCCCAATACACACTGCTGGCTGGCTCCCTTTACTTCTTATTACGAAACGCGCTGGGAAATTTTTAATCAAATCAAAGCGTTTCGAGCGAACATGATCGAAACGACGATCCCCGGCATTCGTGGATGTTCAACGGATTACCGCGATATGTACGGCCTTCCTACATACTTACATGCGGCCGGTCATGCTCATCTTCTCATAATGCAAAAGGATCACGAAGAAGCGCCAAAGGATTGCGAGACGCCAGCCGCCCTAAGTATGTGCCAGCACAGCATTGGCAAAACATTTTCGCCCGATTCATTGCCGTATACGTGAGCTGATGCCATATCAATAATTTCACTGATTTATGGCGCTTAAAACGCGTGAACGGCAACATTAATAATTCCCTTTCAATTTTATTGTGCATAAATTTCATTAATTTATACTTTTGTTGATATTTTGTATCTTTTATTTTAGCATATATATATGAGTGCAGCCTCAGATATAGGGGAGAGAGAGAAAAAAAGGAAGATGTGCACGTACTTTTTTTTCCCGCTCCTCTTAAAAGTTAAATTATTGCGCGATGAATTCGCCAGGCTGCCCGTCGTGGTTTGCGCACAATTTTGTGCTGTTGTAATATGCGTTGTGTTAATCCTCGCTCTGCTAAGACCAAGTTTTTAAATCAATCCTTCGAAAGCGACTGCGTCTAGCGATCTCTGTGTTTTCTCCGTGTCTTTTTTTCCGTACATTTTTAAGCAGATCGTCTGTGTTGCATTTATGGACATGCAGTTAATTATGAGCCCCTGTAGATATCCCTCTGATGCCAGATTACATGATTTATGTTATGAAGTGTAAAGGTAAACTGAATGACATTGGTCGCGCCAATGATGAGGGAAAGGTTAAGCGATGTGTTTCTTATAAAGCACTCATACCTTCATATATGAATTAAATTTTGAAAAAGTTTATTTTAGATTTTCGGAAAAATGTACCCAATTGTCGAGATTTGAATGATTTAATTTCCAACCGAAATACATTTTACGCACCGTAATCACACAAACTCCTTTCACAAAGCTAATAATCGATGATCATTTACAATAAAAGTGCAAATCGACGATGTAAAACAAATTGCCAGTACAAAACGCGAACCAACCATTAATCAAAGTCGAGATTTCCCATAGGAAGTTGATTAACTCTTCGTGGTAAGTCCATACCCTTCATGTATCGGACATAATACTCGCTACCATCATTTAATTTAAATTTCTTTTACTTGCATTTAATAATATTAATCACTTAATATTCCATTAAAACACCTTAATATGTCTAAATTGCCGTCAATTTATGAATGGGAAAAAATTCCATCCTGGTGAAACATCTTAAAGAATTATTATCCGCGACTACCTGTAAGGTAAGCATCTGGTGTCGGATACTTGCATACTTGGCCGCTTAATACGGATAATCATAAAGTTTGACGCAAGGTTCAACTCTAGGTCCCGCTTTGTTTGTCGGTAAACGTTTAAGGTGTATCGAAACATCGATGGTGATGTGTGGTGTCGGGTAGAATTTTGCGATGAAAACGTAAAATTTATCACGTATGGAATTACGTGATCAATTTTTAAAAGTTATAATTATAATAATAAAATCACATTAAATCGCATTTTTTTTTTTTTTTTTTCAATATATTTTATTTTTAATACAAAAAGATTGTGTTTAGATTAAAGGCAAAAATAAACGTAATATAATTGATGCTGCAAACAGAGTCGTTGAAAACTCATTAGTTGCTCCCATCATGTTAACATTAATTGCTTTTAAATTGAAACGACGGGAGTTCTACGCTCAACACGGTGATGTCTTGTAGACATCTTACACTAACGTTCATGCAAACAGTATTTCATGCGAAACAGTGTAAAAAATTGAATTGAATTGAAGCAGAGCGAAACGGTGATCTTTCATAACAGAATAACATAAAAACCTATCTAAGGCCTACGAATATCTATAATGCATTCAAACTTCCAAGTTTTTCGTTTTAATTTGTGTTCGGTTCAGAAATACTTGGGTAATATTTCGTGACAGGTGTGTTCACCAATTGAATTGTACAGCAATTATGTCAGCGATTTGTAAGTGTTTTTTTGAAGTGGACAAGTGAGAAAAACTATTGCTGAAGGCTTTTTCCAAGGATGAAGTCGAGAATGATTTATTTCTTAGGTACAAGGAAATAAAATTGAAAAGATTTAATAAACTTATCTAGTATTAAAAATTAATAGATACCGATCTAAACTTTGTAATATTTTTTTTTTTCTAAATTTAATTTTTAGTTGCCTTACTTACGATGGCGCTACGGCCCACATCAGACCTTAGCATCCTGTATCCTACGCCGATTTACTGTCTGCGTCAATAGAATCCTCCGAGCTCTTCCTTGTTTTTCCAACTGGTCTTTGTCCATCGATTTTGCCCTTTAGTTTGCGTTTGGGAACTCTTCCTTCGGCGCGACAGCCCAAATCGGCCCCTGGCCCCCTGAAGTCATCACCTCCAATCATCTTAATCCAATGACTATGTCCTCCAGCTGCTACTTTTTAAGAATGACTTGTCATCTTCATCAACCGAGTCGTATCATCGCTTGCGTGGTTTGCCTACTGGTGTGCTACCACTCGCTTTGCTCTTAAGAGCTGGGGATTCTTCTATCTTCCATTCGGTCTACAACTCACTGCAATTTGCGTAGCTTGATAAACGTTGAAGCTTCTGGCTCATTGCAGAGTTGATGCAGCTCATGGTTGTATCTAATTTGCCATTCCGTTCCTTCCTTCACAGGTTCCAAAATTCTTTGGACCTTTCTTTCGAATGCATTAACTGGCTTTTCGGAAGTTCACGTTAATGTCCACGTCGCAGCCATATTCGTCGTATATTAGTTTTATATACTAGCAACTTATTGCTATTGTGTCCTTTCTTCGAGTTAATTATTGGTAGTAGACGAAGAAGTTTTCCACACTCTCCAAATTATATTCTGCAATTGTTATGTTGCGTCATTACTTTTGTTTTGCCTTCGCTAATCCGCAACCCGACTTCTTTTGCGGTGAAGTCAAGATTAACAAATACCTGCGTAGCACTTGGGAAGGATCTTACGAGGCTGTTTATGTCGTCAGCGTACGCACTAGTTCCGTGAACTTCAATAGTAGTGTCCCACTGGTGTCGAATGGGACTTTTCGGACGACATACTCTAGTGCCAATATAAAATGCAGACCACCTCCTGGTGTCCTAGGGTCTCGAGACTCATTCCGAAAATTCGCTACGCAAAGGCCTAGTACGAAATTTCGCGGTTGGTGCTACACTAGTTCGGGAGCCATATAATTAATTTTTGAGTGGATGCAGCACTTATTACGCTTCACACTCATCATGAAATTCCTGTTAAGATCCCCCATAGGGGCATAAGACAGAAGCAACTCTCTAACACAAGGCTCGATCCTGAGCATCGGCCTTTACCTGTTGCCAGGGCTTGTTTACTCCTCTGCCCTTCTGCTCAACTGCTCGCATTCATGTGCTTCATGCTCGACCAACCCGACGTCTTTCTTGAAAATTATAATCGAGAGCCTGTTTGGCGATGTTTCGCTCTGGTTTCCTCAAAGTGTGACCGATCCACTGGCACTTCCGCCTTTGACTCTCAATGCCTATTTTAGTCTATCCAGTTTTACTTCTAAGTTCGTCGTTGGAGATCACTAGAATATTCCTAAAATGCGTCGGAGACATTGGTACACGAAAGTTTGTAGTTTCTTAGTAAATCGAACGGTCACTTTCCACATAGTAAAACCATATAACAACACGGATTTGACGCATGCGTGAAAAACTCGCAGCTTCGTACGATGGGAGATGTCTCTTAACATCCAGAAAGTGGAAAGGATACCGAAGGCCTGACGAGCTCAATATCCTTTTCGGCTCCGCCGTCCATGCCGACAATACTTCCGAGATAACAAAAATCTTGCACCTCTTCCACATCTTGTCCATTAAGAACAATCGGTGTGCTTGTGTTCGAACCCATGTGCATGTACTTAGTTTTACGCACAGTTATTGTCAATCCCGCCTCTTTGCATTTAGAGTGCAACGAGCGAACTCTAAGTCCGAAGCAAACATTAGATTAGAATATCAGATAAGTATTCCTTCCATCGCCGCAACTGGTGTTTACTCTATTAAGGAGAGTTCCCTTAACATCTCTCATCAGGTGGTTGGCGGTGAAATTTCTGTTCGTCAACTATTTCATGATCTTAAATATTGAACCGGCTTACTTTGGGGATAAGTAAGCCGCAGATTCTGTCTTATTGGCCAGGTCTTCAATGGCCTTTCTCTTGTCGCGTTTAACAGTCGTTTTAAGCTGTATATGAGCATCGCGGTAGTTCTGTCTTAATTCATGTGTTCTTTGATTGACATCGGGTTGAGAAATGATTGCCAGTTTGGCTCTTTCCCAAGTTTGTCCCATGTGTCTTGCGACATCTAGGGTTTCTCACCGCTTTGCACATATCCCACAGATTCTTCAGCACTAGTTAAAAACGTGTTTCTGGTTGCCTCCCAATTGGCGTCCAGTGTGCGCATTTCATGTTCGCCCAATGTGGATGACTTTCCACGTAGAATGGTGGTGTACTCGCGCTTTTAATTGCGGTCTCGGAGTTTATCCACATTAAGCTTGCGCTTCATTTAAAGAATTTCTGGTCGTCGGATAGCTGCTGTGCATAATCTCAAGCAGGCACCCATCAAGTGGTGATCGCTCCCCATGTCAGTTCCACGTTTCGCACATCGAGGAGACATGATCTCCGTCGGCGACTTATAACCAAATGGTAGATCTAGTTCTGAGTAACACCATTAGGCGAAACCCAAGATGTTTTATGGTGAGTCTTGTGTGAAAAAATGGTCCCTCCGATGACCATTTGCCGAGTACTACAAAACTCCGCAAATAATTCGCCTTTTTCGGGTCTCTTAATTCAAGGTCGTGACCCGTCGACCCAAGGGTCACCATGCCTCCCCATGACGTGTTCTAGTTCAGTATTGTCAGAGGCGTTCATATCTCCTGAGATGATAATAATACTACCTCTTAGAACACGCTTAAAGGTGGTATTCAGTTGGCTATAAAACTCCTCTTTGTCACCAGATATTGCGGTATTAGTTGGTGTGTAGCACTGCAGAATTGTGACGTTTCTGACACTGGTCCTGAGCCTAACGACGATAATCCTATCCGAAATTGGTTCCCAGCTGACGAGACTGTTTCTCGCTCTCGGTGTAAGGACTACCGCCACGTCATTTTGGGCTTCACTCTCAGGACCAATGTACAGCATGGTGTTTTCGCTCGGAGTTCTTTTTTCTCCTGATCCTGTCAACCTGACCACACTCAAGATTTGAATGTTATAGTTCTGCATTTCACGGTCGATCACTGATGGGCGGTGCAAGGACCGACTGACTCCAGCTCTTCGTCATTCAATGTTCGAACGTTCCAGAAGCCAACCATAGTCTGTTTTCGAATGCCAAAATTAGTTACCGTAGAATCCGTCCGTACCCGAGGCGCTGTATCCGTTTCTCGTATCAGTTAGGATTTAAGATCACTGGTGAAAAGTTCGTGATCCAGTGAGTGTTCATTTGCCATTATTAGGGCAAGCAGTACTGGCTGTGGGTGAACTCTACTGCTCCCATCCTACGGGGGGATGGATAGCTCATGTCCGTGGAGTCGCTAGTCTCCAAAGATAATTGCAGGAATTGGTGAAACCTCATCGTACAACTACCCCCTAGTGATGTAGTGGGACGAAAAAATTAATTGAAGGTACAGTCACAAACTTGATGTCATTGGGAAGGTCTCTGTAAGCACTTACAGCTTGTAACTTCAAGAAAAAATTAGATATTCGTGGAGAGATCCTGAAAGACTTTCCAATGACACCAAGTTTGTATCGATATCCTCAATTAATTTTTCGTTCCACTACACATGACCCGTTTGGCACCGGATTTGGAAATTCATTTTTCGTCCTTCGTCCTAGTTATACTGCGTTCTATCATTATATACATTTTGTATCCTCGTCGCTTTCCGTTATTATTTTTTGTTCTAGGCCTTTGGGACTATTACTTTTCATTAAATCTACCAGTGAGCGCGCATATGTACCCGTGCAAAGCACATTAGCACTTAAAACGAAAGATTTCCAGATTTTGCAAGATCAGTTTGATCTCAGTTTGGTCTTAGCGAAGACCGAAACGTCACACATAATAAATCAAACAATCGGGAAAACCTTTCGTTTTAATTCAAAACGCACTGTGAAAAAAATTCAACCATCATATTAGCACTATTTAAACTTAGCTAGAGGGTAGCTTAGTGGGCAGCGTGTTGGTCTTCAATGCGAGTTGGTGAGTTCAAATGCCGGTCGACGTGTCTGTGCTTCCTCAATCTGCGGAAATTAAAAATTCGTAGTTAGAGTTAGAGGGCTAACAGCTCTTCCGCAATAAATAATGAAAATGTTCAGGAACCTGAATGTCAGGAGGCCAAGGCCCAGTTTGTACTGTAGTGCCATTGTAGGCGTATACTATATAAACTTAGGAGAATAGTCATGGGACTCACGTTTGGTTGCGATTGATAATTGAGTTGAGTTTATCGTGTCCGTACAAAGTGAAATGTCGTTGCGTGCAAAAATCATGGTAGTTATGTGCTAAAGCTTGTAATTTGAAAATGGCCGCACCTTATTCGTGGCCGGGAAGAGGTTATGAGTCATGATTTGATGTATTCGAATCAATTCTAATATATATGATCGAATGTAAGTAACTGATAAAACTTAAGTCACCGACAATGGTTTAAAGGGCTCCCCATATAAAAACTGTGCACATTAAGTAGATAGGCACATAAGTTTATCAGCGTCAGTGTTTAAATTCTCGCTTGACATCCGGGCGGCCCGAGTTCGATTCCAGATACAGTTTTTTTTACAAATGTTTTTTTGTTTTAATGTGACTGGAGTAAAAATATCATAACTTCAGCAAAGCACGTCAGTAGCTGTGCCCGTGCGATTCAAGGCCAACAATAATTAGTGGTAATTAAGCCCCTATGAGTTTTATATATTCGCCTAGATAAACGGAAATAAAGACCGACCGGTGTTGGAGTACGACTAGTTTCGACATAAGTTCTGTAGTCCGCCATTTAATTTTCGACGGTTTTAAGCGATGTTTATATCAAACGGAAATCCCATGGCAGATATCCTCAAAATAATCATTTCTCAGTAGAACTCACCTGGGATATACCCCAAGAAATAGTCGCAGTCCTCAGGCATACAGACGTCACTTAATATACATAATTTAAAAATCCTAATGATCGCGGTTAATGAATAACTTATCCCAATTATAGGCGATAGTGTCGTAGTGGCAATGCCAAAAGTCACTGTTCCATTTTAGAATTTAATTCAAAATCCAATATCAAATAAGATCAAGAGACAGGTAAAATACTCCATAAAGTCATAAATACTACTCCCATTCCGACCGCTATCCGTACAAATGAATGAGACTATAAAATGTATAAACAAACCATGACGCACGAACGTACCATTGATAATCTTCATTCAAACCGATCGTGTGTGGTCTGAAGACAAAACTGAAAGCTATAGCTACTTCTTCTTCTTCATCATCGTCTTTTCGCCCGCCTTACAGGCAAATGATAATGATTTGCCAATGGAAATTAAAATTGTGAAGTTAATCAGATAATGAGCTGCATCATCGGACGATATTCTGCCGCGCGCAATCTACCCTTCTTTGACGATCTTGAAGAAATTGGTACGGATCTTGGCCAACAGATTAGCCGTAGATTATAATCGTCACACAAATATTCAGTGATAATTGACTCGCAGTGCTTTGGGGCGGAGTTTCCCGTCTCTCGAGACTCGGCAAGATCATTTTGGTCCGCTCTACATCAGCAGCATCTTTTCCATGTTGTCGCCATCCCGAGCGATCTTCACCGATCTTATAAGAAATTGTTCCTCCGAAGGAATCTTGCACTGCATCCTAAACATCGTATTTGCTTTTTTCCATACTTTTTTTTTCGAATTTTCAACTACACTGCGATTAACAAGTGCTGATTACCGATCGCGCCATCAGAAACTGCGAGAATTATTCGCTTGGAAGGAAAATCGATGTGAAGAAATTAAATCGGTTCAGAAAATCACCAGGAGCATGCTAGGTATATAATAGTACTTATAGTTAGTTGGCCGTTTGATCGTGAAGCTTCTGACTTTCAACGCTATATACAACGGGGGGGCCCTCTTCTTCTTCTATAGATCCTCTCCATGGTAGCGCAAGATTTAAGCTGGTACTGTGCGGAGGATGGCGTCCCTTAAACGTTTACTTTATTTGCATGCGTGATTGGCTCGGACTTATGGCTCCAGTCCGCTCTCATGGGGCATGCATGGCAATCGCTTGTTAATTAATTAATTAATTATTTTGTTTGAGATAACGACAAGTGAATAATTGGCTTGAATAATCCAAGTTTTAGGTGGAGAGCATCTTCTTCTGGGCGGCTTATTAGAGCTTTTCTTCTTCTTTTTCTTTCAAAATCGTGAAAATGCATATTTAATCTGAATTCTTTCCCCAATTTCGTTAATTACTGAGATAAGTTTCAAGCGATATTACGCGAGAATAAAGTAGAAATTGAAAGGTGTTAGGTTTGTAATTGAGAATTGGATTTATCTACGGCTGGATAATCATTATTATTTCAGATATAACATAGTTGAAGGTATTTAGGGATCTCAAGTATTCTTAGGTATCTACTTTGAAAGTTTTAAACAATTGTGTAACGTTGAGAATGTTGTCACACCATAAGAGCCTTCTGCTTCCCAGTGTTTGGACGATACATCTAGAGGAACTTCAATGTTTAAGTCTCAGTACCATGTAAGGTGATTACAATATGTTGTGTCATGTCGACAAAATCCGTTGTAAATAAATTACACTGCAATCGAGTAAAGTAGGGTTGTAAGTTGTAACGATGTTGTAAGACTTTTCAGTTTGAAATGCAAAGTATTTGCGGATTTGTAGTGAACTAGAATTTTATATATTTGGGAAAAAAAAGCTGTGATTAGTAATAAATATTGACAGAGAAAAAGAGATGAAATTAAATAGTACGATATGGGATTTAGATGGAGGCTTCCTCAGATAATCGTAGGGCTCGGATAATGCAAATTGTGCTATTAAGTGCTTTTTTTATATCAAGAGTACAAACTGAAGCCCGTCGTTTCCCAATAGATGGCGCCAGCAGTGAATGCTGATCAACAATGGCGGATCAGAAAAATCACATGGTAAACTTCGGCATCTATCAACAATTCCTCATCACTAGATTTGTGAAGTTTTATCGGCGTCATATACTTTTTTGTGCGCGAATATGCCGAAGTTTGATCCAAATAAGCGTCATTTGCACGAAGTTCCACTTTTTGCCTTCAAGTCAAAGAAATCTGCGACTGAAGCGCGTCGAATGACTGCTGAAACTTATGGTGAGAGTGTTAGTAGTAAAAGAACGTGTCGTGGATGGTGTCAACGCTTTCAAATGGTAGATTTCGGCGTGGAAGACAAGGAGCGTCCAGAGCGATACCGGGAATACCGCGGCTATGCATCAACGGCCAAGCCCAACCTCCATGGCTCGAAAATCATGTTGTGTATTTGGTGAGACCAGCCCGGCGTAGTGAATTCTGAGCTGCTGCACGTGAAGTCGCTACAAAAAACAAATACTACGTTGGAGCCGAGCATTTATGGAGAAACGGCCGCAATACGAGGAGAGACACGACAAAGTGATTTTTCTGAACGACAACGCTCGGCCACATGTTGCTCGCGTTGTGTAAACCTACCTGGAAACACTAAAATGCGATATCCTACCCCACCCGCCGTATTCTTCAAACATCGCCCCTTCTGACTACCACCTATTCCGATCGGTGACGCATGACCTGGCTGAGCAGCACTTCAATTCCTACGAAGAAGCCAAAAAATTGGGTCGATTCGTGCATCGATTCAAAAGAAGAGCAGTTTTTTCGACGCGGAATCCGTATGCTGAGAAAGATGGAGAAAGATGGAAAAAACTTGTGGCTAGCAATGTGCATTTGTTTGAATAATAAAACTTTAACCACTTTCCACAATAAAGGCTCGAATTTAAAAAAAAAAAAAAC
The DNA here is from genome assembly GCA_963669355.1 of Chorisops tibialis. Classification (NCBI taxonomy): domain Eukaryota; kingdom Metazoa; phylum Arthropoda; class Insecta; order Diptera; family Stratiomyidae; genus Chorisops; species Chorisops tibialis. Next base: position 250,572,933 of record OY770263.1, on the reverse strand, counting down.
GGTTTACAATTTGTACTCCCAATATAAGGGAAAGTTAATAAAATAAAATTTCGTTATATGAGCAAAATTTTAGCCTCTAAATAATTCTCAGCGCTGACAGCGTTTACGTTTTTGCTCTGTACCAGACATTGTCTTACCTCTCTTTTACAGAATGACTGTGCTCTAGGCGCCTTCGCCCTTTATGTGCAATGCACAAACAAATACATGGATGTAAGGATCTATGGCAGTGGTAGGTAAGGAAGGGGAGTGAAGCTGATATATTTTTCAGTTGAACTGGCTGCAACTGACAAATATTTTCTGATGTTAAGATCGAATAGGCTGAATGATAAAAATTGAGCAGAAACCATCTACTGAGTATGTATCTGTTTTAGAATTGGAACTGTTTCACTTATACATCGTTTGCCTATTTTATTTCGAATAATATTTTTATTGCCAGTAGCAACTGAAAAATCCGTTCTTAAAAAATCATACTGCCTGGAGTGGGAATGAAGCCCACATCCTATTTACTGTGAAGCAAGCACGCTGCCACTACGCCACGGATTCCTAAACACAGAACCACATTTTGTTAGCTTCAATGAGATAAAAATTCTTGGAAAACCAAACAAAAATCCTCTAGGTTCAGAGCTGGTTTAAGTAGGTTTGGGTTTAGTTTGTAGGTGGATGGTTTCCTAGAACCATAATGCACGGCGGCCATCTAGTTGGGCCCATTGTACTCGCCCTATTCATTATGAGACCCCGGTTTAAGAAAATTTGCCGCCCGGTTCATTTCATTGAATAACTTTCCCTGTAGTCGAGAACCCATTTAATGATATTTGGCCTATCATCTCCAAACTATGCTGTAACACATTCGTTGCTACTCGTGCCTCAAAATTTTTACCTACTTAGGGACTCGATCTGCAGTCGAATTTAATCGTCAAGAAGAGACCCAAGACAAACAACTTTACACATACTGGCATAGGTTAGGTACGGTTAGGTTTGTGGAGGGGTAGGACATCAATGTACGTAAACCACCTGTGCGTCCATTGTACGCCTCCGTATTTGTACCATGGTAACTGCAGGTTTTACCTAAATCTTCCAACATGTCCATACAATGGCTCAATTATCTTGAATTGCAGCTGTAACCGGAGAAGGCCTTCAGTGCAGCTTGACTTTACTCCTATATGCAAGGCCAGTTCCACCCCTTTCGCAATAGCCATTACCTCCAATTGGAAGGCCGTGGCATATTCTTGTGGATGCCTGGAGATTTGCAGGTCAATGCTTTCAGAAAAGGTGATGTGATGATGCACTGGCGCTACAGCCCATATCGAGCCATAGCCTCCCGCATACATCTCCTCCAGTTGTCTCGGTCCAACGACCGCGTCCTCCAGTTTGAAAAATCGAGAAGCGATTTTCAGTCTACGTCGACTGAGTCCTGCCATCGCTTTCGTGGCTTCCCCTGCGGTCGATTGCCTTGAGTTTTGCCCTTGAGCACTCATTTTGGAATTCGTTCCTCGTGCATTCGCTCCACGTGGCCAGCCCATTGAAGCTTGCGAAGTTGATCACGATAGATGCTGGTCGGTCGTCAAATAGTCGATACAGCTCATGGTTGTGTCGAAATCGCCAGTCATCTCTTTCCTTAACGGCTCCGTACACCTTTCGAAGCATTTTTCGCTCAAGCGTGTCGATTGAATTCTCCGACACACTCGTCAAGATCACATCCATATAGCAGCACAGGACAAACTAATATCTTGTAAATGCGTAGTTTATGGTTTCGGTAGACCTTCCCTGATTTCATTGTGGGGAGGACCGCATAAAATGCTTTGTTAGCTGTTCGGATTCTTCTTTGAATTTCATGTCGCTTATTGCCGTTCTTTATGAGAAGTGCTCCCAGTTATACGAATTCATCCACCTGGTCGAAGTTGTAATTGCCCATAGTAATATTCTGCCTCACTGGGACAGTCCTTCGTGTCGGGGCTATGTATTTAGTTTTCGCTTGATTGACCCTGAGCCATACTTCATCCGCTTCTGAATCCAACTCCTGGAATACCTCCTTAACATAAAGTATTGATCGGGCCAGAATATCTACGTCGTCTGCGTACGCCATCAACTGTGCGGATTTTACGAGTAGCGTACCTTTGGTGTTGCCTGAAGTTGCCTTCCTCATGACATACTCGAGCACCAAATTGAAGAGCATGGGGGAGAGACCATCTCCTTGTTTGTGACCTGACTCCATTGGGAAGGAAAATCGACGAGAGGTTGGTGCACATTATTCTCAGCATTTTGTTCGCACCTGTTTTACTGAGAATAACTGGTCCGTTATCGATCGACGGGATCTGAAGCCACCTCGATATTCTCCGATGATATTGTTAGCGTATCCACTGAGTCTTCGTTCGATAATTTTCGTTAAAATTTTGTAACACGTAAACAACAATGAAATTCCTCTATAATTTTCGTAACGTACACGAACACCCTTTTTGTATGCAGGACATATTATGCTTTTCCGCCAGTTGCCGGGTAATTTTTCAGTTGTCCAGATTTAAACAAGTAATTTATATATTCAACTGGTGAGCTCGGTTTCACTTTCTTTCAAGAGAGCTCCAGGGAGTCCGTCAATTCCGGGCACCTTGCTCAGTCTTAAATTATGTAGAGCTGTCTCTACTTTGGAGCTTTGTTTGGTTGGAGCAATGAGCAGTTGATCTCCATCTGGATCTTCCGGAATTATAAAAGACTCAGTGATGTCGTTCTATTTAACAATGTTCGGAAGTACTGAACCCATCGTACATTGATTTCGGTAGCGTCGCTTATGATGTTGCCTTTTTCGTCCTTGCAGAGGGTAGTTCGCCATTTGTAACCTTATCTCATTTCTTTCACGGTATTAAATGCTGCACGCTATTTTTCTTCAAGTTTTCGTCCAGTGATTGATTTCGGTAGCGTCGCTTATGATGTTGCCTTTTTCGTCCTTGCAGAGGGTAGTTCGCCATTTGTAACCTTATCTCATTTCTTTCACGGTATTAAATGCTGCACGCTATTTTTCTTCAAGTTTTCGTCCAGTGATGAAATTTTGTTATTGCTCATTTTCCGTTGTTTTCGTCTGCAAATCTTCTTAGCGTCTTGCCTGAGCAGTTGATAGTTGTCCTCTCTAGCTCGTTTTCGTCTTTCGAAAAACAGTCGGTAGGCTTCCTTTTTCTTGGCGATCGCTTCATGGCATTCCTCATCGAATCAATCATTTCGTTTTCTCCGCTCTAAATGTCCTAAACTGCGCGCTGAATAATATCCTTAATGTTCACATTTGGTTAATACTTTCCTCAGGTTCAGCCTGAGATAATACCTCAATATGTGCTTTGCGTTATGTCGTCGTTCAGTTTTTTCACATTGAGCTTCGAAGCCCAGCTCCTTGTTAGCTATGCGACAACGGTATTTAGCTCAAACAATAAAATGGTCCGAGTCACAGTTCGCGCTATGTAGAGTCCTGGCATCTAGAATGCTGGAGGCAGCCCTTTTTTCGATGAGAACGTGGTCAATTTATTGAAGGTGTGCCTATCTGGTGATGCCCGCGTCATTTTGTGAATATTTCTATGCGGGAGGCAGGTGGAGCTTATGTCTAGGTTCTTGCTGTTGGCGAAGTCAATAAGTCTTTGGTCATTGTCGTTCATTTTATTATGGATGCTATGCTCTCCTGTCATGCCCTATGAAACAGTTCGTTGCCAATTTTACCGTTGAAGTCTCCTATTAGAATTTTGGTGTCATTGGAGGGCAACCCATCAAAACTGTTGCCAAATCGGGTATAGAATTCGTCTTTAATGAACGCATTATCTACCACAAAGGCGACAACGAGAGAATTCCTTCCTTTTTGCTGCTGGTGAAAATCGTGTGAGATCTCCATTCGTTAGCTTCGCTTCCGAGCCATTTCGTTTCTTTGAGAGCGAGGATGCTGGTGCTAGAGACATCTCCTGAAGAAGTTCCCGTAGTGCACCCGTTCGATGGAATGAACGCACATTCCAAGATCCAAAAGTATAGTCCATTTTCCGTTGCCGTTTGATCAGTGCAATCCGAGGCTGTAATCCGGGTTCCTGGACACACGAGTTTTTTTCCGGGAAGACGTTGTCAGTGTTTCGCCCAAAACCCAACCTGAAGGGCCAGTCTGGATGGCAGTTCCGATTAGAGGCGCGGAAAACTCGCCTTCACCCTTCTCCGTCTGCTGCCTTAAACAAAACACCCGGTGGTCACCGCGAGGAAGGGTGGTAAGAATCAGTAGCAGAGCTGTTGATGTTATTTACAGTAGGCTTTTCACAGAATTTACGCTACGTCATGTACCAGATCATGATTACGCTCTCTGACCCTTACTACCATTCGACCAGCAAAGATGTGTAACGGTAATGGGTCCACATTGTTGCGAATCCCAAGACGTTAACAGATAATGGGGCTCTTCCAGGTCTGGCAGCACAATTTGCCGGCAGTCAGGAGCGTGGGCGTGGGGAAAACGACCCAGAAGAGCACACCATCCTTGAAGGTGCTGCATAAGAAGGGAATATAGGAAGAGCGAGGGAACCTGTGTAATCGTGCAACTTTGTTTTTTTCTCAGGTTCCGTACGAGTTGCTAAAACAATGGATCAACCGTTACCGTACGGAACCTGGAACCTCGATACTTACAATTTCCTTCCTCCCGGACCAAGACTCACTCCACCTTCAGGAGTCGTTCCGGGATCCTCCTCGCCCCTCTCTACTCCATCTTCCTGGGCTAAATCAATCTACTAGAAACAAAAAGAAAGCCTGACCACACCTGAGAAAATAATAATCAGTACATGCATAAAGACAAAAAATATGTTCTAATTTTATCAAATCTTATTTTTATTAAGCATGCATGAAAAATACGCAAAAAGGTAATACTAGAAAAAAAAATATACTCGGTCGTTGTTGGACATGTGTATGTGGGGGCCCCTCCGTTCTGCTTCGTTGTCTCGTTCCGCTTTCGTCACGCCATTTTTCGCACCATAGTTTTCGATTGATTCGTCGAATTCGTTTATTCTTTGTCCAAAAAAAAATAGCGTTCAATTCTTAAAACTTTTCCCCCAGCACTGATTCCAACCGCACTTTTCCTTTCTTTTTTTCAAGAACGCGTGTTTTAATAATAACTAATAATAATCGTCTTCTGTAGCAGCGGTAAAATTTTCAGTTATTTTTTTTTTTTTTAATACACATACACATTCTTAAAACTTTTCACCAGCACTGATTCCAACCGCACTTTTTCTTTCTTTTTTCAAGAACGCGTGTCCGACGATATCTCGTTTTTACTTTTTCATTTCTTATTAAATTTTTGTCTTATTAAACTTTGAAACACTGTCGTTTTCTAATTTCGTTTCTATCTCCCTTTTTTTTCCAAAAAAAATCCCCGGTTTTTTCCTTTTTTTTTTTTTACATATCCAAAAACTCAAAAAAAAATTCAGCAAAAGAAACGAGTCCCGCGATCGATAGCTTTTCTGTTCGAGCCCTGCTCCTCGACTGTCTCGCATCTCCCACACAAAACAAAACCACCGGCCGTTTTTGAAAAATTGTAATTTTTTTTTTTTTTGTTCGGTCCTGATCTAGGCGAGTCTTGTCCGTCGTGCACCGCGAAAAAATATTTTTTTTTTTTTTTCACTTTTGAATTACAACATGACCAATATAAAATTTAATTTAAAAATTGGCGAAGGGTGCCTCTTTTTTTTTTTTTTTTACATTTGCATTTACATTTATATTTCCCTTCTATATAAAAAAATTTAATTAATACCTTCTCAGGAGGATTTGAAAGGCGTATCGCCACAGATGCCATAACCCATTCCATCTTCCATAATCGAATCATCCGTGGCGTAGTGGACAGCGTGCTTGCTTCACAGTCTATAGGTCGTGGGTTCGATCCCAACTCCAGATAGTGCGATTTTTTTAAGCACGAACATTCAGTTGCTGCTGGCAATGAAAAATCATTTGAAATAAAAAAATTTGCAAACAGTGTAAAAGTGAAACAGTTTCACTTCAAGGAGGTCTATATGGTCAGCAGATGGTTTCGGTTCGGTTTCTATCATTTAGTCGCCATAACATTTGCAAATATTTGTCAGTAGCAGCTAGTACTATGTTCTCCACTCGTTACGGTCGTTCTCACTCCCCTTCTCCTACCTTTCCAATCCCATTCCTTCTCTCCATGACTGTGTTTGTGCATTGCACATAAAACGTCTATAACACAGGCCTTTTGTAAAAAAAAATATATCGCGATCTCTTCATTTTACATAACATGACTTTATACTACTTTATAGTGCTTCAGAAAGAACATCTTTATAGCATAGGTTTAGATTAGTTATTTTGTATATTTCTATTCGACCCAGATCTCGTCATAATTTTTGTATTGAAAGCCCACTACAAATGTCACACAAAGAAATTTTGTCTTTCGACAGAATTGTGTGACAAAAAGATTTTTAATGTGCAACTTTTGAGATTAAATTTATGGCATTGTGTGCTAGAAATTGTTTGAAAAAAAAATTTGCCAAATTAAAATTATCGAAAAAAGATAACAGTGCTCCAAAAAATGTTAACTACAAATTTCTGTAACAATAAGGAAATAGACATTTCATAAACATACTTTTCTAATGAAATTTTGCGACAAATTTCTGATCAATAAATTTTGAGCCACTATTGTATGAAAAATTACCGCATTTGAAAGTCATGACAAATTTTGAATGCATGGCGGGCGATATTTGAATGGAAGTACGACAGAACTTTGACAAATTTTTTTCACCAATTACGACAAAGTAACAAAATTGTTATTAAATGGTGAGCGCGCGTTTAGAATGAAATTGTACCGAAAGTCACGTCTGAGGGCATGGGGACGAGAATTTAGTCGCCAAGGAATACAAATGAAATGGTAAAAAATTTAGACGGTAGAGGTTCACGTTGCCTATCGGTACATTCTTCAGCCTACTTGGGACAAATCATTGCGAAAATGTCCTATGAAGCAGGCGGAACCTGGAACAAAACTTTCCTTCCACCCCTTTACTATAATGTGAGGTCCGGGGGATGCCCATTATCTGTTCTTCATTTCGTCACAGTGGCGCCCAACGTGGGACTTAAGATTGTTCTGGTAGGCAGTGTGTACACCTATCAACCTACGGCTATTCAAGGATGGTAGTTTCTTGCAAATATGGAGGAAGCCCATTGTTTGTTGGCGCAATGACGTCCTCCATTACGTTACACTGGTTTTAACGTTTTGGTCTTTTGATGATGTTGCTCTGAAAACTCGAAAGTTCGTGATGTGAAGTTGGTCTCGGATAACTCGAACCCTCGGCTGATTATTGCTTGGGTAACCGGGATCCTACTTTAAGTTGAAATTTTTCTTTGACATCCTATCGTAAAGGTTAATTACATCACAAAACCAAACCAATTCCTAACAATTTATTTTAATGATGATTAAGTTCCAGAGTTTCCAACATTTTAAAAATTCATTCCAGTTTTTCTCATTTATTAATTTATTTTAAATTTAATTAATTTCTCGCCACAAAATTTTTATGAAATCTATTTTAATGAAACGATCTTAAATCGCTTGCCATTGGTCAAATTCGCAAAACATATTTTTCTTCATTAATAAATGCGTGACTGAAATTGATTAAGCCGAGCAAAAAAGAACCAAACTAGATCAAAACCCGTTAGAACATAGAAGCAACATGCCAAAACACTTGAGGTGAAAATTAATAATGTTTCATAAAAGAGGTGTTTCATTGACCTTAAAAACTATCTTTGGTCCAGAAAAAAAATAAACCGGATCGACAGCATTCGATCAAGAAAGTGCCCAAGGCTCTGAAAGAACTTCATTTATTGACGATTAAAATCTGTAACTGAGAAAATGCGCGTTTCTCTATGCCTTCAAAACAGTTCAAGTCCCCAAATTCGGTTCGAATTTCCCATCGGATCGACTATCTCTCTCGATACGTAATTTCAATGTCCGAACCGTATTTATCGTATCGATGATCTGATTAAAGCCTGCGGACACATATCATTAATCAAAAATGATCAACGCTTAGATCCCGAACTGCTTGCTCTAATGGCGTATGTAAGTCTAGTTTCTAAAAACTTTTCAGATGGTGATCAATGAATGCTCGAATCCTAAATTCTCGAAACATGTCACAAGGAGAGTCATCACATTGATCATGCGATCTTATACGTGATCCTCACCGCACACAGCTCACCGGATCACAATTTTCATTTAAAAAATTATTCATCTAATTAGTTCCAACATATCGTAAGTGGCCATCAGTAACTTCCTTGAGGTGACCAAGCATCGCAATAAATTCGATTGTCAGAACCGAACAAATACACCGCAGCAAATAACACACCGTCTTCCAAGTCCGCAAAGAAACAAGCAAGACGACGATCGTGGACGGGATTTTTAGATCTGAAGCTCGATCCATCGTGGTCATCTAATTAGCATTATTTAAAGAAAGTCATTTTGATTGACTGAAGATAGTGCGGATACGCGACAGGTCTTGATGACTACTTTATGGCAGAATTTGGTAGAAGACGAAGGAAAAAAAAAAACAAACACGGAGTCGAAACAGCTTCAGGGATTAAGTAAAAAATGAATTTCAAATCCCAAAGGTATCACCGGCAGCTTCAGCACAAAAACAAACCATAAGATTTAACTAGATATAATTTTTTAAATATTCGTTTTTTTTTTTTGCTTCAAGATCCCTCAAGACTCCAGTGTGGATCCTATGCTTGTTTTCTGAGACTTAAAGAGCCACAGCTCGAAAAGCCGTGGAATTTGATGTCGTTTCGTGTTACTTTCAGCTACCTGTAGTCTCGTAGCTCCTCCGACGGTAGATTCACACATTCATCTGTTGTTGATCGAACGCACCTGAGAACGAGCCGTCGTCGTGGTCAAGACTAAGTCTTTAGACTGGATCCATTCAGAATAAGAAAAATCTCTTCTCAGTTATTTTTAGTATGTTTTGTTCCGGACTGAAATTAATTAATGTCACAGCGTCGTTGTGGTCGTCTCGAAAGTCCTCTGGTGTGGTTTTATACTTTATATTCGTATCATTTCGTTGTAGCGTCGTCGTTGAACCCAAAAGAATGAATTCTAAGTATCGGATCGAAAAAGTTCTCTCTTTCAAGACGGATGTCGTATATGCAAGATCATTACAACAAGAAAGGCATCTTATAGTCTCCTTGTGCGACTTGTGTGGTGCCTTAATTAATACAATGACCGAAGACCGGTGCAGTATTGAAATTTATGCGCGAATGTAAGACGCTCGCTTCAGGTAAGTTACCTTTAATAAATCGCGTTCCGCGCTCAAAACCTCCCACCATCAAATAAAAAAAAAAGGAAAAAAAACAAGTTGACATAGTTTTTCTTATTTTCATAAAAATACAACCCAATTTTTTAATTAGTAACACCGATAAATACGTGTGTGCTGAACCGGGTGAGTTGCGGTCCAACGTATCAAGCATATAAATTACAAAAATTAAAAAATTTCACCCTTTGATCGAGATGGTAAGGACGAAAGGGTAATACCACACTTCACAATCTTCAGTTATACACCTTCACCACCGCAACTTGGCATTCATCAAGGTGACGTTCTTTTCGTGCTCTCAGATCAAAGAATTTTTACGTATATTGTATAATACAATAGATGGTTGTGGGTTCGTTTTTATGGGAAAATAATTCAAATTACATCGAGGGCAAAGTGAATTTATGGAAAGTAACAAGTACGAGAGCAAAAATGCCTGGAAAAAATAATTAAAACATGTCAGACATTGTGTTTTTCATACGTCAGAGCAGTCTTATCTGATTCGCTAAAGTATGACTCTAAGCCACGAAAGAGAAGACGCGAAAAAATTGCAATAAGGGTTGTAATGCATATTCAGAGGGTACTTAAGATTATGTACTCCGATATGCGCACTCTGAGGTCTGATAAAGTCATCTGCGTCACTTCAAAACAAATTTTTTCTTTTGATTGACATTTATAGCGGTTGAAAACTAACATCTCGGGGCGTAGAAAAAAATGAATTATAGAATTACGTAATTACCTCATTCAATTGTATAAATTTCTTACGAGAAAAACTATACCGTTGATAAGGTAAGTATACCATTAATGGGCTATTGCGTAGAAAACTATGAAAAAGAAGAATTTTCTTACCACCCCACCCCTACAATGAGTGTAGAGAGCACTCTTGAAAGGATTTGTCATAGTTTACCTTTCAGTTCTACATTAGATAGATTTTGGTTACGTTTTAATACTTGCCTTTACAATATTTCCAATCCATTTATCAATCTATTATAAATCATGAATATTACTTTTAAATAATTGTATCTTTTAGTTATTTCGCGATCCTGAGCATCGGCTTTAGCTGTTGCCAGGACTTGTTTATTCCTCTGGTCTCCTGCTCAACTGCTCGCTTCCATGTGCTACATGGTCGACCAACCCGACGTCTTCCTTGAAGATAATAATCTAGAGCCTCTTTGGCGATGTCTCGCTCTGGTTTCCTCAAAGTGTGACCAATCCACTGCCACTTCCGCCTTTGAATCTCAATGCCAATTTTAGTCTGTCCAGTTGTACTGCAAAATTCGTCGTTGGAGATCAAAATCGGTCAGAATATTCCTAAAATGCGGCCAAGGCATTGGTTCACGCAAGTTTGCAGTTACCTGATAAGTCAAACGGTCACTTTCCACGTACTACAACAATAAAAAACACCAATTTGACGCATGCGTCAACAATTTGCAGCTTCGTGCGAAGGGAGATCTCACTTGACCTCCAGAAAGAGGAAAGGATATCGAATGCCTGACGAGCTTTACTTAGGCGAGTCTCAATATCCTTTTTGACTCCGCCGTCCAAACTGACAATGCTTCCGAGGTTACAAAAATCTTGCACCTCTTCCACATCCTGTCCGTTAAGAACAATCGGTGTGCTTGCGTTCGAACCCATGTGCATGTACTTAGTTTTACGCACATTTATTTTCAGTCCCGCCTCTTTGCATTAAGAATGCAACGAGCGAACATTTGACTCTAAGTACGAACGGTTAGATGCAAGCAAACACACGTCATGAGCATGATCAAGGTGACTTAAGATGTTAAATAGTGTCCATTGAAAACCTTCAACTTCCCCACCTTCCAGTGCAGCTTTCAAGATGTCATTTGTTACCACCAGAATCAGGGCTGGTGATAATATGCAGCTTTGGCTGACACTCGTTCGCACATGAAAGCTCTCGGATAGCTCTCCTCTATGTAAGATGCGACACCTTGCATCTTCGTAGGATTCTTAAATCATAGCTAGCATCCAGAATACCTATCCTACGCAAAGCATTCCACATGTAATCTTGCTTAAAGCTGTCGAAAGCCTTCTTGAAGCCCACAAACATGCGATGTAGTGGCGAACCAATTTCGGCGGACTGCTCCAATAGTATCCGTAGGGTATATGTGTGGTCGGTACAAGATGAACCTTTACGGAATCCAACCTGATAATCATCGGGAGTGGCCTCTACGACATCACTGATCCTGATGAGAATTATCTTACCCATGATTTTCCATACGGCACTAAGTAGGCATATACCACGCCAATTGCCACAATCCCGAAGGTCGCCCTTCTTCGGAATTTTCACAATGACGCCCTCTTTCCATTCATTCGGATATCTTCATTCATTTCAGACCTTAGTAAAGAGTGGGAGAAGTATATCGGCTGTTATTTCCGGGTTCGCTTTGAGGAGTTCGGTTGGTAGTCCGTCTATACCTGGAGCTTTCCTTCCCCCCATTGACTGAATGCCGGAAACTATCTCTTCGTTATCTGGGGATCGTTCCGTTTCTGGAATATCTGTGACATAATATTTAAAATGTCAGAGAGGTATTCTTTCTATCGCCGCAACTAGTATTCACTCATATTATGGAGAGTCTCGTTGACATCTCATCAGGCGGTGAAATTTCTGTTCATCAACTGTTTCATAATTTTAAATAGTGAACTTATGTCCACAAGGTAAGCTGCAGATTCTGCCGTGTTGGGCAGATCTTTCTCTTGTCGCGTCTAACAGCCTTTCTAAGCTGCGCATGATCTTCGCGGTAGTTCTGTCTGAAGTGGGGTGTTCATTGGTTGACATCGGGTTCAGAGATGATTGTCAATTTCGTTTTTTTCCGATCGCCAACCTTGTCCCATGTGTCTTGTGACATTCAGGATTTCTCACCACTTTGCACATATCCCACAGATTCTTCAGCACTAGTTAGGAAGGTGCTAGTTGCCTCCCAATTGGCGTCCAGTGAGCGCATTTCATATCCGCCCAATATGGATGACTTTTCGCGTAGAATGGTGGTATACTCGCGCTTTTTGTTTTTGGCTCCAAGTCTATCGCTTGTGCTTCGTTTGAAGAATTTGTGGTCGTCAGATAGCTGCTGTGCACAATCTCAAGCAGGCAACCATCAAGTGGTGATCGCTCTCCACGTCAGCTCCACGCTTCGCTCGCACATCAAGGAGGCATCTTCTCCATCGGCGACTTAGCGCCAAATGGCCGATCTAGTTCTGAGTAGCACCATCAAGGGAAAGCCAAGATGTTTTATGGTTACTCTTGTGTGGAAAAAGGGTTCCCCCCGATGACCATTTGCCGAGTACTACAAATAATTCATCGTTTTTTGGTCTCTTAGTCGAAGGTTGTGACGCGTCGACGCAAGGATCACCATGCTTCCCCATAACGTGTTCTAGTCCAGTGTTGTCAGAGCCAACGTGGGCGTCCAAATTTACTATACTTAATTTATTAATTTATTGCTTTATCTTGTTGTACAGCGGTGGCCCGATACTGAAACATCAGTTTTGTTAAGGCTTCAGTATTGGTCCATGGTGGCAACAAGAACGACAAAAAAGTAAGAATCCTTCTGCTACATTTGCCATGGTGGCAACAAGAACGACAAAAAAGTAAGAATCCTTCTGCTACATTTGCAAAAGAATTAGTTGAGGAGCATGGCATTCTCTCATTTGCAGGACCTTCTACATTTACTTCAAAATCTGTCAATGAACTCTCAACGGTTGAATTGCAATCTTTTCAACAATTGATACAACTATTCCTTTTCATTTCAAAAGGGCACTTTTTAGGCCAGGAGAACCGAGTCCAAAATCTAAACGAGAAAACCTGCCCTTCGTGCTAACTTCTCCACAAATTATTAAGTACTGCGAAAAAAGGATTGAAAAACGCTAAAATAAAAATGCTCGAAGAGAAAAAACACTGCGCGAAAGAAAAAAGTTGGCATCAGAGAACAAAAAAAAATGAGGTGCAAAATCTCCTTACCCTTCTTCTTCATCACAGTCAGATATGTCTGGAATATCCTCATTTACTATGGAAGAGTCTGTCAGTAGTAAAGAAGAAAAAATTGCTTCATCTAAAACGATCCGGGAGGGGAATTCTTTTACAAAGGCACTACAGCCCGAATCGGGCCTTGGCCTCCCGACCTTCGGGTTCCTTAACAATTCACATTACTTATTGTGGAATGGTTGTTAGTCCTTCGCATACGAATTTTTCATTTTCATAGATTGGGGTGACCAGATATCCCCAATGAAGCAGCGTGCTGGAATTACGTCGACCGGGATTTGAACTCACCACCTTCGCATTGTAGACTAATACGATATCTACTAGACCACATCCTAGTGAAGGGAATTGGATAATTGAAAAATGTATGGAGTGGGAGGGGGGAGCTATCTATAATTATTTTTACGAGATTCAGGAGCATACGGAGGAAGGATTCCCCGTTTAGCATTAAAGGCACACCAGGGATTTTGGGAATGTTTTCAAGTTATTGAAAAAGCCATTTCAATTATACAGAAGGACCAGATACTGCTCTTCTAGAACCGGAAATAAATATAAAAGTGATCAATCTTGCTTACGTTATTTTAAAAAATTATATTATTATAGTTATATAGTTATATAGTTTTGCTTTTCATAATATTTCAACCTGTTTAAAATTAAAATGTTTAAATTAAAAATATTTAGAAAAATAGTGTAAGGCTACCGACACACGATGCGAGTTAATATATATTATCTCGCTTTTCGATATTACTAGTGTCATTATCCTATACATAATTCGGCCTACTTATATCAAAATAGGAAGTTAATATATATTAACTCGCATCGTGTGTCGGTAGCCTAAGACTTTAAAAAAGACTTCATTTAATAAAATATTAAGTAAGTTCCTTCTCGTAATAGTTTTATTTTATTTAACATAAATATATTTATTTAATTTTTAAAATAGTTGTGATTAGTTTATGATATAATCATTTGCAATTATTAAACAACGCTTTTGTTTGATCAAGAGAGTGGTCAATTACTGATAGTCTCATTACTGGAACAAACGAAAAATAAGTGGCCTATCACTGGAGCATGAGATTTCGAATCTTCAATTTTTCACACAAACAACAATAAAATAAAATACATTTTGACGTAGGATTTTATTAAGGCGTATTTTTCTATGACTACTGAAAGTTTCGTTGGCCTAACTTTAATCATAGTTGATATAATGGTAATTATGCTCTTAAGTGGCCCATCCCTGGTACAATTACCTTAGTACTATTTTTACTATTTTCGCAACTTTTGTATTACACAAGTTTTGAAGTAGCTTCGTCTAATACCTCCCATCAGATTGACATAGCTACTTTTTACATTTTTTATGGAAGTTGGTAGAAAGAGTGGGTTGTGATCGATAATTTTTTTACCAGTTTAATACAATGAAAAAAAGAGGCCCAAGAGCAGTGTCGTAGCTGGAGTAGGACAAAGAGAGCGCACCACGTCATATCCCTAACAATATTTGCTCCAGAAACTTCCCTGCCTAGTTTGGTTCGTGGAATGATTCGTAGTCCACCAGTGGGCCCTATGTACGCCTCCGTATTTGTACCATGTGGACAAATCATTTAGCCAGTCTGCTCTATTGGTGAAACTAATCAGCTTCATCGGTTCAAGGTAGCGGAGATCATTCAGCCCGGCGAAGAATTACTCTCCTAGAATTGTTCGGAGGAATGGCCAGTGGCAAAGGAAATGATCTATAGTCTAATACTCCTCACCGCATCCTCTGCAAATGTCCTCGGTTGTAAGGCAAAATCTTCGAACGTGCTTCTAAGTAGGCAGAGGCCCGTAACTATGCTTACTAGTGTCCGTAAGGAGTTTCTGTCGGGTTCCCTTTCCCACACTTTTTTTAGCGCAGATTGTCTTAATGACTCTTATGGTAATGCCAACATTGTCCGTTTCCTCAACGGCGGCAGCGGGAAATCCGTTTCTGACCAGTTTGTCCGTCATTTCATTTCCAGGTATATCTCGATGCCCCGGAATCTAACAATATCGCAAAGTGCAGGTTTTCCCAATTTTTCCAACATGTCCAACATACAATAGTTCAAGCATCTTGAATTGAAGCTGTAACCGGAGAGGAGCTTCAGTGCAGCTTGGCTGTCGGATTAAAAAATAACTCGCTTACCACTCATGCACGCAAGGCCAGTTCCACCCCTTTCACAATAGCTATTACCTCCGATTAGAAGACCATAGCATATTCTGGAAGATGCCTGGAGATTTACAGTTCATTATGCCTATGCAGGCGATTCTCTGAATTTGACTCTATTGTGATTAGATATATTTCAATTCTTCAGTTTCTCATAATACCAACCCACCATACGTAACGATTGGTAGTATCATACTGATATACATCCACCTTACCATATTTGGCTTCAATCCCCATTTTTTGCTCAACGTTTTGTTTCACAGAAGGCATTATTTGCTTTCTTAATTCTTTTCTCGATATTCAGTCACCTTCTGAGTTTGTTGTCCAAGATGATTCCCAGATAAGTTTGCCTATCTGAAAGGCTTAGAGCAACTCCCCCGGCGGATGTCGGATTGAAACTTTCTATACGTCTAATGAAAAGTATTAGTGTAGTCTTATCACGGTTGATTCTCAATCCACACAAATTAGACCAACCGCTTGTTACCGGTTGGTTGGCTTAATGCATTTTACATCAGTTCGCCAAAAGTTGTAGGGTATTTCCCACTAATTTGGATAACTAAATCATCCACATAAGCGGCAGTTCAATAACTAAAAGCGTTTCTACCTGGTCTAAGGCTCTCTTGAAGTTTATCAGGCTGGATTCCGTAAAGGGTCGTCTTGTTCAGACCTTGCGAATTCCCAACGGATAATATTGGAGTAGTCTGCCGAAATTAGTACGCCACTGCATCTCATGTTTGTGGACTTCGAGATGGCTTTCGACAGCGAGATTACATATGGACTACTTTGGGTAGGAGACGTATTTCAAATAAGATCATAACTATGATTAAAGAATCATACGAAGATGCAAGATGTCGCATTTTATATAGATAAGAGCTGTCCAAGAGCTTCTCTAAGCGAACGGGTGTCAGACAAGGCTGGATATTATCATCAGTCCTGTTTCTGATGGTAATCAACATCTTGAAAGCTGCATTGGAAGGTGGGGAAAATAAAGATTTTCAGTGAGGACAGGTTAACATCTTCAGGCAACTTGATTATGCTAATGACGTGCGTTGGCTTGCAATTAAGCCGTTCGGACTTAGAGTCAAATGTTCGCTCGTTGAATTTTAAATACAAAGAGGCAGGACTGAAAATAAATTTTTGTAAAACCAAGTACATGTACATGAAATGATTGATCTTAATGGACAAGATATGGAAGAGTGGCAAGATCTTTGCTATCTCGGAAGCATTGTCAGCATGGACAGCGGAGCCGCAAAGGATATTGAGGCTTTTAGAAAGGCCTTCGGTATCCTTTCTCTTTTCTGGTGGTTAAGAGAGATCTCCCCCGCACGAAGCTGTGAGTGTTTGACGCAAGCGTCAAATTCCGATTGTTATATAGCTGTACTATATGAAAGAATTACCGAGAAACTGCAAACTTTCGGGAACTAATGCGTTCAACACATTTTTATGGTATTCTGGCCAGATGTCCAACGGCGAACTTTGGAGTACAACTGGACAGACTAAAGTAGGCATTGAGATTCAAAGGTGGAAATGGCAGTGGATCGGTCTCACTTTAAGGAAACCAGATCGAAACATCGCTAAACAAGCTCTAGATTATGATCCACAAGGAAGGTGATGGGCTGGCCGACCATGTAGCAGAAGCGAGCAGTTGATCAGGAGGCCAGAGAAATACGCCTTGGAGATGAGAGCTGTTTCTGTCCTTTGCCCCTATAGGGGGTCTTAACGGATTGATTGATTGATTATAATTCAATCAACGTTGAAAAAAATGTGTAGATACTCTGCTAATTATTACTAAACAGTACAAGTTTTCGTTTTGGTCATCTGTCTGTCTATATGTGCGAATTTAACTTAAAAACGGCTGAACCGATTTTAATGAAACTCTTAAAGTTGTTTAGGTATGCTTGGAGACATCTTCTTTTGGTTTTATTTCAATCCTCTCATGCCTTCTACCCCCTCCCATACAAAGTGACTCATTTTCAAAAATACGCAATAACCAAATTTTCTTGCAAACTATAAGAGCTAATAATTTGAAATTAAGAATGTATTATTTCTATCATATATGTGATTTAAAAAAAATTATTCGACTCCCCTACTCCTTCCACCACTTCCCATATAAACTGCACTTTTTCATGAATTATTTTAAACCAATTTTCTCAGTACGTGTAACATTTATCGAACTCATATTTTGTACTTAATACTTAATTAGCATTATTATCAATATCGGATATTTTATTCTTCAATACGTATAGCTATGATCTCAAAATCCCAATCCTCTTAAGCACGGGCTTGTCACATACAAATATCATAGTCGCATTCTTAAAAATTTATAGCTTTGATTTCAACAAAATATAAAACCGTGTGTTCAAAGAGCCATTAAACTAAGCTGATAAGCCATACAATATATTACGGACGGGGTGAAGGGAATCCTTCTTCGTCCCGCTAACAGGTAATGGAGATTTCTCAGACCGCGGCAGTACGATTTTGCCGGCGGTTCAGGAACTTGGGGTGGGTCATTGGTCCAAGAAACCCCCATCCTAGTTCGTCCTGAAACAAAATGAAACCGAAAAAATATTATTACGATCCCGTACTACCCGTAAGCGGTATATTCACCTAGCTGGACGTTTTCGCCTATCGCTACTTCGACTTAGCTCTATACAATCTTAAAATCGCGGAAAAGGTAACATTTGCGTATCACCCATAACGTTGACGAATACTTACCTGACATCCGGAGAAAGCCCGGAAACTCTCTTTTGAGTTCCTCACTCACTCATGTTAGGAAATTAAAGCGGAATGAATTGTGTGTACCTGTTCCAAAATGCACACATAAATTGTAACACAGAAATTTAAATATATACAAAATATACATGATTTCTAGCAAGAAAAACAATTGGTTTTGACTTAAATTCAGTTTTTATTAATTTCCGAAAAAAACTAAACCTGATTACTTATCTTTCGTTGGATGCCTTGCTGCTTCCTGTCTTGTTCATTTAATTGGATGCCCACAGTGGGGCGATTCAAAATTGTGATCACTTTTTTTATATTTTCTGTTTTAATATTTTATTAATTATAATTCACTTAGTTTTCCTTTAATTTGTTGTTGTTTGTTTATTATTTATCATTATTTGTCGTTATTCACGTTTCACATTTATGGCGACACTTGATCGTCGATAGTACCAAGTTTCTAAAAAAAAAAAATTTTTGAAAGTATTTTCATCAGGAAAAAAATTTAAGAAAACAAAAATTTCACTTTTAATTAGTCCGGGTGGTACTGTCTATCTTCGGCACCTCAGGAACATTTTTGTCATTTTACATAGAGTCACTCCATGCAAGAAGGAGACACACTGTATCAGAGTCTGGCAGAAATACACCTGCGAATTCACCATCCCCAATTCACCATTTGTGGAGTGGTGTGTTGAATGATTTCTTTTGCCAATTTCATCCATCCTAATTGTTTGTCACTTTTTAGTAAAGTATTAAAAGCACAGTTCTTGATATTAAGAACGTACCAAAAAAAGGTCGACACTTTTTTTAAATTTCGTTCCAAATATCGGGCTTCACCTTTGCCAAACTATGCTAAAGCGCCTTAAGTGTCCCATGGAGTAACTATAATTTTACATTTAGCTAGCAGACGAGATTAATGGCTTTTGCTCCAATCTCGTCGGTAATTTTGACGCCAAAATATATTGTAGCAGTAATGCCATAACACTTCAAAGTACTAACTATACTTTACTGTACGCGACGATAAAGTCTTAACAGTGAACGGCGCGTGCGGCTTGCCAAGTATTCCTGGGTGGAGGGATGAGGTTGGCCAATTCTTCACTGCATTTACCTTGGAAATATCAATTGTAAACGCTGAGTTGCGCGACGTTTCAACGATATTCGAGGGAATCCATGTTAAAGTCTTATCTCCTACCAGACGGAACGCATGCTTTTGAATTCGATCGAGTCCCGCCACTCTTGTTCTGGGTGCCCCAACCCATATGTGTGAATTATGGTCCAGATGGGCCCTGGGACGAATGTCGGTCTAGTAGATATTAGCTAGATCATGAGGCGTAAGATACTTTTTTCATCTTCGAAGAACACAAAGGCGTTTTAAAGCATCAAGTGCAATATTAAAAATATATTTATGCCAATTGAGATGTTTGTTGAGTTCTATGCCGAGTAATGTAAATTCTTCTGAAGAGTGTCATTGTAGAAGGCTATATTCGGAGAACCCGACCGATCATCCTTTTTTAGGGATAGATAACAGACCTGTGTTTTTGAGGCATTGAACTACTCTATTTTTCCTGCCCCATTCCAGGAGTTGGGTTCTGAGTTCGATGAATCGTACAATTCGATCCGTTTAGAATTCACCGAATCACGATGGGCCTCAGTAACGGAGCCAAATTGAAAGGTGTATTCCAGAGTCCTGTAATCTACAAAGCTATTGGATATAATGTTGTTCACAGGTATTAATGAACAGTTATAAAGTTCAAAAAGAGAGTGGTGGATAGAACAGAGCCTTGAGGGACTCCGAAATCGATCTGAAATTGTTGGGATGATATGCCATCCATTACGACTAAATGAAACTTTCAATCCATTTGATAAGGGTAGTGGTACAACCTATGGCTATGAGTTTCACCAACAGAACTTTGTGCCAAACTCTGTCAAAGACAAGAACTAAATAAGTAAAGAGAATTAAAAAACTGAAAATTTTGAATTTCAGTCCACAATGGACACTTTGAATATTTTACGAACATTACATAGCTATTGGCTATCGTGATTACACTAAGCCGCGGCCTTATAGCAAGGAAACGGATCAATTTAATGGTCATATCTCCATACCGGCGCGATTATATGTTATCCGGTATACTTATGTCCTTCATTCGTTTGTTGCCTAATTGGATTTTATTTTATTGCCCATAGCCTGCTCATTCATGATAATATCCATATGTGATACACACCTCTCATGGACCGACGACGGACCCAGAGGAAATCCATAAAATCGAAATTGTAATGAGAAAAAAGTAAAAATCCAAATCAAATAACGACTGAAGGAAGATCTCCTGACCAGGTACGATCATTTAGATATGGGTTGCCTCTGGTTATGATAGCTTGCTTTAATGGCGGCGCTTATTTAAGTAAATACGCATAAAAAAGAATTTAATTTTTGAAAATTGTACGAGGCAAGACACACGTTTTTTTTTTACTCTCCTTTTATATGATTCTTGATCTTGTGTGTTTATTGATTTATTGTTCAAGTTTCTCTGTGAGGCCATTTGTTTATTTATTGCCCGGGTCAGTTAAAAGTGATGGAGTTTTATTTGACAGAAACATTCGTCAGAGAAGGATTTTGGGAGGTATATTGTCATCGTGAATCAAATTTTCTAAAAAAAAAATTATAAAAAATAAAAAAAAAAACCTTTGAGAAAATAAAATACCAATCCTGAGGAATTAATTAAGCTTATCTTAATTTATTGAGAAGACTTTGTTTTACTGATGTAGTCCTAAAAATGGTCAATTAACATAACTAGTATAAGCGGATGATTTTATTTTCAGGTTTTTTTTTTTGTTTTTTTGGGTATAGTTTTAATAACTCAAATTAGGGATCGTAGAGGAAATAAAAACCATAAACTAAGAAATTTTTCCAACTAGTCGAGAACAAATTGAATTCAATTTTAATTTTGTTCTCCTACAAAAGGCGAATTTCGAAATTGCTAAATTCAATAAGACAAGGAAAATCGTAAATTACGTGACTGTCATGTACCGAAGATCCTTGTGTCAGCCAAAATGCCTAAGATGGGCGAGACATTGTTTCCAACCATGCATAGAGTGGTTCCAGCTATCTCTGGCACTATACGTGTACTCTATCGTTTGTGCCGTAGTATACCCACAGAAAGCAACCGTTCACACACAGATAGTAGCAGTGATATAATTCCAAGAGGGTAGTATATTTGTCTCTAAAGGATGTATCCTTAAGTGAGTAATTTATATTAGAAGACATCCATCTGCCGAGAGGAAACGACAGGGACAAGTATTTGAACATCACTGCAAATTGCGACTCAATCCGCAATCGGAGCAGGGCTTTTCAGAATCGTATATATAACATAGTTTCGAATGACGTCTACTATATTTTATAGGGTTTTAGCTTACCAGTGGGAAATAATTGTGCAGAATGCAGAGAGCCGAGAGAAATCAGGAAATTAGTTAATTAAAACGGAAGAAGTAATTAGAGGAAGAAATTCACTTTGTTTCGGAGGATCTCCTTAGGTTATATTATTTCTTTTAACATTATTGTAATGTTTTAAAGGCTCGTGTTTTTTTTTCAATTTGTATGTTTAATTGCAGGCAAATACTGGACATTGTTTTGAATTCAATTATGCCTTCAGGAAAAATAACATCAAAGAAGATCTTTACAACAGTACTTGATTTAGTCTTTAATTGGCCATTGCAAAGAAATGGACTCCTAAGCTTTTAACCTATGCCATACACTCTCATACGTTTACAATGTTGGATTGATCCGGGTGACTCTCGTGGAATCAAAAAAGCGTGGAAGAGACCCTGTAGGTAGAATGAGTTCAACATGGCATGATAGACAGGAACTATCATGAAATCTTAATTGTTTTATGAGAGTCATGCAAAAATTATGTTTTATTGATAAGAATAGTTAATCACGACCCAAACAGAGCGGGTGGTATCCCCCACAGCAGTTAGGTTTAAAAAAATTCGATCAACCTCTGCGATTTATGGCTTGCGCTGAAGTGATGCTTTCTGGGAATATCCTGATTATGATGATTAAAAATCTCTCTGGGCTCCTGTTCAACTGCTTACTTCCATTTGATATATGATCGAACAACCCTGCGTCTTCCTTAGGGGTTATAATCCAGAGCCTGTTTGAAGATGTTTTGCTCTGATTATTTGAAAACATGACCCAGTGGAGTGGTCACGTTCCGCTTTAAATCTCAATGTCTATCTTAGATTAGGTTGGACACCACCGATGCACGTAGGTCACAAGTAAGCTCATTATAGGCCTTCGTATCTATAGCATATGGATATATCGCATATCGTTTAGCTAGCCTGCTCTACCCGTGAAACTAATAAGCTTCATCGGTTCAGCTTGGCGAAAAAGTACTCTCCAAAAATTTGTATTCGAATTGTTCGGAGGCATGGTTAATGGCAGAGGAAATGCTCTACGGCCTGATCCTCCTCAACGTAGCCTCCCCGCAGCGGGGTAGTTACTGGAATGAAAAAAAACCTTCGTCGAGTCCAGTAATATTGACTTTGGAGCCTGGCGACTCCACGGACCTGAGCATCAGTGTCAAAGCTATCCACGAGCTTAGACTGAAGTGGTTGGCGACCCATAAAAGCCGGACCAAAGGCTTAAAACGTGGTACTACGGGGGATATGTCGAGGACCCCAAAGCATGTCGCATCGGTGGTATACAGTTTTTGCGGGCTCTGTGGGACTATAGGTATATAATTTTACATCCGTTTACGGATATAACATCAGAACTGACTGACAGTTGGAAAAGTGGAAGGTAGTTGAATTGATATATGAACTGAGGATTAAAGTGGAGGATACCAAGGCGAAACGCAGGTCCGGTATATTTGGAACGGCTTAGTAGCTCACAGAGGAAGTGTAATCAGAAGCTTAATGAGATGTATCGATAATGAAGGTGAAGAGCTGACGAAACTGGTGAATTGGCGAAACAAGAAATCGATGATGAAAGTATCAAGTGAAATGCCTGGCATAGTAACGATTTAAGATGAGCGAAATCGGAGGCTATTATTGTGAAGAGTTTTCACAAAATTAGTAGTGGAGTAAAGTGAACGAAATACTTCCCGCAGTTGGCATCCCTGGGGCGGGCTCTAAAATAGTGATCTGAAGGAAGAGAAAATTGAGGGAACAAAGAAGATTAAATGAACTGAATACATGGTTGCGGAAGAGAGTAACTACCTGGTAAGTGATCGATCCGAAGATGCGAAGCGAAATCTGATGCGTCGATATAATTGCTAGAAAAGCGGAAGGGACTAGTGTCCAATGAGATCGAAATGACACTGTTGGGGGCACACCTTCCGATGTGACAGTAGTGAACCGAAAGGAACAGAATCCAGAACAAAATGTCGGTATAGATCGAACATCTAGTCATCATACGGAGATGATAAGTGAAATTGATGCGACTTGTCTTGGGTGAATTGCCACTTCCATGGTTGAGGTCCCTTTCGGGTACACGTAGTGGTGACGGTTATGTCCACTTCGTGGACAGCAAAGCTTGGAACTTATTCGTTATTTCTCGGTGTGGAGTTGTGTTTACAACCGGGCGCCTTAACTCACAGATAGGCAGTGATGTTAGATAGGTTTCCCATCTGGCAGTATGAATGCCGAACTGCAAATAGGCATAATTTTTTCTGGTTACGCAGCGAGGTGTGGAATCTTCATTAGATACCAATAGCCCGTGCTATTGCTATGTACGATTCACATACCTGATCCTAACAGAAAACTGTCAACCGATATGTGCCTGCGTACTAAACCACAACGCCGCACACAGACTTCAACCACTCTCCCCGCGGTACGGCCATTAGGTATTACTTCGTGGACCTGGCTAGCATTTTATGCTGTGCTCCTTATATTGCTTCTGCTCTTCTTTCTCTCTCGATTCTCCGAGGATCGTTTTGCAAATTCATTACGAGTGTGCAAATTTCCATCCAATTTTCCTCTGATTCCATCGTATAGTCTATGATGAATGGTGGACTCGGCATATTATTTCTCCATTCTGCGAAACGACTGCAGTTGAAAACCGCGTTTTCTGTGTCTCCTTCTCGATCTGAGCAATTTGGACAAAAAGGCGAGTTATCGTGTCCGAGCCTATGTAGGTATATGCGGTAGACGCCATGACCTGATAGGAACTGCGTGATGTGATAGTTGCAGTCCCCATACGCTCGCTTTTCGACCTCAATTGCGGGGACTAGCTTATAGGCCCACCTGGCTTGCCACATAGCCCTTGATAATGCCTTTTCCTCTTCTTTTATTTTTCTTGCAAAAGCTGCCTCGTGTTGGATCGATGGTCTTCTTTCGTTGATCCGTAGCATCTCATTTGCGAGAATGTCAATGGGGATCATTCGGGCTACAACACAGGGTGCTTCGTCCCTATTGTTCAGAAACCGCTGATTGCTCTTATTCCGCAGAGCCTATATGTTGGTGACATCTTTTTCTTTGTTTCTTTTGTCGCTAACGCCGCCGCCCCAACCGAAGCAGCGTATAGGAAAACCGAGCTGACTACTCTGGAAAGTAAAATCCTTCTGGCATATCCTGGTGTTTTTTTTTTACGCATGTGCCAGAACCGTGTTAGAATATGGTTGTACTACGTGGAAAGTGACCGTTCGACTTACCAAGAGTTTCGTGAACCAATGTCATCGACGCATTTTAGTGATTTTCTAGCCAGAAGTGATCTCCAACGACAACTGGACAGACTAAAATATGCATTGAGATTCAAAGGCGGAAGTAGCAGTGTATCGGTCACACTTTGAGAAAACCAGAGCTAAACATGGCCAAACAGGCTCTGCATTATAATCCTCAAGGAAGACGTCGGGCTGATCGACCATGTAACATGGAAGCGAGCAGTTGAGCAGGAGGCCAGAGGAACAAACAAGTCCTGGCAACAGCTTAAGGGCGATGCTCGGGATCGCGCTTTGTGGAAGAGAATTGTTTCTGTCGTATGCCCCTTTGGGGGTCTTAACAGGAATTTGATTGGTTGATTGATATCCTGGCTCACCGATTTTTGGCAGTATTCGGAAAAGGGCTGCCTGCATTTGCTCGCTAAGTCGACGTGAACTTTAAATTTTAATCTATTATCGATCATAACTCCTAGATATTTAATTGCTTCCTTGGATCTGATGGTTTGACTGCCGACCTGAATGTTCACGTATTCAATTTTCTTTTTGACTTGTTATTAGAACAACCTCCGTTTTGTGGTCAGATAATTCTAAACCAGCGGACTCTAGCCAATCTCTAATTTCTGATACAGCTTCGTTTGTTTCTGACTGTATTACGTTGATGTGCTTAGCCATGGTAACAACGGCGATGTGGTCGGCGAATCCGATTAATTTTATTCCTTGCGGCAACGATAGTCGAAGAACTTTATCGTACATAATATTCTACAGGAGAGGGCCTAATACAGATCCTTGTGGGACTCCCGCGGTGACGTTGTAGTACCTTACCCCCTCATCAGTTTGGTATCTCAGGAAGTAGTATGGTGTATGCCTAACGATCTGTTTATAAATGACCAATCTGCCGAGTTAAGGGCATTTTTAATGTTCAGTGTCACTACAGCACAATATTTCTTTGTCCCCCATCGCTATCTTTCTCCTTGTATCGCCTCAGCTGTAGTATTGACTACTAATTTTATGGCGATTTCCTAAATCCGAACTGGTGATCTAACAGTGCTCTCCTCT
This sequence comes from Chorisops tibialis, assembly GCA_963669355.1. Lineage (NCBI taxonomy): Eukaryota > Metazoa > Arthropoda > Insecta > Diptera > Stratiomyidae > Chorisops > Chorisops tibialis. The sequence continues at coordinate 250,547,049 of OY770263.1, read as the reverse complement.
CTCCTCTGCTAGTACGAGCAGTCTGCTGCTTATAATTCGCTCAAGGATCTTTCCCAATGTGTCAAGTAAACATATTGGGCAATATGACGATGGTTCTCCAGGAGGCTTGTTTCCTTTTGGTAAAAGTACCAAATGTTGGAGCCTCCATCGTTCAGGAAAGACTCCTTCCTCGAAAATCTTTTGCGTAGTTGCTATAAAGATGTCGGGCCTCTTATGAACAGCAATTTTTATTGCCATTTTTGGGATGCCATCGGGTCCAGGTGCCTTGTTTCCCATCTTCCCGCGTGCCTCAAATAGTTCCTTCGACGTAAAACTGGATATGCTACACATAGTAATTGGCCTTTGGGGGAACAGGTGCTTAGCATTAGCGGGCAAGTTATTTGTGGGTGCCTATGACCCTTCATCCATCCTGAATGCTATACAAAAAAGAGTTATACCCGCTTCGTTACAAAAATTTTTGAAACAAATTGCCTTACTCTGTTTAATCGCCTTGTTTAGGTCTCGTCTTGCCACTTTGAAAGTATTTAATCGGTCCTGAAAATCTACTCTTCTCCTTGATCTTGGCCTCTGCATCGTTCTTATAAGCACTTTGCCCTGAGCGTCCTTACATCTTCGTTCCACCAATAGCATGGTGCTCCTCTTGCCCTAATTGTCCTTCTGGGCATCGCTGCATCACAGGCAGTAATGATGGTGTGAGTGAGTTGTTCCGCAAGGATCTTTGCTATTTCGTTTCGATTTGTGATGTTGCTGTCTATCATTCCTTCGAACGTGTCCCTGTCAAAGAGTTTATCTTTCCATTTTCGGCCTGTTAATTTGGGTCGTAGTACGGCTTTTCTTTGTTTTATTTCAAATATAATTGCCTGATGATCAATGTGTGTATATTGCAAATAGGCATGAACTGCTAGCAATCCATGATGTCATACCCTCTTGGGGAAAACCTTCGGGTCGTGCAAACATTGGCCGCAATGTCCGGAGGAAGTTTCAATGCTAATGAAAAGCAACTACCATTGGAATTTAATTCTATATCACTGATGAATATTTTTATACTCTAGATGAAATCTGAGAGTATATTGTGTTTGCCTTACCGTTTGGAACGCTAAGAAATAATGCTCGCACAGAGCCGCCAAGGGTACAGAAATATTTGTTGTCTCTCAAAAACCTCGATTCCGAGTTTCTGTCTGTCCGTCTATGCGTCTGTCTACAACATAACTCTCGAACCTACCTACAATGACGCTACAGCCCAAATCGGACCTTGCACTCCTGATATTCAGGTTTCTTAACATTTTTCATTACTTATTGTGGAAGGGTTTTTAACTCTTCGCACAACCCTCTTTCTGCGATTTTTTTCATTTTCGTAGATTGAAGTGACCAAGATATATCCAAGCAGGTAATGTGCTGGAATTATATATTACGCCGACCGGGATTTGAACGCACGACCTTCGCATTACAATACCAACACGCCACCTAGTAGGCTACACCTTAGCTTTGAACTATCGTGCTGAAATTTGTTTTCTGTCATTTTTAGCAAACAATTAACCTTAAGTTCGTGAACGGGCCATATCCTCCCACTCCTTCTACCCTCTCCCATACAAATTTCATGAAATTTCAAAATTTTAAGAAATTGAATTTTTTCCGAAACCATTTCAGCTATTGACTTGAAAATTAGATCATAATATAATGATATAAATATCATTAACCTCAAGAAATATTGATCTGATCCTCTTACTCTTTCCACCACCTCCCATACAAATTCACAATTTTCAAAAATGCATTTATTCGGTTTGCATTGCAACTAGCAAAGCTAAATGAACCAATTTTTGTCATAATTAATTTTATTATAATTGCAACTAATTTTGGAAAAACTATCAACTTTACCTCACTCCTTCTACCCCCTCCTATACAAATTTTACGAAATTTCGGAATTTCAATTAAATTAGTTTTCTTCAAAACCGTCAAAGCTATCAACTTTAAAATTTGATACAAGTATACTATTTTAAACATGATTAATGTCAAAAAATTTGGTTTTGATTCAGATATTCCTTCTACCCCCTCCCATACACATGCAGAATTTTGGTAAATGCATTTAACCGATTTTCATAGAAACTAGAAGAAGTAGAAACTTGAAATTTTGCCAGAATTTGTCCCTTAATAATTGTAATAAATGCTAAGAAAAATATCGCCTTCACCTCACTCCTTCTACCACCTCCCATACAAATTTTTGTATTGGAAGTTCAAGAAAAGTTTTTCTCCTTTAACATATGAGATCTATGGGCCTTAAAATTTGTAACAAGGCAATATGATTAGGATATTGATAAGCAGATTCAAAATCTTCCCCTTTCTCTGCCACCTCCCATACAAATACCATAAATTCAGACAAAAATTGTTGAATTTCCTCGAAAATTATGATAGCAAGAAACTTTAAACTCAGTATGAAATATTTTATATACTGCATTCAGTGTTACATACAAAAATTACAAACCTCCCCCTCTGCTTTTACCACCTCCCAAACAAAAGGTAAGTAAGTATTTCATCTAGAGTATCATATGATTCGGCTTTACGCCCAATCATAATTCTGTTATGTTTTTCCTTATGCTAGTGATTTCTAGTAATCATTATTAGCCAAGCAAAAACCTATTCCTTTGTCCGAGCATTAATGATTGCTTAAGTTTTAATGCTTTAAAAAGCAAAGAACTGCAAATGCTGTAATTTGATAGGTAAACCGTTTTTGTTTCAAAATGTGAACAATCCTAATAACAAACCATTTAAGATATCAGTCCTAGTATTCAAACTGGATAAAACATCCTTCGGGTCGAAGAGAAATACGGCAGAAAATTCTTAAGTCGCTTAACTCCATTACTCCACTTAACAGCTATTTGACTTAATGTGACCCTGGCTTCTCTCGGCAGAGTCGAAAATCTTTTGCAGTTCTTTTTATTGCAATGAAAAGGTTAAAACAAAGGTTTAAATAAAAAATAGAACCAAATATAGTACGGCTTTAGCCGTCTCCTGACCGTTGTATCACCCTTAAAAACACGCTGTGAGGAAGGTTCACGTTACAAGTAAATGCACTCAAGAGAAACTCTTTTACGTTTGTTGCTGATCGTTTATTTTTATTGGCCAAAAGACCTTTTTCTTTGGAGCATAGTTATACTGTACACCCATATAGACAGCCTTTCCTTATATTCAAGTATAGTTCCACACACCATTCATCGAACTTGTAAAGTCTTTAGTTCCTTTATTTTTGTTTATGTCACACAATATCTTACACTACTACATAGTGAGTTTAGGTTTAACTTTTGTACTAAACGGATATCGCAAAACAGGAAAAAAAAGATTTGCAATCCATAAGATAGCATGTACAGACTTAAAAAAAATAAAACTAACTCGAAGCAGGACTAAATCATTAGCATGTTAAAACAGATGATCATGTGGGAATCTGCTTATTGAGAATGCGATATGTGTGAATTCTTAGCCATTGGATATGGGACATAATAACAAAGAATTTGTCGCATAAATCGCTTTTTACAGGAAATTTTCAGACAAATTATTGCAATATTGCACATTTACTCGAATGAAATTCTCCAATGTCCATTCGAGGGTTCCACTGCAATTATCCAAAGGATTTTATTGAATTTGCGAATGTGATGATATTTGAATGGAATTCATAAATGCATTTTATAGTATAGTGACGGTCCGTGAGATTCTATTGCATTCTACACGGATTAAAGTTATTATTGATAAGATTGTAAATTTTCTTTAGTGCAATGTACGAGTAGCAATGAATAATAAAAAGCTGAAACAGAAGGAATATTTTCCAATATTAATATGTATTATATTTAAATTTGTTTATGATGGAAAATCGTTCAAACTTGAAGTGCATTGTACTGTATTATTCTAATAATAAACGAATAGAATCGAGCTGGGAGTTGCTAACCTGAAATTTTGTTTTTTCGTGACTAAATTATCCTCTACAAATTCAATAAAAATCGTCTGTCCTTATGCTCAACGTAAAACTCTTGAAAATAGAAAATTCGTTTTTGGGTGGATTATTTTTATTTTTTCACGGCCATGGAAAATAACTTACGGGTTCATCCTTTAATGCGTGATGCCCAGTTAATTCGACATGGGTATAGGGAAACGAGTGAATATTAAAAAAATAGTATGGAAATACAGGAGAGAAGAGTTCGATATGGCGGTGAACGTTGCTTTTAAATTTCTGGAGGTTGTATCCCGTTGAAAAGAGATTGTCTTATAATTAATTCCACTCCACTGTCAGCCGAGGAAGGAAGGACTGCCTAAATTTCACTGTTCTGCACGGCAAGGGCTTCACTGTGTACTCGTGAGATCGTGCAGCTTGTCAAGTATTTTGGGGAAAATTCTATAGAGGGAGTATTAGGGCTTTAATTCCTTGCTACATTTACCATGGAAATATCTATAGTAAATGCAGAGTGCATGGTTTTAGATACGATCGAGCAAAGCTGGGTGAGATTTTGGGGGCCCCAACCCAAACACTTGAGTAATACTCAAGCCGTATGGATAGTAGCTAGATCGGAAGCAGAAAAGTATTTCTTATACTTCCGCAGAATACCTAGACGTTTCGAGGCATTAAGAGCGACTTCGTAGAAGTGTTGACTCCAATCAAGAAGATTGCTACATTTTACACCAAGTAACGTCAATTGTACAGAAGGCGAAATCTGTACACCATTTAAGGACATATTAGCGATTGACATCGGAACGTTATCTTTAAGAGATAGATGATCGGATTGCGTTTTTAAGGCATTAAACCGAGATTAAAGTTCAATGACTGTATCGACTCATTACGGCATGAAGCCATTGATGTAGAATGTGTGATGCTATCTAGAGTACTATCATAGACGACAGAAGGTCGTTTATGAAGACTAAGAAGAGAGTGGGAGGGAAAACTGAGCCGTGAGGGACATCGGAATCAATGGAAAAGCGTGTAGAAGTTACTCCATCTAATGCGACTCGAATAGAGCGCTTGGAGAGGAAACTAGCAATCCCTTTAAGGAACGAAGTGTTAAAACCAAAAGCCTTTAGCTTAGCTAAGAGATAATTTTGCCAAACTTGGTCATACACGTAAGCAATATCAAGAGCAAGAACTCGACCTTAACCAAATTTGTGGATGCAGGAATTCCAATGCTCGGTAAGATAGACCAGGAAACCGGCTGTAGGTACAACAACTAGGCCCAAATCCATATTGGCGATCATGAATGAGATTTTTATCCAAAGGAAAGTTGACTTGCGATTGACACAGACTTGTGAATGCACTAAGGTAATGGCTGTTGGGCGGTAATTATCGGGGTTCGCTTTGCTACCTTTCTTTGGAATTGACTGGATATTCACGACCTTCCAGATCTGAGGGGTATGAAAAATGGTAGAGGTTACGTTGAGGTTTAGCTATAGAAGAAGCGCAGTTTTTAAAGACAATGCAGGAAATATCAGTATTAAGCTCTTGTAGGATCTTGGAAATAACCCAACTTCGAAAACGTGGCAGCGAGAAGCCAGAGTGCGATAAGCGCGGAGGACTCTGGTTCGACGGTCGAGGCTTCGAGTTTCCATCGAAGTTTGGTGCCAGGTTTGCTTTTTCCACAGGATCAATAACGGTTCGGTCACCATCGAGAAGAGGAGTGGTTGAAGTTGTGATGAAATTGTTATTGACCAATTTCACAAACGATCAGAAAGATCTCGAATTTTTGCTTTCCTCAATGATCTTAAGACGATGATCATCTTCGAATTTAGCATACTTTAAAATTTTATTACAGGTGTTTCGTGCCACTTTTAAAAGTCCATGTTTTCTACCGTCGGATTGTTGTGAAAGGTAAGAAAAAACTGCTTTTTGGCTCTAATTGCTTCGAGGCACTCCTTGTTGAACCATGAATCATTTGTAGGTCTGATCCTTTTGAATTCTTGCGTAGATGTTATAACATGTTACAAAGGTTTTATCAAAGATGTGCAACCGGATGGCATGTGGAGGGCTGCCTTCCAGATTTTAGAATGATGGTATCTCTTGTTATGTATTTGATTGTTTTTTTGGCTCTGTTCCCCTCCCCCACCCTACCACAGATATTTGCCATATAAGCGGCAAGAACACTTTCGTAGCAAATTGTCTGTCGCAGATAACTTCGGCCATACCTTCTATTCATCTCAATTTCACCACTGCAATTTTATCAAACATCAAAAAACCGATTCTGATTTAAAAACTTTTCTTTCATAAACCTGAGATCTACGTGGAATAGTGGGCAGCGTGCTTGCGTCATGAGTTCGATTTTCACTTCAAGCAGTATGATTTTTTTTAGCACTGGCAAAACTTATTCGAAATAAAATGGGTAAACGATGTAAAAGTTAAGCAGTTCTACTTCTAGAAGGTTTATATACTAAGTAGATGGTTTCTGTTCGCTTTTTATCCTTCAATCCCATAACATCCGCAAATATTTGACAGTAGCAGTAGACCTGAAAAATGTTCCAGGCTCACCACTCGTTATGGTCGTTCTCACTCCCCTTCCCATACCTTCCCAATCCCATTCCTTCCCACCATGACTGTGTTTGTGCATTGCACATAAACGCCAAAATAGCACATTCATTTTGTAAAAAAACAAACAAGAATGAAACTTGTTGATATCCCTTTTTTAGATGAAAATCTATGGTGCGAAACACGTAGAGGTAAAGCTCGACCATTTGTAAGAATTGTTCCTCAGTCTCACATCCTGGCATCAAAGCCACGCGAAGACTGATTTCTATTCGTTACTTTTGGCCAAATATGAATAAAGATACCTTGCGTGCCAAAAATCTAAAGTGCACAGGCATACCAAATCAGAACCTGGGAAATTTGAAATCCCGGACGGAAGATTCGACCACATCCACCTAGATATTGATTGTCCTCTTTCTCCATTTGAAGAAAATTCATGTATTCTCACAATTGTCGACCGTTTTACGAGATGGCCTGATGCCTGCCCTATGCGCGATTTATCTGCTGAAACTGTTCCAAGAATCTTCAACTATATTCCTCGTTTTGGTGTACCTGCCACACATACTACTGACCAAGACTCGTAATTTGAATGCAAAATATTAAGCGAAAACTCCTAGGAATCAATCCTAGAGCTACCGCTTTCAATCCACAATCCAATGGTATGGTAGAGTGTTTTCACAGAAAATTAAAGGCATCACTCATGTCTCGATGTACTATACACTGGAGCGAAGAGTTAACGTCAAAGAAGATCTCATGTGCTCGCCTGCAGAAATGGTATATGACCGAGCGAGTTGCACTAAGGTTTCCCGGGGAGTTTTTCGGTAACCACCAAGTAATTGATTAGTCCAAGATAGATGGTATCATCGACAGATTACAAAACCAAATGCGAGACCTTCGCGCAACTAAACCGCGTTCCTACTACAAACCTGACCACTTTATCCCAGAAACATTAAATTCTTGCACTGACGTATTTATTAGAGTGGACAATGTTAAACCTTACCTTCACCAGAGATTCAGGGAACATTTTGTGGTAGTTGTTAACGGTAAAAATAAATCTATCTTTATCTGGAGCCCAAGAATTGGATGTTTCAGTGCTTCATTTCACGATCGATCATGTGTTGATCGTGTGCGGACCGAGTAACCACAGCACTTTTATCATCACCATTAATTGCGCTACAGTTCAAGTCGGGCCTTGGCCTCCTGTATGCTTCGAATGACCGCGTCCTTCATGTTGAAAATTTCAAAAGCGATTTGTAGTCTTCGTCGATTGAATGCTCCCAGCGTTTTCTCAGTTTTCCAACTGGCCTTTTTCCTTCCGCCTTTCCTTTGTGTACACGTTTGGGTATTCTTCTGTCCTCCATTCACTGTACGTGGCCAGCCCACTGTAACTTTCGAAGTTTGATGAAAGCAGCGACTTCTGGGTCGTCGAAAATGGTATACAATTCCCGATTGTAACGAATTCTCCATTCGCCTTGTGCTCTTACCGGCCCGAGGATTCATCGTAATACCTTTCTCTCGAAGACATTAACCATTTTTTCTGATGCCTGTTTTAATGTCCACGTTTCACTGCCATAGCAGAATACAAGTCTTGGTTTTGTAGATTCGCAGCTTCGTTTTTCTATGCACGTCTTTAGATTTTATTATCGGAAGTACCGAGTAGTATGTCTTGTTTGCTACCATTATGCGTCTTTTTATTTCATTGCCGTATTTGGAGAGATTGGCTCCTAAATATATGAAGCTGTCCATGTTTTCTATGTTGTAGTCTGCTATCGTTAGATTTTGTCTGATTGGCGTATTTCTTCGTGATTGGAACATAACTTTCTTTTGGTTTTCATTTATGCGTAATCCAACTTCCCGTGCTGCCAAGTCAAGATTAACGAAGACTTCCTTGGCGCCCAGTTGTGATCGCACCATTATGTTTATGTCGTCTGCTTAAGCTACTATCTCCAATGATTTAAACAGTAGCGCCCCTCTGGTATCAACTGGGAGTTTTTTACGACAAATTCCAAACCCAGATTAAAAAGTGTATGTGCAAGGTCATCTCCTTGCTTCAGCCTGGAGAGTGTTTGGAAGCTTGTTGTTTAGTCGTTCTGGATCCTTACTTGGCATATTGAGTTCATCATTGTAAGCCTTTTCAGTCGTACGAGTTTCGCTGGTATTAATCATTCCAGCATTATGTCGTAAGTACAGTCTTATCGATACTGTCGTATGCTTGCTTATTCCCGGCATTTTTCTAGTTTCACTGTGAATATTTGGTTCGTAGTTGATCATCCAGCTTTCAATCCACTTTGATATTCTTCAATTATGTTTTCGGCACAGGGTTTAATTTGGGGCTTTATGATTTTTGTAAAGATTTTGTAAGACGTGCACAGCAATGGAATCCTTCTATCTCAGCAGAGTTTGTCGTCCTTTTTGTAGATCCAACATACATATGTATAATGCTTCTACGATTTCCGACACCATAACGTGAATTTTCCTAGCAATACCACCGCTCTTCAGAAGTTCTGCTGGTATACCCGGTCTATGCTCGGCGCCTTGTCGTTTTTTAAGTTTTTAAAGGCATCGTTAACTTCTTCTACCGCTTGAAGGCTCAATATGTTTTCGTCTTCAGCAGCTGCCTCGGTCAGATGGTCATTAATATTATGAATTCGAATTAAGCAACTATTGGAAATATTGCTCCATCTCGTTTTTGTCTCTTCTGTGTCACTAATTATGCATCCTTCTGTGTCCTTACAAAGGCTCGTTTTCAGTTGAAATCTGCTTTTTAGCTAGAGCGTAGAGTGGCTTTGTGTTCTTGGATTTAAAATCTTCACCCATTTTGCATAGTTTGAGATACTTTCATTATTTTTTTTTGCATGTTTTGTTAGCATATCGTCTAAGCTCGTCAAATATGTCTTTCTTGGCTCTCGTTGGTCGCTCAGTGATCATCGAACCAATTATTCTTCTTTTGTCCGGTTCGGTGGCCTATAACCTCCTCTGCGACGGACTTAATACCATTTTTGGGGGAGAGCTATAACTGGTCTATTGGCATTTTGTGGTGGTTTAATATTTGGCCAAAATGTCTCTCTAAGGCTGAAGTATATGCGGCTGCGATGGACTCGTCCTTTAGCTTCTCGATGTCGAATTTAAGTGTCGGTTGGTGTCTTGCAGGTCCGCTGTTTGCTATTCGACATCGGAATGTGGCCTTGATCAAATCGTGGTCAGAGTCGCAGTTAGCACCTCTTAAGGTTCTTACATCTATGATGCTGGAGGCTGCCCTTTTTTCTGTAAGAACGTCGTCTATTTGATTATACCAGGGGTGTAAATATAAAACCGGAATTTTTTTTGCAAAAAAAAATACTTATTGGTTGGAAATGAAAAGGAGTATTTTATTCAAAGTATAGCTCTTCGCTAGCTATACATTCTCCCCATCTCTCTGGTAATTTGTGGATGCCTCGCCAAAAAAACTGTTGGTCTTTTGATGAAAACCAGTCATCGAACAGTCATCGTACATTTTCGTAGGAAGTGAAGCGCTGTTCAGCAAGTGCGTGTCCCATCGATACAAACAAATGGTAATCATTGCCAAGTCTGGTGAGTAAGCGGCATTGGAAAGAATTTCCCAACTGAACGACTCTTATCATTTCCTTGACCAGTCTTGCTGTGTGTGATGGTGCATTGTCATGAAGCAAAATCACTTTGTTTTTTCTCTGCTAATATTCTGGGCGTTTTTCACTCAAAGCTTGATTCAATGCAATCATTTGTTGTCGGTAGCGTTCAGTGTTAACGGTTTCACCAGGTTTCAGCAGCTCATTATAAATCACACCCTTCTGATCCCACCAAACGCAGAGCATTGTTTTCCGGCCATAGCGATTTGGTCTTGCAGTTGATGTCGGTGGTTGGCCTGGAGTTACCCATGATTTTTTTCGGATTCTCAAGATAAATCCACTTTTCATCGCCAGTCACAATTTGATGTAGAAATGACTTTCTTTTGTATCTGGCGAGCAGCATTTCGGAAGTGGTTTTTCTGTTTTCCTGCTGTCTTTCGTTGAGATCATGTGGGACCCATTTTCCCATCTTGTGGATCTTTCCCATGGCTTTCAAACGTATGGCGACGGCTGCTCGTGCTACGTTTGAGCGTCGTCCTCATCCAACAATGCTTGCAATCTGCTGTCTTCAAACTTTTTCGGTGGTTTTCCACGTTCTTCGTTTCTCACGTCAAAATTTCCACTTTTGAATTTTTTAAACCACTCAAAGCACTGTAATTTACCAAGAGCATGATCACCGTAAGCATCGACAAGCATTCGATGCGATTCAGCAGCAGTTTTCTTCAAATGGTAACAGAAAATTAAAGCTGCCCGCAAATCGTAGTTTCGCGGTACAAAGTTCGACATGTTCACTATTATTAAAAACTATTCCGTCGTATGAAACTTGAAGTGTTATGAGTTGACAATCTTTGTCCGATGTCAAAACAAGAAAATGGCGCCACAATAACCACATTGACCAGTGAAGCTCCTCTATTATCAAATTCCGGTTTCATATTTACACCCCTGGTACGTCTTTCCATCGGGTGACGCCCAAGTTGAAGCATGTTGAGCTTACTACGATGTTTCTAGTGCAGGCGAAGTCAACTAGACGTTGGCCGTTGTCATTACTAATGTCGTGGAGATTGTGCCCTCCGGTTGTTCCTCTATGTGTCTCCTCATTCACAACCTTCGCGTTGAAATGACCTAAAGTGATCTTGATGTCATTTGAAGGCAATAAGTCATAAGTTTTTTCAATGCGACTGTAAAACTCATCCTTAGTTGCCTCGTCCTTGTCTTCCGTTGGGGCGTGAACATTAATGAACCAGATGTTAAAAAAAGTTGTCTTTATGCGAAGTGCACACAATTTTTGTTAATTGTTTTGAAGTCGGTGATATGCTGTTTAAATGCTTTGCCGACGACAAAAGCTACTCTAAACTTACAGCTTCCCGATAGTTTTCCCCTTTTAAAGATTGTATGCGACCTCGTGTTACTTTTCTGCCAAGCCATTTTGTTTCTTGAAGTGCGACAACATTAATGCTGAATTTATGAACTTATTCCAGGAGTAATTGTAGTGCTCCAGGTTTGAACAAGGATCGTACATTCCAAGTTCCAAAAGAGTGTTGAATTTCTCGTGTGCCGCGTCGATTACGTTAAATCCGTCCAATCTGAGACGAGGCTTCAGATTCCGTAACAAGTGTTTTTTTTTCCTTGTAGGGTCAGGTTGTTAGCCCGACCCGCCCAACCCGCAAACTGGAGGAGCAGGTCTGTGTACTTAACCGCACAGATACGGCTGACCAATTTCAGCTGAATAAGATATGTTGGAGTTCTCTCAGCTATGCCGCAAGTCCCACTATATCCATTCTTAGCCTACTTCCTAAGATGCACTGGTGTTTTTGGCCATTCAGGATGTCTTCTTCCCTGCTCCTTTTTCAAACCGGGCTCTTAAGCGGAGCCCTTTCACCGTCATTTAAAGTTCGAACGTTCCTGAAGCCAATCATAGTGTGCTTTAGAAGGCCATTTGCCATTTTTAAGACAGGCTGGACTGGCTGTGGATGTATTCTTCTGATGTACAGTGTTGGAAACTGCCTGCTTTGTCTAAATCCTACTGCACGCCACTGGGATCTGATAGTTTTCAGACGGAATAAAGATTGAAAGAAAAGATTTCCGGATTCTACACTGTTACGCTTTATTATTCGTGACGTTTCGATCTCTGCTGAGACCTTTATCAAACTGTTTGATAAAGGTCTCAGCAGAGACCGAAACGTCACGAATAATAAAGCGTAACAGTGTAGAATCCCGAAATCTTTTCTTTCAATTTGAATTGCACTGTGAAAACATTCACCAAACCAGGAATAAAGTTTATTTTTCAAATCTCAGATTAACAGCCTAGGAACTGTGAAAATGCGGCATTTTATATGGGAGGTGGTAGAAGGAGTGGGGTATTTGGCTGATATACGAATTAAACCTTAGTTTTTTTGTCAAAAAGAACATATGGAAAATTTTAATTGGCTCAATGCGCTCGCGAGTTAAAGAGCGCATGGGCAACCGGTTTTTCAGGGAGGATATGATATTCTGTCTAATAATTTTTCCAGCTCAAAGCTATATTTTTTTTTAACATTAACAAATTTTATCTAATTATTCGTATGAGTGTAGATATTTAATATTTTTCATCTATTTATAGTTCAAAATCTTTGTATCGCAAAATCATTTTCAAGATTTTCCCGACTGTAATTAATTAATAGCACCGACACGGTTCATTTTCTATTTAAACAAAGTGCCCTTTCTGTCTTACTTGTCCGCCCGCGACAAAAAATCAACTTTGTCATTAGTCTACTTTAACAATGTCTTCTTTTTTTTCCCGGGCTTTTCACTGCGCAAACTAAGTAAAAAAACATCACTGATGTCGAAAAAATTTGTAAAACGTTTAATTTATCAAATTGCTTGGATGGCGTTGACATTTAAAACAGTGTGGTTTTTATTTATTTAGTTTTTTTTTTCTTTTTTCCCTTGCCACGGGAATGATCAAACAAACAAACTCGATGACACATTTTACACAACAAGCGTGCACGCCATTGAAGTATTGAGGTACGAAAAATGACGTCGTATTGCAACGCAACACTTGCAGATGATTTTTCTTAACCGAAAAATAAAGACGATGAAACACACCAACAAACACCGAAAAATTCGACATCGTCAATTATTTTCGGTTGTCAACGCACGCCCAAAACGCTTTTGCCAGTTCTCTCATCCTGTGAGCAAACGCGCGCGCGGATAACCAGTCTTTGATGACAGTTGTCTGTAGCACTCAAAGGAAATTAATCATTGTGCGATTTTGACTGAAGACAACGACGACGCCTTCATTACGCCAGTGGTATTTAGTGTAAGGAGTGCGGAACGGGCAGAACCAGAAAAATATCGAGGGCAAGATTTTTGAAAAGCGCTAGTTTATGTCAAAACATCAAAAATCATGTGCCTTCTTTTTTTTTTTTTTAAGAGAAATACCCTAGACTAGGAACTCTATGAAAGGAAAAGCATACAGTGCTTTTTTTGGTTGGCATTCCGATAACAAATTTTTCGTGAAATGCTGCGCTCGAAATAAACTCGAAAACGAGATAAATAGCCGGCGATTTATCTTCATTTCGAACTGAAGAGGGTTGAATCGCGCGACAGTGGAGGAAATGGTTGGGCGATTTCTCAAACAATTTGCTAGTACATTGCGGGAATTTTGTTCAAGAATATTGAAACAAGGTCGAAATGTGGGTAAACGAACTGTGCGAACTAATTGTACGATGTAAAGGAATCAATTCTGGATTGGAATTTATGTATTTAAATTGATTTATGGCAGACGGATAGTGGAAGAACTTGTATTGCAGCTAAGTATAGGGTGGTCAAACCATAATGCACGATGTTAATTGTGAGTCACACCTTAACGTCAAGTTTTTCGCCCAACTTAATTTGACATTTCTTTGTTTCAGTGTTTGACAAATTCAACCATGGAGAGGTACACAATTGAGCAGCGCGTTAAGGTTGTTGAAGCCTTTTACGAAGTGAATGATTACTTTACAAAGAAAATCATCTTCAGCGACGAGGCACACTTTCACCTCAGTGGATTCGTTAACAAGCAGAATTGTCGCATTTGGGCAAATGAGAATCCACGAGTGATTGTTGAAAAGCCGATGCACCCACAAAGAGTGACTGTTTGGTGCGGTTTATGGGCTGGCGGCGTCATCGGGCCGTACCTCTTCGAAAATGAGGACGGCCAAGCAGTTACCGTTATCATTTCGCTATCAAGAGATGATAACAGACTTCTTGTGGCCAGAAATTGAGGATATAAACCTGGACGATATGTGGTTCCAACAGGATGGTGCCACACAGCCAACGAAACAATGGCTCTTTTGCGCAAGAAATTAACACCCTATATAAGTATCTTTATAGTGTAGCGTGGTGGGTAGCTTTTTGGCTTTTTAATGCGAAGGTCGTGAGTTCAAATCCCAGTCGACTAATTTTTCCAAAACACCGTATACGTGAATACATCTCAGCTAATATTAAATAGTAAGGACTTTTAAATAGGGAACTACTTTCACGGAAACAACCCTGTTGGGAAAAAAGAAAAAAGGCTTGATTCAGAGCTGATTTAGATATTTTTGCTCTGCCGTCTAGCTATGATACATATCTGACGAGTCTATGATTTTATTCGCCATATGCCCACAACATGTAAGAAATATCGGACGTGAAATATCTACCGTAGTCATGTCTTCTTTGTAATATCTACGTCATAGCTGTTGCATTCTATACATGAATCAGAGTCTATTTACAAATGTCAATCCTGACTACCAGGGAAAGAGTCAAAAACTACACTGGTAATATCTCCACCACGAATGCAGATAGGAAGCTGAAAATCAGCAGAAATATAGAGAGCGTTGTGGGACAAACTACAAAATAATTTAATTTTCTTATCCATTGGCGTCCGAAAAGGGGGAGTGCTAAAAACACTTTAAAATGAATATCTCAACTATCTCTTAAGCTATGTAATTGAAACTTAAAACATATATTAATCTGTACTAGCGAAATACGAAAAAAATATAACCTGTGGAAATAATAATAAGGGGGGGGGGGGGAATGTGGAGCATTTTAAAAATGGCGCACTTTTCAAAATTAAAAATCGTTATATCTCAGAATAGAGTACAGATATTAAATTGAAAATGTCAGATTGTAGAACTAAATAATTATTAATTTTGGTAAAAATTTTGAGTTGAGAGGTGTAAGGGGAGGGAGGTGGTAAGCAGAAATGTTCAAAATTTTGAGTAATCTATTTAGGGCTCTGGTGAAAGATACAAAGTTTAAATTTTGCATTTCGATACATCTATTTGATATACATAGAAAAAAAATAATAATTCCCTCTCGCTCCCCTCATAAAAACCCAAACTTGCATAAACGAATGAAATATTGTTAAATTAATAACAGCCCTGCCCAAGAATTCTCTTTCACTTAGTCTCCCAAACCACTCTAACCTGCATATTGACTTTCCATGCATCCGCAACTTGTCCCAAAAATAATAAAGTTTCGTCCGACTTGTTGGCAGTTTATTTTATATTTCAGTAACAAATATATTTCCGTTCGAAAACAAAAAAAATGCACCATAATTATCAATAAATGAAAAACAATCAAAATCAGTTCACAGATGGTTATAAAACCATTCTAATTAAATTTATGTGTATCAGTCTGACTGTAATTTTTTTTTAAATTTAATAGTTGGTACTGCTACCTTTGTTGGAAATGACGCAAAAATATCAAGTCCTGAAGGATTTCGATGGCGCTCCAAGCTTCTTGAATTGCTGCTTTTAACTTAAAAACATTGTTGAATTGATTACCCTGCTCGTAAACTTGAAGCGAGAGAATCCCGCACGGATTCTCGATCGGGTTTAATTCGGATTCGGAAATGCAAGCGGGCCATTCCATAACCTCAATGTTCCGATCCTTTAGCCAGTCTAAGGTGTCACGCGAACGATGGATTGACGCATTATCTTGTTGGAAGATGAATTGTTCTTCCATAAAGTCTTCGGAAAAGGTAATTAACACTTCATCTAGGAGATCAGTGTAGTTTTTGGAGTTCATCTTCGACGAAATGCTACAAAGTGGGCTTTTCCCTTACCAGCAAAATGCTGCCCACGTCATTACTATACCCCCACCGAAATTCCTACTTAAGCGACGCAATATATAATTCCAGCACATTGCCTGCTTGGATATACCTTGGTCACCTCAATCTACGAAAATAAAAAATTGGTAGAAAGAGGGTTGTGCGAAGGGCTAACAACCCTTCCACAATAAGTAATATAAAATGTTAAGGAACCTGAATATCAGGAGGCCAAGGTCCGATTTGGACTGTAGCGCCATTGTAGAAGAGTAGATATAATGCATTGGAGATTGGCTTCCTACTTCAAACATTTTCTCAATCCCTCTCCATTAGCTCCGATCACGACGGACAACATCTCAATTGAGGTTTCAACTGACGAAAAAGAATCTTCATCGACACTACGCACGCTTGCCGAAATCAAAGCAGCCCTATGTAACCCAAATCTAAAGAAAGCGCCAGGAATTGACGAAATACCAGTTGAACTTCTGAAAAACTGTGGCGCAGAAATACTACACAGTATGACATGCAAAATTTGGACAGAGGAAAACATTGGCGAAAAAGCATCATTTGTCCAATTTACAAGAAAGGAGGCAAACTCTGCTGTGAGAATTACAGAGGAATATCATTGTTGTGTACGTCCTACAAAATAAACTGTCAAAAAGTCAGGCGAAATTTTATTATTCTTGGGACAAGCTGCGTATGGGTGGAAAATCAATATGCAGGTTAGGGTGGGCAGGGAAGACGAAGTGAATGGGGGTTCTTGGGCAGGGCTGTTGTCAATTAAACACTTAATTGCGGATACGATTAATAGCTCGAGCATATTGTTATAGATCTGGCAATGATCTTTCCCGAATATGCCAGAATTTTACAGAACAGTCCTCCAATATGTAAAAACCCATAATCAAAGATCTAGAACCTTCCAGTATAGTTGAGACACACCCAGTATAGTTGAGACACACCATAGAAGGTTCGAGAATTGGGAAAAAGTATATAAAAGCACGAAGCTTTCAGTCGGGAGTCAGTCATTTTTATGATCGAGACGCGAACCAGTGCAAGCGAAACGCGGCGGTAGTGCCAAATAGGCGAATTAAGTTAAAGTGTGAATTAAGTTAAATTGCGAATTAAGTAAAAGGTGCGAATAAATAAATTATCCCTTATTTTTAAACGAATTGTGTTTTACTTGAAATCCCGGCGAACCCCTAGCTCGCAACAATATATAATCAAAATTTCCTTCGTTTATTTATGGAAGTTTGAGTTTTTATGAGGGTAGGTGTGAGGGGTGGTAGTAAGGGTGAGTGGATGTTAATAATTTTTTAATTGCTTGCTTGAATCACGTCCAATATTCTCTGTATAGAATGTCAGTTTCATAGACGAAATTGCATAGAATTTTCATAAAATTCGGTGTAGTTTACGTTCACGAAACCAAACATTTCTATAACAATTAACAATCCACCCAAAAACGAATATTCTACATTTAACGGTCTTGGAGATATGAGTCCATATGTACGGCGGGAACGGAATGTGGTTTATAGCAGGGAAATGTTCTAGTCCCCATGCTTTTCAACTTGGCACTAGAGTATGTCGTCCGGAAAATCCTAGTCGACACCAATGGGACACTACTATTCAAGTCCACCCAAATAGTAGCATACACTGACGACATTAACATCCTCGCAATATCGTTCTCTAGTGCTAAGGAGGAATTTGTCAATCTTGACTCCACCGCAAAAGAAGCGGGGATGCGCATTAATGAAAGCAAAACAAAAGTAATGACGCAAACAAGAAGGACAACGCCAATCAAACGAAACATAACAATAGCGGAATATAATTTGGAGAGTGTGAACAACTTCTCATATCTCGGTGCTAATCTAGCAAAGGACGGCAATAAAACAGACGAAATCAAACGACGGATAATACTAGCAAAGAAAACGTATTATTCGGTACTTCCTATAATGAAATCCAACAGAAACATTAAGTTGCTAGTAGATAAAACTCCTATAAGACCTGTGCTCTGTTATGGCAGCGAGACGTGGACATTAACGCGAACTTCCGAAAAAGCAGTTAACACATTCGATAGAGAGGTCCACCGAAAAATTTTGGGACCTGTAAAAGAAAGAACGGAATGGCGAATAAGATACAACCGTGAATTGTAACAACTCTACGACGAGCCAGAAGCTTCAACAATCATCAAGCTACATAAGAAAGATGAATCCCCAAACATGGTATTAAAGGCAAAGGGAGTGGTAAAAGGCCAGCAATCAAATCACACAAGCGATTGGAAGGCTCGGTTGATGAAGATAGCAAAGCTATCTTAAAAATTTCCAGCCGGAGGACGCGGTCTTTCGATCAAGACGATTAAGGCGCCAATTTCAAGAGCCAGAGTCCGATTTGGGCTGTCGCGCCATTGATGATATAATACATTATCTAGCTCCTTGTATTCATAAAATTGCTTTTTTTTCTTGGGAGCTTGATCAGTTGAATTCTATCAATAATTGTGTTGCAGATATCTATAGGTTCAATATTCGAACATTTTAATTTAAAAAAAAACATAACAGAATTATGATTGGGCGTAAAGCCCAATTCTTTCGAATAGTGAATAGTGACTTTTCTATGGGAGGTGGTAAAAACACAGGTGGGAGATTTGTATGTTTTGTATATAACACCGATTGTAATATACATAATGTGCCATGCTGAATTTAAAGTTTGTAGCTTTCATAATTTTTGAGGAAATTGAAAAATTATTGTCTGAATTTATGGCATTTGTATGGGAGGTGGCAGAGGTTTTGGATTATTTGCTCTGGCGTGATTAGCTCTCATATGTTCGAAGGAGAAATACTTTTCTTGAATTTCCAATTCAAAAATTTGTATGGGATTTCTCATTTTTTTAGCATTTATTGCAGTAATTCCTAAGGGAAAATTCTCGCAAAATTTTAAGTTTGTACGTTTTCTAGTTTCAATGAAAATCGATTAAAAGCATTTATCAAAATTGTGCATTTGTTGACATCAATGATATTTGTAATAGCATACTTTTCTGAAAATTAAAAGTTGATAGCTTAGATGGTTTTGGAGAAAAATAATTTAATTGAAATTTCAAAATTTCGTGAAATTTGTATGGAAGGGGGTAAAAAGAGTGAGGTGTAGTTGATAGTTTTTCCAAAATTAGTTGCAATTATAATAAAATTGATCATGACAAAAATTGGTTCTTTTGGCTTTGCTAGTTGCAATGCAAACCGAATAAATGCATTTTTGGAAATTGCGCATTTGTATGGGAAAGGTAGAAGGAGTGAAGGGATCGGATTAATATTTTTTGACGTTAATGATATTCACATCATTATTCTATGACCTAATTTTGAAGTTAATAACTGAAATGTTTTCGGCGGAGAAAAATCAATTTTTTAAATTTCGAAATTTCTTGAAATTTGTAGCTAGTGAGCTGCCTGCTTACGACGGACTCGTCAGTAAGGCTTGTGCAAGCAGGCGCTGCCTTACACGCCAAGGGAATACGGTGCAGGTAGTGAGATTAGAACCCGGGGATTTGGAGTTGCAAAGCGACCGTGCTGGCCACTGAGCTATCTAGACCCCATGGCTTAGTCGGTTAGTAGCGATGCAGTATAAGGCAAATTTGTATGGGAAGGGGTAAAAGGAGTGGGGTGTTGTGGCCCGTTCACGAACTTAAAGTTACTTTTTTTGCTAAAATTTAGTTCTGACAAATTTCAGCATGATAAGTCAAAGCTTTCGAGAGTTATGTTGTAGACAGACGGACAGACAGACAAACAGACAGACGAACACTCGGAATCGAGGTTTTCGAGCGACAACAAATAAGTTTGGATTCTCATGAGCTTGGACATTGTTGAATTGTGCTAGCTCGTCATTACTTTAACTAATAAAATTTCTTGTTTATCTTCTGTAGAGTTTAGGTATTCCTTTTTTGTTTATTTCCCGAATAAAAATATTGGTTGCTGGCTTTCTCTGTCTCCTAATGAAAAAGTATTTAATATTTTTTTTAAGTAAATTAATGCAATTTTTAAACTTACTAATTTATTAATATTTTTGTGCTAAACTTATTACACATAGTTTTTAGCTAGGACAATACAAATTTTCGGACTATAAAGTGGAATTTATTGAAATTTTATTACTCAGTCATTTTTTTCTTCAAATTTATACTTACAAAATTAAAACTTGAAATTGTGTGAATTAGCGCGATAGAGATATTTCAAGAATTCTAACTACTACTACTTCATCTTCCAATTACTGAAGTTAACGATGTGAGTGCCGATGGTTTGTGATTCGATCGGGGAAAAAATAGCACGCATGATTTGAACTTCTGCAGTCAATAAAATATATTGGGACTAATATAAATAAATAAATAGAATTCTTTAAAACTTACCTTAAATTTTACAAACAAAAAAACTGAACTTATTTATGTACGACCTAACTAATCCGAAAAACGCGCCGGTTATCGCTTAAGGACATGATACAAAATTTTTCCAAAAAATAAAAATTCAGAAATGCGTACCTCATCGACACATTAAAATCATGCCTAAATCTGCTGTGACGAAAAATTGAGTCTGATTTTGACACTATGAAATCCGGCCTTATCTTATTTCCTACAAGGAACTGTTAAAGAACTTGAAAATCAACAGGCCAGTGTGCGAAGTTTGTGAAAAAATTGTACACATTCTCAGTCAGATTAGTTTCGTAAGCACGAGCAAATAGACAATTAGGTCATAATTGCTTTTTACATACGAATGTCAACCGCCACTTTCGATTAAATACTCCGAATCCTTAATTTCCTCTTCCTTTTTACCTCACTGGTACTATGTTTCTGCAGAAATGCGTAAGCCCTCCAGTTCCCTTGTAATAAAAAAAAAATAATTAAAGCCTGTGAATATTATATCAATGGAGTTCCTTGTTATCGATTCAAGATCGATCCTATATTTTTTAATCCTTATTGCTACTGACTAAAATGAATATTCAACACAATTTTTTTTTTTATTTACAGGATCCTACAACGGTAAGCATTATCATATTGAAATTAACTAATTACGTCCGGAAGGTAAATGTCCACCTGTCTTGCGATACGATACAAGTAGGTATTTAGTGTAAGTAAGATCTTCAGCTTGCAACCTCATGAAACGCTAAATAAGCACCACGACTTGATAGACATCTTAATTTTTCACATTATGAAGGTATCATAGCACTTAGTAAATAATAATATGATAACTTGTCGATAGTTATTCGATAATTTATGTGTGTGTTTTTAGTCCTTGATCGTTTTCCCACACGCTATTTATTGCAGTCTGGTAAGTTTTGAGGGGGAAAAAACTGAAATATTTCGTTGAGAGATGTTAAGGTGTTTCATATCTCTGTCAACTATCGAATTTGCAATTCATCTCCTTTACGTATCTAATGCAATCAAATAGTACTTAAATGCTACTTAGACTCTTGGTTTACACATGGTCATCATTAATTTTCATCATACGGTTGTACAAAGCGAACAGACAGCTGAAGTATAGAAACAGGCATTTGAGATCCGTATCAAATCGCCAATTCACGTGCGAGCCCTATTAGTCGAACGGAGGATACTACATAGACCAAAGCTGAAATTTTCAGGAAGAGCAATCAAAACAAATGGGAAACATGGGACATAGGCTGATTCCAAAATTATTATCGTGGTTTCCCTGTTATTTAGCATTATTTATGCAAGTTTGGATGCATACCGGGAGTGTGGGCGGTCAGGAGTATAAGAGTTTAACTTCATTAATCATTGCCGACACTTTTATAGCTAGCCAACAATATCTATGCCATTCATTGCAACTTTATAAATTTGTTTGTTTTTATCGAGCACAAAACCTGACAGCCATCAACCAGAGCATTACTAAGCGTTGAGCATTTCCATCAAAATTTCCTGTCAAACCTATCAACGGGGTGAAAAAAAACGGTATAGTATATAGTAGTAGGGTAACAAACCGCAAAGGCCAATGAGCCATGTCAACAAAGCAAACGTATAAAATTAACAAGTTGTAATAAAAAGCAGTGCGGTTAAGCGTTTGACTCGTTTGTGCTGGCGGTTAATTTGCCGAAATAACGTGTTAACTGGCGAAAAGTCGCAATTAAACGACTTATTACACGGCTACTTGAATCAAAGATATGACGACCATTAGACAAGAAAGGCACGCTACGGCCTCGCCTTGCCACCCCGTTTTAGCAACATTTTTTTTTTTTTATTATTATTATTAATTCGAATTTTTGTTTCGGGTGACCACTAAAGTAAAGCTAACCGGGTAATAAAACCAGCTAATTGTCAACCGAGGAAAAAAAACAAATTTTGTTATTAATTGGTGGAATAAAGAGAAAAGGAAAAAATTAATAAACAAAACGGCAACAAGATTTGATTGTTATGGGGGCCAAGAAAATCAAGACGGCAATAATTGCTTTTGTTAAGGCCACTGTGAAACACAGTTACATGGAAATGACGATTAAATGTCGCATGAGATCATGCAAAGGGAATTAAACCACGTCATGTAACCGTCGTTGTTGCCAATAATTCATTTTAATGTCAGGACAAGGATATGCGGACGAAGTAGTGTAACGAAAATTACGGAGTCGATTAAGAGTGAAACTATGTATGTAGGTACTTCCGAATTTCAGTTTAGTTGAAGTTTCTTCTTGATTACTGGCGCTACAGGCAAAGTCTCGGCTTGGAGCCAGGTCGAAATACTGAGCTCTTCTCATCCATCAACGAACTAACACAACTGGTAGATAGTCCTACTAGCCTACCTAACATTACTTAATGTTCTTCTGATAACACATCCCTTAGAATGTGATGTCTCCGTTTTGGCACCTATTAGAAATCCGACCACCATCTGGTTCGTGCACTGTTTCCAATCTCCGCAACAAAACCACCGGCGACAAGAGCTCCCTGTAGGACAGTTTGGCATTTCAAGAGATCTGACTTTCGAGCATTTGACGACTTCTACAGTTGCTTTGATTAGATACAGTGTTTCAACCAAAAAGTTGTGACTTGGCAGCGAAATCTGCAACCAAGACAATTGTAAAGGCTATGCGACTCTTCATACCCTCCAGCCTTAAAAGGGGAACGCTTTCGATGCCTAGTTCGCAATGGAATGTCTCGATGCAACTAGAGCCAAGAAGCAGTCGTTCCAAAAATATCAAAACAACCCGAGTCCCAAGATCAAATACTCCTTTATATTGACAAGAAACACATGCAATAGAATTTAAAACGTGGTAAGTTCGAGCATGACCAAAAACGTCGGCTTAAGATCGTTGAAAAGCCCAAGAATTCCAGATCGTTTTTGTCATTTGTAAAATTGGTCAACACTAATTTTGTATCATCCTCAACTTCTCCTTTTCGTTATGGTGATCGAACAGTTGTCGATTCTATGGAAAATGGAAACCTTTTGGCAACAAGTTTCGCCAGGAACTCTGAATTTTCACAGTCAAATCAACTACCACCCTCCGATTTCACGCTGCCACTCCTACGTTTTTAAACTAGGGCCAGCTAAGCTTAAAGCTTTTGGCTTTAACTCGTCCTTCCTTAAATGGATTGAGAGCAACAGAGCACTTCATACGAGTTGTGCTAGATGGAGTTACCTCTGACCACTTTTCTATTAATTCCGGCGTCCCTCAAGGCTGAAGCGCATGATGCGGCGCCCCACCTGCTACAACATTTTCGATCAATTGAATCTAAAATTCCTAATAATACTAAACTTTGCATATTTAATTATCGTTTTAGATCATTCTGATATGCACCTTCCCTGCTGTTGTAGGGGAACTGAGGCAATAAAGTGATGAAAAGTTTATATATTAATTAACTTTTTTTTGCTTTTTTTTAATTTTTAAAGCTTGCGGTTTCATATATTAAAAGTATTGCTAGTACATAAGTTTGCATGCTAACAAATCATCAACGCAATAAATATACGTCTAGCATTCAAAATTGTGAAATGAACAGAATGAAACTAAGTTTGATTGATTGATAGATCAGACCGTAAAGCTACGTTTTAAAATCAACAGTTCTCATCATCATCAATGGCGCGACAGCCCAAATCGGGCCCTGGCCTCCTGAAGTCGTTGTTTCCAATCGTCTCGATCCAAAGACCGCGTCCTCCAGCTGCTAATTTTTAATATAGCTTTGCTGTCTTCATCAACCGAGTCTTCCTATCGCTTGCGTGGTTTGCCTACTGGCCGGTTACCACTCGCTTTGCCTTTAAGAGCACTTTTGGGGACTTCTGTCTTCCATTCGCTTTACATGGCCAGCCCACTGCAGTTTACGTAGCTTGATGAACGTTGAAGCTTCTGGCTCGTCGTAGAGTTGATAGAACTCATGGTTGTATCTTATTCGCCATTCCGTTCCTTCCTTCGCAGGTCCCAAAATTCTTCGGAGGACCTTTCTTTCGAATGCGTTAACTGCTTTTTCGGAAGTTCGCGTTAATGTCCACGTCTCGCTGCCATAACAGAGCACAGGTCGTATAATAGTTTTATAAATCCGCAGCTTATTGTTCCTGTGCACTTTCTTGGATTTCATTATTGGAAGTACCGAATAATACGTCTTATTTGCAAGTATTATCCGTCGATTGATTTCGTCTGTTACATTACCGTCCTTTGCTAGATTAGCCCCAAGATATATGAAGTTGTCCACACTCTCCAAATTATATTCCGCAATTATTATGTTTTGTCTGATTGGCGTTCACCTTCTTGCTTGCGTCATTACTTTTGTTTTGCTTTCATTAATACGCAACCCGACTTCTTTTGCGGCGGAGTCAAGATTGACAAATACCTCCTTAGCACTAGGGAAGGATCTTGCTAGAATGTTAATGTCGTCAGCGTATGCTACTAGTTGGGTGGACTTGAATTGTAGTGTCCCGTTGGTGTCGACTGGGATTTTTCGGATGACATACTCTAGTGCCAAGTTGAAAAGCATGGGAGCTAGACCATCTCCCTGTTTTAAACCACATTCCTTTCGAAAGCTGGTTGTTGAATCGGCTTGTATTCTCACTTGGGATTCAGTGTTCGTCATTGTGAGTCTTGTTAGTCGGACTAGTTTTGGAGGAATTCCAATATTCCGATAGAACTGTTGATTTTGTAAAATATTGACAAAATCAACAGTTCTATCGCTGCCATTTTTATTTCAAGAGCACTTATCTGCAGTTATTTCAATGATTTTTTTTATTTTAAGTCCATAGCAGACTTCAGGCGTAGTGGATAGCGTGCTTGCTTCACAGTCAATAGGTCGTGGTTTCGATTCCCACTCCAGACAGGGAATTTTTTTAAGCACGAATTTTCAGTTGCTACTGGAAAAATTGTTCGAAATAAATTAGGCTAACGGTGTAAAAGTGAAACAGTTCCATGTCTATATACTTAGTAGATGGTTTCTGTTCGCTTTCTACGAGGGGAGGTCAAAAAATTAAACAAGTTATTATTTTTCCTTTCCAATATATTCTCTTTTAAGCCTAATACATTTATCAAATCTCTCACAAAGTTTATTAAATCCTTCTAAAAAAATGTTTTAGCTAGGCCTTCAAAATAGGCTGAAATTGCCGACTTCACCTCTTCATCGTTGGTTCTACAGTTTTGGGAACAAATAGTAACCGGAAGGGGTCAGATCTGGACTATAAGGGGGGTAATTCAATATTCCGTAGCCGCATTTCTGTAAGGCAGCCATTGCAACGTGGCTCTTGAGAGCAGGTTTGTTGTCGTACAAAAGCAGCATACCTCGAGTCTACTTTCCTCTTCTATTTTCTTTGATAGCATCCTTTAATTTTTGTAGCAGGTTGATATGCTGTCCTTTTTCTTTATAGTCAATCATCGAAACCCCTTCTGAATCCCAAAAAGTAGAGGTCATGTTTTTTCGGCGGATTGTGAGACCTTGAACTTCTTGGGGGTGAAGCGCCTTTAACGCAGCCACTGCATTGATTCCTGCTAAAGCAGGCTCATAATGATGAACCTAAGTTTCATCTCCAGTAACAATCCGGGTCAATATTTATCCGTGTTCTCGGTACAGAGATCGAAAAGTCACGTGAAAACTCGCTGACCTTAGCCATGCCGAAATGATCGTAGACAATATTCAAAATGGTTGTATCTGATGCTCCAACCATTTTTGCGATTTGTGTCTTCTTTAAACGAGCATCATTTTTGAGGCAGTGGCCTCAATCGGCCGGTCCGAGTGGTTATCATCTTCAAATGACTCTCTGCCTTGCCTGAATAAGCTATGCCGCTTATAAATCATTGTTTTTACAGAGCAAGAGTCCCCATATGTAGATGACATTTCCTCCAAAATGATTTGTGACGTTTATCCTTGCTTGGTAAGGAACTTAATGACAGCACGAAACTCAATTTTATCCATAGTTAGCGTTTTCTTTCCGATTGATTTGTTGATTTGGCGATAACTAAAATGTTAGTTATTCGATTTTACAGAAACTTTGTATTTATACCTGTATTGAGTGTTAGAATACCTCCAGGTAAAAATATTTCCCCCCCCCCCCTTGTCCATCCCCTTCATTTCGCGAAATTTTTGACCTCTCCTCGTATATCATTTAGTCCCCCATAACATCTGCAAATATTTATCAGCAGCATCCAGTGCAACTGAAAAATATACCAGCTTCTCCACTCGTTACAGTCGTTCTCACTCCCCTTCCCCTACCTTCCCAATCCCATTCCTTCCCTCCATAACTGTGTTCGTGCATTGCACATAAAGGCCGAAATTGCCTAGAACACAGGCCTTACTGTAAAAAAAAATTTCAAGATCAACGTCCACCGCCATTTCAGATTTATCCGTCCTACGTTTCCCTATTTCCATTTATTTCTGTTACCCATTTCGATCTAACCGTGCATCACGCATTAAAGAGTTACTCCCTACTTTTCGGTCACCGTAAAAAAAATTTTAGATTCCCAATTTGGGGATTACTGAAGCTGCGACAATGTGTCATTTTGAATAGGAAGGAATAGAAGGGCTTAAGGGATTTGGCCTATTCACGAACTCGATCTTACTTTTTTGATAAAAATAATGTGTTAAAGAGATAAACTTTCTAGCACAAAGCGTTCTCGACGTAAAGAAGGCATCTGCGGACGGACTTCCGATTTAGAGTTTTTCGAACGATAATATGAACTTTCTAAAAACTTTATTACTTAGCGTATCAAGCTTATAATACTCACAGATTTCATCTGGAGCATAACGAAATCATTATTCAAGCAGAAACTACTTCCCTATGGCTTTTTGCTTCGACTGCATAGTCCAAACAATTTCATCAAACATCATCATACAACTTAATTGTTATAACTCGATATCAATCAAGTCTAAAATAAACATAACCTAGAAGTTGTGAAATTGCAATGAAAATACAGTATTTGTCAATATCCAGGATAACTTCGTTCGTTTCAACAAAAGCCTAATTATTATGATCTGCTCAAAGTAGGCAGGAGCAATTATCCTTTTGTGATAGGAACAATTCTATGAGAATGATAGCTAACTAGGCAGGCAGGATAAATGAGTCCACAAAATTCAAATAGGGCACTTGTGGAACAATCGACTTTATCAAAAGTAAACCATCTAAATGACATAAATACTGGGTCGGAACTGTTGAAACCCCAAATTACGCGGGTTATTAATTTACCTGTCATTAGTCCACCCTCGACGCTGCTCGCATTTGAATTTAGCGTGTCGATTATTTGGACAGGGCTTAGGCATAGTTTTTCTTTTATTTGAGGTGTGTATGCAAGGGATTTTTTCTTTCCAGACTACGTTATAAGTCTGGAATGGATTATTTATTTTTAGTTAGATTTTCGTTAATGTTTAAACATTAACTTAGTTTTATGGAAGAAGTACGTTTTAGTTTATGGTAACATAAATGAAAACGAGACTAGTTTTTATTGTACTTTATATGGAATTGGTGGACTTTATGAAAAAACATGTGCAGATAGTTACTTTCTAAATACAAATTAATGCAAATATATTTTTTTTTAATTCAATGCAAATTCTTCTAAAGTATTGTTGCATTCAATAAACTGTTAATTAACTAACTACTCGTACTAACTAACTATCTTGCATCTTCGAATAAATTCTTGTTTTCTTTTCATGTAACTTCTTCTGGATACAAAACAACTTTAACTACAACAATAACATCATCATCAAAAACACTTACAAACCATTTGGTTACACGTTTGCTGAAAATTCTTGGAATATCTTGTGTTCAAACATGCGATAATTCATTCCGTAACTATACTTCACTACTTGTGACCGTTTTGCGTTTCTGCTATTACGGATGATGTTGGCTCGGGCAATGCAAATTGAACCCTTAATGCACTTGGTTGCACAACAAACTCGAACTCATCATCATTATCATTGTGATCATCGCGCTATAATACAACAATTGAAAATGGATAACTGGCCCAATCTACAAACCGGACAATTTTCGACGGACCGCGTGGTTCAACGATCGTGATTAACGTGTGCGATAACTTTGGAACACTCAAAAAGGGCGTAAGTAAACCATTTTTTTCGATCTATTATTAGGGAAGGAAAACTGCCGGTCAGTAACTTAAAACCATTAAAGGAAATGTCATTATGATTGATGGTGTTTTGGAAAAGGTGATTTCATTTGCTCGAGATCTTTGAAGATCGCTCGTTGTCACCTGAGATCGTCCCTTTGATTACGAAATAGACGGCGGGCCATTGCCGGCAGACTGATTGTTGGTTTTTTGAAGAAGATTCAAATCCTCAATAATTTTAATTGTGTTAATTTGAAAATCATTCCCCATATTTGCGATGCTAAGTGATGAAGTCGTACGGAGTAGACCGAGACTGCTTATTATCTTGAAGGTTGGTCAGACGTCGTTATAAGGGTTGTTAATTGGATTTTGATATGGCATAATTTTGAAGGGGGAAAAAAAATTTGGAGTGTTATTAATAAACCAGATGATTTACGTGGGATTCACTTGAATGGTAAGATAATCAATCATCACGACAAAATTGAAATATAGCTAAGGTACTCAGTCTGAGCGTCTTCGTTTATCTGCGGCTGAGACTGGGCCCCAAACTGAAAACACAAAAATCGTATCTTATCATGATTTGATTGTCAAGCATACACAAATGTAAAAGTATCTTACCTCTATGGAACATACAAAATGACATACGACACTGAAGAATTCGCCAGGGAACCCCAACTGGGAAGTGATATCATAGTGCATCATCGACATCTCTTCTCAGTAGAGACAACAACGATAGCTTACGTCTTCCTCGAAGATGCTGTGCCGCGCTGGTGGACGTCCACCTCGAGAACATGCCCAGCAAGACAGAAAGCAACCAAAGGCGCGGTATAAACGAGGCGAACATCCTCATGTCCGATCCTCTGTTCCGAT
The DNA here is from genome assembly GCA_963669355.1 of Chorisops tibialis. Lineage (NCBI taxonomy): Eukaryota > Metazoa > Arthropoda > Insecta > Diptera > Stratiomyidae > Chorisops > Chorisops tibialis. Next base: position 250,517,555 of record OY770263.1, on the reverse strand, counting down.
AGTCCAAATATTGTGCCTCTCATTTGTTTCAAATAAGGTCAGAAATAAATTGGACCGATAATCGTTGTCGTCGTTCCTTGAGGATATAATAATGAATCTCTTGGTTCGGAATCGGCCTTCAACCCCCCGCGCGACCCCATAAGATACAGACATTCGCTCACCCGGCCGCGACTTAACCCACAGAGAATCTGACCTGACTTTATTGTTTTACCGCTCGGACTCCTTCTTCGGGTATAGGGCGCTCTATCGAACGGATACGGCGGCCAGGGATACCTTGGGAATATCTGGAGTATCGCATAGGTCTCGAAATTAAGACGTTGTGTGTTTCGACTACAATCGAAATCTCTTCGGTGGGATTTTGCGCGCAGACGATTTTTAAGAAGTCGTCTCTGCCTATGGAAGGAACTTCATGAATGTCGTGTCCTCGTAATTCTTTGCCCAGGTTGGGCTCTCTAGCTCAGAACTACACATAAGATGATGACGATGGTGATGTTAGCGTACTACCGGAGCAGCAACATATATAACTATACATATGCCGGCTGCAAAACATTGGGCGAATGTAGAGGATGACACTGTTTTGATGTTGCCTTTTTGTGTCGAGATAATGCAAAAGATGGAAATTTATTAGTGCACGTTCTCTTATGGCCGCAAGCGGGATTAACCTAAGTTGCGGGTGACTATAAACTGTTCAGTTCGGTCGCTCCTCTTTAGGAGTTATATGCGTGTTACGTGGCGGAAAAGTGGCAGACGCCTAAGCAAATGTGAAACGAAGGACTGCGGCCTGACTGTGCCGTGATTTATGATAGCGTCACAAGAATTTTTTTGTTTATGGTCATTGAGAAGCTTTTGTGGTCGGATAAGGGAAGTAGTTAATGTCACAGTTTCGCTAATACTTGCAGATTTTATGGCAGAGCAAAAATAGCGTACCTAATTGGATATGTCGTACTATTGAAAGTTACGGAAGGTATTCTGAAGCTTGTAGTATCAAGAAATATAGGGTAAAAGGTAATTTTGTACTGCTGAAAAAATTTAATAATTTAAGAAAGATAATATATAAGATGTGGGCAAATTTTGTGCTGTAAAAGAGTTTTTTATTGAAAATACCCAATATGAACTGTAATGATTACCTCATCGATTCAGTAATTCAGAATTCGCCGGACTCGCTAAGAGTTCACATTTGAATAATTTCGTTAAGTACAAGAGCAAAAGAAAAATTTTTTGATGCCCTTAACGAATTAAGTGTGGTTTGATGTGAATGTTTTCACAGTGCATTTTGAAATAAAAGGAAAGATTTTCAGATTTAACACTGTTTGCTCTATTATGCCTGACGTTTCGGTCTCTGCTGAGTTTGATAAAGGTCTTCGCAGATACCAAAACGTCACGCGTATTAAAGCAAACAGTGTTAAATCCGGAAATCTGTCCTTTAAATTAAATGTATTAAAAAAGTATTTAGAATATCGATTGCCTAGGGTGTAGCCTAGTGGGTAGCGTGTTGGTCTACAATGCGAAGGTCGTGAATTCCAATCCCAGTCGACGCATAATTCCAGAACACTGCTTGCTTGGGTATACCTTGGTCACCTCGATCTACGAAAATGAAAAATTCGCAGATTGAGGGTTGTGCGAAGGTCTAACAACCCTTCCACAATAAATAATAAGAAATGTTAAAGAACCTGCAGGTCAGGATGCCAAGGCCCGATTTGGGCTGTAGTACCATTGTAAGTGGCTTAAATTCGAATATTTTGTCTGATTTTTATGGGAGGTGGTATAATGAGTAATGACGAAAAGTTCGAAATTTTTGGATACATAATTGCAACTGGACAAGCCAAAATAGGCATTGAGATTCACAGGCGGAAGTGGCAGTGGATGGGTCGCACATTGAGGATGCAACAACATCAAACAGTTTGATAATGATCTCAGCAGAGACCGAAACTTCACGAATAATAAACAGTGTAGAATCCGGAAATCTTTTCTTTCAATTCGAAATGCACTGTGAAAACATTCACCAAACCAATTTCATAGTGAATCACTTTTATTTTACTTGTAGTCCAGTTTTAGCTAAAAATGACATGATCTTTGTTGCTTAAAATGTTCGAGAGTTATCATGAGATCGAAAAGACAAAAGGCCACTCGAGTTCGAATTTTTCGGGTGAGAACAAACATTTCTGTACCTCCTGCATATATCATTGCATTACAAACGTTAGAACAAACACAATATTACTTTCAGATTTCATTTCAATTATAAACATATGAAAGAATTAAAATTGTAGATAAACAGTCTCTACGATTGGTGGCAGATGAAGTGGGAAAATTTGTCTTGTTCACAAACATGACAAAATTAAACAATTTCTCGCGTTAAAACGCAGAGGGACACAATACTTCTTTCACAGTCAATACAGTCACTCTTTTTTTTTAAACACGATTTTTTCAGTTGCTACTGGCTGTGAAAAATTCGGAATAAAATGGGCAAACGATGAAAAAGTTAAACAGTTCTACTTCTAGAAGGCCTATATACTCGGTAGATGGCTTCTGTTCGCTTCCCATCATTCAGTTCCCCATAACATCTGCAAATGTTTGTAAAATTCTGCGAAAAATCGGTTTCGGGAATAATAAGTGTTATCACTACACGACTGTATATTCGAATGTTTCAACTTTGGACTAATATAACATTAAAAAACATTACAGAATTATGATTGGGCGTAAAGCCCAATCATATTGTTGCGAGCTAGGGGTTCGCCGGGATTTCAAGTAAGAACATAATTCGTTTAAAAATAAGTGATAATTTGAAAGAATAGATTTCCGGATTCTACACTGTTATGCTTTATTATTCGTGACGTTTCGGTCTCTGCTGAGACCTTTATCAAACAGTTTGAAGTTTCGAAGTTTCTTCTCTACGTTGTCTTCTATTACCTTACCCATGGTGTCTATTTTATCCTTTTGCAGCTCCAATTTTTGGTTGAGGTCCTTCGAGGTCTGATCTAGTTTTTCATTAAGGTCCGCTGTCAGCTGACTTTGTTGGTCTAATTTCTGATTAATGTCCGTTGTCACAGCTGATTGCTGTTTAATGTCCACTGATTGTTGTTTAATGTTCACTGATTGTTGATCTAATTTGTTCATTATTTGTTGCAATAACTTTGTCAGAGCATCCGATGTACCAGAACACTCCTCTTCACGAGCTTCTTCGATTTGGAACTCTGCATCCTTACCCTCAGCATCAAGTATCTCGATCATACGGCTGACAAGTTCAGACTTGTTCCCTGTCGTAGATAACTCGCGTCTACCGAGCTCTTCCATCAGCTCCGTTAATTTTAAATCCTTCAGATAACGCGGCATTTTCACTACCGATTATTTAAAGTTTTTTCGCGATTCGAATTCACTTAAATTTACTTCACTAATTAAAGTCACTGCTCACTAGAGCACTCGAGAATATTCGATTTCACAAAATTCTCACTGCCCGTTCGAGAATTTTAATTTCACTTTTTGACTCGCGATTTTTAACCCGAATTTATCCTTGAAATCCTACTTGTGACACCAATTTTTGCGAGCTAGGGATTCGCCGGGATTTCAAGTAAAAACACAATTCGTTTAAAAATAAGTGATAATTTATTTAATCGCACTTTAACTTAATTCGCACTATATGGCACTACCGCCGCGTACTTTTCTATCACTTTCATTGGTTCGCGTCTTCCATAAATAAAAGTCGCTGAACTGCTCGCTGAAAGCTTTCGCGTTTTTATACATTTTATGACAGTTCTCGAAGCTTCCTTCAGTGTGTATGTGTGAACAGTTCTCGAAGCTTCCTTCGGTGTGTATGTGTTATACTGGAAAGCTCTAGATCTTTAATTGTAGCTTTCTACACAGTGGAGTATACTGTTGTACATAATTCTTGTCTATTCGAGAGAGATCGAGTTGCGGGGTTGCCAGGTCTGCATATAACAATATTATACTCTAGATGAAATACTTACTTACCTTTTGTTTGGGAGGAGGTAAAAGTAGAGGGGGAGGCTTGTAATTTTTGTATGTAACACTGAACGTATAAAATATTTCATGCTGAATTTAAAGTCTCTTGCTTTCATAATTATCGAGCATATTGAACAATTTTTGTCTGAATTTATTGCATTTGTATGGGAGGTGGTAGAGAAACTAGGAAATTTTAGATGATTTTGAATCTACTTATCAACATCCTAATCACATTGCTTTGTTACAATTTTAAAGTCGATAGCTCTCATATGTTCGAAGGATAAAAACTTTTCTTGAACTTCCAATACAAAAATTTGTATGGGAGGTGGTAGAAGGAGTGAGTTGAAGGCGATATTTTTTTTAGCATTTATTACAATTATTAAGGGACAAATTCTGGCAAAATTTCAAGTTTCTACTTCTTCTAGTTTCTATGAAAATCGGTTAAATGCATTTACCAAAATTCTGCATTTGTACGGGAGGTGGTAGAAGGAATATCCGAATCAAAACCAAATTTTTTGACATCAATCATATATAAAATGGTATACTTTTCTCAAATTTGAAAAATGAAAATGAGATAGCTTTGACGGTTTTGGAGAAAACTAATTTAATTGAAATTCCGAAATTTCGTAAAATTTGTATAGGAGGGGGTAGAAGGAGTGAGGTAAAGTTGATAGTTTTTCTCAAAATTAGTTGCAATTATAATAAAATTAATTATGACAAAAATTGGTTCATTTAACTTTGCTAGTTGCAATGCAAACCGAATAAATGCATTTTTGAAAATTGTGCATTTGTATGGGAGATGGTAGAAGGAGTAAGGAGATCATATCAATATTTCTTGAGTTTAATGATATTTATATCATTATACTATGACCTAATTTCCAAGTCAATAGCTGAAATGGTTTCGGAGAAAAATCAATTTCGAAATTTCATGAAATTTGTATGGGAGCGGGTAGAAGGAGTGGGAGGATGTGACCCGTTCACGAACTTAAAGTTACTGTTTTGCTACAAATTACAAACAACAAACTTCAGCACGATAGCTCAAAGCGTTCGAGAGTTATTTTTTAGAAGACAGACAGAGAGGTTTTTGAGATACAACAAATATTTCTGTACCCTTGTCGGCTCTCTGCGAGCATTTTTTCTTAGCGTTCCAGACGGTAAGGCAAACACAATATACTCTCAGATTTCATCTAGAGTATACAAATTATTGAAGAAAATATTTATTGATGATGATGCAATGGCACTACAGCTCGTATCAAGCCTTGGCCACTCCAGTTGTCGCGGTCCAACGACCGCGTCCTCCAATTTGAAAAACCGATAAGCAATCTGCAATCAGCGTTGACTGAGTCCCCCATCGCTTTCGTGGCCTCCCCTGCGGTCGGTTGCCTTGAGCTTTGCCCTTGAGGACTCGTTTTGAAATTCGTTCCTCGTGCATTCGCTGCACGTGGCCAGCCCATTGAAGCTTGCGGAGTTTGATCACGAAAGATGCTGGTGGGTCGTCAAATACAGGTTGTTGTATCAAATTCGCTAGTCATCTCCTTCTTTAACTGCTCCAGACACCTTCCGAAGAATTTTTCACTCAAACGTATTGACTAAATTCTCCGACTCCCGCGTAAAGGTCCACGTTTCGTATCCATATATCAGCACAGGACGAATTAATATCTTGTAGATGCGTAGTTTATTGTTCCGATGGACCTTCCTTGATTTCATTATGGAGAGGATCGCATAAAATGCTTTCTTAGGTGTCGTGATTCTTCTTTGGTTTTCTTGTACGAATTCATCCACCTGATCAAAGCAGTATTCATTCCTTCTTGTCTGGTTCATGTCTTAAGTTTTCGCTTCATTGACCCTGAGCCCTACTTCACCCGCTGCCGACTCCAACTCCAGGAATACCTCCTTAACACTAAGTATAGATCGGGTCAGGATATCTACGTCGTCTGCGCACGCCACCTACTGTGCGGATTTTACGAGTAGCGTACCTCTGGTGTCCACTGTAGTTACTGAAGTTGCCTTCCTGACGACATACTCGCGCATCAAGTTGAAGATCATGAGGGCGAGACCATCTCCTTGTTTGAGACCTTACTCCATTGGGAAGTTTTGAGTTAACTTTTTTACTTGGCACTCATTGTTTTCCATCGTGATCTTTAGTAACCGAACTAGTTTCGGTGTGACAATTCGTTCAATCGTTATTCTGTATAAAGCATTATGGTCGATAATATCGTATGTCTGACAAAAATCGACGAATAGTTGGTACACATTAATGTCATATTCCCAGCATTTTGTTAGAACCTATTTTACTGAGAATAACTGGTCCGTAGCGTATTCATTGAGTCTCCTTTCGATATCTTTCGTTAACATTTTGTAACACGTACACAACAATGACACCTTGATTATGCTGATGACGTGTGTTTGCTTGCACATACCCGTTCGGACTTAGAGTCAAATGTTCGCTCGTTGCATTCTAAATGCAAAGAGGCGGGACTGAAAATAAATGTGCGTAAGACCAAGTACATTCACATGGGTTCGAACGCAAGCACACCGATTATTCTTAATGGACAGGATGTGGAAGAGGTGCAAGATTTTTGCTATCTCGGAAGCATTGTCAGCATGGACGGCGAAGCCGAAAAGGATGTTGAGGCTCGGCTAAATAAAGCTCGTTAGGCCTTCGGTATCCTTTCCCCTTTCTGGAGGTTAAGAGAGATCTCCCTTCGCACGAAGCTGCGAGTTTTTGACGCATGCGTCAAATCCGTGTTGTTATATGGTTGTACTACGTGGAAAGTGACCGTTCGACTTACCAAGAAACTACAGACTTTCGTAAACCAATGCCTCCGGCGCATTTTAGGAATATTCTGGCCAGAAGTAATCTCCAACGACGAACTTTGGAGTACAACTCGCCAGACTAAAATAGGTATTGAGATTCAACGGCGAAAGTGGCAGTAGATCGGTCATACTTTGAGGAAACCAGAGCGAAACATCGCAAAACAGGCTCTGGATTATAACCCTCAAGGAAGACGTCGGGTTGGTCGACCATGTAAGACATGGAAGCGAGCAGTTGAGCAGGAGGCCAGAGGAATAAACAAGTCCTGGCAACAGCTTAAAGCCGATGATCAGGACCGCGCCTTGTGGAAGAGAGTTGTTTCTGTCCTATGCTCCTATAGGGGGTCTTAACAGGAATTTGATTGATTGATTGACACAACAATGAAATTCTTCTGTAATTTTCGCAACGCAGGCAGTCACTCTTTTGTATATACATACATACAGGACATATAATGCTTTTCCACACTTTTCGTCGGGTAATTTTTCAGTTGTCCAGATCTAATTGTTATATATTTATTGTTTCCCTAAAATTTACATATCGCTTTGATTACATATGTATACAATTTTAATAAATCGATCATCACAATAATAAATTAATTTTTAATGACAGTCATGCATCCCTTTCACTATTCATATTTCTCTACTTGACCATTATCACTCGAATAAACTGACTCTAATAAATTCATAAATCCCAAAGTACCGCCTCCTAGATCCTCATCAAAACTAGTTTCTGGCCACAAATAATACCCCAGAGGAAAATTGGTTTTAAAAAGCCCCACGAATATTATCCAAATTACTGCTATCAATACGGCGAGGACGTGTTATTTCCTTATGTCCAAGAGTAACAAATTAAAATATATTTGAATTTAATAGTTTTTCATAAATTTCGAGGTGCTATTTTCCTCATCGTTTCAAATAAAGGCGGTCAATTAGATCGGGCCCTGTTTACCATAAATTCCATAAAACTGACCACTATACTTACTCTAATATTCCTTTCAACACCTCATCTCGCATATCGAAAGCTGTCTAGTTATGTAAATAAATCGGCGAAATTAATTTGACTTATATGCGGTCATAATCATTGCGGGGGTCCTTTGACCACGGGGTGCATTTTAGACCCCAAGACGTCTCCAAATGATTTTTTCTTTCTTAAATCAAGAAGAACAACAAAATCCAAAGGCATTCGACAAGACGCGATAAGCTAAGAAAAAAAAATGTAAAAAGGACAAGTCCTAAGACGATTCCCGGCACACGTCTTCCACAAGAGCGAAACTATAGGAATTAAAAAAGGCTTGGGACTTTAACAAATGACAAGTCCATTTGATTTAAATTTTTAATTATGGCGAACAGTTTTATACGCCCACTATCATTAGGATTTATAGATGCAAAAGACTTTAAGAACCGTAGAGACTTTGGCAAGATGCCTACGTAGTTTTCGTGTTTGTTACGTCCAGGTGAGCCGGTCCGGCCAACGGTCAGGTTGCTTCGGCTCCACCGGCAAGGAACTTTGCTCAACCGATCCGATGGCTAGTGGGTACCTCGGTGCCTTGTCTGATTATGCGATTATTAATGACTCTTCTTCTTCATATAAGACGGTTATGTTGCGTTCATGCCAAGATCAAGATGAAAATTTATGACCCGAATGATTGAAAGCGAAACCGTAGTAGGCATATTTCGCAGCTCTATGATCCCTCCGAATGCGAAGGCCAGGCCAAGAAGCTACTAAATGATCTTCATCGACAGTGTTGATATTCAAAAGCTACCAGATAATTACTCGCTATAGCGTAGTTGTGCGATGATGAATAGTAATTATTAATTTTTTATCAGGAAGTTGATTGCTTGATTGATTAGGATGCTATCAAAAGTGATGGTATCGTAGTGAGAGTGCGATATAATGTCCAAAATTAATAATCGATTTTTTTGTTTGGAGAAATTATAAAAAATTCAATTAGTTGGAGAATTTATTGACAATTATCATTGTAATGGGCTTCTTGTGTACGTCAGTAATGCGGTATTTATGTATGTCATTAAAATTCTTGAAATTTTTGTAGAATTTTTAAATTAATTGTATCACGTGGAGAAAGTTTCTAAGTACTTATTGTTGGTTAGGGACATTATTTTGAAAAAAAAAATATAATTAATTTAAATAAAAAGTAAAACTTGAAAAAAGTTACAAGGAAAAATATTATTTCCTCTGTTTTTAAAGTGTTCGAAGTCATTAGGGCACAGTAGTGAATTTTATAGTTTTGTATTAAGATGTTTTCTATCACTTTGTCTCAAAACGCGTTGAGCTAGAGTATCACAAAAATTATTATTAGAAGTACAAATAAGTCTCCGCCGTTTTCTATTAAAAATTAGGAGTGTATTGTGAAAGAACGGTACATAATCTTGTATTCAAAGTATTGTCCGTCACTAGCTACTACTTTTTGCCATCATTCTGGTAGCATTCGGATACCACGTCGGAAGAACTCTTCATCTTTTGTGACTATCCACGAATCGACCCAATTTTTAGTATCTTCATATGACGTAAAGCGCTGTTTAGACAGGCCATGTGCTATCGACCGGAACAAGTTATAATCCGAGGGGGCAATTTCTGGTGAATACAGTGGGTGGGGTAGTACTTCCCAATTAAGTGTTTCCAAATAGGTTTTGAGCGGCGCCGTAACTTGTGGACGAGCATTATTATGTAGGAGAATAATTTTGTTGTATCTGGAGTAGTAATGGGCGCATTTTTCCTTGAGTGCTCGGCTCAAACTCTTTAATTGCATTCGATACAGAGCTCCAGTAATGGTTTCACCCGGTTTGATGAACTCATAATACACGACGAGATGCTGATCCCACCAAATAAACAGCATGAGTTTTTTCCATGAATATTCGGTTTGGCTGCCGATGTTGAAGGATGACATGATTTTCTCTTCTTTGGGTTATCGTAGTGGATGCATTTTTCATCACCAGTGACTATACGATGCAAGAACCCTTTCTTTTATGCCTGGCAACCAGCATTTCACACATGCAAAATCGGCGTTCAACGTCTCTCGGCTTCAGTTCACATGGAATCTAATTTCCTTGTTTTTGAATCATTTGCAACGATTTTAAACGATGTAAAATTACTTGTTGAGTCTCTTCTAATGTTGGTGCAAGTTCTTCTTGCGTTTGGCACGAATCTTCCTCCAATAATGCTTCCAATTCCGTGTTTTCGTACACTGTCAGCATTCCACTACGTTCTTTGTCTTCCACGTCAAACTCACCATTCTTAAACTTTTGAAACCACTTACAACAACTTCTCTCACTAAAAGCAGTCTCACCATATGCTTCTAAAGGGTTTTCCAATAAGGACTTGACAACTTTTTTTCAAAATAAAATGCAAACCATTTGAGACGTTGTTCCTTCGTGTACTTTACCATGATAAAAATGTTAAGTTTACTGAATAAATTGACAGTGACAGTTCGATGATTAGTGAAAGGGTGCGTTCACAAATTGAATTCAAAGTTGTCAAGTCCCTATTGGAACCGTTGTATTCCCCTAATAAATACAAGCAATCGGTGCGCTTCAACTGCAGATTTCTTTAAATTAAAGAAGTAAATCAAAAGTTTCCGCAAATGGCGCTTATTCGGCACAAAACAGGAACAAAATTATGTGATGCTGATATGGAGTCACTAATACTTCAAAGTTATGTTGTTACCAGATGTTCAAACTGTCGATATTTCTTTTTACATCTGACAATTTCTATATAACCTTCTGGTGGAGCCATCTTTTGTCAAACGGCGGAAACTTATTTGTACTCCTAATAGAAAAATAAATTAAAATTAAATTCTTCAGTTAGATAACACTGTTTCGTTCGAAATGTAATATTTAAACAAAATCTGCCAACAAGTCGCGCCCAACTTTATTATTCTTGGGATAAGTTGAGGTTTCGTGAAAAATCAATATGAAGGCTAGGGTAGTTAGGGGAGACTACGCCAGGGCTGTTGTCAATTATGTAACACCTAACTGTCATTACGATCAATATTTCAATTGTCTATTTATGCAAGTTTCGGACTATAACGTGAGGGAGGGGATAGAATGGATGGTTGGATATTAATTTTTAATTTAATACTTGAATTACGGTTGAAATTCTCTGTATGGAATATTAGTTTCATAGATAGTTTGATAGAATTTCTATGAAATTCTGTGTATTTCAAATTCATTTATATAGCAGAGGGTAAAAGAGATGAGGGAATCCTAAAATTTGTGATGCAGTTTTATTTCGTTTCCCTCGAAAGGTGTTCGTAAAAAATTTCAAGTTCGCAGCTGTTATTTTTTGTTGGTTATTAGTTGATGTATTGAAATTGTTCGAAATCATATTTTTGTATGGGAGTGGGTAGAAGGGCAAGCGCTATCTCAAAACTTTTGACGCAATATTGTTTCAAATATTTTTAAAAGTTTTTGTGCAAAATTTCAAATTGGTAGGCATTTAAAAGTTAGGTGATAATTAATTTGTTAAAAATGGTCGAAAAAATCCTGTTGTATGGGAGGAGGTGAAAGTTTTGAAGGTATTCGACTTACAATTTTATGCATTTTTATTCTGAGCTGAGAGTATATTGTGTTTACCTTACTGCTTGTAACGCTAAGAATAATGCTCGCTCAGAGTCGCCAAGGGTGTAGAAATATTTGTTGTCGCTCATAAATCTCGTTTCCGAGTGACCGACTGTCTACAACAGAACTCTCGAAAGCTTTGACCTATCGTGCTGAAATTTGTCACATGCAATTTTTAGCAAAAAATTAACTTTAAGCTCATGAACGGGCCAACCCCCCCCCCCCCCCCCCCCCCCCTCTCCCCTTCTACCCATCCCATACAAATTTCATGAAATTTCGAAATTTAAAGAAATTGGTTTTTCTCCGAAGCCATTTCAGCCATTTGACTTGAAAATTTGGTCATAGTATAATGATGTGAATATCATTAAGGGGTACAATACTTGAAAATCATGAAAAAAAATTTTTATTGGCTTAAAAAATTCTACAACTCTTTCTGCACATTTTGCAACTTGTCCACTATCAGACCATTGCTTAAGAAAGGAAAAAGAATTGATGTATGTATCTATTGACCTATCGCTGATCTTTCTTGCATTCCTAAGTTGTTCGAGGCGGTTGTTTGTGATATTATGAATTTTTAATGTAAATCAATCTCGTAGTCCAGTCCAACACGGGCCTACCAAAGGTAGATCGACCACAACAAATTTTTTTTTTTTTTTTAAAGTACCGAACATAACTTAGGGGGTCACCCCATAATGCATTGCACAGTTATGTCAGTGTAGGTATTGGAAGAAAAAGAATTTAAAAAGTTATTAAAAACAGGCTAACAAAAATGGAGAGAGACGAAAGTGACGGTGGACATTGGCCTTGAAGCACTGGAGGCTGTACCTGTTGGGAAACACCTTGGCTGGTAATCTGTTCCAAAGTCTTGACGTTCGAGAAATGAATGACTGCCTAAATTTCACTGTACGAGAAGGCAATAGTTTAACGGTGTACTCGTGTGCGCGTTCAGCTTGACGAGTATCCCGGGGAAAAGTATGGAGTGGGGGGATGAGTGTGCTTAGTTCCGCACTGTATTTACCATGGAAGTAGCGATAGTAAATGCTGAGTACTCCGACATTTCTGCGATGCTCGAGAGAATCGATAGAAGACGTGATGGTCTCGTCTCCAATCAGTCGGAATGCATGTTTTTGAATACGATCGAGCAACGCGAGGTGTGTTTTGGGTGCCCCAGCCCAAACATGCGAGTTGTACTCTAAACGTGGTCTAATGTATGCCTTATAGATGGTTGCAAGGTCGGTTGGCGTGAAATATTTTTTGCACTTTCGAAGAACACCTAGACGTTTAGAGGCGTCGAGAGCAACATCAAAAATATGCTGTGCCCAATTCAGGTGGTCATTAATTTTAACGCCTAGAAGTGTGAAATTATCTGAAGTGCAGAGTTGTGTGCCACCAAAAGCCACATTGTTAGACAGTACTGGAACATCATGCTTAAGGGATAGATAACAGGCCTGTGTTTTGGAAGCGTTGAACTCTACTCTATTTCTCCTGCCCCATTCCAGGATTAAGTTGAGATCTGAGTTAAGCGAACCAAATAACTCCCTGCGATTGGAAGCAATAGAATGCTTGTTTGATTCCGCAGCAGAGTTAAATTCATAGGTGTTATCTAAAGTACTGTCATCTGCAAAACTATGGATTGGATTAAGAGTAGATGACAGAAGGTCATTGATGAAAACTAAGAAAAGAGTTGGAGATAAAACAGAGCCTTGAGGGACGCCGGAATCTATTGGGAAGGAGAAAGAAGTAACGCCATCTAGTACTACTCGTATAGTGCGTTCAGACAGAAAACTCTCAATCCATTGAACAAGGGTAGCATTAAGACCTATGGCCCTAAGCTTAACTATGAGACATTCGTGCCAAACTCTGTCAAAAGCTTTTGCAATGTCAAGTGCAAGAACTTGACCTTCGCCGTGCTTATGTATGCACGAGTTCCAACGTTCTGTCAAGTAGACCAAAAGATCTCCCGTCGACCTTCCAGAACGGAACCCATACTGACGATCATGGATTAGATGGTTATCCTCAAGATATTGTACGATTTTGCGATTGACAGCAGTTTCCATTACTTTCGAAAGCACTGAAGTAATGGCTATAGGGCGGTAGTTGGCGGGGTTCGCTTTGCTTCCTTTCTTGGGAATTGGCTGAACATTCGCAACTTTCCACATACGGGGAAAGCACCCAGAAGAATAGGAAAGGTAGAAAAGATTGCGAAGCGGTTTAGCTAAAGAAGAGGAACATTTTTTAAGGGTAATGGGGGGAATACCATCTGGACCAGCAGATTTGTGGATATTGAGCTCTTGAAGGATCCTAGAAATAAGTCTCGTGCGAAAATGTAGTCTGGGCAGCGAGAAACCAGAATCATTTAGAGAGGGAGGCGATTGATTTGAAGGTGGAAGTCGGGAGTTTCTCGCGAAACTTGCTGCTAGTAAGTTAGCTTTTTCGACAGGATCAATCACGGTACGGTCGCCATCAACAAGAGGTGGTATTGAAGAAGAAATGAAATTGTTGTTGACCGTTTTGACGAATGACCAGTAAGATCTTGAGCCTTTAGAGCACTGAAGGATCTTCCGTCGAAGTTTTTGGTCATGCTCAAATTTAACACTCTTGAGTATGGATTTGCAGGCATTTCTTGATGAATTGAAAAGTTCTCTGTTAGCAGGTGTTTTGTTGCCTTTAAAGGTTTCAAAAGCTTGTTTCTTGGCCTGAATTGCTTCGAGACATTCTTTGTTGAACCAAGAGTCCTTCGACGGCCTGACTCTTTTATGACTGGAAGGTATGTAGAGCTTCATACCTTTCAGGATAATCTCGGTGACAAGTCTACAAGCTTCATCGCAGTCATTGGAATCAAAGCACAATTTCCAATTAAAGGCATTAAAGAAGTCATTTAGCGCACCCCAATTGGCTCTTTTGAAATGCCAAATGTTTCTTCGAGGTGCCTTAATTGTCAGCGGTATAAGTGCTGCAACTGGAAATTGTGCACGAATCAAGAAATGATCCGTATTTCCAATTGGCGATGGGGATATAACAGAGACAGAATATTTCTCAGGCTGGCTGGTGAGAAAAAGGTCAAGAAGGTTAGGAAAATGTCCTGCAATGTCTGGCAAACGAGTAGGTTCATCTACCAGTTGTGTTAAACCGTTTATTGAAGCAAAAAGCTCAGTATCACGCCCCTCCTGGTCCGTAGTAGAGGAATGTTTAAGCCAGGCAATGTTATGAACATTGAAATCGCCCGCGATAACGATTTCAGCGTCAGGGTTTGCAGTGTATATAGATTGAATAGATTCAGATAATCCATCCAGCTCCAATAAAAAATTCGCTGCAGTCATTGCTGGGCTTCTATACACATAACAGAAATACATGATATGTCTTTGGATTAATAATTTTTTAATAATCTAATGGAATTTTTCAATTTCATTGGTTTAGTGATTGACGGCGGTAACCATGTTGGCTGCATATATACCGACTTTAGCAAAGCTTTTGATAAAGTGGACCAAGTTCTTGCACTTGACATTGTAAAAGCTTTTGACAGAATTTGCCATGATTGTCTTCTTGTTAAGCTCACGGCCATTGTCCTTGATGTTATCCTCATCCAATGGATTGAGAGTTTCTTGTCCAAACGCATTATACGAGTAGTATTAGATGACGTTACTTCTTTCTCCTTCCCAATCAAATTTGTTGTCCCCCAGTGTTCTGTCTTATCGCCGACTCTGTTTTTAGTATTTATTAAAGATCTCTTATCTGGGCACCCACAAATCACCTTGCGCTGATCGATCGAATCCGAAAGCATGCGTTGCGACTTATTGGAGATGAAACCATGATTCTATTGACTCCCTCGAGCATCGCAGAAATGTCGGAGTACTCAGCATTTACTATCGCAACTTCCATTGTAAATGCAGTTCGCAACTACACACTTATTTCTCCACTTGACACTTTTCCACGACATACTCGTCAAGCGGAACATGTGCACGAGTATACAATCAAAATCTTATCTTCCCGTACAGTGAAATTTAGGCGGTCATTCAATTTTCGAACATCTAGATTCTGGAACGCATTGCCAGCTAACGTTTTCCCGAACGAGTATAATCTCCAGTCCTTCAAGAATAATGTTCACCATTATTTCCGCCTCTCTCCATCCTAATTTCCATAATACAACAAATTTAAAAAAAAAGTAATTTTTCGAGAAGCTCATTCTTCTGCTATACCAAACACATCTGGTGTACCACAGGGAAGCCATCGTAGACCACTGTTATTTATTTTATTTGTTAATGACCTGAGTTTGGTTATTTCACACTCGAATATTTTGCTCCACGATGCGAAATTATTTCGTGGTATTTCGAATCAGATTGATTGCGCACTGCTTCAAAGAGATTTTCTGACTGGTGTACATTAAACTGTATGCCTTTGAATTTTAATAAATGTGCAAGCGTATCATTATTTAGAAACAAATCTCCCCTACATTTCGATTATGTCCTAGACTGTAGCACACTACAACGGACAGACTGGGTACTAGATCTCGGTGTATATATTATAACCGCATTTACGTTTGACGATCATATCGACTACATAATCGGCAAGGCCAATTCCGTTTAGAATTTCGTTAAAAGATGGTGCAAGGACTTCAAAGATCCTTATATAACTAAGACTTCATAGCTTTATTCTTTAGTATGCTTGTCAGGTGTGCACTCCGTATTACGAGAAATAGAAGAGTAGGATCGAATCTATACAGCGAGGTTTCTTAAGGTTAGCCCTAAGGGACCTTCCTTGGTCAGATACGTTGCGTCTTCCTTCTTACGAACAGCGCCTTAAAATCCTTTTTCTAGAGTCGCTTAAGAATAGATGGATTATCCAACTTTTGCATTTAAATTAGTTTTATGAGAAATGGATTCCCCATATATGCTAGAAGCCATAGCCTTAAGTATTCCGCGTCGATCCTTGAGAAACTATGTGTCACTCCCCATTCCTCATCATCGTTTTGTCCATAGTTGGTGAACTATGGACAAAACGAACCAATCGCATCTGTTTCGCGTATTTTTAATAATAATTACTGTCGAATTATATCGATTATAATTTATCTAGCATGTAGTTAAAGTCAGCTTTAAGCGACAAATAATTTGTTGATTGTTAATTGTTTTAAATTCGATATTCGTATGACGTATTTTTTAAATACTTTTTTTAACAATATTTTGTAAGTAATACTAGGAGTACAAATAAGATTCCGACGCTTGACAAAAGATGGCCCCATCAGAAGGTTATGTTGAAATTGTCAGATGTAAAATGTAATATCGCAAGTTTAGTAACAACTTAACCTTGAAGTATTAGAGACTCCGTATCAGTTTCACATAATTTTGCTCGTGCGTCCATAAATCTGCAGTTGAAGTGCATCGATTGCTTGTAGAAGTATACGGTGAGGCTGCTTTAAATAAAAGAAGTTGTCGTAAGTGGTTTCAAAAGTTTAAAAACGGTGAGTTTGATGTCGAAAACAAAAAAAGTAGTGGAAGGCCGAAAGTGTACGAAAACTAGGAATTGGTAGCATTATTGGAGGAGATTCGTGCCAAATGCAAGAAGAACTTGCACTTACATTAGAAGTGACTCAACAAGCAATTTCACATCGTTTAAAATCGTTGCAAATCATTCTAAAACAAGAAGATTCCATTTGAACTGAAGTCGAGAGACGTTGAACGCCGTGAAATGCTGCTTACCAGGCATAAAAGAAAGGGTTTTTTGCATCGTACGATGATAAAAAATGGATCCACTACGGTAACCTAAAGAAAAGAAAAACATGGGGACTACCTGGCCATGCTTCAACATTAACAGCCAAACCGAATATTCATGGAAAAAAACTCATGCTGTGTATTTGGTGGGATCAGCTTAGTGTCATGTATTATGAGCTGCACAAACCGAGCGAAACCAGTACTGGAGCTCTCTACCGAACACAATTAAGGAGATTGAGCCAAGCACTGAAGGAAAAACGCGCCCGTTACTACTCCAGACACGACAAAATTATTCTCCTACTTGATAATGCTCGTCCACATGTTCCGGCACCGGTCAAAAACTATTTGGAAACACTTAATTGGGAAGTCCTACCCCACTCGCCGTATTCACCAGAAATTGCCCCTTCCGATTATCACTTGTTCCGGTCGATGGCACATAGCCTGTCTAAGCAGCGCTTAGACGATACTAAAAATTGGGTCAATTCGTGGATAACCACAAAAGATGAAGAGTTCTTCTGACGTGGTATCCGAATGCTGCCAGAAACATGGGAAAAAGTAGTAGCTAGTGATTGGACAATACTTTGAGTAAAAGGTAATGTACAATTCTTTCACAATACATTCCTAATTTTTGATAGAAAATGGCGGAAACTTACTCCTAATAATTGTCTTGATAAATTTGAAAATAAATAAATAAATACTTCATTTACCTCCAATACAACTGCATAAGTTTAACCAACTTGGCTTTACTCCTTCTACCTATCTTAAATTTCAGGGTAGCAAATTTTTTTTTTTTCCCAAGTCGATCACAACACTTTATTATTAAAATAATAAAGTAAAATGGCGCACTTTCCAAAATTAGAAATCATTATATCTCAAAATTGAGTACAGATATCAAATCAGAAATTTATCTGATTGTAGTCTTTAATTTTGGTAAAAAATTTAAGTTGGAGGGTGTAAGGGGAGGGAGGTGGAAAACAAAAATGTTGAAAATTTTGAGTAATTTTCTTAGGGCTCTGTTAAAAGATACAAAGTTTAAAATTTTGCACGTCGATACATCTATTTGATATACATAGAAAAAAAATAATAATTTGTTCCAAAATGGAGTGGGGGTCTAACGTGCACAAGGTGTTTCATGTGCAATGAAAAAAACACCTTAACTAAAAATTTTTGAATGAAATTTTAAGGTAGAAACTTGAAAATTTACGAAATGCATTTAAAAAAATATTAAAAAGTTTGAAATATTAACTGGTCGAATATCTTTAAAACGTCTACCCTACAAAATTATTTTTTCGACCATTTTTAAGAAATCAATTATCACCTAACTATTAAAAGTTATCAATTTGAAATTTTGCACAAAAACTTTCAAAAATAGTTGAAATGAAATCAGTTTTGAAATCGCGCTTGCCCTTCTACCCCTCCCATACAAAAGTATGATTTCGACCAATTTCATTAAATCAAATAATAACCAACAAATTAAAAGCTACGAACTTGAAATTTTGTACGACAAGAGAAAGGAAATAAAATTGCGTCACAAATTTTAGAGTCCCCTACCTCCTCTACCCCCTCCCATACAAATGTTCGGTTTCGTGAATGTAAAATACACCGAATCCTATTAAAATTTTATGCAACTTCGTCTATGAAACTGACATTCTGTGCATAGAATATTGAACGTGATTCAAGCAATCAATTAAAAAACTATTAACATCAACCCACCCTTACTATCACCCCTCACCCCTCTCCTCATAAAAACTCAAACGTGTATAAATAAACGAACGAAATATTGATTATATGTACTGGAGCTTTTGAACGTTTCCGCAAAGTGTTAAATTAACAACTGCCCTGCCTAAGAACCCGCTTGCACTTGGTCTTCCCTCACCACTCTAACCTGCATATTGACTTTCCACGCATCCGCAACTTGTCCCAAGAATAATAAAGTTTCGCCCGACTTGTTGCCAGTTTATTTATATTTAGAGTAAAGGTGAATACTTTACATGAGCCATTATGTGCCACTTGAATTCACTTTCGATTTCGATTTATACACAGTACTCTTTACCGGACAGAAATGTGCAGTGAACCTGTTTGTTTATCTGGCCCCATTTGTCTTAAGATCCTGAATGTTTTAAAATCACTAAACATCTTTAAAGTAAACAAAAATCGCACCTCTTTTGGCGTCTGGATCATGCGCGAACTGATTTTGTGCCATCACGCCAGGGAGACAGTTTTGTATAGGAGTTGTTGCGAATTGAAGTCATCCAAGTTTTGAATATTTCAATTAACCAACTATTCAAACACTGATTACTAACTACAGTTCAATTATTTTCAAATACATCAAACATCCTCCAAGATCGTCCCTATTATAGCGAATCTCTTAAATTCACACAATCTCTCATTTCTAATTAGGCCCATTAATTAGTCATAAACTGACTAAATGACCGTCCACCACGTTGCAGATAATTTAAATTGGCAATAATAAGAGGAAGGCCGATTAACAACCGCGATCAGCACATTCACATCACTTGACGCACCAGCGTCATCATCAGATCCGATATCTTAGGCTGCTGCATTCATATGAGACCCGGCTTAATAAAAACCAAACCAAGAAATTCGCACACCACGCGATCGCGAAAAGAGTCAACGACAACGTATTGCGCCAAGAAGCTCCTTAATAACATTAAGTCTTGTTTTATGAAACCTGTAATTGGTAACTAATATTTTCGATCACCTGCTCACCATGCCCGGAATCTGCCAATCTTGTAGTCCGTCGAGGTCTATATCCGACCTGCGTGTCGTCTGGGTGTTATCGCGTAATATTCGGTTCACTTTTCGACTAAAGACCCGGAGACGTGCAGCTTAAAAAAGTGATCGTCTTCCAACGTAGGCCTAGTTGATTACAAGTGACTTGCGCAGTTGCTAAAGCGCTAAGGATCGGTTCGTTTTCTTATCGAGCTGGAAATTATGGGAGCATCCCTTCGCTCGATCAAAAACAAACAGTCAGCCTGAAGTCACACTAACCAGCAGTTATCATCGTTCAGAGCCGTTTTGTTGTTGTTGCGGTCTTGTTATTAGGTTTTGCACATACAAAAAAAAATGAAACGGACACTTGAAAGATAGCGATCGACAGGTGATCCTGGCCTTGTGCGTACCTGTCGATCAACATTCGATCACTGGCTGATCGGTTTGTGTCCTCCACCTTCTTCATACCTTGCGCGACCTAATATATAATACGTGTATTATTGTCGGTTCCTTCTAGAAAATAAAATATTGCTGTAATAATGGGTTTCGTAGTTTTTTACGCACAGAAATAATGGAAACAACCCCGCAAGAGATGCACACAAGGATCAGTGATCATATGTGCGAGTAGTGATAACCGCAGCCTAGAGGAAAGATTGAAATTTGATATTCTGTGATAAGAAAATGAGAATTTTATTTTATTTTTTTATTTTTTCGCGCCACCTTTATACCAGAAGCGTAACTTTCGGGACATCTGCAGTAAAAATGTTTGGAAATTTTTGTATTGTACCGCAACTGAAAATGTAATGTGTCCGAGGTGAATCGTGGTGGTAATTAATTTTTACTAATTAACAAACAGTGTAGCTACATATCTATCGGTGTATATTTTTTTTCGTACGCGGTAGTATGACAGTTTAGTTACATTGCAAAGGCTTGTGTCTTAAATAATTCTGTCCGGGGTTTCCTTTAAGGTTTTTATGCGGGCTCTTAGTTGTCGGCTTTCCTGAAGCCTTCAGACGAGCAGGTGGTTCGGCTTTCTGATGGACTTTTGATCGTTTATATTTTATTAAAAGTATAAAACATCAATAGGGAAAAAATTATAAAGATACTTTCAATATAGGTATGTATAAAATTTCAAAAGGACACTCTAGTCGTGCAAATTAACAACACAAAAATACTTCATTTATGATATAAAATTAAAGGGAGCAGAAGGCGTGTTTATGGGTGAGGAACGTTCGAACAATTTGTCGTTATGAATTAGGGATAAGAGCTACTCCGTAATTATATGCATTAAGTACTTTGAAATGTTTTTTTTAAATCTTGACTTAAAATAAAATAATGGGGTATTATAAGTTTTAGTACTAATAAATATTTATTTAATACAGCAAATTTTGCTTTCAGAAATCAATTATCTTTGTTGGTTTTTATAGCATCAGTAGTTATTTATAATTAGTCGCATCAGCAGAACTACTTGTTCCCTGTGGGAGGAGGGCAGTAAATTACAGCCAGTTTTGCTTGGAAGAAAGGCCATTGAAGATCTGACCAATAAAGCATAATCTGCGGCTTACCTTGGTGATATGGGTTCGCTGGGTTTACAATTATGAGACAGTTGACGAACAGAAATTTGACCGCCAAACACCTGATGAGATATGTCAATAAAACTTTCCTCAATATGAGTGAACACCAGTTGCGGTAATGGAAGGAATACTTCTCTGATATTTTAAACATCTGGTCAGCGGAAGATATTCCAGAAACACATCAATTGCCAAACATCCAACTGCAACAATCTTCTATTAAGAACAACGTTCGGGGATTGAGTTCTGCTTAACTCTCCCTGTAAATTTACACCCAAACATCAAAGCCAGAAATACTAGGACTTCGTGAGTGTAAGGTGCTTCCAGGGAATGAGCAGTTTTATTCTGTTCCCTAATATCACCTTATCTCAGCATTTTTTCGCTCTCTACATCCGCGATGATGTGCCCTTCCAATTGGTTCCGCATTTAGGTATCTGCTCCAATCCAGAATTTATTTGGATAACACTTTTAATCCAAGGCATATCTTGTATTTTTATTACGTTTATATTAGGTTGTTGCATACGAAATGGCGACTTTCGCAATGAAGTGAAGTTAGTTGCGATTTTTATGTCTCAAACTGCCGCCAGGTGGCTCTGGTAGTAATGAATATTGAAGTATAAATACTCTTACATTTGGTCATGGAATCATTTCAGTTTTGGACTTCATTGAGATTGGAGAGAAAAAATATAAAAAAAACATGGAATCGAGTCAAAAACGGTTATTTTTCTTTACGAGTTCAAACTTGGCTACAACGCAAGGGAGGCAACCAAAAACACCAACACGGTATTTGGAGCTGACACAGTAAGCGAATGAACCACACAGCGATGGTTGGAAAAATTTCGATCAGGAGATATGACCCATCAAAGTAAGCCATGTGGTTACCCAGGACCATCGATAGAAAACGACGAGCTTCGCTTACTAAGGGAGTCTGACTCACACCAAACTGTCAGGGACATTGCAGAGAAACTGGGCGTATACTATTCACAGTTTCCCGGCACTTGTAGCAGCTTGGAAAAGTAAAAAAGCTTTATAAGTGGGTTCCGCATGAGCTCACTAAGCAAAACATGATGCGTCGAATGGAAATTTGCAGTTCTTTGCTTTCCCGGAACTGAAGCAATCCGTCTCTGAACGATGACATGTGATGAAAAGTGGATATTGGACAATAATTTTCCCCGATCGGCACAATGGCTAGTTCCTATGAAGCCCCGAAACACATGCAGAAACAAAGTCTTCATCCCAAGAAGATAGTGGTGACTGTTTGGTGGTCTGCATCTGGCGTTTTTCACTATTTCTTTTTGCAACGTGGAGAAACCAATAATGCAGAGAAGTATTGTACCCAACTGGATGAAATGCACCAGAAATTGCGCGTTCAACGGCCTAGATTGATGAACAAAGATGGAGCTATACTGCTTCATGACTACGCCCGGCCTCATGCATCAAGAATAACGGTCAAAAAATTAAACGAGTTGCAGTATGAGACTCTTTCTCATCCACCATATTCACCAGACCTTTTGCCAACCGATTACCACTTTTTTAAACATTTTGATCATTTTTTGGCGGAGAAACAATTTAACAATGAAGCAGCCATCAAAAATGCCTTCGAGGAATTTCTTCAGTCCAGAAAGTCTGACCTCTACGAAACTGGCACTTGTATCTCGTTGGCAGAAGTGTACTGCATCTGTTGGTACCTATTTTCATTAATAAAATTAAGTTTTATAAGAGTTAAAGTTGTTTGAAATTTCACTAGCAAAGTCGTCATTTCATCTGCAACAACCTAATAGAAGCCCGGCATTGAATACAGCTAAATAATCTAGTGAGCTGGATGGTTTGTCAAAATGCAGTCCATTTACACTGCACATCCAGACACTGAAATCGTTTTCGCTAGCGATATCAATGTACACAACACTGCCTGGCTTAAATATTCCTCCTGTACGGACAAAGAGAGACGTGATATAGAGCTCTTTGCCTCGTTAAACGGCCTAACACCTCTGGTAAATGAGTGTTCTCGTTTACCGGAAATTGCAGGTCAATTTTCCAATCTTCATGATTTAAATCTTACCAGCCCACCTAAGAAATACTCTCTATCTGTAATATCCCCATCGCCAATTGGAAATACCGATCACTTCTTGATTCGTGTACAATTTCCAGCTGTAGCACTAAAACCGCTGCCAGTTAAGGAACCCCGCAGAATTGTTTGGCATTTTAAAAGAGCCAATTGGAGGGCGCTGAACGAGTTCTTCAACGCCTTCAATTGGAAATTGTGCTTCGATTCTAATGACCGCGATGAAGCCTGTAAACTTGCTACCGAGACTATACTGAAAGGTGTGAAGCTCTACATACGTTCTAGTCAAAAGAGAATCCCGCAAATTTTGCTTTTCAGATATAAAAAACAGGTTTTTTTGCATCGTAAAGTCATTGGTGATGAAAAATGGATCCACTAAGATATCCCAAAGAACAGATAATCATAGGAACCACCTGGCCATCCTTCAACATCGGCACCCAAATCGAATATTCATGGAAAAAACTCATGCTGTTTATTTGGTGGGATCAGCATCTCGTCGTTTATTATGATTTGCTCAAACCGGGCGAAACCCTTACTGGAGTTCTCTACCGAACGCAATTAAAGAGATTGAGCCGAGTACTCATGGAAAAACGCGCCCATTACTACTCCAGACACGACAAACATATTATCCTACATGATAATGCATGTTGCATGTTGCGGCGCAGGTCAAAATCTCTTTGGAAGCACTTAATTGGAAAGTCTTACCCTACCCGCCGTATTCACCAAAGATTGCCCCTTTCGATTATCACTTGTTCCGGTCGATGGCACATGGCCTGTCTAAGCAGCGCTCAGACGATTCGTGGATAGCCACAAAAGATGAAGAGTTCTTCCGACGTGGTATTCAAATGCTGCTAGAAATATGGGAAAAGGCAGTGGCTAGTGATGGACGCTACTTTAAATAAAATCTAATGTACCATTCTTTCACAATTCATTCCTAATTTTTGATAGAAAATGGCGGAAATTTATTATTTTTATTACATATCTTTAATGTTGCCGTTGATACCTCCTAACGTATTCTTCGTAAATACAAAAAATATTTTACGCCTCACTACTTAGCTACCATCAAGGCTTACATTCGACCTCGTTTAGAGTATAATTCGCATTTATGGGCTGGTGCACCCAAAACACACCTTGCGCTGCTCGATCGAATCCAAAAACATGCATTCCGACTAATAGGAGACGACACCATCACGATTTCTATTGAATCTCTCGAGCATGGTAAGAACATTGGAGTACTCAGCATTTGCTATCGCTACTTTCATGGTAAATGTAGTGCGGAACTTAGATCACTCATTCCTCCACTTTACGTTTTTCCTCCAAATTGTTGTCAAGCTAAACGCGCGCACGATCTTACCGTCAACCCTATTCTTACTCGTACAGTATAGAAAGTCATTCATCTCCCGAACGTCCAGACTTTGGAATACATTGCCTGCTACCATATTTCCAAGCAAGTATAACCTTCAGCGCTTCAAAAATAATGACATCGCCATTTCCGTCTCTCTCTCCCAAAATTACCATTACACCACCAAATTTCATCCTCTTTCTATACCGACATAACTATGCAATGCATTAAAGGGTCACCCCCTAAGTTATAATACTTACTTACTTACGATGGCGCTACAGTCCAAATCGGACTTTGGCCTACTGAATACTTTGCCTCCATCCATCTCGGTTCAGTGACCGCGTCCTCCAGTTAGAAAATCTTAGCAGTAATTTGCTGTCTGCGTCAATCTAATCCTCCCAGCGCTTCCGTGGTTTTCCGACCGGTCTTTGTCCGTTGACTTTCCCTTTTAGTATGCGTTTGGGAATTCTTCCGTCATCCATACGCTCCACATGACCAGCCCATTGTAACTTCTTAAATTTTATGAGGGTTGACACTTCCGGATTGTCGAAGATGGCATACAATTCCCTATTGTATCGTATTCTCCAAATCGAGTCTTCCCTCACAGGTCCAAGGATTCTTCTGAGGACCTTTCTTTCAAAGGCGTTAAGTAGTTTTTCGGACGCCTGAGTTAAAGTCCACGTTTCGCTGCCATAGCATAGCACAGGTCTTATGATGGTTTTATATAGCTTAAGTTTTGTTTTCCTGTGCACGTTCTTGTTTTTGATTATTGGAAGTACCGAATAATAAGTCTTGTTTGCCATCATTATCCTTCTTTTGATTTCGATGGGTTCGCTTCCATCCTTTGATAGGTTCGCCCCTAGGTATACGAAGCTGTCTACATTTTCTAGGTTATAATCTCCTACTAATATTCTGTCTGATTGGCGCGTTTTTCCTAGATTGCGTCATAATTTTTGTTTTGTTTTCATTAATACGTAGTCCAACTTCCCTTCCTACCTAGTCAAGGTTCAGTCAGGTCAGTGTTTGGGTGGTTCCTCAGGGCTTTTTTTACTTCTTCGAGTGTGGGAGGACTCAAAGCGGATCCTTCATCAGCAGTTACATCAGTTATACCTGCAATTTTGTCTGCTGCTGCTGTTCGTGCGGGAGATGGGCTTGGATTAAGAAGGTGTTCAAAGTATTGCGCCCATCTTAGTTTTATATCTTTCGCATTACTTAGAATGTTCCCTTCTGCATCTTGGCAGAGGGTCGTCTTCGGTCGGTATCCCCCTTTCATTCTTTTGACAAGGAAATACGCGGCTCTTGTGGCGTGTAATTTAAAGTGTTCGTCCATGTTTTTAATTTCGTCATTATTGTACTTCCGTTTTTTTTGTCTGCATATTTTGTTTGCAAATCGTCTAAGATCATTATATTTGTCCCGTTTGACTCGTGTCGGCCGTTCTGTTAATATTTTGTAAGCCTGTTTTTTTTCGGTCTAACTCATCTTGGCATTCATTGTCGAACCAGTCATTTCTTTTGCGTCGGGGTTGTTGTCCTAAGTTATAATCGGTACCCTAAAAAAACAATCCCCAGATAAGGAAGAAATAGTTTTCGCCATTCGGTCAATGGCGGCATAAATACTACCAACCGAATTCCTAAAAACGGAACCGGAAATAACAGTCGATATTGTCCTCATTTTCTGTACTTAGGTGCGAAAGGTATCCGGGAATGGAATAAGGGCGTCATTATCAAAATCCCGAAGAAGAGCTACGTTCGGGATTGTGGCCATTTGCGTGGTAAAGTCTATTGGCTCCTGAAAATCATGGCTATGGTAACTCTCAAGGATCATTGATTGCAATAAACCATCAACTTTACGTCACTTCTTCCTACCACCTACTATGTAAATTTGCCGCATTTTTTTTTTTTTTTAATTGGAAGAAAGCCCTTTTTTCGTCGAATATCAATGAGAGCAATACTGAACAAGATTATTTCAATCCAAAAAATGTGAGAAAGGCTCCCAAGTATACGAATTTATCCACCTGCTCGAAGTTTTATTCGCCCATAGTAATATTCTGTCTGTCTGGGACAGACCTTCGTATCTGGGTCAAGTATTTAGTTTCATTGACCCTGAGCCTTACTTCACCCACTGCCGACTCCAACTCCTGGAATATCTCCTTAACACAAAGACTTAAAAATGAGTGCAGTAATAATGTTAAATAGTAGTTCCAACCCCTCGTACCACCTCCCATACAAGTATTACAATTTTAGAAAATATTTTTTTTACTATCATCAATTAATTAAATTTTTTAATTTCTCTTTTCATGTATTTCAACTATTCGTGAATATTGAATCGGATATCATCAAATTCAGTACGTAAGTATTACAAACTACATTGTATGCAAAGTATATTAAGAAATTTACATCTGTTCAAAAATATTCAATTTCTAATCGACATTTTTTCGCTCATGATAAATTATATCTTACAAGTCAGGTATAGGCAGTTAGGTTCCTACTTCTATAAAAATATTTTCTCATCGAAATTTATTTTGCATTTTTCTCACAATTCTTTATTTTTATTTAATCCTTTCAACTCCGATTACACGTTATTATTGTTGCCACCATTGCGAGTCCAATAAAGAAATCGAAAGCGAATACCATCGACTTCTGTATCTATAGAAAATACAAAATCGATGAAAGATTTTAAAAAGTAAAATAAAAACAACTGTAAAAAAAAAAAATAAATGCCTACCGGTGGACCTACCTTGAATGTTCTGCATTCACTGGCTACACACAAAAACCAGCTTCACAGTGCAGCATCTTATCTTTGTAAAGACCATTGGTAGGATATGCGTCTGCCATCGTCTTCTGATAATAAATTACTTGTAGATACAAGATTTGATAAGGGCTCGACCCGGTGCATCGTCTGCCTCTCGGCGTAGTATGGATTGGACCGGCTGGACACATGCATAGCTCAAGAAATTCTGATTTTCTTTACATTGGAAAGTATCTTTATTATATCTAAGATCGTGGAAAATAGTACTAGTTCATCGGGTACAACTGGAACATTCATCGAAAAAAAATCAATCAAACAGAAGTTTTCTCACCATCTGCTCGCTAACGAAAAATCCGAACAAATAAAATGCAGAACGAAAATTTATGGTCTCTCAGAAATCTTCTTGGAAGCCGAATGCCATAAATTCTTACTAAAATCGCCACTTTTGGCCGAACAGAAATGCGCTGACAAAGCAATGCTACGAGCCTCCGATCCATTCCAATCAGACGCCGAATATTTTTCGTAACCATACACGGGCTCGGACGAAATTCCTTGGGACAATGTCCGAATACCCCGGGAAAAGAGCTGATTTACATACGAAATTTAAACAAAAATTAAAAGGAGAAAAACAAGCGGCTTGGTGTCAACCATAATGGAAATTCCTTCCCTGCCCATATGTCGTTATTGCCATGCCCAAAGGTGCATTGGCATGGCTTCCCAACCGACTCAATCCCCTTAACGTCCAAGCAGCCATAACTAATTTCCCATCACTTAACTATAACATTTTCATTTTGCTTCTGTGCACTTCCTCGTTTATGGTCGGGAGAGAGAGAGAGGCTCGCCACATATCGACAATAATCCGATTCACCTGTAGTACTCCATATTGCGGTGGTTAATCTTAACGATCAGCTACTTTAATCTCGTTCTATTGTCCTTCAATCTGGTCAGCAAGACGACGACGACGACCACGAGAATAAGAAACCGAAGCAGAAGTTAGCCGCTCGCAACAGCATCTAAATCTTTCGTGTGTGATCACAAAGCATAAATAGCTCCTAATCTGATTATTACCGCCTTTTTACGGGCTGGTTATTTCTTTGTAAAAAATGAGCAACGCGCCTTTATAGACTTTCGGTTATAGAACTTTATTTAGTGGCATAAGATGTGCATGGGGAAGATTCTTCGCATGGCCCAGAAGAGGATACTTCTTAACGATCTGTCCTTCTTAGTACCCGATTCCAAGGAAACAATAAACGTGTGCTCAAAATATTTGTTAACTGACAGAAATTTATTAGTCTGGAGGATTATAATACTTTTATTCTCTTTTATTTTCGTGCGGTTTTAAAGAATAAGTTTTTATTATTGAGTGCGAGGGACAGGATTTTTTCGGGACAACCGCGGAGGTCTTATTTCCTTATTATATTGTAAGGATTAATGTTGTGAAAGATTTGTATAGCATAATTGAAAATAACAATGAGGATATTAATCGGGTTTTTGGACAAATTGAAAAATATAATCTCCGTTTTTACAGAATCCTGGTGGATTGTTCTTTTTTTTATTTAATGAAGGAATCTAAATTTAGTGATTTTTGCATAAAAAGGTTTATTTATGCAAATTCAGTTTTCGTATAGCAATTTAGTACCGATTATAGTTCTATTCTAGTCAGGGTGTAGCCTTGTGAGTAGCGTGTTGGTCTACAATGCGAAGATTATGAGTTCGAATTACGGTCGACGTATAATTCCAGCACACTGCCAGCTTAGATAGATCGTGGGTTAGGTTATGTTTGTGGAGGGCTTGGACATCAATATACATAGGCCACCATTGTACGCCTCCATATTTGTACCATGTAGACCATGTGCATATCATTTAGCTAGCCTTCTCTATCGGTGAAACTAATGAGCTTCATTGGTTCAAGGAACTGGAGATCATTCAGCTCGGCGAAGAAGTACACTTTTCGAGAATTTGATTTCGAATTCTTTGGAAGCATTGGCAGTAGCAAAGAAAAGGCTCTATGGTCGCATCCTTCTCACCGCAGCCTCTGCAAATGTCATCTGATCTAAGAAGACAGTGGTCCGTAACCAGGGCTGTAGTCGTAAGTCCTGCAGTGGGTATACGCTGTTACAAGGCTGGAATGGTCACCGGTGACCGATGTTGCTAAATTTATAAAAGCATGAAATCATCAATAATATTGAACTGATATTTATTTATCCTATGCAACAATTTATTGTATAATTGTTTGATATTATGGCACGATTCTTAGAGTATGCACCAAAGGAATATTCTCAAATATCAAATTTTTGGTGGTCTTTATAGCAAACGTGGTTTTAGAACGTTCCAAATTTCGAGGAACAGTTTTGTCTCGTTTCATAACCAAGTCGATGTGAGAAATTTCGAATTAAATACATGAAAACCGCAAATAAGGTCTAAAGCAATCAAAATGAGCACATACTTTGAGCATGACCACAACTTTCGACGGAAGCTCCTCCAGTGGCCTAAAGGCTCAAGGCCTTACTGGTCAAGTTAGTAAAACGGTCAACAACAATTACATTACTTCTTGTTTATGGCGACCCATCACGGTCGATCCTAACGAAAAAACTAACTTACTAACAGTAAGTTCCGCAAAAACTCTCGTCTGCCACTATCCAATCAATCGCCTCCCACTGCAAATCCTCCTGGTTTCTCATTGTACACACTGCATTTTCGCACGAGACTTATTTATCGGATGCTTCAAGAGCTCAACATCCACAAATCCCCTGCTCTGGACAGTAATCCCCCCTTACCCTTAAAAATTGCGCCTCATATAAACCTATTCGCAATCTTTTCTATCTTTCTTACTCGTCTGGGTGCTTTCCACTATGTGGAAAGTTGCGAATGTTCTGCCTATTTCCAAGAAAGGAAGCAAAGCGAAAACTCTCGAAAATAATGGAAGCTGCTGTCAATTATAAAATCGTCAAATATCTAGAGGATAAACAGCTCATCCATGATCGTGAGTATGAGTTCCGTTCTGGACGGTCGACGGGAAATCTTTAGGTCTATTTGACCGAGCGCTTGAACTCAAGCTTCATCCCACTTCCTATACCGATGTTACTATGCATTGCATTAAAGGATGACCCCTCAAGCTACATTCGGTGCTGTAATAAAAAAAATACATGAGTGATGAGTAAGTGGTCGTGGGAACTCACGACGATTCTTCGATGCTCTTGCACTGATACATACAAATCATACATAAGTATCTCCATGTAAAAAATATGCGTTACAAGCTACTTCTATGAAAAAACACAAGGTATACGACGTATTTAACAGTGTATACCACCGTATATAGCGCTGGTGCCAGAGGGTATACGCTTTTTCTACGAAATGAGTATAAAGTATACGGCGTATACCCGTATACTCTAGGATGACAAACCTGCCCATAGCTACTACTAGTGTTCGTAGGGAGTTTCTGTCGAGTCTCAATATTTTTATTGATTCCTTCTATCAAATCCGCCCCAAAGCATATTCGTGGTGTTACAGGAGTCGCTTAAATATTTAACACTTCCCTTCTCATGCTTTGTGGGCGTAGATTGTCTTAATGACTTTCCAACCAATACCAACATGGTCCGTTTCCTTAATTGTGGCAGCAACAGATCCGTTTCTGGCCTGTCTGTCCACCCAGGTATATTTCGATGAAGTGGAACCCGAAAAATTCGCAAAGTGCAAGTTTTCCCCAATTCTTCCAACGTGTCCATACAATGGCTCAAGCATCTTGAATTGCAGCTGTAAGCGGAGATGGCCTTCAGTGTAGCTTTGCTGTCCAAGTAAAAACTAACTCGCTTACCATTTAATTCTGCACGCTAGACCAGTTCCACCCCTTTCGTAGTAATCATTACTTATGATTGGAAGATCGTGGCATATTCTCGTAGAAGCTTGGAGTTTTGCAGATCAAGGCTTTCAGAAAATATGCCATAACCTACTCCCTCTTCCATTTTCGAACCTTCAGTAAATATCGCTAGCTTGTTATTCTGCATGACGTGATTGTCATTTTCTGTCAGGTAGAATAGCTTCATAGTGCTTCACAAATTGCATCTTTGGTAGCAGCTGTCGCCTGTATATCCACTATGGATCGTAATGGATCTATATGGGCTAAGGCCGCCACTCCAACCTATCGCATGTGAAAGAACATTCTCTTTTCATACGCTCCAGAATGGTGCCAACAGATTTTTTTTTAAATTTGTCTCAAGCCATGCGCCAAACATTTTAAGTGTGACGGCCGGAATTCAGCGGAAGAAGACCCAAAATGGCTTACAGACCTGCTGTGGTCATTGTACGCAATGCCCCCATTATGCTTTTACGGACAGTTCTCTGAATGTGACTCAATTGTGATTGAATCTATTTCAGGTCGGTACTTTCCCATTATACCAACGCACATCTGAGTGTGCTGTCCAAAATGATACCCAAACAAGTTACCCAATATGAAAAGCTTTGAATAACTCGACTAATGGATGGCAGATTAAAACTTTCTATGCGTAGTCTTTTAGTGAAGAGTATGATCGTAGTCTCAGAGTTGATTCTCAATCCACACGAATTAGACTAACTAACAACAAAGTTTAATGCACTTTGCATCAGTGTGCCTAAAGTTGTAATGTATTTCCCACTTATTTGGATCATTAAGTCATCCGCATAGGCAACAGTGCAATAACTATCAGCATTTAGCTGCGAGAGGATACAATTCACGGCTATCAGCCAAAGTAAAGGTGACAAAAACCCCTCCTTGTGGTGTTCCTCTCTTTTCACTTGTTTTGTCTTAGAGTCGTTTCCCATAGTGGCAGTAATTTTCCTGCCTACCAACATTTTACGAATCCATTTATTGAGCATTGAAAGTGTGCTCCTTGAGTTCAATAGATTTTTAAATTTTCGATACTACCGTATGTAATGCCGTTTCCACAGACCGTCCTTTCAGTTTTTTTTTACAGAATTACCTGTGTTATAGACAATTTTGGGCTTTATGCGCAATGCACAAACACAGTCATAGAGGGAAAGAATGGGATTGGGAACGGGAGTGAGAACGATCGTAACGACTGGAGAAGCTGGTATATTTTTTTTTTGCCCTACTGGCTGCTACTGACAAATATTTGCAGATGTTATGGGGGACTGAATGATACAAAGCGAACAGAAACCATCGACTAAGTATTTAGACCTTCTTGAAGTGGCACTGTTTAACTTTTACACCGTTTACCCATTTTATTTCGAATAATTTTTCATCCCCAGTAGCAACTAAAAATTCGTGCTTAAAAAAATCCCACTGTCTGGAGTAGGAATCGAACCCACGACCTATTGACTGTGAATCAACCACGCTGTCCACTACGCCACGGAAGTGTCATGTAAGCATGTTGGAAAGGACTGATGTCGGCGATGTTCACCGTTGTTAGAATTATTAGTAAAAGCGAAAAAATTGCCAATTAGCTTTACTACTCCCACACCCTCCCATACAATATGACACAATTCCTCAACTTCACTACAAGTCGATTTTCTTGAAAAGTATGAATGCTATTGATCCGCAATTTAAAACATTTCAATTGCATTATATTTATAGTTATTTCTGGAAAAAATCACTCACGACTCCTTCTCCCAACTCCCATACAAACAGCACAATTTCACTAAACTCAATACACTAATTCTCAGTACATATTAAATTTTTGAAGCTTACATTTGCATAAGAAAACAAAATTTTTCGCTTTACGCTCAATCGTAATCCTGTTATATATTTGAATAAAGTCGAGCAACGCGAGATGTGTTTTGGGTGCCCCAGCCCAAACATGCAAATTGTACTCTAAACATGGTCTAATGTATGCCTTATAGATGGTTGCTAGGTCGTTCGGCGTGAAATACGTTTTGCACTTTCGGAGAGCACCTAGACACTAAGAGGCGTCGAAGGTAACATCAAAGATGTGCTGGGCCCAATTCAAGTTGTCCGAGGTGCAAAGCTATACGCCGCAATCTTTTCCTTCTCGGCCGAGCACTGTTAATTACTTCTGTAAAGCATCGCCTCCTCGACCGAGTCTTTTCTCTGTCGTACGAGTCTCTACGTGTAGTAGTTGTTGCTTTCTATAAATTATTTTCTCGTCGTTCGAGCCGTTTCCCTGTCGTACGAGCCCATGCGAGTTGTTGTTGCTCCTCTACATTGCGCATGTAATTTATAGTTGGTCGGTTAAATGTTTAAGTTCGCATTCTAGAGTGAACGTGTTCTTTCATTACTGTTTGTTGAGATCTTGAATATTCCGATCGATTTCATGCAGGTGTTTCTTATAGTGTTCGTACGCGCGCATTAATTTGCTTCAGTTTTCAGTGGTAGACGATAAGCAAGTAGAACTGACATATAACAATATTTGGTCCACAGAGTAAGATCGGAATTCTTCTTCTTAAACGCATCAGATATTTAAACCACCAAAATTTTAAAAGTTCCGCCTAGACTTTTGATAAATTATTTTGTTTTGGAAATGTTTCATTGATTAAATCGTAAAAAATCTAAAGTGAATGAAGCTTTTAAATCTTTTCTACAAATAGTGGGCCACAAATATCATGGAATTGGACTTGCTGCATCTCTAATTGCTATTTTCATAATTTTTTGCTTTTTTTCCCACTACTACTGCTGTTCCTATTTATTAATTTTGCAATCATTGACAATCGATTCCGGCGACAATAGACCAATTTCGTTCCAGATTGGCGCACTACTTCTAGACATTAGAGCCCGATAGAATCACATCAGGCAATGCATTAATAAACTGCCCCGGCGAACTATGCAATTATCATGCAATGAATTTTGAACGGAGGCGAGTTTGTAATTGTTCGTTGCACTTTGGAGGTAAGGAGCAGCAATATTTCGAATAAGTGGCACTAGGTAGAGGTGATGTGCTCGGTTCGATGGAACCGTACTGCGTGTATGGCCTTCCTATAAAATTATCACGCAACTAACCTGCCCGCTCATTTGATGCAAATTACTGGGGCTTTTTTTCCATTCTCCATTAATTTTTATTTTTTAATCCCAGATTTGAATTTGTTCACGATCTCGTATCTTGAATTGCACACACATGCTAATATTAATGCCAATCAAATTCTGATGTGAAGCAACGGCGTAATCGGAGTAGTTTTTACGGAAATTCCCAACAGGCAAAACATAATGGAAATTTGCGTGTGTTTACCTATCATATAAGTAGCATACCGCGTGTTAAACAACTCCTAAGACGATGCTAAGTCATTGAAAGTATGAAAAAGCATCCCGCCAAGACGTTAAGGATATCAAAAATTTGTTCTTGGCCAACTTTCTCTCGGTCGTAGCGGGTCCCATACCATCATCTTGGAATACATTCGTGGGTGTGTAATTTGTGCAAATTTCATAGCAACTCTTCCGCGGAAGCACTCTACGTACTTCTTAGTTTATTTTTGAAAACCCAAGTCGGATGAAGTCATAAGTTTTTAGCAAGCGCAAAGCGATTATGCTTATTAACCCTATAAGTAGAGTGCCAAGTTCATTAGAAAGTACTCTGGGCGATGGGTAGAGCGAGACCAGGCTGCCAGCTGCACAATAATAAGACGCTATTTTCCACCGCTACTGCTTATGAAGTTGTAATAAGTACTTAGCAAAGGGACCCATATATCTAGCGGAGATATGGCGCGAGGGGTTCCTTGTTTCTTTGCACACTTTTAATTAAGATATTAATTACCGGCGAATATATGGTTAGAAGTGGAGGTTACATGGCGAGTGTGCGTTTGGCGCCAGTTATATGATTTGATGCACTGCTGTAGCCGCCGCCGCTCTTACCAGATGTGATTAAATCGCCTGCTTTAGGCTCTAGTGCGAGTCGCAATCTTATGGGGAGATCTTTTTGTAGAACTTTTCCCCTTGCTGGGCGATGAAAGACGCTTCATCTTCTCGGAAGGTCGTTACGGATGCTGGCGACGTATTTATTGTTCTTGATCCTGAAAATGATTTATTCAACGCTTACGATGATTAATAATGCAATAGAAAAAAACACATGTCAACGTTTTTAATAATACTGCACAGTGTAGGGAACGGCATAACTATTTTGATATTACAGCAAATTGTAGAGTATCGCATGATTGAAGCTTACTAACTAATCGAATCTAACTAGAGTGTAGCCTAGTGGGTAGCGTGTTGGTCTACTATGCGAAGGTCGAA
This sequence comes from Chorisops tibialis, assembly GCA_963669355.1. NCBI lineage: Eukaryota > Metazoa > Arthropoda > Insecta > Diptera > Stratiomyidae > Chorisops > Chorisops tibialis. Next base: position 250,481,874 of record OY770263.1, on the reverse strand, counting down.
GGTTATTTTCAGCACACTACTTTCGTAGGTGTATTCTGGCCACTTCAATCGTCGAAAATGAAAATTTGTAGATGGAGGGTCTTGCGAAAGGCTAACAACCCTTATACAATAACAAATAAAATATTAAGGAACTTAAAGGTCCAGAATCCAAAGCCCGATTTGAGCTTTAGTGGCATTGAAAAGAATTAAGCGAATTCCGATTATTTATTGTCATGGATTCGTCCTTTATCACTGTATCTTCTGCATGCACAGATAATCCGAGAGATCAAATAGCAAATATTGTGACTCTTCGAAACTAAAATTTCAGTCTAAGTTTCAAGAAAAAGGTTGTATTCGGGAAAAGTGAACTTCTTAATAATTTAACTTTAAGAGAAAAATTTGTAATTCGTATTTAACTGAAAATCAATCAGATCTTGGTAATGCAATTTTCGTCAAATAAAACTCGATGATCATCTTAAAGTCTATCTTACGTTTAATCCACAACTTCAAAAAAACTTACAAATTTCAGTCACATACGACTCCGAGTACGATTGTTTCCAATTAGAGATCCGTGCATGTCCAGAGACAACGCGCAACCATAAGATCCCAACATTTTAAAATGCATCTCTCGACTTTTTCAAGACGCTCGCCGGTCCAATCCTTGCATTAAGTGGCCCGGAGCATAAAGAAAAACAGTCGGCACGAGTTTCATGTTAAGACCTCACATCGAACGGCTTGAATGGGGGGCTGAATGTCGCCAATGTGAGCCATCGAAAAGGTAGAACCAAAAAAAAAAAACCGAATACCACACGTCTGAGAGCGAGACGAGCAAGGATCACGCTCGATCACCTACGCTCCTCATTAATTTATTGACAAAAATTAAAAGATCCGCCAACGGACGAGTATTGCCTTCATGATCGCGATCATGACGATCGTGTTTATGGCGGGACTTTCAAATGGTTCGGGCTCGTGTATCGGAAGGGATTAGAAGTCTCTCATATCGAGTTGGTGACTTTGTCATTAGAAGTTATGGCAGTGATCAATCGATAATCGATCGTGTGAAGGCGGTGGAATGGAATATGACTATGGTTCCTAATGGACTTAAACACCTTTTCTTCTATGTTATAGCCTCTCTGATCCCGAAATCATATTTGTTCTTTTGGATTCGACCGACAATGACGCAACTGCATGCGGGTAACAATCGAATCAATCAACGCCGATGGTCGTTTTGTCGGTTGTCTTACCACGGACGAATCGAATCCTGACAAGCCAATTAATTACCTTGCGGGTTACTTGTCGACTCGTAGCCGTTGTCATCGTCGAAAAAAAATGACATTGTCATCGATAAATAATCCTTTTTGACGTGTTTTCTTATCGAAGACGTCCGTATATCCCTTGTGGCGTTGTTAACGCAGTACTCCGAAAAGCGGCAACTCGTGCCACTCATTACATCCCCGATGTGCGTTGTACACATATGACGACGGACAAAGTCAATTCTCGACCTTTATCAGGTGGATATCATTTCAATCTTCTACAGACAAATTACCTGTCCTCGGGGCGATTTTTGTCAACGTGTGACACAAAGCACGTGGTTTTATTGTCGCCGAAACAAGACGTGATTGGAAGCTTATTATATAGTTCCTGCCCGAAGTGTCCTCATTGCCATTCATAAGCCTGATTTGATAGTCGTAGCGATATTAGTTTGAATAAATCATGACTACGCGCGGCCAGTTAGTAGCTGTGTCCATTATCCGGAAAGCCGTTATCCCTTTATTCGGGCTAAAAAAAAAAGGCGCAGCTTTGATTTCAGGAGACAATAGATTCGAGCAAAGGACATTCGATTTGTGCCGATCTTATCAGTGAGAAATGTTCGAATGATAGCCTTTACACACATGTGATTACTCATAACGAGGATATGATTTACGAGGTGCGTGCTATCGTTTTTCTATTTGATTTCTTGTTTTATGCGCTTAAATGATTCAAATCTAAGACATGCAATAAAAGAATTCGATGCGGACACGCTCGTATATGTGAAAATGAAATGTTTACACACTTGCTTACATTTTCTCCTATTTGCTATTTGTAAAAGAAAATAAATTAGCGTGATGCTTTTATTTAACTTTGGTGAAAAAATTCCGTAGTAAATAAGCGACTCAAGTGTAAATACTTAGTATACTCGTATTATATCTAGTTAGCAATAAAGAAATCTTGAATCTTGTTAATAAATTGAACATAATGGCAGATCTTACTATTTCATTAAGGCTGGATGGCAAACTTTTGCTTAAAATAATAGTTTTGAGCTAGAAGGGTCAAATTTTGTACGCGTTAGTTTTTTCAAAAATGTAAGAAGTTCGCATATGAGCCAAATTTGGTATTTCATTTATTTAGTGTGTACAACAAAGATTATAAATAAAATAAGTGTGGTAAATACTCAAATATAATAAAGATTAAATTAAAAACATAACAGGACTACGATTGGGCGTAAAGCCCTGTCGTGCGATACTCTAGATGAATGAGAAATTTTTTGATTATAAGAAATTTTGTAGAGGGTTACGACATTGAACTAATTTTTCCACATCACGTTAGAGTTGCCATCAAAATATTTTATACGAAATTTAGGATTCAAAAATTTAATAAGTACTGAGAACATTAGTGTATCATATTTAGTGACATTGTGCAGTTTGTATGGGAGGTAGTAGAAGAAGGAGCGAGTTCTTAAAGATTTTTCAGAAATAACTATAAACATCATGCCTTTGATTTGTTTTAAATTGTAGATCAGTAGCATTCATACTTTTCAGGAAAATCGACTTTCTGTAAAGTTGTGAAATTGTGTCAGATTGAGGGGGTAGAATCAGTGAAACTAATTGTCTAATTATACTCTAGATGAAATCTGAGAGTATTATAAGTTTGCCACAAAGTTTGTAACGCCAAGAAATAAGGCTCGGAGAAAAAAATGAATTATACAGAAGTTCATATAATCACTCAAAAATCTCAAAACCGTCCGTCTGTCTGTCTGTCCGTCCGTGTCCTCTCTAGCTTGAGAACGCGTTGAGCTAGAAAGTTCAAATTTTGTATAAGTCGTTTTTAACAAAAAAGTAAGGTCAAGTTCGTGAACGCGCCAAATCGCCCCACCCCTTGTACCCCCTCCCATACAAAATGACACAATTGCGCAATTTGACAATTAACGGATTTGCTCGAAAAATACAAATGGCATTGATCTGAAATTTGGAATGTAATACTTTTATAATGATTCCAATCTACTATATAAAAATAATTTGTGTCTTCCCCCTCCTTCCACCACCTCCCATACAAACTGCACTTTTTCATGAAATGCTCTAAACCAATTTACTCAATACGTATAAAATTTATCGAGCTGAAATTGTGCACGAAATATTTATTTAAAATTATTAGTAAAACCAAAAAAATAAGACGTATAGCTGTACCACTTCTACCCCTTCCCATACAAAATGATACAATTTCGTAATTTCACAATAAACGGATTTGCTCGAAAAATATAAATGCTATTGATCTGAAATTTGGAATATATTACTATTATGATGATATAAATCTACTGTACAAAAGTTATTTGAGTCCTCCCCTTCTTTCCGCCACCTCCCACACAAACTGCACTTTTTCATTAAATGCTCTAAGCCAATTTACTACTTACTTTATCAAGCTGAAAATGTGCACTAAATATTTTTTTAGAATTATTAGTGAAACTGAAAAAAAATTAGACGATTAGCTTTACCCCTTCTACCCCCTCCCATACAAAGTGACACAATTTCACAACTTTATAAAAAGTCGATATTCCTGAAAAGTATAAATGCTACTGATCTGCAATAAAACATGTCAAAAGCATGATGTTTATAGTTATTTCTGGAAAGTCATTAAAAACTCGATCCCCCTTCTATCACCTCCAATACAAACTGCACTACTTCACTACATCCAATACACTAATTTTCTCAGTACCTATTAAATTTTTAAATCTTAAATTTTGCATGAAACATTTTGATAGCAACCTTAGCGTGATGTGAAAAAATTAGTTCAAAGTCGTTACCCCTCTACCACTTCCCCTACAAAATTTCTTAAGATACAAAAATTTCTTTTTCATTCTAGATGAAAAAGAAATTTTTGTATCGCACGATTGGGCTTTATGCCCAATCGTACTCCTGTTATGTTTTTTTCTTGCTTTTACTTATAATTCTAAATATATATTTAGTGCACAATATCAGCTCGATAAATTTTATACGTATTGAGTAAATTGGTTTAGAGCATTTCATGAAAAAGTGCAGTTTATATGGGAGGTGATGGCAGGAGGAGAGGACATAAATAATTTTTATGCAGTAGATTGAAATCATTATAAAAGTATTATATTCCAAATTTCAGATCAATAGCATTTATACTTTCCGAGCAAATCCGTTTATTGCCAATTTGACGGTTACAACTTTATTACTTGTGCGCAAGTTGAGGATATGTGTGAGAAGTTAATATGAGGGCTAAAGTGGAAGGAGATAGGTAAGACTATGGGGATGGGGGTTCTAGGAGCGAGCTTGGTATTGTCAGTTATTTAACACTTAACTGCGATGACGATCAAAAGCTGCAATACATGGAATCAATAGTTTGGAGAATTTTGAACGTTGTCTTTTTTGCAGAATGATGAACTCAGAAAAAAAAATCTAGTAAAATCAATAAATATGGGTACGATTTAAAGTGATCTAAATATGTTTTTGCGTCAAAGGTATTATCATTTGAATCAATGTAAAATGCTTTAGTTTTATTATAATTTAAAAACAAATATATATCCCGATGAATTAAAAGATTTGTATTTTTAAATCAATAGTAGTTTTCGAAATGATAATGAGTCGACTTGATTCAATATTATGAAAAGTAAAAGATTCACGTTAATTTAATGATATTTACTTTTGTTAACATATAATACTTACATTGATTTCAACAACAAATAGAGTCCTGTTATTGAAAAACCAGATTTACTTTAATTTCAACCAGATATTGGCATTAAAAATAACGTTTATTGTATTTTAAAAATAATTTATTTAAATTACTTTCATCACTAAATCATCTATAATTCTTAATATTTTACTTGTACAGTTTAATGAGCTAAACTGTTATACAAAATAGTTAAATAATATTATAAAAAAAAATGCAATTAAATTTCAGTACCTAAGACTATTAGGCTATTAAAGATCTGGCCAACAAGGCAAAATCTGCGGCTTACCTTGGGGATATGTGTTCACTATTAAAAACTATGAAACAGTTGACGAACAGGAATTTCACCGCCAACCACCTGGTAAGAGATGTCAACGGAACTCTCCTTAATATGATTGCACACCAGTTGCGGCGATGGGAGGAATACTTCTTGCTAGAGGAAGATGTTCCAAAAACCGATCAACTACCAAACATCCCGGAAATAACAGCCGATATACTCCTGCCACTCTTTACTGAAGTGTGGAATGAAGGAAGATATCCGACTGAATGGAAGAATGGCGTCATTGTGAAAATTCCCAAGAAGGGTTACCTTCGGAATTGTGGCAATTGGCGTGGTATATGTGTACTTACTGCCGTATCGAAAATCATGGCTAAGGTAATTCTCAATAAGATTAGTAATGTCGTGGAGAGCACTCTCGAAGTTTATCACGCTGGATTCCGTAAAGGATCGTCTTGTACCAACTACACAAATATCCTACGTATATTATTGGAGCAGTCCGCCGAAATGGTTTCGCCACTACATCTCATGTTTAAAGGACTTCGAGAAGGCTTTCGACAACGTTAAGCGAAATTTTTTTTTTTTCTGGTTACGCCAGGGAGGTGTGGAATCTTCGTTAGATACCAATAGCCCGTGCTATTGGCATGCACGATTCACATGCCTAATCCTAACAAAACTGTCAGCCGATATGTGCCTCCGTACTAAACCACACCCCCGCACATAGACTTCAGCCACTCTCCCTGCGGGACTGCCGTTCGGTATTACTTCGCGGGGCTTGCTAGCATTTTATGCTGTTCTCCTTAAATTGCTTCTGCACTCCTTTTTCTCTCGATTCTCCGAAGATCCTTTTGCACATTCGTTACGTATTTGCATCCAATTTTCCTCTGATTCCATCATATAGTCTATGATGAATGGTGGACTCGGAATATTATTTCTCCATTCTCCGAAGCGACTGCAGTTGAAAACCGCGTGCTCTGTGTCTTTTTCTTGATCTGGGCAATTTGGACAAAGAGGCGAGTTATCGTGTCCGAGCCTATGTAGGTATTTGCGGTAGCCGCCATGACCTGATAGGAACTGCGTGATGTGATAGTTGCAGTCCCCATTCACCCGCTTTGTCCAGACCTCAATTTCGGGGATTAGCTTATAGGTCCATCTGCCTTTTGTAGCGTTTTCCTACCTGGCTTGCCACATAGCTATTGATGTTGCCTTTTCCTCTTCTTTTATTTTCCTGGCAACAGCTGCCTCTTGTTGGATCGAGGATCTTCTTTCGTAGATCCTTAGCATCTCATTCGCGAGAATGTCAATGGGGATCATTCCGGCTATGACACAGGCTGCCTCGTCCGATATTGTTCGGAAACCGCTGATTGCTCTTATTGCACAGAGCCTATATGTTGATGACATCTTTTTCCTTCTTTCCTTTTTCGCTAGCGCCGCCGCCCAAACCGGAGCAACATATAGGAGAACCAAGCTGACTACTCTCGAAAGTAGTATCCTTCTGGCATATTCTGGTCCACCGATGTTTGGCAGTATTCGTGAAAGGGCTGCCTGCATTTGTGACGGCTTTTTGATCGCGAAGTCCACGTGAACTTTAAATTTTAATCTTTTATCGTGCATAACTCCTAGATATTTAATTGCCTCCTTGGATCTGATGATTTGACTGCCGACCTGAATGTTCATGTATTCCATTTTCTTTCGGCTTGTTATTAGAACAGCCTCCGTTTTGTGATCAGCTAATTCTAAGTCAGCGGACTCTAGCCAGTCTCTAATTTGTGATACGGCTTCATTTGTTGCTGACTCTGTTTCGTGGATGTGCTTAGCCACGGTAACAGCAGGGATGTCGTCAGCGAACCCGATTAATTTTACTCCTTGTGGCAATGATAGTCGAAGAACTCCATCGTACATAATATTCCACAGGAGAGGTCCTAGTACAGATCCTTGTGGGACTCCCGCGGTAACGTTGTAGTACCCTAACCCCTCATCAGTTTGGTTCCTCAACTTCCTGTTGGTGAAGTAATTTGCAATTATTCTCAACATGTAGTATGATACATCCATCCTGACTAACGATCTGATAGAGGCGAGACTGAAAATAAAAGTGCCTAAAACCAAGTACATGCACATGGGCTAGAACACAGGCACACCGCTTGTTCTTAATGGACAAGATGTGGTTCTTAACAGAGATTTGATGTAGGAGTATTATGCTTAGCTGCGAATTGCGTTCATAGCCTTCAGCTGGCTTTAACAACACATTTTTTCTTTCGCAAAAATCACAAATGAATGCACATACCAATGTCCCTTAATGGTGTTTCGGGGAAAACTCTTTAGATTGCGCAATAATCGTTTATGCGTTAAATTAATATGACATAACGAGTCTGGTTCTGACCTTCGGGGAATGAGCATCGACAGAGCTAAGCCAGATAGTGTCTCGCTACTCTTTACATCTGACGTCAACCGGTTTTCGTTCCCGTCAAGTCAATACCTACAGCAGCGGTACTGCTATTAAACTGTGTTTACGAAGTTAAGCGCGTTTTCTTGTTTTTTAAAAAACTATATTAAATAAAGAAAAAAATAATAATTAACAATCTAGTGAACCCTCTCAAAAGAAGGGGACCCGATGTCCCTTCTCAAGGCCTAAATCGTGATAATTTAAAGTTCCTGAAAATGTCAGCAGGCAACATGTCATCAGCTAAAAATACGGTACATCGCGAGAACCGATTTGCTCTCTTAGATGATGAAACCGACGACGAAAATAATGACGACGACAACACCAACGGCACTGACGAACCAACACCAACCAAAAAGGTAAACATCCCACCAATAATACTCCCTACATTGGATCTAGACACCATCAAAATCATACTAAAGAACCTGAAAGTCACCGACTTCAATATCAAGTTCATGTCCATTGGCCGAAAGATATTATTCAACTCCAAGGAGAGCTACATCAAGACATTTGACTATCTGAAGGAAAAGAAAGTACATTTCTTTACACACCCCGCCAATGAAATACGTCCTATGAAAATTGTTTTATCTGGACTCCACGAAATGGACACGGGCGAGTTACAAGCCGAACTAAAAAACGTTGGAGTTGACTGCCGTGAAGTGAAAATGTTTCACCTCAAAATTAAGCAATACGACAAGCAAGCCATATATTTACTTTACTTTGACAGAGGATCAGTCAAAATCTCTGACCTTCGAAAAATTAAAGCAGTAATGGGGATTATAGTCCGCTGGAAATTTTACACTAAACGTCAAAATCAGGTCACACAATGTCGAAACTGTCAGCTGTATGGCCACGGCTCCAACAATTGCTACCTACCAACTAAATGTCTTATCTGCGGAAGAGCTCACAAGCACACTGATTGCCCCACAACAGGTTCTGACAGTATCAGATGCGCAAACTGCGGCGGTAATCACATTGCAAATCATCTAGAATGCTCCAAGCGTACCGAATATATTCAGATTCGGAATCTTAATAAACCTAGCGGAAGAAAAACTAGGAACTCGACCGCCCGAGAGTTTAACGTCACTGCTGCGGATTTCCCCAGCTTACCTCGCAGAGAAGCAGCACCACCAAAAAGCAATTCAGCACCAAGGTCTATTAACTCTTTTACCAAAACTAACCCTTCCACCTCATATAGAAATAGTTTAATTAACCCAATCACTAGTTCTAAGCCATCTGAATTATTGTTTAGCACAAAAGAATTAATTTCACTCTCGAACGAATTAATTATAAACCTGTCAAAATGTGTGTCTAAACAAGACCAATTCAATGTTATTGTCGAATTAGCTGCTAAGTTTCTATATGGATAATCACAGAACTAATCTCAAATCGCTTATCTGGAATGCGCAAAGCTTACGCAATAAATCCGCCGAGACGTTTGATTTCTTAAAATCGAACGATATTGATATATTATTTGTTACAGAAACCTGGCTTAAATCTCCCGACAAATTAAACGACCCTTGCTACAAAATCTATAGGCAAGATAGGCCAGATATCAAAGGTGGGGGTGTCGCAATTTTCATTCGCAGCAGTATAAATCATACCCTAGTACTCCCTCTAGCCACGAAAATAATCGAACACATTATTATTGAAATTACTGATCCAAAAATAAAACTAATAGCGACTTATTTTCCTGGGACTAAGTTAAACAAGCACAAACTCAATTTGTTCAATAACGATTTAAAACTTCTGTTCAGGAACCACTCTAATGCACTAATATGTGGCGACCTTAACGCCAGACACCGACAATGGAATTGCTTCAGCTCAAACAAAGCTGGACGCTTACTTTTTGATGAAATCACTAAAAGGAATATGGTAATTCATACTCCCTCTAGCCCCACATACTACCCACCTAAAGGAAGGTGTTCTACAATTGATTTACCAATAAGCAATGGTCTCATCGCAATTACTGCACCTATAACACTCAATGAACTGTCCTCCACTCATCTACCTGTATGTTTCTCTATCTTGCTCAACGCACCAATACCTAGTTGTGATGATTCACGACCCTGCTATTCCAAAACAAACTGGTTAAAATTCAATAGATCTTTAAAAAAAGACTTCAGCAATATTAAACTAGACCTATCTGAAGCTATAACACACGATGAAATCGATTTAAAAGTCCAATATCTTACCAGAAAAATACTGGATGCTGGCAAAAAATCAACTCCTAGATGTCGAAATTCCGACTACAGTTTAAAATTAGACAATACCATTAAGCTCCTGATCCAACAAAGAAACACCGTTAGAAGACAATGGCAGAGAACAAGAACTCGCCAGGTTAAAACACTTTTAACTTACTTAAATAAGGAAATCCAAACCCAAATTCTCGCTGCAAGGAACAAACGCTGGAACACTACGCTCTCCAATCTGGAAAAGGGATCCTCGAAACTTTGGCAGCTAAATAAGTTATTCAGAAAGGGTCGCAGTAATATGCCACCTCTAAAAAATATGAGTCAAATCATCTACCAAGATGATGCTAAAGCAGAGCTTCTTGCTGATAACTTTCAAAAGTTTCATACCATCTCCCAAACCTTAGGAAACAATGTGACTGACTCAGAAATTAATCTAATTTCCAGACTGTCAAACTATCCACCTGATATAATACCGTCAGTCCCGTGCAAACCGAAAGAAATTAAAAGCATTATTCGCTCAATAAAAACTAAGAAAGCTCCAGGTCCCGACGGCGTACTGCCTCTCATGATTAAAAACATGCCAATGAATGCAATAGTTTATTTAAATTTTATTTATAACTCTTGTCTTAAGATTGGATATTTTCCCCTAGCTTGGAAAATTGCAACAGTTATCCCCATACTAAAGCCAGGAAAAGATTCCTCTGAACCCGGGAGCTATCGCCCCATTAGCCTACTCCCTATCCTAGGAAAAATTTTCGAGAAAGCAATCCTAAGACGCCTGATTAATACGACCGAATACACCAACACTATTCCAAGCTTCCAATTTGGCTTCCGCCCAAAACATTCGACTGCCCACCAGCTTCTCAGAGTTAAATCGTTTATTCAAAGACAAATTACCTCCAAAGAGTCAGTTGGCATGATAATACTTGACATCGAAAAAGCATTCGACTCAGTTTGGCATAAAGGCCTTATCTCTAAGCTTCTTAATTTTTCTTTTCCGACATACTTATGCCAAATCATAAGCTCCTTCTTAGAAAACAGAAGTTTCAGTGTCAAATCAAAAGGAAAATTCTCCAGTTCAAGATCAATTCCCGCAGGTGTTCCGCAAGGTTCATGCCTCAGCCCAACACTATACAATATTTATACTGCTGATCTCCCAAAGCTCTCCCAATGTGAACTAGCCGCTTTTGCCGACGACACGGCGATACTCTCTGCAGGCTTAGATCCACAGATCATAATAAATAATTTGCAGCGGCAACTAGAAGAAATTTCCGAATACTACACCAAGTGGAAAATAAAACTCAATACATGTAAAACCCAGTGTATATTTTTTACGAAGCGTCGTGCTTCACGATTTCTACCAGCACCTTCTCTTAATATCCTAGGAGAACCAATCCATTGGTCAAGGTCTGTCAAATATCTAGGTATACACCTAGATTCAAAAATTAGCTTCCAAACGCATATTAACCAGACAGTTTTAACAATTTCTAGAATCATCAGAACACTCTATCCTCTAATAAACAGGAAATCACAATTATCCAAGGAAAATAAGTTGCTTTTATACAAATCAGTATTCCTACCCGTGCTATCCTATGCTGCGCCCATCTGGATCGACTGTGCAACTGTTCACCGCAAGAAACTACAAATAATCCAAAACAAGTGTCTAAAGATCATATTAAACGAACCATGGCACATGTCAACACGGCTCTTACACAAAAATGCTAACATTAAACTGTTAAACGACCATATAACCGAAATTACGGAAAAATTTAAAGAAAGGTGTGCAAATTGCAATATCCCTTCACTAGCATCTCTCTACTACGAGATTTAGCAGCTAATCGACAAACATTGTTCTAGTATAGTATAAGTTTAGTTTGGTTATAGTATAAGTTTTTAGTTTTAGTTTTTAACCTATCAAAGGGTTTTGATCATTTTTTCCCTCATATGTAATAATCATCGCTTATGTTAAGACTAAATTTCTACTTGCTATAAGCTAATATTTTATATAGACCTAAGTTGCAAAGACATCACGTCTAATCTCTGTATAGTTTGAAATGAAATGTCTAATTGTATCTGAAATTCAATAAATAAATATCTACCTACCTACCTAATATGACATAACGCAGGCGTGTACCACAGATGGGTCCACAGGGAGCATAGGGCGGCAGGTAAGAAAGAACTTGCATTTCGCGAAAAAACCAGTATTTCAAAATGAAAAAAAATGCACTTTCTTTATTTCACTTGATTAACTTACCCTGTAATGTATTTAGTAATTGCTGCAAATTCCACGCATTTAATAATTGAATAAACAAATTGGAGTCGGAAACAGGCTCCAAAAATACTGCGCTTGAATCAATCACTATATTACAATTATTTTCAAATTTTTTTATTTATAAAAAATGACTTGTTCGCGGCTGATGCTTGAAACCAAATGCCTATTACTGCTGCGCAATAGCTGGAACGCGTCACAATTTCCTTGCAAGTTCTAGAATGCCTTTTGCAAATAATTGTCTTTGAACAAAAAATGAGCACCTTTCTTGAATTTAAAAAGATTTCATGTAAATAGCACATATTTTTATTTTGAAGGGATTTCCTTTAATATTTTGGACTCATTATTTTTCTGTGTGTATAAAAATATATGAAAAGCACACAAAAATATTTTATTAAGTCGAAACTTTTAATAAAATGCTGAGGCTAAACGAAAAATGGCTCCATCCTTTAATATCTTAACGTCGGTGAAAGTAATTGTTATAAAATAAAAATAACATAAAAATTATTATTAACAAAAAGGCAAGGGAAGGGAACTAAATTGAATGCTGCATCCAAACTATAAAAGTTTACAGCCTAATCTATAGCTCAAAATGACGGCAAAAACATAGGCCATGAAATTAAAATAAAAGAAAAAAATATATCGCGATTGGACGAAAACTAAAAAAATAAGCTGAAAATTGCGGCCATTTTTTCTACCTAAACTTAAATAACGTGAAGCCTTATTAATATTTCAAAATACAGGTAAAAATAGTGGCTTTGAAATAAATAACAAAAAAGTAGAAATTTAAAAAAAATAATTTTGCACGAAAATATAAAAAGTGGAAAGAAATTAATTGATCTACATCAGGATGCAGAAATTTTTTTATTTATCTTAAAGAAAAAAGAAACAGTAATAGGCCGTGTTTTGCCAGGCCGTCGCTCTAGTTTTATCAAAGCGCTCGAAAAAACAGTTTCATGAAAATGTACGATAGATAAATTCGCCAACAATAATATACGTTGTTTTTCAGCTTCATATAGTCGATAATTTTGTTATTTGCGAACTCATTGAAGTGAAAATAGATCTTGTAACAGCAAATATTTTTTTTTCTTCTCCTAAAAGTCGTATTAAATGTATATTGTCGCGTTTTTGCAAAAAGTCACGAAGTAACATTTTATTATCACTAATTAACTTGATAACTTGTCCCTCTATCAAATCATGCCATTGCGCACTTAGTGAAACTATTTTTGACAATAGGGAATTAGGGGTTTTGATGCTCCCATAGCCACATATCTATAAGAGCTAAATTGGCCTAAACCCAATACGTTTCTATTGGAGTTAGGCCACTGTTGCTCTCATAGCCACATATATCGATGCAAAAATTCATGAACTGCATCAAAATAACACAAACCCTGTTGTCAAAAATAGTTTCATTAAGTGCACAATGAATAATGGATGGCCTCGAAACTCACAACGAGCCGATCCACGAATCGACCCAATTTTTGGCTTCTTCGTAAGAATGAAAGTGCTGCTCAGCCAGGCCATGCGTCATCGATCGGAATAGGTGGTAGTCGGAAGGGACGAAGTCCAGTCACACGTAAGCAACATGTGGCCGAGCGTTATCGTGCAACAAAATCACTTTGTCGTGTCTCTCCTCGTATTGCGGCGGTTTATCCTTCAACACTCAGCTCAATCTAGTATGGCACCCAATTTCCTTGATTTTGCATCATTCCTAAGCTTTTCAAACGATGTGAAATGGCTTACTGAGTTACGCCCAATGAATCTGCAAGCTTTTATTGCGTTTGTCATGAATTTTCGTCCAATAATGCCTCCAATTCTGCGTCGTCAAAGTTGTTAACCGCTCCGGGACGCTTCTTGTCTCTCACGCTGAAATCATCCATTGTATATCGTTGAAACCATTCACGACGCGTTCTTTCACTAATTGCATCCTCACCATAAGTTTCAACAATCATTCGACGCGCCTCAGCCGCAAATTTTTTTGAATTGAATGCAAAAAAACAAAACTTCCCGCAAATGTCGCTTATTTGGCTCAAAGTTCGACATATTCGCGCACAAAAAAGTATATGACGCCGATAAAACTTCACAAATCTAATAATGAGGAGAAGCCTAAGCTTACAATGTGATGTTTCTGACCCGCCATTGTTGATCAGCACTTACTGCTGGCGCCATCTATTGAGAAACGGCGGGTTTCAATTTGTACTCCCGATACGTACTTTTCAGTGTAAATCCATCAAAAGTGTACTGAATGACTTTTTAAAATAAACCGACGAACGTTCTATATTAATTAATTACTGAACGAAAGACGAAGTGGATCATCACTGTAAATTCTTCAGTTAATTGGATCATGTAAGCAAATATAGTTTTATGCTTGAAATGTGTAATTACTGATTGCAATAATTGTTGCATAATTTCCGGTTCAGATGTATTACTAATTAACTATTTGCTATTCAAACAACGTAATCCGCATAGACTATAACTTTAATTGCATTTCTTCATTAAATTTAGAAATATGTGTATATTCGCTAAGAAGTACATTTCGTGGTTTCTTTCGTCAAATAATTCAACAACAAGTATCAAGTAATCTATCATATTCATGTATCCTGTGATTTTGTAAAGATACGCTATCTGAATTGCTCATGTCAAGTTTTACGGCATTTATGTGAAGTAAATTATGGCGAACTTCTTATATTATATTAGAACAACCAATAGAATGCTTCTTCATTCCACGATTCAGATGATCCCAATATTGCATCATAAATATCCACAGCGAACATGCCTTTGGTATATGTGATATACAGAGACTTCTTACAATTGCTGGCTGATCAAGAAAATATTACAATTGCGATTCTCTGCATAATCCACCGTCGTTTTCGAACAAGTAAGTTTCTATTTCCGTGTCGTTAATTGCCTCGAATTGCAAAGTTACTTGGAATCGCGTTTCATTTAAATTATCAGGTATGAATCTTATAGCTATATAAAATAAGTGTTGTATTGATGAGACTGGACTACGGTATAAATAGAAATGAAAATGTTATTTTAATACATTTATAAGGCAAAAACAGTCCTCGCAGTTATTACCATGGAAGCGCATTGTTTTTTTTTCTCATTTTCGCTGTTTTGCCCTCTTAATACAAATTACAGTCGTTACTGGGCCATAATTATACTTTCATGTTAACACGTTTTCACATTCTCTCATACCAGCTGGAAAGGCAAAAAAAAACTTAATTATAGTGACAAGTGCTCGTATGTTTAACTCTCTACCGATCCAATGCCATTGGTAGGTCTAAGTAGATATGTAGATTTTACTACCGTACTTTACGTGTATGTGGATATTTCGGAAAACTATGATTATGGCGTTGATTTTAAGTGATGGTTTTCAAGTTGATGTGGGTTACACAATTGGTAATGGATTAAGGTTTAATTAATCGCATTCTTACATCATTTCCGGACTTGCATTGTCTTAACTGGATACGTGCATCAGTTGAATGCGCATTGGCTGAATTATGTTTGAATTCGTACTTTAACTTCATGTTTAGGATTGCACATCACAATTTATAGCTCAGCTAAACCCTTAAATGTGTCCTTCCACCATAAAAACTAGAAAGTTAAATGGCTCATCATAGACAACATGATGTGCTTGTTTGTAAGGATTAAAGCTTGCCACTAATCCAGGAGGTGATAAACAACAAGCAACCGATAGTAAACTTACATCCCTTTGGATCTCTCCGCATTCAATTCTACCGACCATCGTCACACTTTAAAGCTCTGTTTCCTGGGCACAAACTAATCGCACCACATATCAACGGATTTGTAATACGGGTCCAAATCAGGATGGAGGATTTATGGGAGCTTGTAAAGCATGTCGCTGTTGCGGTTACATTTGGACTTGGCTGTCGTTCGACATCGATCTAAACAAATTTCCATATGGCAACTTTGCGTAACAGATTAGTTAACGCTTGATTTAGGATCACTGTAAAGCTAGGCTTTGTCCCATCCCATAAGACGCTGTGTTCCTTTTCGTTTTACCTTCACGTATACGTTTCGGCTGCAAAACGAAAAAACGGCGAAACAAGCTAAAAAACATTGTAAATGTGACAAGAGACCAAATAACACATTGATTTAGTGGCTCGAAGATGTCTCCTATATGGAAACACGCGTCCATATGAGGAGGAACATGTGTAGTTGGGTTGTTTCTATATGGCCAGACGTCAGCGACGACCGATGGCGATACTCTCTTATGGCTACATAGTGGCTGTATAGATGCTGCACAGCCAAACTATTCTGTAAGCGCGAAAATTGATATTTAGAGTAGGTATCAAGGTTCGATGGGACTGTCACAAAGTATTTTAGGTGTTTGTTTTTTTCTCCTGCTCCTTTCCATATCGAAAGGTTACTATATCCCCAATATATAGTCCACGAGAAAAACAACTACATATGCTCCTGTTCTGACGTTATTACCTCGACAGTTCAACGTTGTTTTCGCATGGAATAAAAGCCTCTTTGGAACCGTCTCTTCGCTACTGCCATTAATTTCCCAACACGTCCTTTAGGACGCTTCGCCACTTCCCTTCAGCTCGTTTTGTTGTTACATGGCGTATTGGATTGAGAACAAATAGGATATCTGTCCGACGGACATTTCTATAGAGTCATAAAATATGTTTGTATCGACTGTCTTTTTCGATTTCTGCACATAGGTATGCCGCTTGACGGTGTGGAGATATAAGGATTTTGCGGATAGAGTTATTTAACATCGAGAACTATGGTCAAATGAACGATTGGATAACGATTTATTATTCATATACATTTGTGAAGTATTTCCTGAATGTTGCTATCTACAACTTAGTTAGAAGTATTAGTAGTAAAACTTTTTTGTGTGGAAAATCATGCTAATTTTCAGCAAGTTCTTTTTTAAATTGTTTTTGCAAAATTGTTCACTTTTGAAGTTTATATGTTTGCATTTGACCAGTCTTGCGTGTTCTTACATTAGTCACCGATATTTTGTAGTTTAATTCACTCAGAAAACACAGTTCTCGGTGTTTCAATCTTAAATTTACGATTTGATTGCATTCGCTTTCAAAATTTCAAATTACGGTGTAGATTATTGAGCTCCTACAATTAGTTACATAGTACATATTTAAACTTTAAGAGTGTAAAATTTTGAAAAAACAACTGCAGAAGAAGAAAACACATAAAGTAGCTTCATAGTATCTTCATAGCGGCTATCGAAAATATCTCAATTTAATGAAAACTTTCTCGAAATCTTAGTTGATCACACTACGCCAAGAAACTGTTGTTGACATCTACTTAAAAAAAACGATTTATTTTTTGGGCTGATTATCATTCTTCTTTCAATTTAACACAAAATAAAACAAAGCGCAGATTTTTCCGATGGGTAAAAGTGGTCAAAAAATGAATTCTAACTTTGAGGTCGGTATAACTCGTACTACCAGTCTGCTATTTTTTTTTGCTCTCCTGAAAAGTTTTTATTTTCACATTTTTATCCACATCGGTATATTTTTCTTGAAAATGATAACAGATATCAGTATCATTTTTTTTTGTCCATAGGTAGCAGTACTAGCTAACAATGGTACAGAAGAAATTTCACATAGTTTGTTTTAAATATTAATTTTTTTTTTTAAACAAAATGAAAAAATTTGAAACTTTCACAGCTTATCAATGACTTAGTTTTCAATATTTTTAAAATTCCTCTGCTACAAAGCATTAGTTTCGCTAAAGTAATAAGTGTAGAAAAAATTATTAAAATCGGTCAAGCCGTTCCTGAGAAAATGGTACCGCATTTTGTGTGGAAAACGGCCAAGTCAGTAACCCCCTCAATGTTTTCTTCTCATTAATTTTAACCGACACCATGGCAACTATTGTAAAATAATAAAAATATTATCCCTCATTGTCATAGCGACGGTGGAAATAATAAAAATATATCTATTCACAATTCAGTTGGTCGAAATATAGTCGGTGCTGCCATGTTTTTTCTCAAAAATATTTCCCTTTCGTCCAAAGGCGTGACTTTCGAAGACACTTTTTGTAGAATAAGAGAGCTTTCGACTGACTTTCAGTACATTTGCATCGAAAGCGCCACAAAACCTTCCGGTAAAGGTTATCAAATAAATTCGGAGAGAAATGGTTAATTTCCGTAGATTTCGGATTATGAGGAGAGGTTAAAGGTAATAATTAATTTGAATTTTCAAACCTTCAAGTCAAGGGCTTTCATTGGTTCGAGCAAAAGTTTTTTTTTTAATTTGATGTGGATGGAGATGTGAGGGAGAAAATAGCCCGTTAACTAACTTCATCTAACAACTTCTTTGTGCTATTGAAAAAAATCATTAAGAAATTCAAATGTTTGTCCTCAGTTTTTCGACAGGGCAACTCACCCTTCTAGGAGTGAAGGAGTAATTAAACAATTTTACTTTATTATTCTCATAAACCTAGTATCAGAAACGTCACAATTCTGCAGTGCAACTAAGTGCCACCCTTGATCGTGTTCCAAGAGGTGATATTATCATTCAGGAGATATGAACGCCCAGGTTGGCTCTGACAACACTGGACTAAAACACGTCATTTGGAAGCCTGGTGACCCTTGGATCGACAAGTCACGACCTTTGGTTAAGAGACCCAAGAACCGCTAATTATTTGTGGAGTTTTGTGGTACACAGCAAATGGTCTCCGGAGGGACTTTTTTTCCCCACACAAGAGTCACCATAAAACATCTTGGGCTTCCCCTGCAGGTGTTATTCAGAACTAGATAGACCATTTGGCTATAAATCGCCGATGGAGAAGATGTGCGAGCGAAGCGTGGAGCTGACGTGGGGAGCGATCACCACTTGATGGTTGCCGGCTTGAGATTGTGCATAGCAGCTATCCGACGACCACAGATTCTTCAAATGAAGCCCAAGCTAATGTGGATAAACTCAGAGACCTATGGGATATATATAAAGTGGTGAGAAACATTGAATGTTGCAAGACACATGGGACAAGGTTGGCGATCGGAAAAAAGTCAAATTGGCAATCATCTCCCAACCCGATGTCAACCAAAGAACACCCGACTTGAGGCAGAACTACCGCGGCGCTCATATACAACTTAAGAAGGCTATTAGACGCAACAAGAGAATGGCCATAGAGGATCTGACCAACAAGGCAGAATCTGCGGCATACCTTGGGTATATGGGTTCACTATTAAAAACTATGAAACAGTTAACGAAAAACAATTTCACCGCCAACCACCTGGTGAGAGAAGTCAATGAAACTCTCCTTAATATAACTGAACACCAGTTGCGGCGATGGAAGGAATACTTCTCCGATATTTTGAACATCTTGTCAGAGGAAGATATTCCAGAAACAGAACAACTACCAATCAGCCAAACGCAACAATCCTCTATTAGGAACGATCCCCTAGATAAGGCAGAGATAGTTTCCGACATTCGGTCAATGGCGGGAAGGAAAGCCCCAGGTATAGACTATCAACCGAACTCCTCAAAGCGAGCCCGGAAATAACAGCTGCTATACTCCTCCCATTCTTCACTGAGGTGTGGAGTGAAGGAAGATATGCGACAGAATGAAGAAGGTGGGCTTCATTGTGAAGGGCGACCTTCGGGATTGTGGCAATTGGTGTGGAATATGTCTACTTACTGCTGTATCGAAAATCATAACTAAGGTAATTCTCAATAGGATTAGTGATGTCATGGAGAGCACTCTCGAAATTTATCACGCTGGATTCCGTAAAGGGTCTTCTTGTACCGACCATAAAAATACCTTACGGATAATATTCGAGCAGTCCGCCGAAATGGATTCGCGACTACATTTCATGTTTTTCATTGTCAGCTGAATATTTAGGCTCGTCTAAATAAAGCTCGTCAGGCCTTTGGTATCCTTTCCCCTTTCTGGAGGTTAAGAGAGATCTTCCTAGGCATTAAGATTCAAAGGCGGAAGTGGCGGTGGATCGGTTACGCTTCGAAAAAACCAGAGCGAAATATCGCCGAACAGGCTCTGTACTATAATCCTCAAGGAAGACGTCGGGTTGGGCGACCATGTATCACATGGAAGCGACTAGTTGAGCAGGTGACCTGAAGAATAAACAAGTTCTGGTAACAGCTAAAGGCCGTTGCTCAGGATCACTCCTTGTGGAGTTCTTTCTGTCTTATGCCCTATAGGGGGTCTTAACAGGAATTTGATTGATTGATTCTAATAATGAGGTGTTTGTTTCATGATTAAATTAGCTTAAAAATGGAAAAAAAATCCGTCTGTCCTTACGCCGTGCGCCGTATGTATGAAATCATCTCTCCGAGATCGTTAAAGATAGGAAGTTAATTTTTGGGTGCTTAGTAAACTTTGCAAGTGAATTCCATTACCTAAATTTTGGGAGTTTTATGTGGAAGGTGGAGGCGAGGGCAAGACAGAGTCGAAAACTACCCTTACTAATATCTCCACTACGAATGTACCATATGTAGATAGAAAGCTGTAACTCGACATTCAGATACATTCATTAAAAAAAATGAAATTTATTTTTATATCCTGTGCGGTCCGAAAAAAAGAGGGGTGGGGGGAGGGAGCTAAAAAGAACAACTGTTCACTATACACTATGCGGTACTTCAAATGATAGTCAAGTAGTGCCTTTATTTTACTACTGGCAGCAAAAAGTACCAAATGTTACGAAGAAATTTTGTTTTAAATATTCAAATTTGCGTGTGATAATGACATTTAACTACCAGGGGTGTAAATATGAAACCAGAATTTTTTTGCAAAAAAAAACCCTTATTGGTTGGAAATGAAAATGAGTATTTTATTCAAAGTATAGCCCTTCGCTAGCTATACATTTTCCCCATCTCTCTGGTAATGTGTGGATGCCTTGCCAAAAAAACTGTTGGTCTTTTGATGAAAACCAGTCATCGAGCCATATTCGTACATTTTCGTAGAAAGTGAAGCGCTGCTCAGCAAGTGCGTGTCCCATCGATGCAAACAATGGTAATCAGACGGAGCCAAGTCTGGTGAGTAAGCGGCATGGGAAAGAATTTCCCAACTGAACGACTCTATCATTTCTTTGACCAGTCTTGGTGTGTGTGATGGTGCATTGTCATGAAGCAAAATCATTTTTTTTTCTCTGCTGGTAGTCTGAGCGTTTTTCACTCAAAGCTTGATTCAATGCAATCATTTGTTGTCGGTAGCGTTCAGTGTTAACGGTTTCACCAGGTTTTAGCAGCTCATAATAAATCACACCCTTCTGATCCCACCAAACGCAGAGCATTGTTTTCCGGCCATAGCGATTTGGTCTTGCAGTTGATGTCAGTGGTTGGCCTATAGTTACCCATGATTTTTTCCGCTTCGGATTCTCAAAATAAATCCACTTTTCATCGCCAGTTACAATTTGATGGAGAAATTACTTTCTTTTGTATCTGGCGAGCAGCATTTCGGAAGTGGTTTTTCTGTTTTCCTGCTGTCTTTCGTTGAGATCATGCGGGACCCATTTTCCCATCTTGTGGAACTTTCCCATGGCTTTCAAACGTATGGCGACGGCTGCTCGTGTTATGTTTAACTGATCTGCCAGTTGTTGTTGCGTTTGAGCGTCGTCCTCATCCAACAATGCTTGCAATCTGCTGTCTTCAAACTTTTTCGGTGGTTTTCCACGTTCTTCATTCCTCACGTCAAAATTTCCACTTTTGAATTTTTTAAACCACTCAAAGCACTGTGATTTACCAAGAGCATGATAACCGTAAGCATCGACAAGCATTCGATGCGATTCAGCTACAGTTTTCTTCAAATGGTAACAGAAAATTAAAGCTGCCCGCAAATCGTAGTTTTGCGGTACAAAGTTCGACTTGTTCACTGTTATTAAGAACTATTCTGTCGAATGAAACCTGAAGTGTTATGAGTTGACAATCTTTGTCCGATGTCAAAACAAGAAAATGGCGCCACTGACGCGTGTTCACAATAACCACATTGACCAGTGAGGCCCTCTATGATCAAATTCCGGTTTTATATTTACATCCCTGGTAAACCCTCAATATATCTTATCTGATAAAATATAATATATAAAAGGCAAGGCATATAATTTATAAAAGGCAAGCATAAAAGCTTTTAGAAATTGTGCTATTTTCACTTCGGGTAAACTATTTGGAGAACAGTACAAAGAGAAAAACTAGATCGAAAGGACGGCTGTGATAAAGCTTAAGGCACTAGCATTTTTACCTTCAAACGAAATTGCTCAGTATTACAATGTTATGATGACTTCAAATGCAGGTTTCCTGAAAATTTGGAGCTTCATGGAAGATAATTACATTTTCGGAAAGATTTCTTAAAATTGTCTTTGCAAACCACCAATTTTTAATCGAAAAGTATAAATGCCATTGTTGTATACAGGGTGTTTGGTACTCCGTACATAACCTTGTAAGGGGTTATTCCTGGATATATTTTGAGCAAAAAATTGTTCTACGGAGATGGTCAATTTTCAATATCCACGGAGATACAGGGTGATCAAGAAAAGTCCTTCGGACCTGTACCCTCACTCACTCAAAACGCTATATCTTGAAAACTAATAATCACAATTCAAAATGTTATAGCTTGTTTTTTAGGGAATCAAATTACCTTTCATTTGGTGTAATAGTCCGCATTGTAACTGTATCCAATTCTGAGATATTTGCTTCAGAACACAAATTTTTGACAGTTTGACCGTCAAAATTCTAAGATCAATGTAGTTTTTCTCTAAAAAACCCATTATAAAAATGTCATTTTATTGTTGTTTTCTTTTGTGTCATATTATTGCCTACAAAAGACGCATACACTTGCATTGCATAAGTTTTATAGTTTAGAATAAATTATCATTCCAATAATTTAGCACTTTTGTCAAAAAAGCAAGAATAGGTTGATCAACACTCTCCGCTTGAACTAAAAGAACTTAAGAATGGTTTTTACGGTTTATTTCAAATTTCCTTAATTACAATAAATGTTCAAAATGGCTACCTTCATTTTGAATGCACGCTAAAGCTCGTTTTGCCAGTGTTCTCTTTGTGTTCATACTCCTCAACTGCTGCCTTACTTCTGTTGCTGCCGCATCGATTCTGGTGTTTAGATCCTGCAACGTTACTACTTCCGTTGCGTAGACAAGGTCCTTCATCCGTCCCCATACAAAGAAATCCATAATAGTTAAATCAGGAGATCTTGCAGGCCAGTGTATCGGTCCATTTCTACCGATCCAGCGATTGCTATAATTGGAATTTAACCAATCTCTGATCTGTCGGCCGTAATGAGCTGGAGCACCATCGTGTTGGTAAAACATGGAAGCCAATCGTTGCAGTGGCATATCATCCAATAACTCCTGTAGATCATTTGTCAAAAAATGCAAGTAATTGGAACTATTTAAGGTAGGCGGAAGCCTAATAGGACCAATAAAATCGTTGCCAATCACACCTGCCCATAAATTGACACTGAATCTGTGCTGAAATGATGCCTCTCTTCTTGTATGTGGATTGCTCTCAGCCCATGTGTGTAAGTTGTGGAAGTTTGTGATACCGTCCCTGGTGAATTGGGACTCATCCGTCCAAAGAATGTTGCTGATAAAATTCTCGTCACTTATTTGTCGTTCAAGGAGCCAATTGCAAAACTCCATCCTTTTGGGTAAATCAATGGGTAACAGCTCCTGC
The DNA here is from genome assembly GCA_963669355.1 of Chorisops tibialis. NCBI lineage: Eukaryota > Metazoa > Arthropoda > Insecta > Diptera > Stratiomyidae > Chorisops > Chorisops tibialis. Next base: position 250,458,119 of record OY770263.1, on the reverse strand, counting down.
ACTGGTGTGTGGTGGTAGGGATGCAAACGTTCTGCTTTCAGGACACTCCAAACTTTCCACGTAGAGACGTTAAACCGCAATGCCAAGCGTCGTATACTAGTTGATGGATCATTTTGAACTGCAGCTAGGATTCGTTGATCAATTGAAACAGCGATTACCGGCGCAGGATTTGCATTCACTCTGCTTGTCCTAACACTGCCTGTTTCCCTAATCCTTCTGTAAACGTCTTGGAATACTCTCGGGTAAGGTATTCGACGATTGGGAAATCTGTGATGATACAAAGATCGCGCCGCTTGCTCATTTCCCTGACACTCTCCATAGAGGAAAATTATGTCTGCATATTCTTCGTTCGTGAACTCAATTTCTTTTCTAAATTTTAGTGACACCTTGTTCTTTTACAAATTTAACTAAAACTGATAAAAATATGAAGTATGGTTTGCTTTTATAGGCTTTTCATTTTGTTAGGTAACCCATTAAAAAGGGCAAAGTGCTGCACCTAGTTGTGTTGAAACTCATTTTAATTTAATTCATTTTCTCGATAATTTTAATACTACCTAAAGGACATTCATTGATAATTTAAATAGTAATTAAAGGACACAAAGAATATTTCAGTTTAACAACATTTCAGGTAGCTTTTTTAGAACGAGGGTTGGTTTATGGCATATTTTATTTTTAAGCCATATGTATTTTCGCTTATTACCTGGAAAACGGGAAAACCTAAGTCATAAGTATGTGTGCATCTTTTGTAGGCAATAATATGGCACATAAAAAAACAACATTAAAATGACATTTTTATAATGCGTTTTCTTGAGAAAAACTACATTGATCACAGAATTTTGAGGGTCAAAGTATCAAAAATTTGTGGTCTGAAGGAAATACCTCAGGATTGGGTACAGGTACAATACGGACTATTACATTAAATGAAAGATAATTTGATTCCCTAAAAAACAAGCTATAACACTTTGAAATGCGATTATTGGTTTTCAAGATAGCGTTTTGAGTGAGTGAGGGTACAGGTCCGAAGGACTTTTCTTGATCACCCTGTATCTCCGTGGATATTGAAAATTGGCCATCTCCGTAGAACAATTTTTTGCTCGAAATATATCCAGGAATAACCCCTTACAAGGTTATGTACGGAGTACCAAACACCCTGTATATTACTTTAATGATAATTTCACTCTACTGTATAAAAGTTATTTCAGCCCTCCCCTTCCTTCCACCACCTCCCATACAAATTACACTTTTTCAAGAAATACTCTAAACAAATTTACTCAGTACGTATAAAATTGATCGAGCTGTATTATATATTTATTAGAGTGATTAGTAAGACCGAAAAAAATTAGACGATTAGTTTCACTCCTTCTACCCCCTCCCATACAATCTGACACGATTTCACAATTTTACAAAAAGTCGATTTTCCTGAAAAGTATGAACACTACCGGTCTGCAATTTAATTCATGTCAAAAAACATGATTCTTATAAGTATTACTGGAAAAGTAATTGAGAACTCACCCGTCCTTCTACCACCTCCCATACAAACTGCACAATTTCATTAAATCCAGTACACTAATTTTCTCTGTACCTATTAAATTTTTGAATTCCAAATTTTGTATAAAAAATTTTGATGGCAACTCCAGCGTGATGTGAAAAAATTAATTCAATGTCGTCACTCTCTCCACCACTTCCCCTACAAAATTTCATAAAATCAAAAAATTTCTGTTTCATCTAGAGTATCGCACGATTGGGAATCGTAGTCCTGTTATGTTTATACTCTAGATGAAATCTGAGAATATATTGTGTTAACCTTACCGTTTGTAACGCTAAGAAATAAAACTTCGGCAAAGCCGCCAAGGGTACAGGAATATTTGTTGTCGCAACCTCGATTTCGAGTGACCGTCTGTCTACAACAAAACTTTGAGCTAGCGTGCTGAAATTTGTTGTGTCATTTTTAGCGGAAAAGTAACTTTAAATTCATGAACGGGTCACATCCCCCCTTCTACTTCCCCCTCCCATACAAATTTCATAAAATTTCGAAATATTAGGAAATCGATTTTTTTTCGAAACTCTTTAATGTATGAACTTGAAATTTGGGTCGAAATATAACAATGTATATATCATTAATATCACAATATATTGATTCGAACCGCTCACTCCTTCTACCCCCTGGAACTTTTAAAAACGTATTTATTCGATTTTCATTAGCGAAGCCAAACAAGCTTTTACCAATATTAATTTCATTATTATTGCAACCAGTTTTAAGAAAAATCATCAACTCCTCCAACTCCTCCCATACAAACAACAACAAAATACAACTTCACCTCAATCCTTCTACCTCCTCCCATACAAATTTCACGAAATTTTGAAATTTAAATTAAATTATTTTTCTTTAAAACTGTCAAAGCTATCGACTTGTAGTTTTGTTGAAAGTCTAATGATAGAAATATCATTGATGACGAAAAATTTTGAAAGAAAAGATTTCCGGATTCTACACTGTTATGCTTTATTATTCATGACGTTTCGGTCTCTGAGACCTTTATCAAAACTGTGAAAACATTCACCCAACCACGAAAAATTTTGTTTTGATCCGTATTCTCCTTCTACCACCTCCCATACAAATGCATAATTTTGGTGAAAGCATTATATCGATTTCCATTCAAACTAGAAAAGGTACAAACCTAAAATTGTGCCAGAATTTGCCCCTTAATAATTGCAATAAATACTAAAAAATAATTAGCTTCGCTGTACTCCTTCTACCCCCTCCCATACAAATAGCTATATTATAAGTTGAAGAAAATCATTTCTCCTTCGAACATAGGAGAGCCATCGACTTTGAAATTGAAACAAAGCATGGTATAAGGATATTGATAAGCAGTTCCAAAATCATAGAAAATCCTCCACTCTCTCTACCACCTCCTATACAAATGCCCCAATTTCAGGAAAGCTATATCCAATTTCTTTGAAAATAATAAGAACTACAAATTTCAAATTCAACACAAAACATTTTGCATGCCACGTTCGGTGTCATAAACAAAAATTACAAACCTCCCTCCTCTGATTTTACCACCTCCCATACAAAAGTCACTATTCACTATTCGAAAGAATTTGAGATGACATATTTTCCGGTACATTAAACTCTTTCCCATTTCATCTAAACTATCATATGATTGAGTGTAAAGCCTATTATGGTTTTTATAAGTTCTGATTATAATATTACAGTAGGAGACTAAAACCTAGAAAATGTAGACAACTTTGTATACTTAAACTTATTAAAGGATGGAAGCGAATCCGTCGAAATCAAAATGAGGATAATGTTGAGAAATAAGACGTATTATTCGGTACTTCTAATAATTAAAAACAAGAACGTGCACATGCAAACTTAATTAAAAACATAACAGGACTACGATTGGGCGTAAAGCCAAATTGTGCGATACTCTAGATGAAAGAGAAATGTTTGTGCTTTTAAGAAATTTTGTAGGGAAGTGGTAGAGGGGGTGACGACATTGAACTAATTTTTTCACATCACGCTAAGGTTGCTATCGAAATGTTTTATACAAAATTTAGGATTCAAAAATTTAATGGTTACTGAGAAAATTAGTGTATTGATCTTAGTGAAATTGTGCAGTTTCTATGGGAGGTGGTGGAAGGAGGGTTACGACACAAATAATTCGTATACAGTAGAATTAAAGTATCATAAAAGTATTATATTCCAAATTTCAGATCAATAGCAATTATACTTATCGAGAAAAGCCGTTTATTGACAAATTGCGTGATTGTGTCATTGTGTATGGGAGGGGGTAGAAGGGGTGCAACGATTTGGCCGGTTCACGAACTTGACCTTACTTTTTTGCCAAAAACGACATGTACAAAATTTGAACTTTCTAGCTCAACGCGCTCTAGAGAGGACACGGACGGACGGACGGACAGACGGACGGACATCCGGTTTTTAGATTTTTGGGGGATTATATGAACTTCTATATCAGTCATTTTTTTCTCCGAGCCTTATTTCTTGGCGTTACAAACTTTGTGGCAAACTTATAATACTCTCAGATTTTATCTAGAGTATAAATATATAAAAGCTAGAGTGCAGCCTAGTGGGTAGCGTGTTGGTCTTATAATCTGAAGGTCGTGAGTTCAAATCCCGGTCGACGCAATATATAATTCCAGTACATTGCCTGCTTAGATATACCTTGGTCACCTCAATCTACGAAAATGAAAAATTCGTAGAAAGAGGGTTGTGCGAAGGGCTAACAACCTTTCCACAATAAGTAATGAAAAAATGTTAAGGAATCTGAATGTCAGAAGGTCAAGGTCCAATTTGGGCTGTAGCGCCATTGTAGTAGATAAATATATAAAACAATAAATAAGACCTGTTTTATGCTATGGCAGCGAAACGTGGCCATCAGGCATCCGAAAAATTAATTATCGCCTTTGAGAGAAAGATCCTCAGAAGGATTCCTGGACCTTTGAGGGAAGACTCGATCTGGAGAATACGATACAATAGAGAATCGTATGCCATTTTCGGCAATCCAGAAGTGTAAACCGTCATAAAATTTAAGAAGTTACAATGGGCTGGTCATGTAGAGCGGATGGATGACGGGAGAATTCCCAAATGCGCACTAAAAGGAAAACTCAATGGACAAAGACCGGTCAGAAAACCACGGAAGCGCTGGGAGGATTCTTTTGACACAGACAGCAATTCACTGCTAAGATTCTCAAACTGGAGGACGCTAAATAAAATGATAACGATTCAGTAACGATTTTTTGGGCTTTAAGACCAACTTTTTCATTTAAGGTGCCGTATACACGGAAAAAGCGTTTTCGTTACAGATGAGGCAATTTCGAATCGAAAAATTATTCGAATAGCTCAAAATAGGTGATAAATTGGCTAGCATCTGATTAGCTTACTGTAAAAAAATTGGCTATGAAAATTCGATGTACCTTTAAATGTTTATAAAATCTAATTGGTTGCGAAACTTTTATTAACTATTTTTTTTCTTCTCACAATAAATCAATCTTTATACTCGTACTAATAAAGAAACGGTCGAAAAAATATCATTCACAAAGAATTTAAAATTAAAATCAAGCTTTCTCGGTACAAAAAGCTATTTCAGAATATTAATGAAAACTATGAAATTTGAAAAACTTTCTAACCAGTTCTCTTCGCAAAAAGGTTTATTTTTCGGTTATGGGAAAAAAAATTAACACCTCCTCAGTGTGTTTCTAAGTATGCATTTTTAAATTTTTTTGAAAACTTCTGGCACGAAAGTGTTAATAACTTCAAAACCAATCAACAAATCACATTGCTATTAAACCAGGTCCCTCACCAAAGTTCCGATTTAGGATTATTCGAAAAAAAAATTGCAGTTTTCAACGGCTTCAGCAAATTTGTTTTGTTTTAAAACACTAAATTTTCAGGGGGAGGGGGAGGGGGGGCCATTTACAAGCAATACAAAAAAAATTATCTCTTGTTTACTTTATTTTAAACTTAATATCCCTATAAATATTTTAAAACTTTCCTCATATTTCCGCAAGTGAAAAAACCCCTCTTTCCAATTTTAATAAAATCTGAATTTTACTTTCCACCCCTCTCAATTTAAATTGCCCAATTAAAACTTACAGCTTATTCCTTCACTTTTCTAATATATTTGTACAATGTAATTAAAAAACAAAATTCTCATTTCTTCTTTAAATTTTCAGACTGCCCTACATTGGGCCGCAAAACACGGTAACGAAGACGTTGTCAAGCTAATTGCCGGCACCTACAAAGCAGATGTCAACTCTCGTACGGTAAGTAATAAATTTTCAACCCTTAGGCAATGCACCCTTGCTTATTAAACGAAAAATACTTCAACATTCGAGCCACGTAAATTTTATACAAAAATTTTTTCCCCTCTAATTTCATGTTTTCACCTTTCGATCGCGGTCTTCGACGTCGGCATCTTCATTTGAACAATGATAATCCGGTGGCTGCGGACTCGATTTAATGCTACACATCACACTACAGCATGGGGTAAGGAAATTTATTTATTTTATTTTAGTTTTATTGCTTCGAAAAAGATAACCGAAAAGGTTGCATTTCACGCAGAGGATCTTCTCCTTATACAAATATCTTGCGATCATGATCATCCCGAAAATCTCAGGTGATCCGGTCCCAAATGTAACTGGATATCGTAATTCCCTGAACTTATCTAAGTACCAAATCGGACGAAACCCCGGGATACAGTAGCTTCCCATAAGCGCGGTTTATCGAAATATTTTCCATAATCGTCTCCGTAAGTTCTTTGAATTTCTTCGACGTGCCAGATCGTAAAATACTCGAAAATTTTCTGGAGTGTCCTCCGCGAAGCCGAAATGAAATTCGAGATTTCGATTCGACGAACGAAAAGCGTGGAATTCTACCTTTCAGGTATTTTCTCTGTCATGGGACGGTTTTGTTGCTTGACCCGCTCTCGCCAGAATTCGATGAGATATTTTTCACCTGAGAAAGGCTACCGCGTACTCGTCGTCCATTCATCTCGCTAATCTGATCCCAAGATCTTAGATAAGACGGACGAACGATCCCGGAGAAGAGTGACCGCTTTGGATTTGACTTTCGTGTGTTGTAGGTTTATTTTTTCCCTTGTTGTTGTTGCCTGTCCTTTGTGGAAAATAATCGCCCCCAGTCACCCGAGAGATCAAAATAGGCCACTTGGCTGATATTATTAATGGTCGCCACCTATACTGAATGGGGACCATCAGACCGGACTGCACCCGTGTGACGGTGATGGCCACTCCTGATGTCCATATCCAGCCAGGTAATAACCGGACTAATGATTCACTGGAATATCATATTTTAAGCGTTATGAGCTGTCATTTCTCATCTCGGGTATTAACTGACTTGGCTACTGGTTTTCTAGTGAATTACGGGAACTGGGCTTTGCATCAATGGACCACGCAGCGCACAGGTAGGTCGATCGTCGTCGACTTTACTTCAGGAGGCCCATTAATATCACTCGGAGCGTGTATTGTACAAATTTTTCTTTTTTCGGCAATTAATTGTTTTTTTTTTTTAAAGTCGTCTGATGTTGTCCTGGGTAGTACGTGGTACGCATCGATTTGATATTTTTTAAAAGATTTCGAAGTCAATCGGTCAATGTCCTTGTTTTCCCGTTAGTAGAAATTGTTATTGTACTAGCAATGTATCATACAATATTTTCTGTCGGTAATTTTGCTGAAAATTTTGTGTTTTCGATAGAATGAAACTCGTTTTGCAGTAGATTTTAAAAATAATTGATAAACTGACAATTTTGCAATAGGTAGCTATTACATCTCAAAAGTAGCATAGAGAAGTATGATTTTAATTCTTATTATTATTATTTTTTTTTGATCGAAATATAATTAAACCTTTTCATCTCAATCCACGCAATAGATATAGATTCGTTGTAGTTTCAGCAATTCGAAAAGATGTCATTATTATGCTCCAATAAACATGCCAATCAGCCCGTATAAATTCAAAGTGCAAAATACATGAATGAGACGAGATTGATATTATGCAAGACTCCGTGCTAGAATAGATCGTTGCTGGTCAGTAAGTGACTTCGAGCGTAGTTCAATGGTCCCTTCTCATCAGATATTCCCGGGTACAACACCAGTTATCAATTAACAGTCATGTCTATTATGAAATTCTAATGGGACGGCGGTTGGTTAATTGAAACACCTTCCAGAAATTTCAATCAAACCGAACCCTTAGAATGCATCATTGAAAATGACTACCTTCTCTACAGATCGACTAGCTCGAAGTCTACACCGGAGCATATAGGCAAGGATTCACGATATAGTCAAAGGCTATCAGTTGCATCCTTGGGCCTACTATACATACACATTATATAGTGCAAAGTTGCATTCGAGTGCAGTGCATTCGGGTCTACTATATGATGCGTTATAGCAACCTACAAAATGCAATCCAGGTTGACTTTATTGTATTTTCCACTCACACCATCGGCCACCTCCCATGTAACGTTGAAAATTGTTCATGCACTTGCACAACATACTCGCTCTTCCAATTCGGAAATTTAGTCCAATGTTGCAAGTGCATCAAATGGGTTTCGGTCTTAATAACCCGACACCATACCACCTTCAGGCCGACGTAATAAAAGGGTTTTCTAAATTCGACACCGGCCTTTCAATTGCCTCCAGTTTAAAGCGCTTTAAATTTAATGAAAAGAAAGAATCGCATTTTTGAAATATTACAGCAATAAAAAAAATATATCTTTGATTCAGACAGAAGATTCGTGTGAAAAGGACGTTTATTACATTACGAAAAGGATTTGATTTGAACCCCGCATATTTTGTTGTTTCCACCGAATGCGATGTCGTCATTGGAAAGGGTATCACAGCGAGAACATGTGTATTATAGAGAGAATGTCTCCCGAAAACGAAGCATTTTATTTCATTCCTCGTTTTTTTTTTTTTTTTCTTGGAGGGTGAATAGCAGCCGGAAAAACAGGATTTCAAATCGCGAGAATATTACAAAAATTGAATATTTCTCACATAACATACACCGAATGTGAGATTTAATCGGGGAACACATGTATGGCAACATGATTTCATTTTTCTAATATCAATGCTTGGATTTTCTTGCAATAAGGATATTTGAGTTATAGGATTTTCTTTTTAGAAAGAAAAAAACCAGCGGTGTCTTGTAATATGTTAAACTTGTACAAGCGGAACTGATTTTTCGGAATTAGTTTTTTTTTTTGACGATATAATGGAAATTAAAGATTAATCTCATTCCTCTTGGACACTAAAATGGAAGTCCTAAGCTTCAATCTCAATAGCGATAAGGAAAATTTTAAGCAGATATCCTTAATAAATTTTGGATAGTTCGGTGTAAATATCAAGTTAAGTGCCAAAAATTATGGAGTTGGCGCGAAATCAAACTTTATGTCAAAAAATTGCTCCTTAATTGCTCCCACTGAATCAAAACTTGCTCCCACTAAATAATAAAAACAAATAAGATATTATCAAAATTATCAAAAAAGGTGTATAAACGTGTTTTAAGGTTTGTTAGTGCCGAAAAATTACTCCCGATTTGCTCCTATCTACTTCTCTTTCACAAATCCACTTTATTCAGATTTTAATTCATAAAACTTGTATAAATTTTATTTTAAATAGACAGCCCGACACAAATTATGCACTAGAAATTTGCTTCCACCCGCAAATCGGGAGCAATTTTTCGGCTTGACAAACCTTCAAAAAACTCATTCTATACACATTTTGTGCTGGCCAGAATATCCCTAAAATACATCGAAGGCATCTGTTTACGAAAACTTGCAGTTTCTTGGTAAGTCGAACGGTTGCTTTCCATGTAGTACAACCATATAATAACACGGATTTTACGCATGCGTCAAATACTCGCAGCTTCGTGCGATTGGAGATCTATCTTAACCCCCAGAAAGGGGAAAGGATACCGAAGGCCTGACGAGCGTTATTTAGACGAGCCTCAATATCCTTTTCGGCTCCGCCGTCCATGCTGACAATGCTTCCGAGATAACAAAAATCGTGCACCTCTTCCACATCTTGTCCGTTAAGAACAACCGGTGTGCTTGTGTTCGAACCCATGTGCATGTACTTGGTTTTACGCACATTTATTTTCAGTTCCGCCTCCCTGCATTTATAATACAACGAGCGAACCTTTGACTCTAAGTCCGAATGGTTATGTGCAAGCATACCCACCTCATCAGCATAATCAAGTTGTTAAATATTCTACATTGAAGACCTCTATATTCCCCATCTTCCAGTGCAGCTTTCAAGATCTCACTTATTGCCATCGGAAACAGGACTGGTGATAATATGCAGCCTTGTCTGACACCCGTTCGCACAGGAAAGCTCTTGGACAGCTCTCCTCTATATAAGAAGCTACACTTTGTATCCTCGTAGGATTCTTTAATCATAGCTGTGATCTTATCTGGAATACCTCTCCTACGCAAAGTAATCCATACATAATTTCGTCTAATGCTGTCGAAAACCTTCTCGAATTCCACAAACATGAGGTGTAGTGGCGAACCCATTTCGGCGGACTGCTCTAATATTATCCATAGAGTATTTGTGTGGTCGGTACAAGATGACCCTTTACGGAATCCAGCCTGATAAACTTCGAGAGCGCTCTCCACGACATCACTAATCGTACTGAGAATTGCCTTAGTCATGACTTTTCATACGGCAGTAAGTACACATTTACCACGCCAATTGCCACAATCCCAAAGGTCGCCCTCCTTCGGAATTTTCACATTGACTCCCTCCTTTCATTCTGTGCGATATCTTCCTTCATTCCACACTTCAGTAAAGAGTGGGAGAAGTATATCGGCTATTATTTACGGGTCCGCTTTGAGGAGTTCGGTTGGTAGTCCGTTTATACTTGGGGCTTTCCTTCCCTCCATCGACCGAATGGCGGAAACTCTCTTTCCTTCCGTCCCTAATAGAGGATTGTTGCGGTTGGATGTTTGGTAGCTGTTCGGTTTTGGGAATATTTTCCTCTGACAAGATGTTCAAAATATCAGAGAAGTATTCTTTCCATCGACGCAGCTGGTGTTCGCTCATATTAAGAAGAGTTCCGTTGACATCTCTTACCACGTGGTTTGCGGTGAAATTCCTATTGGTCAACTGTTTCATAATTTTGAATAGTGAACCCATATCCTCAAGGTGAGACGCAGATTCTACCTTGTTGGCCAGATCTTCAATGGCCTTTCTCTTGTCGCGTCTAACAGCATTTTTAAGCTATATATGAGCTAGAATGTAGCCTAGTGGGTAGCGTGTTGGTCTACAATGCGAAGATCGTGAGTTCAAATCCCGATCAACGCATAATTCTAGCACACTGCCTACTTGTGTATACCTTGGTCACCTCAATCTACGAAAATGAAAAATTCATAGATTGTTGTGGGAAGGTCTAACAACTCTTTCACAATAAATAATGAAAAATGTTAAGGAACCTGATGGTCAGGAGGCCAAGGCCCGATTTAGGCTGTAGTGCCATTGCAGAAATAGAAAATATGAGCATCGCGGTAGTCCGTCCCAAGCCGGGAGTTCTTTGGGTTCGGGTTAATTTGAAGAATTTGTGGTCGTCGGATAGCTGCTGTGCACAATCTCAAGCTGGCAACCATCAAGTGCTCTCCATGTCAGCTCCTCGCTTCGCTCGCAGATCGAGGAGACATCTTCTCCATCGGCGACTTATAGCCAAATGGTCGATCTGGTTCTGAGTAACACCATCAGGGGAAACCCAACATGTGTGGAAAAAGGGTCCCTCCGATGACCATTTGCCGAATACTACAAAACTCCACAAATAATTCGTCGTTTTCGAGTCTCTTAATCCAAGGTCGGTCCACAATAGGTAATGAAAACGTTGGAAACCTGAAGATCAGAAGGCCAAGGCCCGAATTGGGCTGTAGTGCGATTGTAGAAATTTTCCACACCAACTCCCTCTCAGTACAAAATGCACTTGCATTTAAAAGCTTGTCCTTTGGTAATAAGCTAGAAGTCCCGAATAATTGTAATTTACGGCACCATCAACTTCTATTTTGCTACCAAAGAACCTTCTATAAGTAAGACGACTGACAAACTCGTTGTATGGCCCATTTAATTCGCAAAAGCAGGACAAACTTTTCAAGCTATGCGCTTTTCTTGGCGTCCTTACTTGATATTTCAACCGAACCATCCAGACGAGGCACATTCTTACTTCAACATTTAAAAGCCGACGGTACCAACATGTTTTACATGTAAGCACAGTATCTCGCACTTCCCAATCCATTTGGGAAATTTTTTGTCGCATCCTTACTTCCAATTTAAAACGAACTATCGAAAATCTGTAAAGCATACCTGCTGCAAATTTTGCCTCTGTAGGAAATGTGACGCACTCTGAGTGCGATTATATTAAAAAAAACTTCCCAATTCAATCTCCAACCGAAACTAATTTAAATTTTATATTTTTCAAAATCCTATTTTCAAAATACAATTAATCTGTCGCAATTAGTTCCAAACATAACCGAACATGACTTTGACTTCAAATCCATGCCAAAATTTTAACCCTTTTTTTCTACTATAAAAAAAAACCCCTTCGCAGATTTGTCAACAATCAAAATCTGATATCCCTTAAAGTCTACGTCAAATTGAATTTAAAAAAAAATCTTATTCAGCTACTTACACACTTTACAGCTTGATCTCAAAATGATTGACAGATTGCATCAACAAAAGAGCATTTTATTAGAGAGTTTGGTTTAAAGGGGTTTCGGATTTTCAAGAAAAAAATCCTTTTGAAAACTTTTTTTATCTGAACCGCGTATAAAATTTTAAAATGTGAAAATACAATTTTTTTTTTCACGAAGTTAAAATCAACCATTTCAACACAAGTGGATGTCACAAATGCTTAAATGTGACATCCTGTAACGAAATGAGGAAGGCTGAAAATAATAACAAAAAAAAATCGAGCGAAAAGGGTTTATTTCAAGTGGGGTTGATGGTTGTGTCTTTTTTTGTTTTGTTGATGTTTTTTATTTACCTGCCTGGTTGAAGTTTTCATTTATTTTATAAAGTTTCGTGGGATATGTTTGCTATCGCGAACCGACATGACATGTAAACATATCATGAAAAATGCATGGTAACTTTAAAAATCCTTAAAAATAAATGGTGACATTCATTCAAGTGTGTGGAATAAATAAATTGAAAATCTTAAATCTTAATCTTAATGTAAAATTTTTTTTTTTAAAAAATTGGTTGCAATTATAATAATAGTAATTCTGGCAAAAATTCGTAACTTTACCTTTGTTAGTTCCAATGAAACCCGAATAAATGCATTTTTGAAAATTGTTCATTTGTATGGGAGTTGTACAAGGTGTGAGGGAGGGGTAGAAGGAGTGAGGGATCGGCTCATTTTTTTTTTGACGTTAATGATATTTACATCATATGACCTAATTTTGAAGTCGATAACTGAAATGGTTTCGGAGAAAAATCAATTTTGACCGGTTCACGAACTTAAGGCTACTTTTTTGATGTAAGACAAATTTCAGCACGATAGCTCAAAGCGTTCGAGAGTTATGCTGTAGACAGACGGACAGACAGACCAACAGACGGTCACGGTTTCTGAGTCAAGTGTATAGAAATATTTGTTATCGAACAAATATTTCTATACACTTGACGACTCCGTGCGAGCATTATTTCTTAGCGTTACAAACGGTAAGGCAAACACAATATATTCCTGCTGCTTAAAATACCACTTTTCATACCTACAAAGTTTTCCTGATTTTCGAAAAGCCATTATTTTTGATTTGTCCAAATTTAATGTCATATTCCACGTATCTCCATATATTTCTGTAAAACTTCAATATCATCAGCCAATAAAACAATATCGTCTGCATACAGTAAAACCCTAATCTGTTTGCTTCCAACATACAAACCTCCGCCAATAAGATCATGCAGGTCATTTAAATAGATAGCGAATAGCAATGGAGAAAGTTATCAGCCTTGCTTAAGTCCCATTTTTCTTGCGAAATAATCCGATAATTCTTTTCCATCCCAAACTGCTGCCTTTGTGTTATTGTATAAGAATTCTATAAATTTGACCAACTTTGTGGAGACTCCTACACGGTTAGAAATTTTAGTGTAAATTCTAATCCTCACAAATTATGTATGAAATGAATATTATCCAACTCGATAAATTTTATATGTAGCTGCATCAACTCAAATTTATATTTTTTCTTGTTGAACCATTTTATTATGTTTTAGAATCAGTTTAAATCGAAGCAGTTAAGAAAATATTTTATGTAACGAATGTGTAACATTTATAGGAAAACTTATACATTTATTTACCCATAGCTCCTATTAATTTCATTCCTTCATGTATAAGTTTTATTACCCAATCAGCTAAAATTTATACTTTTCCTTATGGAATTATAGTATTATATCTTAGCATAGATTTCATTCGGAGCGCTTGTAAACATATTTTTTATAACAAATATTTATATAAAATGGATATCACAAAATTTTCATTTAAGTAACCTTGTCTCTTATTAATTCCATTTCTTTATTACACTTTATATTTTTCAAAATTGGGGTAAAAAAGTCATACCTCTCTGTCTGCAACAGATCTAAATAGGCAAAACAACTTGTAATTTTAATTATTAGATAAAAAATAAAGTATACTAATGGAATTACATTCTGCTAACATTAAACAAAATTAATTCTAAATATAGGTGTTTATTACAACTTTATTCGAATATAATACTTTTTGCAATTATGTATATCTCTTAATTTTTTTTAGAAACAGAATAATCAAATGATTCATATTCCGTGAAATTCGATAAAGGAAATAAAACTAAATTATTTTTATTGAAATCTTTATTTATATGCTTGATAAAACTAAAAATAATCAAAAATACATAGTATTTTATAAAAATTAGATTTACTTAATAAAATAATAAATAAATTGCGACAATAATGAGCAAAATAATTATTGTTAAAGAATTACTATCAAGCTGGTACAAGTAACTTTCATATTACTTTATTATTTTAATAATAAAGTATTGTGATCGACTTGGAAAAAAAAAAATTTGCTACCCTGAAATTTTGTTTTTTCGCGTTTCATAACTAAATTAGCCTAAAAATGCAAAAAAAAAATCCGTCTGTCTGTACGCCGTCCGCCGTACGCCGGTGTGTACGCTCAGCGCACATTAACTCCCAAACCCTTCAAGATAGAAAGTTAATTTTTGGGGGGATTGTAGATAGTTGCGGATTTCAGGCGGATACCCATTTTGGGGGGTGTACGGGTTCAGGGGGAGGCGGGGGGAGCGCTTAAGCCGAAAAATACGAATTCAAATATCTCAACCATGGTAACAGCTAGGAAGCTAAAACTCAACACACATATGGAAGGGTTTGTGGGACAACTTTTAAAAATAATTTAATTTTTTTATCCATTGGCGTCCGAAAAGGGGGGGCTAAAAACAAATTGTCGGCCGAATTGTTTTTTCAAATGATTATATCTTCGAAATAACTTATCGTAAAAAATTCATATTTTGGGACCGTCAAAGTGGCGTATAGTTCCATTGGAATCAGCTTAGAGAGTGGTTAATTATTATAAGGGGGAGGTGCAAAGAAAAACACTTAAAAATGAATATCGCAACTATCTCTTAAGCTATGTAATTGAAACTTTAAACTTATATTAAGCTATACCAGGGAAATACAAAAACAATATAACATCTTGAAATAATAGTAGTGGGGGGAAATGGGGAGCATTTCAAAAATGGCGCACTTTTCAAAATTACGAATCCTTACATCTCAATAAAGAGTACAGATATCAAATCAAAAATTTGTGAGATTGTAGAACTACAAAATGGTTAATTTTGGTAAAAATTTTAAGTTGGGAGGTGTAAGGGGAGGGAGGTAATAAGCAAAAATGTTGAAAATTTTGAGTGATTTTTTTAGGGTTCTGGTGAAAGATGCAAAGTTTAAATTTTGCATGTGGACACGTCTATTACATACATAGAAAAATAATAATAACTTGATCCATAATTGTTATAAACCGACCCCCCCTCAATTTCAAATTTTGCAGAAAAACTTATAAAAATAATTCAAATGAAGTTGCTTTAAAAGTTTTGAAATCGCGCTTGCCCTTCTTCCCCCTCCCATACAAAACTATGATTTCGACCATTAAATCATTAAATCAACTAATAACCAAGAAACTAAAAGTTACGAATTTGAAATTTTATACAAGCACCTTACAAGAGAAGCAAAATAAAACTACATATCAAATTTTACGATTCCCCTTCCTTTTCCACCCCCTTCCATACAAATGTTCGGTTTCGTGAATGTAAAATACACCGAATTTTTTGAAAATTCTATGCAACTTCGTCCATGAAACACATTCTATACAGAGAATATTGGACGTGATTCAAGCAATTAATTAAAAAGCTATTACATCCACCCACCCTTACTATTACCCCTGCTCCTCCCCTCATAAAAACCCAAACTTGCAAAAACAAATGAAATATTGTTAAATTGACAAGAGCCCTGCCCTTTCACTTAGCCTTCCCTAACCACTCTAACCTGCATATTGACTTTCCACTCATCCGCAACTTGTCCCAAAAATAATAAAGTTGCGCCCGACTTGTTGGCAGTTTATTTTTTAAAATATCTGAATTTAATTGAGTTGTGTCTGGAAGACCTAAAGAATTTAATTGTCCTATAAATGACAATGTAGTGTTAGGAGTTTTCTGTCGATTGCCGTTAAAAATGTGTGATTATCCGTAAGGGTGAAATGACCATCTAGTATTTACAATGAAATATTGGTCAATAGATGACTTACTCGCAACAACGGCTAAATTGTATGATGATTTAGTTTGCAAACATTGTACATATTCCGTACTAGTAATTCTAGCCTATCAAAGAGTTTGATTTATCATTACATCCATAAATTAAATTAGTAAATAAATTACGTGTTTGAATATAACAATCCGCTCAGTTGCCAATACGTCCATAAATCGGCTCAACTTTTTATTTCCATTTTGCGGAGGTGTCAGTAACCGAAGAAGATTTAGGAAGGACAGTGTATAAACGTCCCAATCTGAATTTTTTTTTCAATAATTCACTAACATCGCATATAATTTAAAGTGATAGAATTCCCACCTTTCTTCTTTCAACCTCGGTATATACCTAGTCGTGCCATAAGTTCTGTCACACGTATATGGGCAATTTTTGTATAAATGAAAAAGAGTTTTTGACAAAGGAAAATATATTTTATTTTGGCATACTAATGGAAGTAAAATAAGCAACAAATTATTCAAAGTGGCCGCCTTTAGCCTTAACACAGCTCTTTAATCTGTTGGGCCAGTCATCGATAGCAGTACGCACTGTTTCTAGCGGAAAATTAGCTACTGCTTCTGTCAAAGATCGCTTAAGGCTCTCGATATTTGGGTGTCGTCTCGTGCACACCATGGACTCTAACTCCGCCCACAGTTTGTAGTCCAGGGGATTCAAATCTGGGCTCCCAGAAGGCCATTCCGTCGCCCTTATAAGCTGTGGAATATTGGTTTCCAACCACGCTTGTGTGGTTCGAGCTTTGTGGGCTGGCGCAGAATCTTGCTGGAAAACCCAATGTCGATTGTTGAATAGCGTAGAGTTCAGCGGCTTCACACATCTCTCCAGGATGTCCGTTTGATAATTTTTCGCTGCAGTTTTTACGCCTTTTTCGCAAAAATGATGCTCGGTGACCCCTTCGTAGCTGACACCCCACCATACCATGACTGATGCTGGATGATGTCCTCGCTGTACCCTAGTGGCAACTTCTCGGGCTTCTGCGGAGCTGTGGGCATACACCTTATCATTTTGTCGGTTGAAATGTTCCTCCACCGTAAAAATTTTTTCATCGGTAAATAAAATTTCTCGATGTTTGTTGTTGCCGTACCGCCGAAGGAGCTCTTTCGATCTGGTGCTCCTAATTTGCTTCAACTGCTCAGTCAGCAAATGTCCCGTTGATCGTCGAAAGGCACTCATCCCGAGGTCAGATTTTATGATGCGAGACATACTTCGGGTGGAGATGTTCATCTCTCGAGCCATGATTCGTTGTTTACGAAGCGGATTTCGACGAATTCGACTCTCGACCGCTTTGATGGCACCAGAAGAACGTACATCACGCGGACGTCCAGAACGAGGTCGATCTTCAATAGTCTGGATCGCGTTATATCTCTGGATCGCACGATACACAAATCTTTGCGTTATTTTTAACGGGCACAACAACTTGAAAATTTCACTCGCGGATTTTCCACACTTATGTAGTGCAATCACTGCAGTTCGGTTTTCTATTACACCCCATTCCATCTTCACACGTTAACGAACACACTTTAAATGACCATCAACTGTCAACAACATTATGACGTTTATAAAACTGGCCGATATTGAAATGTCACTCATAAAATAAAGTTGTTGCCAATGTGAGAAATTATGTGACAGAACTTATGGCAGGACTAGGTAGAATTTATTTACCATATAGTGATAGAAGTGATATCTCGCGTTTTCATGACTGGTGCTTACTTAACAATTTACATCTCAACATTAAAAAGTGCACTGCTGTTTCGTATTTTAAGAAGAGAATATCAATGAATTTTGACTATGTTGTAGATGGATGCTCTTTACTTCGTTCTGACAAAGTACGTGATTTGGGCGTACTATTCAACGGTAATTTTACCTTTCATGATCACGTGAATCACATTGCTGGTAAAGCGAACGCTATCCTTGGTTTTGTTAGGAGACAATCGAAAGAATATGCTAGTCCTATCTGGTCACAATTTTATTCCATTCACATAGATAGGATCGAAGCAGTTCAGCGTCGGTTCTTAAGGTTTGTCCTTCAGGGCCTTCCCTGGTCCGATCCACTTAGGTTACCGCCAGATGTTGATCGTTTAAATCTGCTGTCTATGGATTCCCTTGAGAAAAGGCGGATACATGCCAGAGTTGTTTTTGGTTTTAAAGTAATTTCAGGTATAATTGACTCTGACAAATTGCTGTCTATGATTAAATTCAACGTTCCATATCGTCCTTTGCGAAATTATGAGCTTTGTAAAATTCCGCAGCATCGCACGGCTTTTATGAACCAGTTTCATTCATGTTAACAGATTTCAATAACTTCTTCTCGCAATTGGATTTTCACATGAGTGTCCCACAAGTAAAAAGTCAGCTTTCTTGAGGTTAATAATGTTTGATTTTGTAAAAAGTTTAAATTTGCATGTACCTAATTCTGTTTTATTACTTTATTATTTTAATAATAAAGTATAATAATAATAACAATTTTTTTTGCAAAAAAAAAATCCGTCTGTCTGTACGCCGTCCACCGTACGCCGGTGTGTACGCTCAGAGCACATTAACTCCCAAACCCTACAAGATAGAAAGTTCATTTTTGGAGGGATTGTAGATAGCTGCGGATCTCAGGAGGACACTCATTTTGGGGGGTGTAAGGGTTCAGGGGGAGGCGAGGGGAGCACTTAAACCGAAAACTAAGAATTCAAATATCTCAAACATGGTTACAGCTAGGAAGCTAAAAATCAATATACATATAAAATGGTTTGTGGGACAAATTTTAAAATTAATTTAATTTTTTTATCCATTGGGAGGGCTAAAAACCAATTGTCGGCCAATTTTTTTTTTCAAATGATTATATCTTAGAAATTAATTAGCATAAAAAATTTATATTTTTAGACCATCAAGGTGGCATACAGATTCACTGGAATCAGCTTACATAGAGGCTAATTATTGTTATTGGGAGGGTCAGACGGGGTGCAAAGAAAAACAATTAAAAATCAATATCTCGGCTATTTGTTGAGGTATGCAATTGAAACTTGGTACTTATATTAAGCTATACCAGAGAAATACGAAAAAAATATTATAATATTTGGACGAAATAGTAGTGGGGGAAAATGGGGAGCATTGAACTTTCCAAAATTTCAAACTATTATATCTCAAAATTGAGAGCAGATATCAAATCAAAAATTTGTCAGATCGTAGAGCTATATAATTTTTAATTTTGGTGAAAAAATTAAGTTTGGGGGTGTAAGAGGAGGGAGGTGGAAAGCAAAAATGTTAAAAATTTTGAGTAATTTTTTTAGGGCTCTGGTAAAAAATACAAAGTTTAAATTTTGCAAGTCAATATATCTATATAAATTTTGTACGAGCACGTTACAACTGAAAAGAAAGAAAATTGCATCACAAGTCTTACGATTCCCCTACCTCCTCTACCCCCTCCCATACAAAATTATTTTTTTGAGCATTTTTATGAAATAAGTTATCAGCTAACTCTTAAAAGCTATCAATTTTAAATTTTGCATAGAAACTTATAAAAATAATTCAAATGAAGTTGCTTTAAAAGTTTTGAATTCGCGCTTGCCCTTCTACCCCCTCCCAAACAAAACTACGATTTCGACCAGTTTCATTAAATAAACTAATAACCAACAAACTAAAAGCTACGAACTTGAAATTTTGTACAAGCACCTTACAAGAGAAGCGAAATAAAACTACATATCAAATTTTACGATTCCCCTACCTTCTCTACCCCATCCCATACAAATGTTCGGTTTCGTGAATGTAAAATACATCGACTTTTATGAAAATTCTATGGAGCTTCGTCTATGAAACACATTCTATACAGAGAATATTGGACGTGATTCAAACAATTAATTAAAAAGCTATTAACATCCACCCACCCTTACTATTACCCCTCTTCCTCCCCTCATAAAAACCCAAACTTGCAGAAACAAATGAAATATTGTTAAATTGACAACAGCCCTGCCCAAGAACTCCCTAACCACTTTAACCTGCATATTGACACTCTAACCTGCATATCCGCAACTTGTCCCAAGAATAATAAAGTTTCGCCCAACTTGTTAGCAGTTTATTTAACTTTATCTGGAGGTATCCAGTATTTGACCGATTAATCAATAAATCCTAAAATTTTATAATTTATCCACAAGTAATATTTTTAATAAATTTGTACCGTTCAAATTGAAAAAAGTTTTCGTTTCTTTCAGTATGAATAAATGGTTCGCTTGAAATTGTGAAACATAATCCACAAATATCTTAAGATCTATTTCAGCGTCCTTCTCGGTATGAAATGTTTGAAACTGAGTTGAAATCGCCATTCTTGGAAATATAAGTGATTTCGAAAACCTCTCATCTATTAGGCCTGTATTTAAATAAGTAAATACGAGTTGAGTTAAAAAATCATTAGATGCTTTTATTAAGAATTCATAGCTTATGCGATCCTCGCCTGGTGCTTCATTTAGTGTAACTTTGTTCAACACTTTCCGAATTTCTAGCAAGTTAATTTCAGCTTCCAACTCAGGTATAACGATATTCGGCGCAGCATAGTTAGTATCCGTTTCCGAGGATGGAGGATTCAATAAGCTATGAAAATGGTTTTCTTAATCAGTGGCTCTCAATCTCGACCCTCTGGAAAATTTAATATCTTTAAGCACTTTAACAAATTTCCACCATTCACGATTATCACGAATATTATTAATTTGAATCTGCGAATTTGCCTAATACTGGTTTCTTTTCAATTGACATAAATTCGTATCCTTTTTATTTGCTTCTACGTGCTTTATTTTAAGTTCATCATTGTCCGTTTTCTACACTGATTCAGGAATTTTAAAGATTTTTTTGTGTCAAACCATTTTTGTTTACAGTCGAAATGTGTGGACTTATAATGGATTTTTTCAGTGGACTGTATTATAATACTTGTGCGATCACTAGTTATAATTTTGTTATTATTCTTAGTTCTTACTAATTCCAATAGGTTTTGATTTAGTTTAACTTTACAATTGTCTTTTGTATCCTATTTCCAAATTATTTTTGGCAACAATTTCATATCAGTTTTATTGTTTTCCTTATGTCTACTAATGCATAACTACACAAATCGGCGTATGAGCTTCCTTTACAGACAAAATTAAGACGTCATCAATTATTTCTTGTGATATTGTACATACGAGGGTCGTTTGATAAGTCCCTGGCCCAAGTAAGAAAAAAGCATTTTTTCCGGAAAATTTTTTTTTATTTTTCAACATAATCTCCCTGGAGGTTAATACATTTGGTCCAATGTTTCTCAAGTCCTTTCATACCGTTCAAAAAGAAATTTTTGTCACAGTCTGCAAAAAATTGGGAAACGGCGTCTTTCACCTCTTGGTTCGATGAAAATTTTTGTCCACCGAGGTGAGTTTTCAATTTGGGGAACAAAAAAAAGTCACATGGGGCCAAGTCGGGCGAATAAGGTGGGTAGTCAACGATCTCATACCGCAAATCGTGTAATTTGGACATGGAAACCGCGCAGGTGTGGACAGGGGCGTTGTCGTGGTGGAACAAGATCTTCTTTTTCTTCAAACCAAAAACCAACTGCCAAAAACAAACTGTTACCTACAGAAACCTGAAAAAATTCATGAGACCGTTCGAAAGTGCCATCTACCTAGCGCTAGCAAAAACTTTTTCGTGAAACCACGTTTTGTCATTTGGGCCAGGGACTTATCAAACGACCCTCGTATATCGTTGACTGATTTACCAATAGTGGCTACAAACGTATATTCCCCAAATTTATTTCCAACTTTAGCACCATTTAATATAAATATTCCATAATTATCTCAGAATTCAATGAATTCTTTCCCGTTTTTATCAATTACTTTATCTTTAGAGTTTCTCCTTACTTGGATTACTGGATTATTTAAAACATTTGCTTCTAACCATTGTGGTGTTTCTCCTATTCTGATATTAAGATCACCTAAAACGATTAAATTCTTAAAGAATTCATTAGTAAACGCTATTTCAAAGTTGCTAAAATCATTTACCTCATCTAATTATAATTTTACAAAATTTGTCAACATTTCGGCTTAGCACCTTCCACTTCTCCTTCACTCATCGCAATATAAACCAAAATTACTAACCATGTTCAATCTGACAAAATTGCAACTAATTATCTGTATTGGGTTTTCAGATATCGGAGTGAAATTTTGAGAAGTTCATTATTTTTGAAATTTTATTTATTGTTAGAATAATAGAGTTAAATTGGTCGTGGTTCTTTCAAAATCTCTTAATTTCTATTCCGCAGAAGATGAATACGAATTGTACTGTAATAATTTAATTTTAACGAAAAGTTTGTCGTATTTATTTTTCGAATTGTGTAAATTAAAATAGAGATGGATTTAAAGGAATCAAATTTATCGTACAAGCTTTGAATATTTTATGTTACAGTCCAGACGTTTCTAATTTTAATTTAAAATGACACAAACTTCTCAATTACAATAATAATACAATTTCAAACGCTTTAAGGAAATCAGTAACAGAATGCAGTTATGCCTACATAACATACATTATGTTACTAGAAATGCATTTTTTACGAGCACATTAAATTCATTGTTTTGCAAAAGAAAAAGAAAAATTACGAAATCCATGCATGATTGTAGCAAAGTTTTGTGCAATTTTATAATTATCATTATACCTACTAAAAAAGAAGAAAAACTTGTGAAATTAATGCAAAGCACTTAAGCGCGTACTGTGCCAAAAATAAACAGACAATTCGTCCGAGGTCATTCAATGGTCGAGTCAGTCAGTAGTATGCAATTGCATACTGGCGATTTGCAATTTAGTTGCATGCCTAACACGATGACATCAATATCAATGATTATTGCAACAATAAGAGCGACAATAACAGCAAGAACAACAACAACGGCCGCACTGAGCCGGGAAAAGAACAACAAAAACCCATACTGAATACACTACAAGAAGGAAGACCACTCATGAGACATGAGCCATCGTAACATGGAAAAACACGACTTAATGCCATTTTGTCAGGTAAATCGAGAGATAAACCACTTCTTGACGACGACCTACCTCAGCGTCTGGTCAAAGGTTTCCCCCGAGTCTTGGCGGTTAAGTGGAGCAAGTTGTCATGAGATATAAGCGAAGTAAGGTAAAGGCTTAGCGTTAGCTGCCAGCCAGTTGTTCTGAATGTCGTTTGTAGCTGGGGCCTGATGACGACGACAACAACAACTAAGACGGTGAATTGGGTACTTAATTTCCTCCATTGTGTGGCGTCTTCAGTAAAAAGGAGGCAAATGGCGCTATCAACTAGCATCGTACCGACCTTAAGTAGAGACATAAATGATCGCTACTGCGCGCTTTCAAAGAAAAGTCTTAGATTCCGAGTGCTGTGAACTGGGTCAAAGTTGTTGCAATATGAATTGGGTTGCAAATCAGATGGGACTAGAAATGACCTGAGATTGACAGGAGATTTTGGAAATCAAGTGATGTAATTGTCGAAGTCTTGCAGTTTCTTTTATCCCATATTAAGGGATCTTTGTACGAGATCTGGGCGGGTCAATATTTGTTATGGATGTTAGTCCTGTATGTGAACCCAGGACTCAGAAACAAAAATTGTTGGGACAACTTTTAGAAGAGTGGCGTCACATCATACTTGAGGAGTGTGGCCAGTCGCGAGTAGCTAGAAACTCAACTGCAGTAAGGCGTCGAGCTACGAAGTCTTCCCGCAGGTTTTCCGATACCACGGATGTCGGGGAGCCCATGGAAGGTTACTTCCACCCCCAGCAGTAGGTTTCAAACCTTTTTGCGGAGCAACGTAGTAGCTGTGGTTTTAACGCCAAAATGCCCAGACTGGTACCTTCGGAGGCGTTATAGACAGTCGTCCAAATATGTTACAATCCGTATTCGTAGATAATCGTGGAGTTAAGCCCTTGTTGCAGGCATTCACGGTTCGGTTGGCACCAACCTATTGCGATCTGCATTCATAGTATCTCTCTCCATCTACAAGGTTAGTCTGAAAAGCTATGAACCTAGCTTAGGAACAAATATTTTTTCGGTCAAGTTTTTTTTGTTTTTTTTTTGTAGTTTTATTTTTCAACATAGTCTTCTTTTAAGTCGATACACTTTTCGCAGTGATGCTCTAAGCTCGTTAACCTTTTCAAATAGTATTTACCGTCTTGCTGAGCAAAATAGGTATTTACGATGAAAATCTCCCACCAAGCGAAACTTTAAGCTTAGGAATTAGAAGAAAGTTCTTGGGGGTCAGATCTGGTGAATCCAATCGGTGGACAACCAAATCGAAATGCAATTCGTGAATTTTGGCCATTGCGACCGCCGAAGGTCTAATAGGTGCGTTGTTTTAATGTGAGAACACTGCCTTCTTCTTCAAATGCGGTCGTTTTTTAATAAACTCCCGTAATTGTTTTACTTTTTTTTAACAAAACAGTCGCCATTACCTTCCCGGTCGATGGAACCGTCTTTGTATTTTTCGCACGAAGTTCACTCAACGCGCGATTAGCTTACGCATGTCGAATTCTTCACTAAATATGTAACACTTCGGTTAAAAAGTTCCGACGCTAACTACGAAAAACAGTTTTTTTTACAGAATTCGATTTTTTTCATCAACATAGTCTCCTTCTAGAGTGATACAATCGTTCCAGCGCGGTTCTAACATTTCAATGCTTTTTTATATTCCGATTTATCTTTACCCTCAAAATAAGCATTTTTTCGACTACGACTTCAGCATTTGATGAAAATCTCTTTTTCTGGAGCATCCTTTTGAGATCTGCGAACTGGTAGTAGTCGCGACTCGCTGTGGGCCAGATCTGGAGAACACGTTGGAAGCAGTTCAAACTTCAATTCGTGCAATTTGGCCATCGTTACCATCGACTTGTGACACGGTGCATTGTCTTGATGAAAGAGCACTTTTGACATGGAAATGCCTAATGGCTCTACTGAACCAAAAATGTTGTGCATCAAAATATGTATCCGTGAGTCTATCTCTGTAATTCTCTATTCTACAATGGCGCTACAGCCCAAATCGGACTCCTGATATTTAGGTTCCTTAACATTTTTCATTACTTATTTGTGTAAGGGTTCTTAGCCCTTCGCACAACCCTCTTTCTACTAATTTTTTCATTTTCATAGATTCAAGTGACCAAGGTATATCCAAGCAGGCAATGTGCTGGAATTATGTATTGCGCCGACCGGGATTTGAACTCACGACCTTCGCATTACAAGACCAAAACGCTACCTACTAGGCTACACCCTAGCTCTCTCTAATAGGAGCCCATAATCTCAACTAAGTAGTAAGCAAATAAAATATTCAGTCCACTCTCTGTGCAAGCCGGCCGAAAATCCGCATTTTTTCCCATACAAAAACGAATCTAATACCAGGCACGCAGAACTATAGTCAGGTTGTTCAGATTCAGTATGAAAATTGTGAGGTTCGCTTTACTCCCTTTCTTAGGAATTGGCTGAACATTCACAACTGAAGGATCTTCTGTCAAAGTTGTCGGTCATGCTCAAATTTAACATGCTTAAGCATGGATTTATAAGCATTTCTTAAATTTCTTAAATTGCATCGAGACAATATTTATTGAACCAAGAGTCTTTCGACGGCCAGACTCTCTTATGACTGGAAGGTATGGTTCATACCTTTCGGGACAATCTCGATGACAAGTCTACAGGCTTTATAGCATTCATAAGAATTAAAGTACAATTTCCAATTAAAGGTTTTGAAGAAGTCATTTAGCGCCCTCCAATTGGCTCTTTTGAAATGGTAAATATTTCTTTGAGGTGCCCTGCTTGTTAGCAGTGTAAGTGCTGCAACTGGGAATTGCACACGAATCAAAAAATCATATTTATTTCCGATTGGCGATGGGGATATGGCAGAGACAGTATATTTCTTTAGCTGGCTTTGAGATAAAAGTCTAGAAGGTTGGAAAAAATGTCTTGCAATATCTGGTAAACGAGTAGGCTTATCTACCAGCTATGTTAATTCGTTAATAGAAGAAAAAAGATCAGTATCACGCCCCACTGGTCCGTAATAGAGGAGTGTTTATGCCAGGCAATGTTATGAACTTTGAAATTTCAGCGTCAGGGTTTGCATTGTTTATGGACTTGAAAGATTCAGATAACCCATCTAGTTCTTATAAAGTGTTCGCTGCAGGCATTGCTGAGCTATATATTTACATAGCAGAAGTACAGGACATGTTTTTGGATCAGCAATTTTATCCAGATATATTTAAAGTCTTTATTGTAGCAGTTCCTTAAATAGGCAACTAATTGGAAATGCACATCATCGCAGATTTAGAGGGCGACACCCCGGTATAAGGTGATATCCTGGCACAGAACAAAACTGAATCTGCAGGTCTGGATGGTATTTCTCCCTTAGTTCTAAAAAATTGTTTGTCTTTCCTAGCTAAACCGCTGCGCGATTTATCTCATCTCCGTTACTCTTCTGGGCACTTTCCGCGCACGTAGAAAGTGGCGAATGCTCAGCCGATTCCCAAAAAAGGAAACAAAACGCTACCCACCAACTACCACCCCATCGCCATTACTTCCCTTCTCTTAACCCCTTGACATACAAATAAAATGCGCGTCGACGCGTCCAATGCGATTTTGTTTATCGGTACTGTTGAGAGGGGGAAAACATCGTAAACAAAACAGAATCAAGGCACGACTGCAGCAGTTAAAGAACCTAATAATATACTGCGCGGCGTTCGCTGAAGAAAGTTTTTGCCATCTCGGAGACGCCAAAGTCTGCAATGACACATGAATTGAATGACATCTGGGAGACGTCATTGTATGTCAAGGGGTTAAAAGTGATAGAGACGACTGTGAATCGCAAAATAGTCCGCTATTTTGAAGATAACAGGCTTATCAATGATTGGCAACACGGATTCCGTTCCAGACGTTCTGCAGATGACCTCTTGGTATATCTGACCGACCGTTGGAACTCTGGCATCCATAAATTTGGCGAAGATCAAGTTCTGGCACTTGACATTGCCAAAGCGTTTGACAGAGTTTGGCACAAATATCTCCTAGTGAAGCTCAAAGCAGGTGGCTTCATTAATAACCTCGTAAAATGGTTTGAGAGTTTCTTGTATGAACGCACCATACTCTGTTTTATCACCCACACAGATGATGACAGTATCCTTATCCTTATTATTTATTTATTTCCTTCAAAAAATTCAAAATTTTTGAGAAGTTTAGAACCTTTTTCAAAATTTTTCACAATTTTCATCGTTCAATAATATGAAGTTTGTTGCAGTTAATGCGCTTTGAATTGAAGGTTCGATCATAATTCTATGTTGATTATGAAATACGACAAAATTTTCGGTTCAAAAATTTCCTGGATTCAAAAAAGATTGGGTACACGGATTCTTCCTTTACACACAATATTGGAGAATCGGGCACATCAGTCGAACATCATGCTCGATGACTAATGTGCGGAATATATGCCTGAATAGGTCATTTAAACTAATTTAACTGCATGAATTAATATTTGCCCTTGGAGCACAGATATTTTACAGTATTTAATAATTGCCACTATTTTGAAACCAGGGCCGGTCATACTAAGGTGCAAGTGGAGCAATTTCATCGGGCGGCATGTTTGAAACATCAAGCTAAGCCCATTCATGAACTTTCGAAGCACCAAATTTTATAATTGCAGAAAAATGTAACGTTTAATCAGATAATGAATTTCATGATAAACCTAATTTAAAAAATTTTCGAATTTTTTGTTAATAAATTTTTTTTTGACAAATTTCTCAGAAATATATGTGGAAAATCATTCTTACGAGTATCATGCTTTTTCATGTTGCGAGCGCAGCATGCAATGCACTAATCACTACCAAAGGCTATCAACATATAAGATATCCCAAGCCTATGGAAGAAATTGTACCCATTGAGATTAAGGTAAATTGTTTCGAACACCCAAAGTGACTGTCGCCGATTGAATCACTTCGCTGTTGGATATGGGCTCGCGGGTAGCGGCCAATGAGCGGGGATCATGAGCTTTGGGTATTTAAAACCTTTTTCATCAATGTCAACGTATCTCAAAAAAAACTCTTCCATAGATTTTGGTACTGCTCAATTATTCATGCTTTCTAATTAATAATAAATAACTAATAATAATAAATAAATAATAATAATAAATTAATTATTATTTTTTTTTTAAGCTAGTTCAATTGTGTTTTATTTAACTAAAATAAATAAAACGCTGTTGTATGGTTTAATTATTTGTCAGCAAAAGCATACTTGGAAGTTTAACCAATTTTGCTTACAATATTCGCCATTTGTTATGCATCCAAAACCTGAAAAATTTAGTGTTTAAATTGTAATAAATATAATGTCGTATTTATTGGTAAAATAATAAATTTGTATCGAAAATTTGACGTCTAAATTATTTCATCCGAATTTGTTCTTTATCAAGAAACAAGATAAAAAAAAATTGTAATTTCTATTGAAATTGCTTAGCATATGGCTATCAAAAATTGTTGACAAAAATGTCACAAATTTAAACTCTATGACACAACATTAAACTTCAACATCAAAAATGTTGTCGAAAATGAACACTTTTCGGTGTAATTTTTATCTAAGTTTATTGACAATGTTGAGCATCAGATACAAAAACTAACTATGGCGATGTCGCTGGATAAAACTATGCCGATTAGCCTGGAGTAAAGTGTTTAAAAATTTTCTTATTTGGCTTAAATCAATAAAGAAAAACAAATAAGGTTGATGTTCAGGATCGCGTCTCGTTGCAGAGAACTGTTTCTGTCCTATGCTCCTATAAGACAACAAGAAATTAAATTGAAATGTTCTCTACCTTTTTGAACATTAAAAGGGAATAAGCATGCGTCAAGTACTTGTTGTTGTGCGGTTGTACTACATGGAGGGTAACATTTGAAAGCACCCGTGTCAATTAATGGGTCGTACTTCGCCTTGAAGATGCATTGCAAAATATCAATAAGTAACTTTTAAAATTTTCGTTCTTCTCAGTATATTCGAAGACAAGCGCACCGATTTCTCTTAATGGACAAAATGTGGAAGAGATGCAAGATTTTTGTTACCTTGGAAACTCACAGAATGGATGGCGGAGCCGAAAAATATATTGAGTCTCGTATATATTAAAATTCGGTATCGTTTCGCCTTTCTGGAGAGAGAGATATCTTCGCACGAAGCTGCGAGTGTTTGACGTCAAATCGGTGTTGTTATATAGTTGTACTGTTCCTGAATCCCGTGGAATTGAGTTTATCTGCGTGGATGTTACAATTGGAGGTAAAAAGCTTTACATCATCACTACCTACATCTCAACATCAAACAATTCTAGCGTATACGAGTCCGTCTTTAATGCTACTGAGAACGTAGCTTTTCTTATGCGTCCTTCAGATGAGCTGCTTATTTTCGATGATTTTAATCTAGCTTATGTGACATGGTGTCGCTCCGAAGATAGCAATTGCCTGGTGCCATCTTTCCCTGGAAAAGTTTCTCGGCAAGACCAACATTTTTTGGACTGCACGCTGTCGACAAGCAGGTAAAATGGTTTCCATGGTTCGTTTTTTACTCTGAGCTTCGCGATTTGGTCGTTAATCAGTCTACTGCGGCGTATAATAATAACGTCAGTAAAAGCAAGCGATAAAACAAGGATAAGCCTAGGCAGTTCTGGAATTTTGTGAATTTCAAAAGGCACCGATGATTATCCCGCTTCTATGTCCTTTGACGATTTAGGCAGTGATGACCCCTTAGCTATAAGACACTTTTTCGCCGACCATTTCCGTACTGCTTTCACTACCTCAAATCATATTATCAGTCCTGAGGATTTCCATTACATGTCGAAGTTCCCTTCTACCTCATTAGAGATGAAAGATCTTCATATTGAGGAAGCGACCGTTTTGAAGTTTATTTCAAGCATCGCGTATAGTTTTTTCTTGAGGTCCAGATGGCATCCCTGCTCCCGTAGTATTAAAGCATTGTAGTACTTCTCAGGCTCTGCCTTTATGTCATATATTTAACGCTTCTCTCAGATCGGAGATATTTCATTGTTTGTGGAAATACTGCACTATCAAACCATTGCTCAAGGAAGAAAAAAGAATTGATGTATATAACAATCGACCTATTGCTGATCTTTCTTGCATTCCTAAGTTGTTCAAGGCTGTTGTTTGTGATATAATGAACTTTCATTGTAAATCAATCATTAGTCCAGTCCAACACGGGTTTACCAAAGGTAGGTCGACCACAACAATCCTAATGGAATTTTCTAATTTCACTATTCCAGTGATTGAAGGTGGTAAGCAGGTTGACTGCATCTATACCGACTTTAGCTTTTAATAAAGTGGGCCATGCTATTCTTGCTTACAAGCTATACGCACTTGGACTTCCTTTTACTTTCATAGGATCATTGGATCAGATCTTACCTATCTAATCGTACCCAAAAAGTGATTTTTCGAGTTTATTTCTCTGCTATATCCAACACATCAGGTGTGCCACAGGTAAGCCATCTTGGACCACTGTTACTTATTTTATTTATTAACGATCGAAAATTTTGCTCTATGCTGACGACGCGGAATTGTTTCGCGATATTTCAAATCAGAATGACTGCCCATTGCTTCAAAGTGATTTGCAACGCTTTTCTGACTGGTGTACATTGAACTGTATACTTTTGAATACTAGTAAATGTGTAAGCGTTTCATTCTTAATGAACGAATCTTCCCTACATTTCGATTATGTCCTAGACGGTTTCAGACTACAACAGACAGACAAGGTACTAGATCTCGTTGTATATTTTATAACCGCATTTACGTTTGACGATTATATCGACTACATAATCAGCAAGTCCAACTCCATTTGAGTTTTCATTAAAAGATGGTGCAAGGACTTCAATGATCCTTATATTACTAACACTTTATGCTGTGCTTTTGTACGCCCAATTCTTGAATATGCTTGTTAGGAGTGGGCTCTGTATTACGAAGAACATAAGAGTAGGACCGAGTCTGTACAACGAAGGTTCTTAAGGTTTGCCTTAAGGGACCTTTCCTGGTCTGATACGTTGCGTTTTCTTCCTTACGAACAGCGCCTTAAACTCCTTTTTCTAAAGTAGCTTGAGAATAGACGGATTATCCTTAGGACTGCTTTTGCATTCATTTAATTGCTCGAAGCCATAACTTTTAGTGTTCCGCGTCGATCCTTGAGAAACTATGTGTCACTCCACATTCTTCATCATCGCACCAACTAAGAACAAAACGAACCAATCGCATCTCTTTCGCCATATTTTCAACAATAATTACTGCCGAATTAACTATAATTTATCTAGCATGTAGTTAAAGTCAGCTTTATGCGAAAAATAATTTGCTGATTGTTCTTCTACTTCTTCTACAATGGCACTACAGCCCAAATCGGACCTTGGCTTCCTGACATTCAGGCTCCTTAACATTTTTTCATTACTTATTGTGGAAGAGTTGCTAGCCCTCCGCACAACCCTCTTTCTACGAATTTTTAATTTTCGTAGATTAAGGTGACCAAAGTATATCCAAGCAAGCAATGTGCTGGAATTATACATTGCATCGGCCGGGATTTGAACTCACATCCTTCGCATTACAAGACCAACACGCTACCTACTAGGCTACACCCTAGCTAGCTTCAAATTCCTGTTAAGACCCCCTATAGGGGCATAGGACAGAAACAACTCTCTTCCACAAGGCGCGATCCTGCGCATCGGCTTTAAGCTGTTGCCAGGACTTGTTTATTCCTCTGGCCTCCTGCTCAACTGCTCGCTTCCATGTGTTACATGGTCGACCAACCCGACGTCTTCCTCGAGGGTTATAATCCAGAGCCTGTTTTGCGATGTTTTGCTCTGGTTTCCTCAAAGTATGACCGATCCACTGCCACTTTCGCCGTTGAATCTCAATACCTATTTTAGTCTGGCGAGTTGTACTCCAAAGTTCGTCGTTGGAGATCACTTCTGGCCAGAATATTCCTAAAATGCGTCGGAGGCATTGGTTTACGAAAGTCTGTAGTTTCTTGGTAAGTCGAACGGTCACTTTCCACGTAGTACAACCATATAACAACACGGATTTGACGCATGCGTCAAAAACTCGCAGCTTCGTGCGAAGAGAGATCCCTCTTAACCTCCAGAAAGGGGAAAGGATACCGAAGGCCTGACGAGCTTTATTTAGCCGAGCCTCAACATCCTTTTCGGCTCCGCCGTCCATGCTTCCGAGATAGCAAAAATCTTGCACCTCTTCCACATCCTGTCCATTAAGAACAATCGGTGTGCTTGCGTTCGAACCCATGTGCATGTACTTGGTTTTACGCACATTTATTTTCAGTCCCGCCTCTTTGCATTTAGAATGCAACGAGCGAACATTTGACTCTAAGTCCGAACGGGTATGTGCAAGCAAACACACGTCATCAGCATAATCAAGGTGACTTAAGATGTTAAATAGTCTCCATTGAAGACCTTTACCTTCCCCACCTTCCAGTGCAGCTTTCAAGATGTCATTTATTACCACCAGAAACAGGGCTGGTGATAATATGCAGCCTTGTCTGACACCCGTTCG
Source organism: Chorisops tibialis (assembly GCA_963669355.1). Taxonomy (NCBI): domain Eukaryota; kingdom Metazoa; phylum Arthropoda; class Insecta; order Diptera; family Stratiomyidae; genus Chorisops; species Chorisops tibialis. The sequence continues at coordinate 250,425,240 of OY770263.1, read as the reverse complement.
CACAGGAAAGCTCTCGGACAGCTCTCCTCTATGCAAGACGCGACACCTTGCATCTTCGTAGGATTCTTTAATCATAGCTATGACCTTATTTGGAATACCTCTCCTACGCAAAGCATTCCATATGTAATCTCGCTTAACGCTGTCGAAAGCCTTCTCGAAGTCCACAAACATGAGATGTAGTGGCGAACCCATTTCGGCTGACTGCTCTAATATTATCCGTAGGGTATTTGTGTGGTCGGTACAAGACGACCCTACACGGAATCCAGCCTGATAAACTTCGAGAGTGCTCTCGACGACATCACTAATCCTATTGAGAATTACCTTAGCCATAATTTTTGATACGGCAGTAAGTAGACATATACCACGCCAATTGCCACAATCCCGAAGGTCGCCCTTCTTCGGAATTTTCACAATGACGCCCTCCTTCCATTCAGTTGGATATCTTCCATCATTCCACACCTTAGTGAAGAGTGGGAGGAGTATATCGGCTGTTATTTCCGGGTCCGCTTTGAGGAGTTCGGTTGGTAGTCCGTCTATACCTGGAGCTTTCCTTCCCGCCATTGACCGAATGGCGGAAACTATCTCTTCCTTATCTGGGGGATCGTCCCTAATAGAGGATTGTTGCGGTTGGATGTTTGGAAGTTGTTCTGTTTCCGGAATATCTTCATTTGACAAGATGTTTAAAATATCAGAGAAGTATTCCTTCCATCGTCGCAACTGGTGTTCACTCATATTAAGGAGAGTTCCGTTGACATCTCTCACCAGGTGGTTGGCGGTGAAATTCCTGTTCGTCAACTGTTTCATGATTTGAAATAGTGAACCCATATCCCCAAGGTAAGCCGCAGATTCTGCCTTGTTTGCCAGATCTTCAATGGCCTTTCTCTTGTCGCGTCTAACAGCCTTTTTAAGCTGTATATGAGCATCGCGGTAGTTCTGCCTCAAGTCGGGCGTTCGTTGGTTGACATCGGGTTGAGAGATGATTGCCAATTTGGCTTTTTTCCGATTGTCAACCTTGTCCCATGTGTCTTGCGACATCCAGGGTTTCTCACCGCTTTGCGCATATCCCACAGATTCTTCAGCACTAGTTAGAAAAGTGTTTCTGGTTGCCTCCGAATTGGCGTCCAGTGTGCGCATTTCATTTTCACCCAATGTGGATGACTTTTCGCGTAGAATGGTGGTGTATTCGAGTTTTTTGTTGGGATCTCTGAGTTTATCCACATTAAGCTTGCGCTTCATTTGAAGAATTTGTGGTCGTCGGATAGCTGCTGTACACAATCTCAAGTAGGCAACCATCAAGTGGTGATCGCTCCCCACGTCAGCTCCACGTTTCGCTCGCACATCGAGGAGACATCTTCTCCATCGGCGACTTATAGCCAAATGGTCGATCTGGTTCTGAGTAACACCGTCAGGGGAAACCCAAGATGTTTTATGATGACTCTTGTGTGGAAAAAGGGTCCCTCCGATGACCATTTGCCGAGTACTACAGAACTCCACAAATAATTCGCCGTTTTCGGGTCTCTTAATCGAAGGTCGTGAAGGGTCGACCCAAGGGTCACCATGCCTCCCCATGACGTGTTCTAGTCCAGTGTTGTCTGATCCAACCTGGGCGTTCATATCTCCCGAGATGATAATAATATCACCTCTTGGAACACGTTCGAAGGTGGCACTCAGTTGGCTATAAAACTCCTCTTTGTCACCAGATGTTGCGGTATTAGTTGGTGCGTAGCACTGCAGAATTGTGACGTTTCTGACACTGGTCCTGAGCCTGACGACGATAATCCTATCCGAGATTGGTTCCCAGCTAATGAGACTGTTTCTCGCTCTCGGCGTAAGGACGAACGCCACGCCATTTCTGGCTTCATTTTCAGGGCCAATGTACAGAATAGTGTTTCCGCTAGGGGTTCGTTCTTCTCCTGATCCTGTCCACCTGACCTCGCTCAAGCCCAAGATTTGGATGTTATAGTGCTCCATTTCACGCTCGATCACTGATTGGCGGTGCAAGGACCGAGTAACCCCAGCTCTTCCCCCGTCATTCAATGTTCGAACGTTCCAGAAGCCAATCATAGTCCGTTTTCGAATGCCAAAAGTCGTTACCGTAGAATCAGTCCGTATCCGAGGCGATGTATCCGTTTCTCGTATCATTTAGGTCTTAAGATCACGGGTGATAAGCCCATGATCCAGTGAGTGTCCATTTGCCATTTTTAGGGCAAGCAGGACTGGCTGTGGGTGAATTCTACAGCCCCCATCCCAGAGGGGGATAGTTAGCTCAGGTCCGTGGAGTCGCTAACTCCAAAGATAGTTGCAGGAATTGGTAAAACCTCATACTACAACTACCCCCTTGCTGATTGTTAATTGTTTTAAATTTTAAATTTGATACTCGTATGATGTATTTTTTACGTACTTTTTTTTAACAATATTTTGTAAGTAAACATTGTTTTGATTAATTTTGAATAAATAACTAAATAAATACTACATGAAAAGTGACCGTTAGCAAGAAACTGCCAATTTTCGTAAATTAATGCCTCCACCGCGTTTTAGGGATATTCTAATGATATGATCTCTAACAACGGTCTTTGAAGGACAACTGGACAGACTCAAATAGGCATTGAGAATGAAAGGCAGAAGTGCAATGAATCGGTCACATCTCCATACAAGATGTGGATTATAGCCCTCAAGGAAGACGGTGAGCACATGGAAGCGAGCAGTTGGCCAAGAGGCCAGAGCAATAAATAAGTCCTGGCGAAAACAAAGGGCCGTTGCTCAGGATCGTGCGGTGTGAAAGTATATATAGTCTTAAGAGGAAATTGATTGTTTGATTGATTGCTTGGTTGATTAGTATATTTTGAAACTTTTTCAATTCCAATAAAGCTACCTCTTTTCGAACAAATAAAATAAAATAAAATTATGGACTTTTGTTGCTCGTCTTATGTTGAAATTTTATTTTTTCACTTCCTTTCGAACCGATGGACTTATTCTTTTCGAGCTACCAAGTAGAAAAATAATAAATTCTAAGTATCATCTTAATTACAAATTGACTATAACAAAATTTACTATTTACATTAACCGACTCCATTACAAATCCACCTATACTTGACTCTAAATTATTATTTAAATTCCATCTCATCGCAGTTCAGCAGCTCTCTAACTAACTATATAAATTTGCATATTTTTCTAATCTAATTAAGATTTAAATCGCTTCATAAACTTACCATAAAGTAAAGTGAAGAAAATCATTTTTTCGTCGCTGAATTGAAGTAAAACAAGACAGAAGGAAGAAAACTGGATAAGAAATTCAACTCTTTATATGCGGTATTTCTTCTATTATTTTTTTTTCATGTATCTACGCGCGGTCATGTCTACAAAATTCACTCTAATTAGATTTTATGAAGCGTAAAGACCTCACCATTCTTCTAAACACATGTAATACAAGTAATGGTCCTAATTTTCGCCTGTAGACAGAAAACTTTAGACATTTCGAGGAGCGATTTTGGGTTTTTTTTTTCAAAAACAACGAAAAAAAAATTATTGTAATTCTAGTCCCATATAAAGGGTGGTGTATATGAGTGAATTTAGCTAAAGACAACAAAACGTTGTTAACTCAACAAGTCTTTATCTCTTCGAAGTGAATCTTATGAAATTTACATATTTTTATTATAGTGGTGGTCTCAACGTCTTTAGGAGCTTTATACATCGCTCCCTGTGCTATAAACTCTGGTGTATATGGTTGGATTAGAATTATCGTACCCTCAAGTGCTACCTGACTACCGCACTCTTGCCTGTTGTGCGTGTGTGTATAATATTTCGGTATTTTTAAGGTAAAACAAAATTAATAATTTATACGAAGAAACATAACAATAATTAAGCTAATTAGCATAATAAATAAAATGCTCAATGTTTTATTAAATTAAAACAAAGAGTCTTAACGATGTGACCCAAAGGAGTGAAGAATGTTCGCTGTTCGGCATCTTTAGTCATAAAGTAATAACGCGCAAGGCTAATTATTCAGTGGTCAAGGTAGTAGACGTGTGACTATAGTAAATGGGTCTTAATTAGACGTTTAAGGGTTGATTGTAGAAATTCGAAGGCAAATTGCTCAAAAATTACTCTTAATCCAAATATAACGAATTCGGACTGCAATTTTTTTTTAAAAATGTCAAATCATTTCATTTATCATCAAACAAATTCATGGTAGATTTTTAAACAAATAATCTCATAGTCGATTTTATTTACCGAATCCAATTAATTATCTTCTCGATTATTTACAGGGCTACACACCGCTGCATTTAGCTATGCAATACGACAAGGACAATATTTTCGATCTTCTCGTCAATGTTTACAGTAAGTATTAAAATGTTTCATTAAATTAATAAATATCTATCTACACAATCAAATCAAAGAGTAATCAGAGACCCCTTCAATCGTTCCCTATCGATTTCAAAAATCCGTTTTGATGTACAAACAGATAGCTCTTCATTATTTAAGGATAGTGCGACCCCTAACTTTTATGATATCCGAAAACCGAATGCACCTTGATATAATTCGTTCCCGATTGATTGACAGGTGATAAGACAATTCAAACAAGGCGGTATGACTATCGTCCGATCAAAGCGAAGACCCTCTTTCTTCCTCTACGACTCGATATGTTAACATAAGAAATCGCCGATCAATTTGTTTTTAATCTTCGAAATATATGACGTCGTTACCGATGACCGGTACGTATTCAAGCACACGGATTATAACAATGATTTACGGAATGGGACTTTCTCAAGATAAATCTCAGTATTACGTTTGAACAGTCGTTAAGTGTTATTGTGTTTGTCCAGCACTTTAGGATATTTCGGCGTTGCTTCCTTATCAGAGCGAGTATGATGTTCGAATCGGAGGGTAAAAACGGATAAAAAAAATACTAAAGAAATGCAAAGAAAGTCATGAAGTGTTTGTTATGATGGCCCATTCGTTTTTGTTGCCCATTTATAGCGCTTTGTTTACTTCCACTTGGTAATGATGGGATGTAAAGTGGTAATTTGATGGGTAGTTTAGTGGTAATTAATGAATAAGTATTTTCGAAGCAATTTCGTTTTGTATTGAAGCTCAAATTTTGAATTTAGATTAGAATTTTGACAGATGCTAGCTAGCACAGATAATGCATATAAAAAGGTTATTTGCATGGCTTGGGTATACGCCTCATATACTAAAGGCTATACGCTAGGAAAAAAATAAAGTTAACAGCGTATAACCTCTGCTCCATTTACGACTACAGCACTGGTCATTAGGACCCACGGTATAACATCTATTAATGTTGTTAATTTTCGTTGTTAGGTTTCACTAATTTTATGTAATACTAGCAATCGTTCGCGACTTCATCCGCATTAAAGATTCTCGATACACACAACACTTATGTCCCAATAGAGTTTGGACAATGCATGTACAGAGATTGCGCGTGAATTTTTTTCCGAAATTTGAATTTTCTCAATTCTTTTTCTTTTGTGAAGCAAACACAATCGTAATGAATTGTTATTTATGAAAGTCATATTAATTTTCGATTGTAATGAGTATGCTATTTAAAAACTTGTAGTTTAACGCAAATTTGTACTCGTGTCCGTACATTTGAAAACCGTCAAACTCAAGATTGCCTGTTTTTCACATTTCTTATGTTGCCTCTTTGTGCTTCTAAACTCACGCTGAACTGTTGGTATTATAGCATTGTCCAAACTCTATTAGGATTATTAGCTATCCTCTTAGATGATCAGAGTCTCTGTGGGCATAAAACTGACTGAAACGGTTCCAATAGGGACTTGACAACTTTGAATTCAATTTGTGAACGCACCCTTTCACTAATCATCGAACTGTCACTGTCAATTTATTCAGTAAACTTAACATTTTTATCATGGTAAAGTACACGAAAGAACAACGTCTCAAATGGTTTGCATTTTATTTTGAAAAAAAGTTGTCAAGTGAAAACCCTTTATTAGTGTGTATCGAGTATCTCTAGTCCGCAGAAGTTTTGTGTTTTGTTGGTGGAATCAGAAGCATAAATTATTAAATTGGTGGAATCACTAAATTGTGTAATTCTAATACCCCGATCCTTTGATTACGAGCCATTCACATGGAATGTTTGGTTAGGTTAGAATGATGGCCTCAGCCCACATAGACTCCTTGGGATCCATCGTGATACCACATGAATTGAGGAAAACCGAATGTGTATCATCCAGTGATATTACGAGTTTCTGGTTGAGCTCAAAGGTTTCCCTTTCGGTGGCAGCTCAAGACCTGCTTGAGGTCGGGAAGAACGGGCGCCGAGGGCCTTCTTCAAGAACCGGGCAGTTTCACAACACGGGCTCCACTGTCTCCCTTTCTCCTGGCAATTCCTGCAGAGATCATCCGCTACCAAACCCATTCTGTAAGCATGTTCTCCAATAAGGCAATGGCCGGTAACAATACCAACCAATGTCGCACATTGCTTCCTGGAAAATGATAACAAGAGTTTTGTTTTCTTCAAGTCACTACCATTCCACATTGATTTTGTGGGTTTACAGGTTGTGGGACTGTTCCACCTGCCTTCAACTTCATTTGCGCGTCTAAAGAGTCGGTGACGATATGTATGGGCGGTGGTAAGTTCTCTGAGGATTCTAGTTCAAGTTTAGCATCTATTTTTGCTAGCTCGTCCGCTACTTCATTACTTAATGTGCCACTAGAGTTTGACCTTTCTTTTGGCACAGAAATTCTATAGTACGCGATGATAGCTGAATACTGTCTTAGACTTGACAGTATATGATTGTAGTGTCTTCAAGGCAGCTTACTATCTGTATAGACATTAATTTTTCCGATGCCTGTCCGCAGCGTATTGGCGAAAAAATGCTGCAGTCATTCGGCAACCTGAAGAACGAGCCCGTTGGAAAGTCAGTTGAGTACACTGCTGTACCCACTCCTCCTTCCATTTTAGATCAGTCAGCGAATAGACTTATGGCTCTTATAGGGTACCCGGTTCTTGTTTCACAGTGTTCCCTGTTCGGTATACGTATCGAGAATTTCTTATCAAACCCAGACCTTGTAACCATAGAATCTGTGATTATTGCAGGTAAACTTATGCGACTATGTCCGTACGTGCGCATTTTAAGTTGCTTGGCTTCCGTGAGTCGAAGAGCGCACTTAGATGCCACGCTTTTTACGAACAGGTCTATTGGCGACAAAAAGAGTAAGACATTTAGCGAATCTGAAGATGTGGTCTTAAGAGCCCCAGTGATTCCCAGCCATTCTTGACTTAGCGTTTTTTTTTTCAATATTTGCCGGTATGTTACTTTATTCAGTGCAGTCCATTATGTCAGTGTGTCGTGCAGCAGGATTGGCATTATTATAGCCGTGCAGATCCCGTGCGTTATATTCGGGTTCAATCTCCTTTTTCTACCGAACATCCTCTAGCACGAGTGGAACGCGATGCAGGCCTTTTAGTTAATCGCTCGACAATATTATTTTTCCATGGTTCCTATTTTCAGTAGCCTAAACTCCTGAATTATGATTTTCCTAGTGAAAAGCACGAGTTCGATTTCGCGGGTATACGCTAAGCCTGGTGATTTTTACCCAGTCGTGCAGTTTTTTGAGAGTTCCTTCTGTGAGTTCAAATATTTTGCTTGTGTACTTACCTGATACTAATATCACTACGTCATCAGCATAAGTCACAACGTATACCCCGAACTTCTCAGATCCTTGGGTATATCATTCAGAATCAGTGCCCACAAAAGTAGTACTACAACTCCTCCCTATGGCGTACCTATTCTGTTGCATTTGCAGGAATGTACTTTGCCCCATTCCGATGCTATAAATCTGTTTCTAAGCAATGTTTATTTACCTGAGCAGCGCAGATAGCCTACACCGTAGCTTCTGTCGTTATATTGTTGGAAACTCCCTCTATGTCTGGGAAAATACGCAAATCATACTCCTTATACGGTAAGAATTTTTCGATTCCTATGACCACCTCATGAATGGCTGAATTTAACGATTTCCCTTTTCTGTCCGCGTGCTAAGCTTATGGAGATGCTCTGGTTCTATGGTACCCTTTCTTGCGTTTGCAGAAAAAAAGACATAAGAATTATAGGAGGGTAGTCCTTAGGTCTCATACCAAAATCAGGGTAGTCTTACCTGCTTTTGTTATGAATACCACTCGATCTTCTCTCCATGTTAGGGGCGCGTAGTTTAGTTTGGGACATCAATCAAATCAATCAAATTCCTGTTAAGACCCCTTATAGGGGCATAGAACAGAAACAACTCTCTTCCACAAGGCGCGATCCTGAGCATCGGCCTTAAGCTGTTGCCAGGACTTGTTTATTCCTCTGGCCTCCTGCTCAACTGCTCGCTTCCATGTGTTACATGGTCGACCAACCCGACGTCTTCCTTGAGAGTTATAATCCAGAGCCTGTTTTGCAATGTTTTGCTGTGGTTTCCTCAAAGTATGACCGATCCACTGCCACTTTCGCCGTTGAATCTCAATACCTATTTTAGTCTGGCGAGTTGTACTCCAAAGTTCGTCGTTGGAGATCACTTCTGGTCAGAATATTCCTAAAATGCGTCGGAGGCATTGGTTTACGAAAGTCTGTAGTTTCTTGGTAAGTCGAACGGTCACTTTCCACGTAGTACAACCATATAACAACACGGATTTGACGCATGCGTCAAAAACTCGCAGCTTCGTGCGAAGGGAGATCTCTCTTAACCTCCAGAAAGGGGAAAGGATACCGAAGGCCTGACGAGCTTTATTTAGCCGAGCCTCAACATCCTTTTCGGCTCCGCCGTCCATGCTTCCGAGATAGCAAAAATCTTGCACCTCTTCCACATCCTGTCCATTAAGAACAATCGGTGTGCTTGCGTTCGAACCCATGTGCATGTACTTGGTTTTACGCACATTTATTTTCAGTCCCGCCTCTTTGCAGTTAGAATGCAACGAGCGAACATTTGACTCTAAGTCCGAACGGGTATGTGCAAGCAAACACACGTCATCAGCATAATCAAGGTGACTTAAGATGTTAAATAGTCTCCATTGAAGACCTTTACCTTCCCCACCTTCCAGTGCAGCTTTCAAGATTCATTTCCCGAACGTCAAGACTTTGGAACAATTTGCCAGCTAGTTTGTTTCCCAACAAGTACAGCCTGCGGTGTTTCAAGAACAATGTCCACCGTCATTTTCGTCTCTCTCCACCTTAATACCTCCACTTCCTCTTCCTATACCGACATAGCTGTGCATTGCATTAAAGGGTGACCCCCTAAGTTATACTCGGTGCTGTAAAAAAAAAAAAAACATTAAACAAAAACTTTTGTCTTGATCCAATCTCAGTTTTTCTCGGATCAGTGTTGACACCTTTATTGGATTAGTGCCACCTGACCCTGTTTAGCTATTCTTACAAAGACCTTTTTTATGACTTTTAAATCCCGTCACAGAACTCCCTCAATGAAATTTGTGTTAGCGAGAGTGATATTATCTCCATTATCAATTCTCTAGATCTAAAGACCAGTGGTGGGCCTGATGGGATCCCAAATAATTTTGTGAAATCTGTTCCCTCGGAGCTCTCGGCGCCATTTAGTCTCTTGTCCAATAAAACACTTGAAGAAGGCTCTTTTCCTGTTTGCTGGAAGGTAGCCAACGTAGTACCCATTTTAAAGAAAGGAGATACCGAATATGTCTCCATACATCGCCCAATTTCCACCTTAAACTGCTTCGGTAAGCTTTTTGAAAGATTAGTTCACAATGTAGTCTGGGATAAACTTAATCATTTGCAATTACCAGTCCAACATGAATTCGTTAAAGGAAGATCAACTTCCACCAATTTATGTGAATTTTCTAACTTCGTTGCACAATCTTTAGATCGTCATCATACAGTCCAAGTCATATAGGTATATACTAAATTTTCGAAAGCTTTCGATACTGTTATTTGTAAAACTATTATTTCAAAAAGTGATAGGCACGGTGTCTCAGGCTCTCTCCTGAGTGGACACGCTTCTACTGAGTTTCTTGCTAACTCTGGTATCCCACAGGGATCGATCCTCGGTCCTCTACTATTTGCATTGTCCATTAATGGTTTGCCCCAATTCGTATCTTCTTAGTGTCTCCTATTCGCGGACAGCCTTAAATTGTTCCTTGAAATTACCTCTTTTTCTGACTGCATGATCCTCCAGACTGATTTGTCTCTACTGTCTCGATGGTGTTCAAGCAATGATATCTTTTTGAACATAGAGAAGTGTTTTGCTGTGGACTTTTCGTATAAGACTATTCTCTCTTACTCTATTAAGGGAACCTTCCTATTAACAGTATCCACCATAATGGATTTAAGAGTAGATCGAAGGCCACTCAGCTTAAATTTTTCAATCATTTTTCTGAGATTACTAATAAGGCATTCAGACTTGCTAATTACGACCTTCGTATGACAGCCCAGTTTAACCATTCAAGATGAGCTGCTCTGCTATTTTCGTCTCTCGTCCATAGTATTTTAGAACACTGCTCTATTGTTTAGAACCCTTGCCATTCTTGCCATGCTGGGGCCATCGAATCTGTTCAGCGTAAATTTACTCGAAGCTTGTACTACAGACTAAAAAAGCCTCATATCGACTACAATGGCAGACTTGCAGCACTTCAGCTCCAGTCATTGCATTTAGAAAGGACCTCCTTCGATGCTTGCTTCCTGTTCAATCTTTATAGCTACTTGCTAAATACCTTCTTCTGCATTTTAGACCATGGATAGTCTCAGCCAAGAATCGATATATTTTTTATCCCTTGCTGTCCTTTGTCCAGCTTTCGCCCATGTTCCTGATTAAGGCTGACGGAGCAGAGTTTTCGGATGTACGTTTTCTAAGTCTAGAGGCTTCTGAGATTTCCTGCATCTGGCTGCAGAATTCTCTGTAGCTTTCCATTTCCTCAGTTCCCTTTTAAAGACCGTACCGTTAAAGAACTCCTATATCCCATGTTTTCGTTTTCCCAGTGCGCTTCGCGGTGCTAATCAGCATTTGTACTTTCTTACGTATTTCGACCAGCTCCCTGTTCCAGCATGGTGGAGAGACCTGTTAGGCGGGTTTTTCAAAGGACATGCCTTTTCAGAGGCATGTTTCAGAGTGGTGGTTAGAAAGGATGTGGTGTTCCAGCTTACGTGTATTCCAAATATAGTCCGACTTTCTTTTCTCTAGTTTGCTTTTGACTATATCCGAGTACAGATTCTAGACTGCTTTTGCCGGATTTCTGTACGCTTTTCACTTTTATTTGAAGTAAACAGCATGTCGAACTCTATTTATCTTTGGTCGAAAAGTGATGGTTTGTCAAGGACTTTTAAATTTTCCAACCTAAATCCGTCCGCGTCCATGTCCGTATACAGCGTTGGGTCTAGAATACTTTCCCTAGTGGAACCATTATAAAGTTGGCACACTCTCGCGGTTACCGATTAGTAGGTTAGTATTCAATACGAAGAGTAATAGAGGCTCACCTCTTTCGTTGATGTCCTTACCTCCCCATATTGTGTGGTGAACGTTTACTTTTTCGCCAATTACCGGGCTGAACTTCGTCTGTGCTATCTCCTTCGTTAATATCCGCAGCTTTTCTGTTGGAGATGCCATGTCATGGGCCATGCATATTGATGCGATTAATAGTGTCGACTTTCGGTTTTTTTGGTTCCCTCAATTAATGCTACCGATAAGTAATTTGTTCTGTAATTTGAGTTTACGAAGGTATTAAGGTTGTTTTTGGCCATAATGGCCGTACGTTTCTTACCTTCCTTTTGAAAAGCCAGCAGCTTGTAGTATTGTGACGTTAGGCTCGTCATCCCTTCGTTTTTAGAGATCCATGGCTCTTGTACTAGCGCCACAACGAAATTTTCGTTCTCCAAGGTGAGCAGTAGCTCAGCTGAAGCTAATAAGGCAGGTTAATTGGAATCACTCTCAGTATCCTTAAGATTGTCCAGTGTCGGATAGCATATTGCGGACTTGGTACGGACGATATTTCGTCTGGATCTGTTATCTCATTTCTGCTCTCCTCATTCGTATCTATGCAAAACTTTTCCGCGGCGGAAGTTAGGGTTTCTATCCTTAGATGCCTTTCCATTTTGTTGACCTCGACAGTGTTTTTTTTTTCGTCTTCGGGGTTTCGCTTTTTAAGACGTACATAGACACTCCCGATTCCCCAGGCCATATTCTTGAAGCGTGGATAAAGTAGGTCTTCGGCTTTTGTATTGATCTGGAGAAACAATACTTGACCGCTGTCAAAAGCTAGCGATTCGCCGACCTTAATTTCTCTCAAATCAGCCGCCAAAATGTTAAGGTACTGCCGCTGGAGCAGCTTCAGAACGGTTTCTGCGGGCATCACCCTAGGCAAAAATACTTTGGCTTTAAGTACTAAGAACTCTCCAATTTCACTCCTTTCCACGTATTTTTAAGAGAGCTTACTACCTTCCTATACCAGTCTAGGATGAATTAGTCATTGCACTTAACAATCCTGACCTCGTTGAACCACCCGCTCCATCAAACGAGGGCATGGGTTGATCCACATTCGTTTCCATGAGCCTCGCGATTTCGTTTAGTAGCCTCACCTCCGCAATTTTGCACTATGATCGACAAGAGATACTGTGAGATGTTTCTTAATGACATCCGCCATCGACCTTTTCTGAGTCTCTGATGTGGCCAAGCTTGGTCTTTTTAGACTGCGATCGGGGTTGATTCTCTTCCTCTGGTCTGTGCCTCTTGTATTTTTATGACACTGGAACTAAGGGGGTCACCCTTTGGTACTGGAGCACAGCTGCGGTGAGGAGGGAAGGATTCTGGTTTTTGGGAATTAAGGGGATAGAGACGAAAGTGGATATGAATATTTCTTTTAAATTGTTGAATGTTGTAGTCATGCGGGAGTACTGAGGCAGCGAGTTCCATATACGAACAGTTCTGTTTAAGAACGAATCACGAAATTTGATAGTGCGACCGAAGATAGTTTTAAGAGAATACTTATGAGCGCGTGAAGCAGCTCGAGTATTACGGGGTATAGACATACATGGTGGTAAGATATTAGAGATTTCGTCCGAACAATCTGCATTGCAGTAGCGATACAAAATGGTTAGGAAGCTTATAATTCGTCTATGCTCGAGTGAATCGAGCGATGAAGTGATGTCAGAATCTCCTATAATTTTGTGCTTCTTCGTTTCCTTTTATGCGCCTATTCTTCGACCTTGTTGCAAAAGCTCGGGCTTATCCTTTTGATGTATTTTTCCCCTTGAGCGCCGCTCTGCTTTTTTCTATGGTTTCCTTAGGCCAAGATATATCATTCATCTTTATTTTTGCCAAGTCCCATTTCGTACCTAAGGGCGGATTTGTATTGAACGAGCAGCCTTCGGTTCTCCCGCGAAGGTTTGGACCCTGGTGTCTTATGCACCCTGGTATCCTTTCCTAACTTAGAGGACCGCAGTAACCGCTTCTCTTCTTCTTCCGTTATGGTTTTGACACTTTCCTGATCCGAATTCGGGTCGGAAGTGTCCCAAGCGCTTCTACATATTTTTGTTCAGTTTTGTTCATTCCTCCAGGGCAGCCTTACTCCTTCACTGCTCCGGATGTGCTAGCATCCACACGACCTGCGTCAGTCATCGTAGCCGCTGGCAGGATAGCGGGTTTTGAGACCCCCAGTATCCTCTCCGGTAGACGCGGCCACGCCTCCTACCGGCACTTGGGTGGATATCCCCACCCGCGATTTACCTCTCCTGTTTTCTTCCTTTAGGATTTCTTTATAGTCTACCAACTCGGAAAACACTAAGACTCTAACTCCTTTACCCAACGTCCCATACATTGAAAGCTTCAGACATATTGGCTTGAGTGTACAGTGCCCGAGTGAATTCGCCTACCAGCTACGGCTGACGTTTCGGTCTCTACTGAGACCTTTATCAAACTGTTTCTTCATGGTGTAACCGATCCACTGCCACTTTTGCCTTTGAATGTCAATGCCTATCACTAACTGTCAGAATATTCCCCAAATATATCTCAAAAATTGGTTGACAAAAGTTTTTCACTCTTTATTGTGAATAAAATTGTTTGATATAAATATAAATGGGGAATTTGTCATCACGCTGATTAAGCCAGTATCTCTAGATTAATTTCACTTTCAATAAAGTTGATTTTAATTTTCAATAAAATTTAAAAAAAAAATAGCATTTAATTTCGATTTCAAAAATTTTCATCTATTTTCCAGAGGCAAATCGTGATTTAACTGACTGGAGCGGCAATAAACCACTCGACTATAGTCGCCAGAGAACAACCGTATCGGCATCCACCTACAGCAGTGAGTATGAACTTCTGAGGCCAAAAACCAATCTAAACTTAGAATCGTATAATCGTCCTTCCTTTGCTGGCGGCGTTTCGTTATCGCGACGAAAGCGTGAAAGTCGTAAAAATTTCACAACACTCGATAATACGTTGCGGGCCCAATCGATGATGTTATCCGATGATATGATGACTGCACAAGAGAAATGCGAAATTTTCTTGTCTAGCGAAAGAACCCTTAATTCGACGCCGGGCAGCACCAATCAGAATGATGATGATGTTGGCGCAATGGGTAAATTTAATACGGCACCGCGTTCGAAGCGTAATGAGAGTTTCTTAAAGAAAAAACTTAAGACGACCGCCAGCAGGAAAAGTTCGCGAGATAATATTACAAATGCTAATTAAAAACTTACTAACCATGTTGCTAGAGCATTTCTATTTTTTTTTTTTAATTATGTTTTATATTATTTTATTTTAATAACAACAAAAAATTTAGTCCTGATGGATTCATTATACCTAACACTGTATTATTATTATTTTTTTGTATTTCCTTAAATTAATATTTTAACATTTCTTTGTAAATTTTCGGCATTTTCAAGTCGTTACCTTTTATAATTTTTTTTGATTTAATGTTGTTATGTGCAACTGAAAATGTTTATATTTAGTATTATCATGATTTTGGTTGTAGTCTTTTAGTTAATTTTTAAATATATTAATTTCATTCGATATTTGTGCATGTCCGAATCGATCAGTTTGTACTATGCATGTTTTTACATTTCTATTAAATTGTTTGAAAACAATTTTTGATTTTTTTTTTATCCTTATCTACATTTTTTCGACGGTGTGTGATATTATTAAGTCAGCATTTTCTGTAAATTTTTAAAGGTTTGTGGTTTTTTTTAAATAAGATAAGGGAATCAAGTAGAACTTAAGATCGCCTCTGCACTTCAAAAACCATCTAATATCGAGTGTTTCTAATGTATTATATACGCACATGTACAATATAATTATTTAAATTTTTTATCTCGATATTGAATACTAAGGGTTCGTCTACAATGAATGCGGCAGCTTCAGTTTCGACTTTGTGGATATAGATTTGGTAATTTAACAAAGGAAGCATTAAATTCAAAATATTCTCCAAACAAATTAAAACAGAACTCTATGGTTTTGTTAAGTTAAACGAATTTTCGTAAAATCGAAGCCTATACTACTGCTGCATTGTTTGCAGACTGGGTCAGACATCTCATATATTAATACGTGAGCATCGAAAATTGTCAGTGACTTTTTTTTTATTTATTATAAAAGAAGGGGAATGAAACGTATCATTAAAAGGTACTGTGCGATGGATGTGCACAAAACAAAAATCATGTTTGTATGTTGCCGGAAAAGTAAGTAAAATAAAGTGGGAATAAGCGGAATCCCATTTCAGTACTACACGCGTACAATGCTGCTTGACTTCGGTGATCGGACGAGTACCGGTATATCCAGTGCACTGCATTGCGCTTTTACGCAAGCTCTTTTAGGCAGTGTCTACTTCAAGAATGCCTAATTTTTTATTTTTTATGGTACCGAACATAACTTAGGGGGTCACCCTATAATGCTTTGCACAGTTATGTCAGTGTAAGTATTGGAACAAAAAGAAGAAAAACAATTGTAAAGTTATTAAAAACAGGCTAACAAAAATGGAGAGAGACGAAAGTGACGGTGGACATTGCCCTTGAAGCACTGGAGGCTGTACCTGCTAGGAAACACTTTGGCTGGTAATGTGTTCCAAAGTCTTGACGATCGAGAAATGAATGACTGCCTAAATTTCACTGTACGAGAAGACAATAGTTTAACGGTGTACTCGTGCGCGCGTTCAGCTTGACGAGTATCCCGGGGAAAAATATGGAGTGGAGGGATGAGTGTGCTTAGTTCCGCACTGCATTTACCATGGAAGTAGCGATAGTAAATGCTGAGTACTCCGACATTTCTACAATGCTCGAGAGAATCGATAGAAGACGTGATGGTCTCGTCTCCAATCAGTCGGAACGCATGTTTTTGAATACGATCGAGCAACGCGAGGTGTGTTTTGGGTGCCCCAGCCCAAACATGCGAGTTGTACTCTAAACGTTGTCTAATGTATGCCTTATAGATGGTTGCAAGGTCGGTCGGCGTGAAATATTTTTTGCACTTTCGAAGAACACCTAGACGTTTAGAGGCGTCGAGAGCAACATCAAAAATATGCTGTGCCCAATTCAGGTGGTCATTAATTTTAACGCCTAGAAGAGTGAAATTATCTGAAGTGCAGAGCTGTGTGCCACCAAAAGCCACATGGTTAGATAATACTGGAACATCATGGTTAAGCGATAAATAACAGGCCTGTGTTTTGGAAGCGTTGAACTCTACTCTATTTCTCCTGCCCCATTCCAGGATTAAGTTGAGGTCTGAGTTAAGTGAACCAAATAACTGCCTGCGATTGGAAGCAATAGAATGCTTGTTTGATTCCGCAGCAGAGTTAAATTCATAGGTGTTATCTAAAGTACTGTCATCTGCAAAACTATGGATTGGATTAAGAGTAAATGACAGAAGGTCATTGATGAAAACTAAGAAAAGAGTTGGAGATAAAACAGAGCCTTGAGGGACGCCGGAATCTATTGGGAAGGAGGAAGAAGTAACGCCATCTAGTACTACTCGTATAGTGCGTTCAGACAGAAAACTCTCAATCCATTGAACAAGGGTAGCATTAAGACCTATGGCCCTAAGCTTAACTATGAGACATTCGTGCCAAACTCTGTCAAAAGCTTTTGCAATGTCAAGTGCAAGAACTTGACCTTCGCCGTGCTTATGTATGCACGAGCTCCAACGTTCTGTTAAGTAGAACAAAAGATCTCCCGTCGACCTTCCAGAACGGAACCCATACTGACGATCATGGATTAGATGGTTATCCTCAAGATATTGAACGATTTTGCGATTGACAGCAGTTTCCATTACTTTCGAAAGCACTGAAGTAATGGCTATAGGGCGGTAGTTGGCGGGGTTCGCTTTGCTTCCTTTCTTGGTTATTAGCTGAACATTCGTAACTTTCCACATACGGGGAAAGCACCCAGAAGAATAGGAAAGGTAGAAAAGATCGCGAAGCGGTTTAGCTAAAGAAGAGGAACACTTTTTAAGGGTAATGAGGGGAATACCGTCCGGACCAGCAGATTTGTGGATATTGAGCTCTTGAAGGATCCTAGAAATAAATCTTGTGCGAAAATGTAGTCTGGGCAGCGAGAAACCAGAATCATTTAGAGAGGGAGGCGATTGATTTGAAGGTGGAAGTCGGGAGTTTCTCGCAAAACTTGCTGCTAGTAAGTTAGCTTTTTCGACAGGGTCAATCACGGTACGGTCGCCATCAACAAGAGGTGGTATTGAAGAAGAAATGAAATTGTTGTTGACCGTTTTGACGAATGACCAGTAAGATCTTGAGCCTTTAGGGCACTGAAGGATCTTTCGTCGAAGTTTTTGGTCATGCTCAAATTTAACACGCTTGAGTATGGATTTGCAGGCATTTCTTGATGAATTGAAAAGTTCTCTATTGGCAGGTGTTTTGTTGCCTTTAAAGGTTTGAAGTGCTTGTTTCTTGGCCTGCATTGCATCGAGACATTCTTTGTTGAACCAAGAGTCCTTCGACGGCCTGACTCTTTTATGACTGGAAGGTATGTAGAGCTTCATACCTTTCAGGATAATCTCGGTGATAAGTCTACAAGCTTCATCGCAGTCATTGGAATCAAAGCACAATTTCCAATTAAAGGCATTAAAGAAGTCATTTAGCGCCCCCCAATTGGCTCTTTTAAAATGCCAAATGTTTCTTCCAGGTGCCTTAATTATCAGCGGTGTAAGTGCTGCAACTGGAAATTGTGCACGAATCAAGAAATGATCCGTATTTCCAATTGGCGATGGGGATATAACAGAGACAGAATATTTCTCAGGCTGGCTGGTGAGAAAAAGGTCAAGAAGGTTAGGAAAATGTCCTGCAATATCTGGTAAACGAGTAGGTTCATCTACCAGTTGTGTTAAACTGTTTATTGAAGCAAAAAGCTCAGTATCACTCCCCTCCTGGTCCGGAGTAGAGGAATGCTTAGGCCAGGCAATGTTATGAACATTGAAATCGCCCGCGATAACGATTTCAGCGCCAGGGTTTGCAGTGTATATAGATTGAATAGATTCAGATAATCCATCCAGCTCCAATAAAAAATTCGCTGCAGTCATTGCTGCTATGCACATAACAGAAGTACATGACATGTCTTTGGATTAATAATTTTACCCAGATGTAGTTAAATTCTGGGTTGGAGCAGTTCCCCAAATAGGGAACTAATTGGAAAGACACATCATCACGGATGTAGAGTGCGACACACCGCTGGCGAAAAAAAGCTGGAATAAGGTGATAGCCAGGAACAGAATAAAACTGTTCACTTCCCGGTAACACCTTACATTCGCCAAGTGCTAAAGTATCCGGTCTTTCGGTTTGAGTGTGGATATACAGTGATAGATATCCAGAATTCAGACCCCGAACGTTAATCTGATCTATGGTGAAGGCCATGGTCAATGATTCTTTCTTTTCCCTTTGTAGATGACGAATTAAATTTAGAAATTATACAAATGGGTTAGATGCGGAAAGATAAAAAAAATATATGTAAATAAATAGAAAATTTGCCTAACACAATACAAAAAGAAAAAAATTCATAGAAAAATACTATTAAAATTAAAAAAACAAAGCCAAACTATCAAAAAAAAAAATTATATTAGGCGACTGCCTATAGTATTCATCGAAGGCAAAAACTAAGAACAGCAATCTCCAAAACTTCTGAGCTTTCTAAACTTCAAATTATGGCAAAGTTATTTCTGCTTTCGACGTGAAGCAACTAACAATAAATTGGTAACTAGAGTTTAGCCCAGTGGACAGCGTGTCGGTCTACAATGCGAAGGCTGTGAGCTCAAATCACAATTGACGTCAGCTCCACGTTTCGCTCGAACATCGAGGACACATCTTCCCCATCGGCGACTTATAGCCAAATGGTCGATCTGGTTCTGAGGAACACCGTCACGGTAAACCCAAGATGTTTTAAAAGGGTTCCCCTGACGACCATTTACCGATTACTAAAAAACTCCACAAATAATTCGCCTTTTTCGGGTCTCTTAATCTAAGGTCGTGACGCGTCGACCCAAGGGCTACCATGCTTCCCCATGACGTGCTCTAGTCCAGTGTTGTCAGAGCCAACCTAGACGTTCATATCTCCTGAAATGATAATAATATCATCTCTTGGAACACGCTCGAAGTTGGCACTCAGTTGGTTATAAAACTCCTCTTTGTTACTAGGTGTTGTGGTATTAGTTGGTGCGTAGCACTGCAGAATTGAGAGACTCGCTCTCGGTGTAAGGATGACCGCTACGTCATATTAGGCTTCACTCTCAGGACCAACGTACAGAATGGTGTTTCCGTTCGGGGTTGGCTCTTCTCCTAATCCTGTCCACTTGACCTCGCTCAAGCCCAAGATTTGGATGTTTAGTACTCCATTTCATGGCCCATCACTGATTGGCGGTGCATGGACCGAGTGAACCCAGCCTTTCCCCGTCATTCAATGTTCGAACGTTCCAGAAGCCAATCATAGTTCGTTTGTTTATTTCCCAATTTCCAACACAACTATGAAAAATAAATTTCTTGGCAATCCCACAAGAATTTCAGAAATTCCAACTGTTCTATTGGACTGCACCAAAGATGATATATAATATGGAAAGCTTGATAAGCTGTCTTAAGTGGGACTACTTTTTGATTCGAAAATTTTCAAAAATTCAAAAACAACATCTATATAATATGTATTCTCTCTTAGTTGCTAATATTCAGTCAGCAATAAAGTAGTTTTCGGTGCAATGGAATTTGGTGTTTTATTTCAGAAATCTCGAGTTTTTCAATTTTTATTAGTTTTTGGTTCGTGTCTAAGCTAATCACTTTAGCAACGGACAATTTAATGCGGGACAGAGTTAGTTGCAACAAGCATAAGTACGCCAGACAAGGATAGCGAAACAATTGTTTCGAAAAATTTCACAAGTAAGGGAGAGAAATATTTTCAGCTCAATTTTCTGACAAGGCATGCTGCTCGTAGTCTCTATTATACATCCTCCTTGGACAATTTTCTTAGTTTTATAGGAACGAAGACTTACAAATAATGCACTAGCAACACTTTGCACAAACATCTATTAGTAATTGATTAAAATCTTCGCTAATGAAACGCCCGAATGGTTTCACTGTTAAAACTTTAATGACCTGTATATTTACATTATTCTTAAATTCTAACAAAATTGCTTACGTTAAAATTAAATTAAATTGCTGACTTTGATTCTCACCAAACGTGAGAATCTTTAGGTTTGCGTTATTTTCATAAGGGTACTGTTACGCAGACGTGCTAGTTGATATGTCTACAGTACCCCTTTGAGAATTGTCTTCGTATGGTATTTGTCCGTTTTTTTGTCTTTAAATTTCATGTACAGTTTGTACATTCTGCCCGGTCTAATGGCGAGACAGAAGGTAGTCATCGGAGTCCGCCCTTGGGGTTGCAGCTGTCTGCGGTAGGACCTGATCTTTGGGGTTGTTCGACCTTGTTTGATTGGTTATTTTTCTGATATGTTTTATTATGAACCAAATTAAAGCAAGCATGACGATACTTCCAATTGAATAGCTGAGCGTATATTGATGAACATCGTGAGACGTCATCTCAGCTGGCAATTTAGCCTTCATTTGTTGTTCTATTGCGCTTTGAAGGGTTTCCAGAACTCCGTCCTTAAGAATTATCTGATCTTGATGTGATACAGATTTAACATTCGCCATGAGTGACTGGATCCGAACGGATAGATACATTGGAGGGACGAAGGAGGCATTTAGATTGCCGATAAACGTATTATGGCCTGTTATTATAATGTCCTCTTGGTTTATCGTACAATCGGGAGCCAATCGGAGTATTCCGTCACCTTGCAATACTAGATTGTGGATGGTTTTGCCACAGACGACATCGATAGGCTGTCTTTCACTGAATACGTAAACCCAAGCGTTTGGCGTTTCCAGTTGATCCACGTATTTTTCAACGGCGATTGTAAGGTAATGCATGCTGATGACACCTGAAGTTTATGTGTCAAAAATCCCATTTCACACCTGCTCTCATTTGATTTACTGGTGTAGAGTGAATGCCGTTGTTTGCAGATGTATTCTTTTTCTGTCATCAACTGACATTGCTGTTGTTCCAGACCCTCTAGTGGATAAAAACGATCTCGGTGTGAGTTTGTTATAAAATAATCTGTTGACGGCTTGATTGCCATGAAAACGTTATCATGCGGTACTGGGATGGAATGTAGTCTGAACATTTGATATGATTCCAGATTGATTAGTGGTATTTTGACGTTGAATAAGATTTTTGTTGCCGTTGTCTTCACGGATACTGTCATTAGATTGTATAGTTTGTGCAATGCATCAAAACTGTCATCCATGGGTATAAGTAGATGCGGGGGTAGGGCGTGCCTTATGCTTTGGATTAGACCTTCCAGCTGTGCTGGAGTAAGGATCAATAGATTTATTTTTCCGTGGTGAGTGTCGAGAATTGTTTCTAATACCGCATTTTGGGTATCTTGAAGGGCTTTTAATATTAGCGAGGTGTGCATGGCTAACGAGAGAACTATGTGTGTTACATTTGTCGCAGTTGATGCTGTTTTCAGATCTGAGATTTGATTTTCAATCATTTGGAATTGGTTGTTTATTCGTTTCCGATCCTTTTTCATGATATTTACTGTGGATTCAGCAATCAAAGTTTGGTTTTTGATAAGTTCTAGCATATAGCTTCCATTTTCCTTCACTCGCATTATATCTCACTCATACTTCTCTGCAAATTCTTGATCTAGGACCCCAAATAATTTATTTGCCACGTTTCCAATACCATCAAAGAGCGCTCGCTTATCACGGTTGTGAAAACTTCGACGGCTTGATATCAATTCGTTCTTAGATTCGATGTTGGCAAGTTTATGATTGAGCTGAAACAGGATTGAGTTACAGAGGTGTCCATCGATGCCTAATATGTTTGCTTGGGAACATACTTCGGTCAATTTCTGTAGTGACGTTCCCATTAACTGAAATTCCTGGTTGTAAGTTGTTAGGTTAAAATATATTATTATATTCCATTCATTGTTGGTTAATTTCACTCGACCAATTTCCTCAAAAAATATTCCGGGATGGTGTTGAAAGGGGGTGATTTCAATTGGATTTGGTAATGCACCTGTTGGCATTAAGAGTAAAGCTAAGGTACAAAGTAGCATTAGCTGAGTTTTATTACTTCTTAAATTGTGTCCAATATTCAATTTTTTCTCAGAGACGATGGGGTTGTTATGCAGCGTTGTTTTTTGCTTATCAACCTTTGCTGCGGTTAGATTGACCTTTTGTTTATGTGTCTCTGTTTGTTCATCGAAGGGTAGCGGTATGAATTTTACAATTGGTCTTTTAAGGTACCCACTCTTTGTCTTCAGGGTTACTACTCTTACTACTCCGTCCTCTCCGGGGTGACATTGTTGTATTCTTCCCAAGTTCCATTTAGATGGAGCTGTTTGCTCATCCTTCAATATCACTACATCGCCAATTTTAACATTTGTCTTTCTTATTGTCCATTTGGGACGTGGTTGCAGGCGAGTTAGATATTCTTTTGACCATTTGCGCCAAAACTCCAAGTGCAGTCGATCTATTAATTGCCATCGTATCAAATAGTTAACATTAATGTCCATGACTTCTCTAGTGGGTGGCGAAAGCAGTGCTGATCCAATTAGAAAATGTCCTGGTGTTAAGATCTCTAGATCTTCAGGATCTTGTGTTAAAGGGCATAACGGCCTAAAGTTTAAGCTAGCCTCAATTTTTGCCAGAACTGTTGTTAGCTCTTCAAATGTTAGTGTGAGGTCCCCAATAGTTTTCTTCAAATGGAGCTTAATGGATGTCACTCCGGCCTCCCAGAGTCCACCAAAGTGGGGTGACGCAGGGGGTATGAAATGCCTCTCTGTTCCGTTGTTGGACAGTTCATGCTGCACTGCTTCGGTACTATGAATTTCGTTCAGAATTTTGTTGGCTGCAACAAAATTTGTTCCGTTGTCGCTATACATGTGGGCTACCAGTCCTCTTCGGCTCGTGATGCGTTGAAATGCTACAATAAAACCTTGTGCTGTGAGGTCGCTTACGACTTCAATGTGTATTGCCTTTGAAGAGAGGCAAATAAAGATCGCAATGTAGCCCTTGAAAGACCTTGTTCCTCTTCCCTTTGATGTTCGTAGGGAGATTGGTCCTACATAGTCGACTCCGGTATGAGTAAAAGCTCTTGAAATGTTGTGTCTTGGTTTAGGTAGGTTTCCCATGATTTGGGCATTTGATTTTGCGTTGTACAGATGGCAGATTACACACTTATGGATTCGGGACTTCACACCGCTCTGTGCACCAACGATCCAAAATCTTTCTCGTAGAATTGTTAGACATAAGTTGAGGCCCCCATGCATTGTTTGCTTGTGTACCTTATCAATAAAAAGTGTGATGAGTGGCCCCTTGTGTGGAATAATTATTGGATGCTTTTCTCCATAACTCAAAGCGGCTTCTTTTAGACGTCCTCCAACTCGTATTATTCCAGAGTTGTCAAGGACAGGATTTAGGCAAAGTAACTTGGATTTTCTGTTCAATTGTTTTTCATTTGTGAGCTGTGATTTTTCATCAAGAAATTGTATTCATTGCACCACCTTTATCAATGTATTTTCGGCATTTAAGGTTTCACTGATTGTAAGGCTTCCTAAATTGAGCGCTATTCCGTGAGACCTTAAATTATTTCCAAACCGTAAGCAGTATGCGGTGACCCTTACTAATTTCATGTAGTTCGAGTATTTTCCGAGTAAGTGAAGTATCCATTCATGATTGTTTGTGTTTGGCGTGTGTGCTATGATATCCCGTTTTTCCTTGCGTTTTTCTAGTTTAGTGTCGATGTTTTCTAATGATGTGTTCCCTAATATTTCGAGTTTGGGGGATTGAAGCCATTGAGGACCATTCCACCATAATGAATATTCCTTCAGTTGAACTGGATAGATTCCTCGAGATGCTATATCGGCTGGATTTTCTCTGTAAGCTATATGATTCCATTGCCTTCTATTCAACACTGAATTGATCTCCACTACTTTGTTGGCGACAAAAATTTTCCATTTCTCTGGTGATCCATTTAGCCATGCTCCGGCTCGACGGACCATGATTAAAATCTTCGCAAATGAAACGCCCGAATGGTTTCACTGTTAAAGCTTTAATGACCTGTATATTTACATTTTTCTTAAATTCTGACAAAATTGCTTACGTTAAAATTAAATTAAATTGCTGAATTTGATTCTCACCAAACGTACCCCTATGAGAATTGTCTTCGTATGGTATTTGTTCGTTTTTCTGTCTTTAAATTTCATGTACAGTTTGTACAGTAATGCATTGCGGTTTTCAGATAGCATGATCTATATTGATTCGTATATTGTTTATGGCATTTTGGAGGAGGTTGAACGTTATTATAAAAAATGAGGCAGCTGTTCACTACGCAAGAATATGTAGCAATAAGATATAGGTATTTCAAACCCGACTATTATTGAAGCATCCGTTTTTTTATTCGTTACTTGACTCTCTAAAATAATCGAGACATTAAACTAGGAAATATCGAAATTTCTTTCCATATTAATTTGCGTTACTAAATAGCCTAAATTGCCAATTTTTTTTTTTAGAGTTTTTAAGTTTTATTTTTTGTTGATTTTTCCATGTTTTGTAAGCAAAAATTACTCAAAAATTTGTAAATATATTCTCTATTTTATTTACGCATACCAAAAAAAAATTATTTTAAAATGGACCAGAAATACAAGCAATGAGACTGCAAGTTTTGAATGGAAGTTCTTCTTGGAGGCAAGTGAAAAATAACCAAATAGTTTTTCAGTTTATAGACTAAACTGTTGATTGAAATTTTGAGCTTGCATGAATTTTTCTAATTTTTAACGTTAAATTTTTTTTTTTTTTAAAACCTTATTCAAATTTAAAACCTTCGTTATCGTTTCTCTTTTTATTTAATTTTTCTAAAGTTTTCATATACTTTTAACGGTTGAAAAATATTTGGTTTTTTATAATTTTAATCCAATTAATTTACCTTAGAGATATTGGATATTTACTTGAGACGACAATCAGTCAAAACGATTGATAATAAGTAAGTTGAAATTATGTTTTAGTTTCTTATGTTCTTCTGAAAATTTATCGATTTTTTTTATTATTATTTTTATTGAGAAATTTAAATTTAATTCGCTTTTGCAGTAAACTGCATGATTTTTTATCGATATTGCATTTTCCTGAATTATGTCAAAAAAAAATTTATTAACTCTGGATTAGACACCTCCGATTTTGTAATGCGATTCATTGTTTTGTATCTTTTTTAAATTTATTATTAATTTAATGCTTTAAAATGTATAAAGTATTCAAAGCATTTAGTAAGAGTAACAATTTTTCTTATTTTGATCCCAAAACTTGTTATACCACAATTCGATGTTGTCGGCTTAAAAAGACATTTGATAATAAAAAAAATGATCAATGGTTTTTATTATGAAATCCACGTGGCTATCGCAGAGTTAATTACGAAAAAAAATCAACAAACCAAAAACAATACTGAAAAGGTAAGATTTCGAATTGAACTTGATTCATGTAACAACTAGCTATATTTCATGCGCTAAGTTAATTTTTTACACCAATTAACTTACTTTCGCTCTTATCACAGATTCGCATTACCATTTCATTAACTCGCCAAAATAATGTCCTGTAGCAAAGACTCTCCGATTGCAAGGAACTCGTTTTCATGCGATCCGGAGAAGAAAAAATTTTCGTCATGCCTTAGAAATTTCTCAAAGAAACGAAACACCACCTAACTAACTCAGTCAAGGCGAAAGGGTAAATAATTGACGTACTAGCAGTTAATTTCGTGTAAATATTCCTGTAATACATTCGTCAGTAATTTCAATGGTGGAATGCTTGTGAGTGCCTCCTACTTTTGTGTAAAACACAGAAACTAACTTCTTGCCGGAATCATTAGCAGTTCGAGGCTGCTGTGTGTGTGTACTTTACGCTTGAAAAAGAAAAATACCCCATTAACCCTTTCGTTGTGAATAACTTTCGACTGCGTCGTTTATCGTAACCATAAAATCTACCGAGTTTTTGAAGGAGTCGCACAACCAACCTTTATCGTCATCATGCCAAAGGACGTCTTGTTAAAATTCTTCATTTTATCGTTAAAATATTCGCCGTATAAATGGGATTTTGTTTATGGACATTAGCGCGATTACTTTTTATGGGAATTTTACTTTTGTTAAGTGAAATAGAGTGAAATTCGAAGGGTCGTAAGGTTTTGCGAAGATGATGATGATTATGATGGGTGTTGAATGAAAATTTGGAGTAGGTAAGAATTATATAGAGTTGATTGCATGTTTATCAAATTAAATTGTGGAAATATTCGATTAACTGGGTATAGTGGACTAATCAAAACCGTCCTATCCCTTGCAGGAAATGGTTAAAAAGTTGAAAAATTAATTATTTGATTCATAATAAACATGCATCAGAAATTGTTGAAGCTGTTAAAGTAGAATCAAAAAGTCATTCAGATAATTACTTTCATTAGAAGCCATTCAAAATTCAATTTTTTCCTGCTATTTTTGATGCAACAACCACCGTGGGAAAGATGCAATTCAAACAATTCCCAAGAATTACTGATAAATTTATTATTTATTTTTTTAATTATTTATTGTTATTATTTTTAATTTATTTCTTTTGTTAAGTATAAAGACTAACCTCAGGTTCGATCTACGATAACTTTTGCTTTGAGAAGTTAAAAAAGTTAGAATCATAGTGGAAGAAGAGTATCATATTTATTACCATAATCCGTGGGGACAAGAGTTCTCTTCACGTTGTGGATTACGAATTGGGATGAAGGATTTAGCGCAAGTTGGCGTGTTCTAGGGTGGGAAGAGGCGGTAAAAGAGAGTTATATTTGTTAAGGAAATTAATATGGAGTGGGTGGGGGGTATATAAGGGCATTGCTGGCCAAAGTGAGAGATGTTGTAAGAAAGGTATCTTCGAAGGTGCTGAATTACGCCTCGTTGCGGTGAGAGGGAAGGGGGGCTTCGAAGCGCTTTCGTTGTAGTCCTGATGCAGTGATTGCCGCATCTATCTTATTTTTATTTTCTTGTGAAGTCCAAGAGTAGTATATAGTAGTAGTATACCGTGCTGTAGAATGCCACCGGTGAAGATTTTGGCGATATGGAATGCGACTTCCAAGTGGGAGCCTTTCTTTTTGAATCACAGCCTTTTTAGCAAGCTATTAATGGTTTTGAGGCGTTTGGAAAGTGAATTTATGTGTAGGATCCATGATTCTTCTTCAATGGTACAACAGCCCGAATCGTGCCTTAGCCTCCTGACCTTCACGTTTCTTAACTTTTTTTATTTCCTATTGTGGAAAGGTTGTTAGTCCTTGGCATAACCATCTATCTACGAATTTTCTTTTTCGCAGGCTATCCAGATGTACTAAAGCAGGCTGGAATTATACGTCGACCGGGATTTGAACTCACATCCTTCGCATTGTAGACCAACAAGATACTCACTAGGCTATACCAAGGATACAAAATTGGTGTTGGAGAGGGATAAAGGATTGTGATATTTCAATAGTACGACAAGTGCAGGAATTTTCTCGGCAAATATGAAGCGCATTAATTTTTTGAGGTGGGAATGATTGCATCTATTTTCTGGGTTTCTGGAGTTTGCTCTGGACCGCTGCCTGATGAAAGGATGTAAAAATTGTCGGCGTAGGCACCAACAAAGTCGACATTAGTATGGTAACTGGCGAGATGACGAAGTAGGAGGTTAGCGTAGGTGTTATATAGAACAATCGTCAAGGAAGAACATTGCGGAAGTCCATTGTCATAGGGAGGGGAGAGAAGCAGTAGCCATCAACTTGAACTTTAATTTGTCTTGAATAGAGAAAGAACTGCAGTAGAACAAGACTTGTTTTTGGTTTTGCCTCAAGTAGTTGAATAGGCGTTAGAAGTACATGCTCGAATCCTTTTTCTATATCGATGAATAAACTAACACTATGCTTGCTTGCTTTAATATTTTGAGCCATATGGTACTCAAGTAGATGTAGCGTAGTGTGCACGCAACAGTCCGGACGGAAACTGTGCTTTTCATTCTCCAGATGTAACTCTGACGCTCTGGCGATTAGCTAGAATATTTTCCAAAACTTTGGATGGAACTGGTAGAAGGGAAATTGGACGATAGCTGTCCAGAACGTGCGCATTATTCCCATTTTTTGGAATAGGTTTAAGAAAGGGAAAATGCCAGATTTAGATTCGACACTTTGTTCTTGGCAATTTTGAGCTGGTAGCTCAACTCGAGCATTGTGAAAGGAGCCTGGAGGCATTCGTAAGCCAGACGTTGAGGAGGTAGGAAATCAGGATTGAATTTGTATTTTTCATAGATGATTTGAGAGGGAAATGAGGTGTTCGAACTGTACCTAGTCAAGTCATAAATATTGGTACACAGAAAAATCGACGTCAAATAAAAACGAATTAATATTTTTCAAAACTTTTTTTTTCTTTTTATTGGGTTATTCAATGGCTACAAATCTTAGAGCAACTTATTCGAAATGACTTCCATTTGCCTTCCAATACGACTTGAGACGATCTGGTCACTCATCGATCGCGAGACGCACTTCATGCATGGGGAAATTGTCCACTGCACGGACAAGGGCTCGCTTCAATGACTCAATATTTTGGTGTCGAGTAGAGCAAGCTCTGCCCTCTAATACGGACCACAACATGTAATCCAACGGGTTGAGGTCTGGACTACCAGCTAGCCAATCATCCGTTGATATGAAGTCCAGCACGTTGTTTTTGAGCCACAGTTGAGTCGTTTTTGCCTTGTGAGCTGGAGCAGAGTCTTGCTGGAAAGTCCACGGCTTGTTGGCGAATATTGATTGATTGAGAGGCTTCACAATGGGTTCCGAGACGGTCGATTGATATACTTAGGCCGATGTTTTCACTCCTTTCTCGCAAAAAATGGAGCTTGGTAACGCCATCGTAACTCACTCCCCACCATACCATTAAAGACGCGGGATGGTGGCCTCTTTGGACCCTCGGGATGAGTTGGGATACTTCTCTGGATGACCGAGCATACTCACGGTCGTTCTGTTTATTGAACGATTCTTCTACGGTGAAGATTTTCTCGTCAGTAAACAGAATTTGTCTGTGAGCGTTCTTCGCGTACCGGCTGCGTAAAGCTTTCGAATTTCTCTTGCGTTTTTCCTTCAATGCGACCATGAGCAGGTGTCCAGTGTGTCGCTTGTACGCGCTGAGTCCCAAATCTTCTTTGATAATGCGAGACATGGATTTTTGCGAAATTTGCATTTCCCGCGACATGATTTTCTGTTTTCGCAGCGGTTTTCGGTCGATTCGTTTCTTCACGGCTTTGATCGCTTTCGGAGTTCTCACAGTGCGCGGACGGCCGGATCTTTGACGGTCTCGTACTCCACCAGTATCCTCAAACCACTTCACAGCATGATACACAAAATTGCGAGTGATTCCAAGCGGTCGCAACGTCCGAAAGATATCGCCTTTTTCCATGTTCCATTTTAGTAGGCCAACTACAACAATACGATTTTCGATGTCGCCCCCATTCCATGATTGTAAACAATTGTTGCCAAAAACTTTTTACGTGACAATGAAGCAGAAATGTCAACTGTCAAATCGCAGTCAAGACGCAATGGATGCGCCCAATATTGGATTCATAATGAATGCGTTTTGTTGTGTACCAATATTTATGACTTGACTAGGTAATTAAGGTAGTTCAAGAAACACATTTGGCAACTATGGACTCTCGGTGGACTTACGATAAGCAATATATAGTTGGATAAAGAAGGAGAATGCTTAAACTGTCTCCAGAATG
The DNA here is from genome assembly GCA_963669355.1 of Chorisops tibialis. Classification (NCBI taxonomy): domain Eukaryota; kingdom Metazoa; phylum Arthropoda; class Insecta; order Diptera; family Stratiomyidae; genus Chorisops; species Chorisops tibialis. The sequence continues at coordinate 250,394,960 of OY770263.1, read as the reverse complement.
CATTCTTAGATTGGACTAGTTCAACAATGCAGGGTGTGCACACAGGGATAGATTTCGACGCGGCAGGACGAAAAATCCTTTTCAATTTTGCTGCTTCTTGATTGGAATTTGCTGATTGTGGGTATTCAATGAAAAGGAATTGAGTAACTGATTCATAGCGTTATCAGTTGGCCATTTCTCTTTCAATCGAGGGATGTGATGATGGATAGTTGCGGACGAGTAGAGTCTGGAAAGGTGCGAATAGTAACAGAAAGATGGTCACTGCTCTGAGGGGTGGGATAGACTATCCAATCAGACATAGGGACATGGTCAGGAGTTACGAAAAATATGTCTATTGCCGCCATTGTGTTTCTAGTGCCGAAGTGAATTAGCGTCCCATCATTCAGCACCACTATGCCACAATCTTCGATGTAATTCTTATAGATTCTTCTGCGAGATGAAATGTATAAAGAACTCCGCAGTGGATTAGCCGCATTCACATCACCCAGCACTACCTGATGTGCTTCTGGATGGCTAGGTATTTTATCAAACATCGCTGTAGTGAGAGACAAGGCGGTTTCTTTATATATGTTGGATATCAGGATATGTGGTTGCGTTGGGGATAGTGATTGTTAAATGGAGAAGTTCTGATATGGATAGTAGAAATAATTGTTATATTATTCTTGACCAAAAAGACTACCCCTAGGATTAGTGATTATGATTGATGAATCTTTATTGAGGAAGTTTCAAGAGATGGATAGAGGCGTTTTTGATTTTGGTTTCTTGTAGGACATTGCTGTCAGGTGTGTGAAGGCAAAGGCGTGTTTGTTAATAATAAAGCCTAGAACGTTCCATTGACGAGGTTAGGAAGAGATAAGGTACTATGAGGCATTGTGGCTGAAAGGGGTGGTGACAGTGTCAATTAAATTTGCATTTCTTTGGGGTTTACATTAGGAATCTCTGGTATAGTGCTGATTTTAGGCATATGATTTTCTAATTTTGAGAAGTTGTTACGGAGGAAAGTTGTGTTATAGTTAGATTGTTCATTAGAGTCGTTGAGGAATCTATAGTGCTGGGAGTTATTGACGATGCGATTGATATTAGGATAAGTTAGGGGATTGGTTTCTATGGTGTTGAAGTGGGATGTGTTTATTTCTCTTAGTCAATAGGTCGTGGGTTCGATTCCCACTCCAGACAGTGGGATTATATTAAGCACGAACTTTCAGTTGCTACTGGCGATGAATAATTACTGGAAATAAAATAGGCAAACGATGTAAATGTGAAACAGCTCCACTTCAAGAAGGTATGTATACTCAGCAGATGGTTTCTGTTCGCTTTCTCTCATTCAGCCCCCCATAACGTAGCAGCCAGTACAACTGGAAAATACAATATACCAGTTTCTCCACTCGTTACGGTCGTTCTCACAACCCTTTCCCTACTGTGTTTGTGCATTGCACATAAAGGCCAAAATTGCCTATAACACAGGTCATTGTGTAAAAAAAAAAGTTATACAATTTATACTCGTATAACGACGAATTTTTGTTACTTATTTGTAACTTTAAATAACCGTTACCATCTGACGACTGAAAATACATTTTAAGAGAATGGGCATTGATATCAACGACCAATGCAGATTTTGTCTGATATCAATTAAGACCTGCGAGCACATTCTTGGCAGCTGCAATGTAATAGCCTACCAACGTCATAATTGCTTTAGGGAGCACTTCATAAATCCTAAGTCCATTCCAAACTTAGACCTCGCCCAAATCATCCAATTCCTCAAGGAAATAAAACTGGATGCGGAACTCTATGACTCTTCTAGAAAAAGTATCCTGAGGTAATGAACAATAGACCCATGATCGCGGTGTTTGGAGAACTGCACTCTTCCTCTCACAATAATCAATTATTTATCTAACCATGACTTTATGAACCAGTTGTACGTCGATCACAATGACTATATCTATGACCTATATCGAAAATGCCAACTCAACCACTTTCGTAATATACTGCTTCTCTCACAAAGTATGCAGTGTTTTTTGACTACTATACACGTAGTATTAGATATCGTCACTTCTTCCTTTTTACCCATTGATTCCGGCATCCCTCAAGGTTGAGTTTTATCTCCAACACTTTTCTTTGTTTAGTCATTCCTACCCTCTATACTTTTCCTCGGAATACTCACCAATCTGAACCCCGTCAAACCTTGGCCTACAATCAAGTTTAGGCATTCATTTTCCGAACGTGAAGACGTTGGGATGCATTTTGTTTAACGATTACAACCCGCAATGGTAAAAAAAACTCACTGTCACTTTCATCTCTTTCCGCAGAAATCTATTGTAAAACTTGAGGTTGTTATTCGTAAGTGGTACCCAGTAAAAATAATTATCAACTCATTTTCAGTTAAACCCGTAAACGTCAGTAACAATTCACATTTTTCAATTCAAAAATCAACAACTAAAAAAAACTTAAACGACTTACGGTTACAGATATGTTACTAAACATTGGTGATGGTGACCTTTTATTGTCTCCACTTGAAATCATATAAGGGTTATGTAGAAGTAACTGGCCCTCACGTTTCTATGCAATTTTACATAACTCACGCAAAACTGGACAATTTTATTATATTGTAATATAAGGAGAGAAAGCTAGGGTGTAGCCTAGTAGGTAGCGTATTGGTCTTGTAATGCGAAGGTCGTGAGTTCAAATCCCGGTCAGCGCAGTACATAATTCCAGCACATTGCCTGCTTAGATATACCTTGGTCACCTCAATCTACGAAAATGAAAAAATTCGTAGAAAGAGGGTTGTGCGGAGGGCTAACAACCCTTCCACAATAAGTAATGAAAAAAATGTTAAGGAACCTGAATATCAGGAGGCCAAGGTCCGATTTGGGTTGTAGCGCCATTGTAGAAGTAGAAGAATATAAGGAGAGCAAACTGAAGCTTGTTGGTCTACAATGCGAAGGTCGTGAGCTCAAATTCCGGTCGACGCATAATTCCAGCACACTGCCTGCTTGAATATACCTCGGTTACCTCAATCTACGAAAGCGAAAAATTCGTAGATAGAGAGTTGTGAAGGTCTAGCAACCCTTCCACAATTAATAATGAAAAATTGTTAAGAAACCTGAAGGTCAGGAGTCCAAGGCCCGATTTGGGCTATAGCGCCAATGTGGAATAGAATAGAAGAGAAACTGAAGCTTGCACCGGGCGAAATATCGCCTAAAAACGGTCCTGTAAGTCCTTAAAGAGATTAGGGGTGATTTTTAGTAGTAATTAACATCGATTCAAAATTGAATACCTAGTTCTGCCATAAATATTGATACAAGATTTTTTAACTACAAAAATATCTACTGGTTGCTTTTGAATAATTTTTTCAGTCTTTTATTGTGTCAATAGTAAACTACAAAATTTAAAAAAAAAATCATTCAAAATGGCCGCCATTTGCCTTAATACAGCGCCGAAGTGTGTAAGGCCACTCATCGATCTCTTTACGGACGATATCCATGGGAAAATGGTCCACAGCTGCAACCAACTTCATTGACTCCAGGTCGTGGTGGCGTCTTTTACAAACCATGTCCTCTAAAACTGACCACAATTTATAGTCGAGCAAATTAAGGTCTGGGCTGGCTGCCAATATTCAGTACTAATAAACTCTGGTATATATAATAATTTACAAGCCACTGTTGAGTTGTTTTTGGCCTTACGAGCGGGCGCAGAGTCTTGTTGGATTATCCATGGCTTGTTTGGTTCAACGGTTCCACTATATTCCTTAAAATGTCTCGCTGATTGTTTTTTTCCGCTGTTTCACAAAAATGTAAGGAAGTGACGCCGTCATAGGATACTCCCCACCAAATCATCACTGATGCGGGATAATGACCTCGTTCACCGCCTTGGAGGATCGTGCATACACCCTATCATTCTGCTTATTAAAAGTTTTCTCCACGGTAAAGATTTTTTCGGCAGTAAACAGAATTTTTTTTTGTAATTCTCTTCACTGTACAGCGATAACTTAATTTTTTCCGTTTTTTTTTTAATTCGACGGTAAGGCGCTGTCCTGTTTGTCGTTTGAAAGTCCCATTCTTATTCTTATTTAACGATGCGACTCATGGTTCTCGGCGCTATTTCCATTTCACGAGACATGATTTTTTGTCTGCGGACAGGACTTCGATTGACTCGTGACCTCACAGCATTAATGGCCGGTGGCATACAAGCCGTGCGAGGCTGGTCGGATCTTTTACGGCCGTTTACAGTTTCAGTATTAGCAAACAAGTTAATAGTACGATTTTCCTTAATCAAAAATACGAGCCCTTTCTATTCCACACTTATGAAAAGCAATAACAGTAACACGGTTCTCTCTGTCGGACCATTCAATCACGACGGCTTAAGCTATACTGAAATGGTTTGGCGCGATTGTACAGCACATATCAACTGTCAAAACTTGCAACATCAAAGCCCTCTAAAGTAGAAAGCCATGTAAGTCAATCCAAGAACAACACGTTGAAGTCATAACAAAAATGACAGTTCCATACAAATTCTGTCGCTTTTGTATGGAGCAGATACGGCGGGCTTCGTAGGAATCGCGTTTATTTTTAAATGCAGCGTTAAAGTTAGTTAAGTTTTCTATGGTACTTTATTAATAATGCTCGGCATGTAATTATTACACGTTGATATCAATGCAATAGATTTTTAATTGAAAAAAGTGCGGTCAAAGTTAAATCTCGGTTTCTTACACCGAAGAAAATCTGTCACTCATATTGTGCAGAGTTCTCAGGTTATTTTTCACACATTTCTGTAGAATTTTAGTCTCAAAGTCTCAAAGTTTTCGCCCTCGTAATATTTCTGTGCTGAATTTTAATTAATTGTGCTTTTGTGTTGTTTTCGGTAAAACGTGTTTTACGACAAGATTATACAAAAATAATAGAGGTGGTCTTTTGAAATGGAAAAATCCATAACGTCACACCCATTGGAGTCATTCAAGATGGCCGCTACATCAGTTCTGCCTAGCATGGTATGTAGAAAGCTTTGACAATATAGCATTTGACTGCGTTTAAGTTATCAGTCACAAAAGTTGCGTTTACACTTGTATCAATATTTATGGCAGGACTAAGTATATTCCAAAGAAACAATTCATCAGTCGCAATTCGAATTTAAAAAAATAAATCGATTTTTTTACAGAATTACTTGTGTAGTTCCGGCCTTTATGTTTTTTTTAAGGCACCGAGCATAATTTAGAGGGTCACCCTTTAATGCATTAGACAATTAATTCAGTAAAGGAAGTGGATAAAATTTGGGTGTATTATGAAAATTAGAATGGAGAGAGACGGAAATGACGGTGAAGGTTATTCCTGAAGGACTGGAGGTTATATGTAACTATTTGGGAAAACGTTAGCCGGCAATGCATTCCAAAGTCTGGACGTTCGGGAGATAAATGACTGTCTATATTGTACTGTGCGAGTAGGAATATGGTAGACGGCATACTCGTGCGCGCGTTTAGCTTGTCGGGGAAAGGTGTGAAGCGGAGGAATGAGTGAATGAGCTCCGCACTACATTTACCATGAAAGTAGCGATAGTAAATGCTGAGTACTCCAACGTTTCTACGATGCTCGAGGGAGTCAATAGAAACCGTAGCAGTTTCATCTCCAATTAGTCGGAACGCATGTTTTTGGATTTGATCGAGCAGGGCAAGGTGAATTTTGGGAGCCCCAACCCATAAATGCCTATTGTACTCTAAACGAGATCGTATGTAGATCTTGAAGATGGAAGCTATTTCGAGAGGCGTAAAATATTTTTTGCATTTGCGAAGAATACTTAGGCGCTTGGAGGTATCAAGGGCAACATCAAAGATGTGTTTGCTCCAATCAAAGTGGTTATTTAACTTTAAGCTTAATAGAATAAACACATCTAAAAAGCAAAGTAGTACGCCATTAAGGGCTAAATTAGACGAAGCCGCTGGAACATCAAGCTTAAAAGAAAGATGACATGTCTGTGCTTTGGCGGCATTGAACTCTACTCTATTTTTCATGCCCCATTCCAGGATTAAGTCGAGGTCGGTGTTCAGCGAACCTAATAACTCTCTGCGTTTGGAAGCAACCGATTGCTTGTGAGATTCCGCAGCGGAGTTGAATTCAAAGGTGTTATTTAAAGTACTGTAATCTGCAAAACTATGGATTGGATTGAGAGTAGAAAGCAAAAGGTTGGTAATAAATACCAAGAACAGAGTGGGCGATAAGACAGAACCCCGAGGGACTCCGGAGTTGATTGGGAAGAAGGAGGAAGTAACACCATCTAATACGACTCGAATAGTTCGATTGGACAAGAAACTCTCAATCCATTGCATAAGGGAAGCATCGAGGCCAATGGCCTTGAGCTTAACTAGATTTCTACAAAAAAAACAGAAAGATCTTGAGCCTTTTGAGCTCTGGGGGATCTTCCGTCGAAGTGAGAATCGAATCCACGACCTATTGACTGTGAAGCAAGCACGGTGACCATTACGCCACAGAAGCCTCGAATCAGTTCTAAGAATAAGAGCTACCCTATAGAAATTTCTATCTTGGAAATGATTACCGTTCAAAAGACTACAAATTATGGAATCTTATATCCACCGGATTTGCTGAAAGCGCACTTTTTAACTTTTAACGTGTAAAATTTTGCAAAAATCGCAAAAGAAGAATACGAGTGGTATTGATAAATACCGTTTTCAACGCTCAAACTATGCCTGATTCTCCACTGCTTTTCATTCGGCTCCAATATAATACAATAACTTTTTAGTAGTAATAATTTCTAAGTTTCTTTTCAAAAAACTAATGAATAAATTTCGATGAGACAATGAAAGTGAATATCTTTTTCCTGACATGAAATCACTCTAAAATAGCAGCTAATTTTATTAAATAATACATTTATAGTCATAAGCATATTCTTCTAATTAATATTAATTAAGTAAAAAATAAAATATTGTATAAATTAAAAAGCGCTAAGTACTTTTGCATATATGTATATCTTTCATACGATTCGTTAATTAGTAATGCAGTAATCTTAGATCCAACTAATCCGTTTAGATATTTAAAAAAAACAGCATGTCGGATGGACAACATGCGTGCGTAGGTACACTAGTTCTGCTAAACTGCCTATGCATTAACACCTTAACGCCTTTCGTTTGCTTGCCTTTTTTTCACCCTTATGCAACCAAGGAACACTTAAACACGGCTCATAAACTTATTGAAATAAAAAAATAATAGTTTCTAATATTTTATAATTTTCTTAACTTCCATTACAAAACAAATTAATTGCAAACCATTAAAATGTAATCGTATGCGTTCTTACAGAAATCAAGGCAAGGCGAAAGCAATCAGGTAAGTCACTCACAACTAACTGCCAAGTAATAATCGGCGTTTTCGCAATTAAGTGCAAGTGCGAGATTGAAAACAAATAAAAAAAACTTTATTCCTGCACGCGAAAATCAAAGTGCACAATAGTACACTTTAATTTTTGTAACAGCGGAACGCGGTTTCATTGCATGCTTGTTTTATTATTTCCTCTATTTAATACCCACTACATGTATCTGAAATCAATAACAATGCACTTTTAACAAATTTTTTTTTCTCATCCTGTTCCTAATCTTGATTAAAAAAAAAAATTTTGAAAAAAAAAATTAGAAAAAGATTTGGGATTCCTACGGATTGGTTCTTTGAATGTGAGAGTGAAGAAGACAACCGAAGCGTTCAGCAACTTCTTGGGAGTGGGCAGTGGCAGTACGACCTCGACCGGACCGACACATCACCATCACCATCCAACGCGTCATCAAAGTGGTACGATGAGGACGAGGACGACAACATCAGCGTCGACTGCGAGACAATCGAATCGCTTACCAAACCAATTGAGGGCGAGTGCTCCGCCGACGAGCAACTTCTTCGATCCAAATCAACAAATCCATAAGAACTGGGGTTCGGCCGACACTATACCCCACGATCAGGACGTAATGCCTCCACCGAAAGACGGATCCATCAAGAAGCGGCGATCGAAACGAGCAACGGATAACGATCCGGATACAATCCCGCCGACCGGATACAGTAGCATGCCGACAACACCGAATCAGTTACGATCGCCGATCGGAAGCCTGTCGGAAAATCCCATGGATTCCGACTCGGACTCCGCGTGTGGATTCGATTCGAATTGGTCGATTAAGCGGAATAGTGGCGGAGATATTGTCGGACAGAAGCCTCCAACTTATCTTTAAAAATTTTAAGATTGCTATTTTAATTCATCACGTATTTTTTCTCCCTCTTTGTTTTTTTTAGATGTGTTATGTACTCAAATCTTTTCGAATCTCCATTTTAGTTTTGTTCATGTTTTATATTTTAAAATATACCTTAAATTGAAAAATATGTAATATGTTTGTTTTGAAATCTGAGAGTATATTGTGTTTGCCTTACAGTGCTCGCACAGAGCCGCCAAAGGTACAGAAATATTTGTTGTCGCTCAAAAACTTCGAATCCGAGTGACCGTCTGTTTGTTCGTCTGTCTTCAACATAACTCCCGAAAGCTTTGACCTATCGTGCTGAAATTTGTCATATGTAATTTTTAGCAAAAAAAGTAACTTGAAGTTCGTGAAAGGGCCATATCCCCCACTCTTTCTACCCCCTCCCATACAAATTTCGTGAAATTCCGAAATTTAAAGAAATTTTTCTCCAAAACCTCAATAGCTGAAATAGATATTAACTTGAAAATTGGATCAGAGTATAATGATCCTCTTACTCTTACTCCTTACTCCCATTTAAATGCACAATTTTCAAAAATGCATTCATTCGGTTTTCAGAAATGCATTCATTCGGTTTTCATTGCAACTAGCAAAGCTGAAAGAACCAATTTTTGCCATAATTAATTTTATTACAATTGCAACCAATTTTAGAAAAACTATCTACTTCACCTCACTCTTTCTACCCCCTCCCATTCAAATTTCACGAATTTTCGGAATTTCAATAAAATTATTTTTCTTCAAAATCATCAAAGCTATCAACTTTTAATTTTCAGAAAAGTATACTATTACGAATATCATTGATGTCGAAAACTTTGGTTTTGATTCGAATACTGCGCCTACTCCCTCCTATCTTCTCTTCTACAATGGCGCTACAGCCCAAATCGGACCTTGGCCTCCGGACATTCAGGTTCCTTAACATTTTTCATTACTTATTGTGGAAGGGTTGTTAGCCCTTCACTCAACCCTCTTTCTACGAATTTTTTCATTTTCGCAGTTTCAGGTGACCAAGGTGCATCGAAGCAGGCAATATGCTGAAATTAGCTCTGGTGTAGCCTAGTGGGTAGCGTGCTGGTCTTGTAATGCGAAGGTCGTGAGTTCAAATCCCGATCGCCGCATAATTCCAGCACACTGCCTGCTTGGATATACCTTGGTCACCTCAATCTAAGAAAATGAAAAGTTCGTAAAAAGAGGGTTGTGCGAAGGGCTAACAACCCTTCCACAATAAGTAATGAAAAATGTTAAGGAACCTGAATGTCAGGAGGCCAAGTTCCGATTTGGGCTGTAGTACCATTGTAGAAGAATGTGCGGAAATTATATATTGCACTGACCGGGATTTGAACTCACAACCTTCGCATTACAAGACCAACACGCTACCCACTAGGCTACACCCTAGCTCCCTCCTATACAAATGCACAATTTTGCCTGAATTTGTCCTTTAATAATTCCAATAAATGCTAAAAAAAATGTTAACTTTGCTTTAATCCTTCTACCACCTCCCTACAAATATTTTTATTGAAAATTCAAAAAAACTATTCCTCATTCGAACATACATATGCTATCGACTTTAAAATTGTAACAAAGCAATGTGATTAGGATGTTGATAAGCAGATTTGAAATTATTTAAAACCTTTCAACTTAGTTTGGTACCTGAGTTTAGTTTAGTTTATTTATTTATTCATTTGGTTTAACACAATTAAAATACAAGAATCTTTTGTTTGCGTAATAACGGCAAATTAACTATTCAAATTAAGTGATTCATTTAAAATTAGTTCTACATTAATAACAGTTAATCAAAATAAGAATAGAAAAAAGATAACAAAAATAAAAGCAACAATTTAATTAGAAAAGAAAAAAAGAAGAAAAGCCTGGATTCAACCTCCCAAGTATACTCTGATCCTCCTGATCTACGAAATTCGACTGTTAGTTGATTCCACAGTTGAATGACATAAAGGAAGAATTGCCGCTGTGAAACAAGAGATAAGAAATGAGGTGTTATTAGTTGGTGAGTCCTGGAAGACCTGGCGAACGTAATTCGTTGGAAAAGATACTCAGGCCTTTTGGAACAAATTATCTTGAAAAGAAAAATCAAGCAGCGATATAGAATATAGCGTTCTAGAGAGCAACCAAATACATTATCGGCATAAGGAGAAACATGGTCAAATCGTCGCAAACTATAGATATAACGAACAGTTGAGTTAAAAGCTACATTTAGTCGATTTCTGCATATGGAATTAGGTCTACAGAAAATTTCATACGCGTGTATCAAAATTGGTATTACTAAAGTTTTTACCAGCATAAGTTTGACATCTACTGGTACATACCGACGTGTGCTAAATAAGGTTCGAAGAATCCCATAACTTTTCCTATATTGGATAAAATATGATCGCACCACGTTAGGGTGCTGTTAAAAAAACCCCAAGATTCTTAATTTTGACCACATTTTCGATAACAGAGTTATTGAGGATGACAGCAGGGAAATACGATAAATCAAGCGTTTTGTATATTACGATACTCTCGGTCTTAGATGAGTTGAGTTCTAGAGAATTCATTTGTGCCCAATTACTAATACGAATCAAATCTTCGTTAATGCGACTGGTTGCATCTTCCACCAAACCAAGCGGATAACTAAGCTGTAGTTGCACATCGTCAGCATACATGTTGATATCGCAGTGTTTTATAAAGAACGGGAGATCATTGATATAAATAGCGAAAAACAAAGGACCAACAATACTTCCTTGCGGTACACCACATTTTGTTTGCAAAAAAGGTGAAAATTGCTCATTAACTGATACGGCTTGTAGGCGATTAGTAAGGTATGACTTAATCAAAGCGGTTGAAGAAGTAGAAAACTGATAATAGTTTAGAAGTTTGTAAGTAAGGATATTGTGATCAACTTTATCAAACGCTTTGGAAAAATTCAACAAAGTATGCGTGGTCACACGATCATTGTCCATTTGCACTCTGATATTGTCAGTGACATTAATTAGTGCAGTGATACAACTATGGTGGGGCCTAAAACCGGATTGTAAATCCGATAGTAGATTATATTCGCTGAAGTAGTATGATATTTGGCTATTCATAAGTTTTTCAAAAACTTTAGAAAGATAAGGCAAAATGGCAATCGATCTGTACTCTTGTTGAGCTGAATTAAGAGATTTCTTAGAAACAGGAATAAGTTTAGATCAGGAAAAGTTGAAGTAGTGAAAATTGTGTTAAATATGTGTGTCACAACGGGGAGTATGTAAGGAATAATAAGCTTAACAAATTTCGGGTGATGACTGTCCACACCTACAGCGTCAGATTTAATCGAGAATATAGAATTGTACACATCTAATTCAGTAACACAAGTGAAACTAAACTCATAAGACTCTCTGCCACCTCCCACACAAATGCCATTAATTTCTGACAACAATTGTTCAATTTCATCGAAAATTATAAAAGCTACAAACTTTAAATTCAGCATGAAACATTTTGCATACTACTTTCGATATTGTATACAAAAATTACAAACCTCCCCCCTCTGCTTTTACCACCTCCCATACAAAAGTCACTATTCAATATTCGAAAGAATTTGAGATGACATATTTTCCGGTACAATAAACTCTTTCCTATTTCATCTATTCATAATTCTGTTATGTTTTTGCATAATAGTTGAATCTTATTCATGGCAGTTCAATAAAAATTGCTTTTCGAAGAAACTGCGCTTGTTTTAAAATTAAATTCTTACCAAAAGTTTGAAGCAAAATATGTTAGTTCAATTAAAAGTTTTGGATCGATCGCCAAAAGCTACTTCCATAGATATTAATGTTTTAAATATCCTTCCAATGTGAGTGATTCAGTTTTTCATGTTCTCAGATCCGTTCTCAGAATTTTTACTAGAAAAGTCTCACCGTTTATAATAATATATAGTCTTAATGACTGTATTTTGGATCGTGTCAACTCTATAATTGACTTAGGTGTAACATTTGACCATAAACTTGATTTTATCTTGCATATAAATAAAATTGTGGAAAAGGGTAATTCTATGTTAGGTTTCACCACACGCTTATCTAAGGAATTTAACAATCCCTTTGTTAAATTGATTCTTTATAATACCTTCGTTAGATCTCACCTTGAATATGCTTCTCAAGTTTGGTCTCCTCATTATGATGAGCACATTAGAAGAATTGAATCAATTCAGCTGAAATTTGTGAGAATTGCCTTATGCCACCTTAATTGGAATGACAGAGTTCGTCTTCCTCCTTATATTGATCGACTTAAGCTATTAAATATGTCATCACTTTCGAAACGACGTGAGGTAGCTGATGTAGTCTTTGCTCATCAAATTCTTACAGGGTTAGTTGATTCTTCCACACTTTTAGGTTTGATGCAGTTTGCTGTTGGTCAATTTTTACCAAGGCAGCCTAGACTTCTACAGATATGTTTTCACCGGACAAATTATGGTATGAATGACCCCATTTCGCGTCTCGCGAGAGAAGTTAATAAGAATGCTGATGTATTCGACTTCTCTATTGATAAGATGTGCTTAAAGCGTAGACTTAACGCTAGTTGATCCCAATTTTTTGTTAATTTTTTGTGTTAATTTATTTATGTACTTGGTGTAGGGATGTTGTTGTTTGTTTCGTCCCTTCACTAAATGATGAGCCAGAAGATAATTCGATTTCCATCTTTTAAATTTTGAACCGATTTATGGCAATTTCCTTGCATTAAGGAATTCTGATAGTGATATCCCCTCTACGCAAGATTTGAAAACGTGATTTCAAGAAAAACGTCTTCTCAATTTTCCTGATTGCCTGAATCTGGTTTGTGGCGTTTTGGAAGCCCTTCGGCGTTATGCTTCTCTTATAACAATAATTCAGTTTTCGGTAAAAAACATACGAAATTACGGTTTAAATTGGCAGAACTCTGATTTCAAGCTGAAGAAAATTTTTCTTCAAATCTAGTTTCATCTCCCCTTGAAAAATAATGTAATAATTTAGATATTCTATTACGTAGGACCTGGAAAGTTTTGTGTTTTTTAAGAATCCCAACATTTGTGTAAAATATTCTCACTGAAGCTGGTTTCATTTCCCAATTAACATCACAACTTTAAAAAGTAAGAACAGTTTTGAAATAAATTAGTCGAAAATTCTAAAATAAAAAACTCCAAATATTCTACGGCACTGCTTATTTTTTTGTCTTTTGTAGAAAAGGAGACTTAAATTTAATATAATGTGTTTGTAAAGGCATCTACTGGTAGTTATGCTGCGTTTTTTTAGATAACATGATATATAATTGCAATCAGTTTTGAAAAAATTATCAATTTATCCCCTACTACCACCTCTCATACAAATTTCACGAAATTTTAAAATTTAAATTAAATTATTTTCTTCGAAACTGTCAAAGCTATCTACTTGAAGTTTTGTGAAAATCATTGACGATGTAAAATTTTTGGTTTGATCCTTATACTCCTTCCACCCCTTCCCATACAAATACATAATTTTTTGTAAATACATTGTATCGATTTCCATTACAACTAGAAAAAGCACAAAGTTAAAATTTTCCTGAATTTGTCCCTTAATAATTACAATAAATGCTAAAAAAAATTATCAGCTTCGCACCAGATGGATATTTCAGAAGGCTTTCTCGCGGAATTCATCCGGCAGGCATACAAGATCCCTTTTTGAGAAGGTATAAAGAAAAATATTTCTAACGGCTCGTAAAAAAAATGTGCGATACCTTTAATTCTACGAAACAATGGGAAAAGAGTCAAAACAATCAAGAAGAATATTTTCGGTGATATTGCAAAACGCAGAAAGAAATGAATAGAAGAACTACCTACCTGTTAGTGAATTTATCTAAATTAATAATTAGTAGACTGAGAATCTCTTTCTGTGAATATATTGCAATTATAATAAGTATTACAAGTTTGCCACAAACTTTGTAACACTAAGAAATGAAGCTCGAAAAAAAAAATGAATGATACAGAAGTTCATATAAATCTCAAAACCGGATGTCCGTCCGTCCGTGTCCTCTCTAGCTTGAGAACGCGTTGAGCTAGGAGCTCATACACGTCATTTTTGACAAAAAAGTAAGGCCAAGCTCGTCAACAGGCCAAATCGCTCCACCCCTTTTATCTCCTCCCATACAAAATAACGCATTTTGACAATAAACGCATTTACTCAAAAAGTATAAAAGCTGTTGATCTGAAATATATTACTTCTATAATGATATCAATCTGCAGTATAAAAATTATTCGTGTCCTCCCCCTCCTCTCACCACCTCCCACACAAACTGCACTTTTTCATGAAAAGCTCTAAACCAATTTACATATTTCGTATAAAATGTATACAGCTAAATTTGTACACTAAATATTTATTTAGAATTATTAGCAAAACCAAAAAAAAATTAGATCCTTTTACCCCCTCTCATACAAAATGACACAATTTCGCAATTTAACAATAAACGGATTTGCTCGAAAAGCATAAAAGCTATTGATCTGAAATTTGGAATATTTACCTTTATGATGATGGTTTGGTGAATGTTTTCACAGTGCATTTCGAATTGAAAGAAAAAATTTCTGGGTTCTACACTGTTACGCTTTATTATTCGTAACGTTTCGGTCCCTGCTGAGACCTTTATCAAACTGATAAACAGTATAGAATCCGAAAATATTTTCTTTAAATTTTATGATGATTTCAATTTTCTGTATAAAAATTATTCGAGTCCTTCCCTTTCTCCCACCACCTGCACTTTTCATGAAATACTCCAAACAAATTTTCTCAGTATGTATAAAATTTATCGAGCTGAAATTGTGCAGTAAATATTTATTTAGAATTATTAGAAAGACTAAAAAAATTAAACGATCAGCTTCATTCCTTCTACTCCCTCCCATACAATCTGACACAATTTCAAAACTTTTCAAAAGTTTGATTTTCTTGAAAAATAGGAATATTACGATTTGCAATTTAAAATACATCAACTACAGGATAATTATATTTGTCTCAAAAAAATATTTAAAAACCCCTCGCTCCTTCTATCACCTCCCATACAAACTGCAAAATTTCACTAAATCCAAAAAACTAATTTTCTCAGTACCTATTCAAATTTTTCAAGCTTAAATTTGGTACAAGACATTTCTATAGCTACTCCAGAACGATGTAAAGGTAATTAGTTCAATGCTGCCCCTTCTACCACTCCCCATACAAAATTTCTTAAAATCAAAAAATTTCTTTTTCATCTAGAGCATAGTACGAGTGGGGTTTACGCCCAATTGTAGTCCTGTTATGTTTTTTAATTCAACTCAATTTAAATTTCATCTACAATGGCGCTACAGCCCAAATCGGGCCTTGGCCTCCTGACCTTCAGGTTCCTTAACATTTTCATTATTTATTGCGGAAGAATTGTTAGCTCTTCGCACAACCCTCTATCTACGAATTTTTCATTTTCGTAGATTGACGTAATCAAGGTATATTCAAGCAAGTAGTGTGCTGGAATTATGCGTCGACCAGGATTTGAACTCACGACCTTCGCATTGTAAACCAAACACGCTACCTACTATACTACACCCTAGCTTAATTTAAATTTCATGGTCATTCAATAATAGTGAAGTGTAGTTTTATTTTTGATTATTGAAAAAAAAGAAGCAAATAAGTATATTTATGGTAAGTACTCAATATTTTTACTTAAAGAAAATATAATATTAGTTTATTTTGAAAATATTTCATGGAGATGAATTGAAAAGTAGCCGGTATAAGCAAGAGGCATATGAGATGGTTCGTTGCAAAAAAAAAGCTTGAAATAAAATATACAACAAAATTAAAAATCATAGCGAATCTGCACAACATGAAACAGCTAGTAGTTCGCAAATTCAATATCCAAATAGCTGTAGGAAAGAATATGGAAAAGAGCTTATCTGACAATTTAGCCGACTGGCCCTTTTAAAAATTTTATACGAAGGTATTACTTTGCCAACATCCTCGAAAACTTTACTGGAGACTAAATATAGTGAAATTCAAATCTCTGAAGTATCACCACGACAATATTTCCATCCCGGGATAGAAAAAATTTCCACAAATTTTAAACGACAAAATTTTAATGTATATTGGAATTGACGGCTTACCTCTGTTTAAAAGTTCGCGGATGATTTTATGGTCGATATTAGGAACGAAATCGGAATGTCCTACAAAACCAGTAAACGTAAATGAATATTTGAGCAAATTTGTTGATAAAATACAGCACATTTCACACGATGAAATTATTATAAGTGAAAAATTTTGGATACTGCAAATAAGATTATTTACTGCATATGCACCAGCTCGAGCCTTTTTGGCGGGCACAGTTGGTCATCGAGTTGATGTATTTTATAAATTATTAAAGCTCATTTGTAAATAATCTATTTTAATTTTTATTATTTATTAATATTTAATAACAATTAGCTTTTTAGTTTTATTTAAATCAAAACAAATTATTTTCATCTTTACAGTTTGCAAAATTTTTATCAACTGACAATTCATATTATTTTTTCTTTAATAAAAATCGGTTGACTTAATTTTCAAATTAAACATAACAGGTCTACGATTGCGTATAAAGCGCAATCTTACGATACTCTAGATGTCATCCCAAGAAATTTTGGATGGGGAGTGTTAGAAGGGGTGAGAGCATTGAAAAAAATTTTTCCAATCATGCTAAAGTAGCTACAAAAATGTTTTGTACAGAATGCTTACTCCAAAAATTGAATGGTGACTGAGAAAATTAGTGTGTTAGATTTAGTGAAAATGTGCAGTTTGTATGGGAGGTGGTAGAAAGAGTGGGGGGATTTTAGTGATTTTTTCAGAAATAACTAGGAATATTATAAAATTAACAACCCTTACATTTCAGATTAGTACCATTCATACTTTACAAGATAATCAATTTTTTTGTGTAGTTGTGAAACTGTGTCGTATTGTATGGGAGGGGGTAGAAGCAGTGAAGCTAATCAAAAACTTTTTTTCGATCTTAGTGATAATACTAATTTAGTATTTATTACAAAATGTGAGCTCTATAAATGTTATATGTTCTGAGAAAATCGTCTTAGAGCATTTCATGAAAAAGTATAGTTTGTATGGGAGGGGATGGAAGGAGAGGGAGGACGCATATAAATTTTCTACTGTAGATTTAAATCATTATGAAAGTAATATTCCCCAAAATTCAGACTAATAACTTTTATACTTTTCGAGTAAATTAATTTATTGTTAAATTGCGAATTTGCGTCATTTTGTATGGGAGGGGGTAGAAGGGGTGAAGCTAATCATCTAATTTTTTTTCGCCTTACTAACGATTTTAAATAAATATTTGGTGCACAATTTCAGCCCGCTAAATTTTATACGCACTGAGTAAATTGGCTTAGAGTAATTCATGACAAGTACAGTTTGTATGGGAGGTGGTAGAAGGAGGGGGAGTACACGCATAATTTTTTTACGGTAGATTGATATTATCATAAAAGTAATATATTCCAAATTTCAGGCCAATATCTTTTATAATTTTCGAGCAAATTCTTTAACTGTCAAATTGCGCAATTGTCTCATTTTGTATGGGAGGGGGTAGAAGGGGTGGAGCGATTTGGCCCGTTCACGAACTTGACCTTACTTTTTTGTCAAAAAAGACGTGTACAAAATTTGAAGAATCTAGCTCAACGCGTTCTCAAGCTAGAGAGCGAACAGACGGACGGACGGACGGACAGATGGACATCCGGTTTTGAGATTTTTGAGTGATAACATTAACTTCTGTATCATTCATTTTTTTCTCCAAGCCTTATTTCTTGGCGTTACAAACCTTAGAGCAAACTTATAATACTCTCAGATTTCATCTAGAGTATAAAAATGTCAATGGAATTGATTTCTACCAACTCGCCACAGTCACACCGTTGCAAGTGGATGTTCTAAATGCATTCAAAATGCCAAAAAAAAAACAAAAGAATTATGATTGGGCTTAAAGCCCAATCATATGATACTCTAAATGAGATGGAAATGACTTTAATATACCGGAAAATATGTCATCTCAAATTCTGTCGAATAATGAATAGAGACTTTTGCATGGGAGGTGGTAAAAGTAGAGGGGGAGGTTTCTATTTTTCGTATATGACACCGAACATGGCATGCACAATGTTTTTAACTGAATTTAAAGTTTTTAGTTTTCATTATTTTTAAAGAAATTGGTCATAGTTTTCCTGAAATTGGGGCACTTGTATGGGAGGTGGCAGAGGAAGGGGAACGTTTAAGAAAATTTTTAAAATGCTTATCATCATCCTTATCACCATGCTTTGATTCAATTTCAAAGTCGATAGCTCTCATATACTTGAAGGAGAAATGCTTTGCTTGAATTTATAATACAGATATTTGTATGGGAGGTGGTAGATGGAGTGAAGCGAAATTGATAATTTTTTCTCACACTTATTTCAACTGTTAAGAAACAAATTCTGGCAAAATTTGAAGTTTGTATGTACTTTTTCTAGTTTGAATGGAAATCGATAAAATGCATTTAACAAAAATTATGCATTTGTATGGAAGGGGGTAGAAGAAGTGTACGGATCAAAACAATTTTTACATTATTAATATTTCTATTTGTAAACTTTATACAAAATATCAATTTGATAGCCCTAACAATTTCGAAGAAAAATAATTTAATTTAAATTCCAAAATTTCGTGAAATTTGTATGGGAGGGGCTAGAAGGAGTGAGGTGAAGTTGATAATTCTTTTTAAAACTAATTGCAATTATAGTAGAATTAATTCTGACAAAACTTCGTCTTTTCAGCTTTACTAGTTTTAATGAAAATCGAAAATATGTATTTTTCAAAATTGTCCATTTGTAAGGAAGGGGGTAGAAGGAGTGAGGGGATCGGATCAATATTCCGTGATGTTAATGACATTTATATCATAATACCTTAACATAAATTTTAAGTCGATAGCTTAAATAGTTTCAAAGAAAAATAAATTTCTTCATATTTCCGTGCTGGCCACTGAGCTATCTAGACCCCACGGCTTAGTCGGTTAGTAGCGATGCAGTATACGGTGCCACAAATTTGTATGGGAGGGGTTAGAAGGAGTGGGGGATGTAGCCTATTCACGAACTTAAAGTTACTTTTTTGCTAAAAATGACACACAATTTTGAGCACTATAGCTCAAAGTTTTCGAGAGTTATGCTGTAGACAGACTCACAGACGGACAGACAGACAAACAGACAGACGGTCACTCGGAATCGAGGCTCGGCAGAAAATGTTTGCGTATATACTCAACACATCCGACATATCTATAAAAAACATCGTTTCTAACATTTTATTCCGAAATATTTTTTTTTTCCTATTTTTCATTACTTCATTATGAACATAAAACAAAACAAAAAATGAGAATTACTGTATTCTAAAACAACGGTAAAATTTGGAAACGAAAAATAGTCCGAAATTCCAGGAATAAAAAGTCTGCGTTCAAAGCGTATAAAGGGAAGTCAAAGTCTCTGAGTTGCAGTTAAATCATTAATAACAATAAAGTTTGTGTAGGAAAGTTGATAAACGTGTTTTTATCTAAGGTTTGCGTTAAAAATAATTGCTAAAAAACGTTAAGTAAGAGATGTCTTATAAAGGAAAGGAAATTTAATTTAGGGAAAGAAAGATTGTCGTGGATTTGTGGAAAAAAGGTACGTCACATCGTGAAATAGGTGCAATAGTCAGCAGAAGTCATTCATCTGTCCAACGAGTCGTAAACAACTTCAAAAACACAGTAGTTTTGGTTTCAAAACCCAGATCTGGCCGTCCTCCAAACTTGAGCCCTCAACAAACTCGGAGTTTGCTCCGAACGATGAAGGCTAATCCTAGATTAACTGCAGCTGATATGGCAAAGCACATCAAAGCAAAGTACCGCAAGTCTATTTCTGATCATGGTGTTCATAAAATTCTTAGGAAATATGGGTATCACGGACGCGTTGCCCGTAGAAAGCCATTTATAACAACAGTAAACAGACTCAAGCGGCTGGCGTTTGCTAAGGAACACATAAATAAGTCAAAAGAATTTTGGAAACAAGTTATTTTCTCGGATGAAAGTAAATTTTGTACTTTTGGAATCAAAGGTCGGAAGATTGTATGGAAAAAAACTGGCGCGGCCTTCGACGTAAAAAATCAATGTCCAACTGTAAGGCACGGTGGTGGCGGTGCTGTGATATGGGGGTGTACGGCTAGTGGAGGAGTTGGAAAAATTGAGTTTATTGAAAGTATTATGAATAAAATAGACTACCTTAATATTCTCAAGCGCAATGTGAAGAAAAGTGCAGAACATTTGGGCTTAAGCGACAACTTTTACTTCCAACAAGACAACGACCCTAAGCACACTGCGGAGGTAGTAAGACTCTGGTTGCTGCATAATGCCCAAAATCAGCTTCGTACACCGCCTCAATCTCCTGACCTTAATTCAATAGAGCATTTGTGGCATCACTTGAACAAAGGATTCGAGCGCATACAATAACGTCGGAGGTAATGCTCAAGGAAGTCCTGATCCAGGAGTGGAATTCAATAACCCCAGAGTTCACTAAGAAACTGGTAGATTCCATGCAGAAACGGTTGTGGGAAGTAATAAAGATCGGGATATCCCACAAGCTATTAACGAGGAAAAACAATTGTTTTATTTTGAAAAGAAATATTTGTACGCAGACTTTTTATTGTTGCAATTCAGGATATGTTTTTGTTTTTATTTTTTAATTTTAATATTTTTATCAATCAATCAAATTCCTGTTAAGACCCCCTATAGGGGCATAGGACAGAAACAACTCTCTTCCACAAGGCGCGATCCTGCGCATCGGCTTTAAGCTGTTGCCAGGACTTGTTTATTCCTCTGGCCTCCTGCTCAACTGCTCGCTTCCATGTGTTACATGGTCGACCAACCCGACGTCTTCCTTGAGGGTTATAATCCAGAGCCTGTTTTGCGATATTTTGCTCTGGTTTCCTCAAAGTATGACCGATCCACTGCCACTTTCGCCGTTGAATCTCAATACCTATTTTAGTCTGGCGAGTTGTACTCCAAAGTTCGTCGTTGGAGATCACTTCTGGCCAGAATATTCCTAAAATGCGTCGGAGGCATTGGTTTACGAAAGTCTGTAGTTTCTTGGTAAGTCGAACGGTCACTTTCCACGTAGTACAACCATATAACAACACGGATTTGACGCATGCGTCAAAAACTCGCAGCTTCGTGCGAAGGGAGATCTCTCTTAACCTCCAGAAAGGGGAAAGGATACCGAAGGCCTGACGAGCTTTATTTAGCCGAGCCTCAACATCCTTTTCGGCTCCGCCGTCCATGCTGACAATGCTTCCGAGATAGCAAAAATCTTGCACCTCTTCCACATCCTGTCCATTAAGAACAATCGGTGTGCTTGCGTTCGAACCCATGTGCATGTACTTGGTTTTACGCACATTTATTTTCAGTCCCGCCTCTTTGCATTTAGAATGCAACGAGCGAACATTTGACTCTAAGTCCGAACGGGTATGTGCAAGCAAACACACGTCATCAGCATAATCAAGGTGACTTAAGATGTTAAATAGTCTCCATTGAAGACCTTTACCTTCCCCACCTTCCAGTGCAGCTTTCAAGATGTCATTTATTACCACCAGAAACAGGGCTGGTGATAATATGCAGCCTTGTCTGACACCCGTTCGCACAGGAAAGCTCTCGGACAGCTCTCCTCTATGCAAGACGCGACACCTTGCATCTTCGTAGGATTCTTTAATCATAGCTATGACCTTATTTGGAATACCTCTCCTACGCAAAGCATTCCATATGTAATCTCGCTTAACGCTGTCGAAAGCCTTCTCGAAGTCCACAAACATGAGATGTAGTGGCGAACCCATTTCGGCTGACTGCTCTAATATTATCCGTAGGGTATTTGTGTGGTCGGTACAAGACGACCCTTTACGGAATCCAGCCTTATAAACTTTGAGAGTGCTCTCGACGACATCACTAATCCTATTGAGAATTACCTTAGCCATAATTTTTGATACGGCAGTAAGTAGACATATACCACGCCAATTGCCACAATCCCAAAGGTCGCCCTTCTTCGGAATTTTCACAATGACGCCCTCCTTCCATTCAGTCGGATATCTTCCATCATTCCACACCTTAGTGAAGAGTGGGAGGAGTATATCGGCTGTTATTTCCGGGTCCGCTTTGAGGAGTTCGGTTGGTAGTCCGTCTATACCTGGAGCTTTCCTTCCCGCCATTGACCGAATGGCGGAAACTATCTCTTCCTTATCTGGGGGATCGTCCCTAATAGAGGATTGTTGCGGTTGGATGTTTGGAAGTTGTTCTGTTTCCGGAATATCTTCATCTGGCAAGATGTTTAAAATATCAGAGAAGTATTCCTTCCATCGTCGCAACTGGTGTTCACTCATATTAAGGAGAGTTCCGTTGACATCTCTCACCAGGTGGTTGGCGGTGAAATTCCTGTTCGTCAACTGTTTCATGATTTTAAATAGTGAACCCATATCCCCAAGGTAAGCCGCAGATTCTGCCTTGTTTGCCAGATATTCAATGGCCTTTCTCTTGTCGCGTCTAACAGCCTTTTTAAGCTGTATATGAGCATCGCGGTAGTTCTGCCTCAAGTCGGGCGTTCGTTGGTTGACATCGGGTTGAGAGATGATTGCCAATTTGGCTTTTTTCCGATTGTCAACCTTGTCCCATGTGTCTTGCGACATCCAGGGTTTCTCACCGCTTTGCGCATATCCCACAGATTCTTCAGCACTAGTTAGAAAAGTGTTTCTGGTTGCCTCCCAATTGGCGTCCAGTGTGCGCATTTCATGTTCACCCAATGTGGATGACTTTTCGCGTAGAATGGTGGTGTATTCGAGTTTTTTGTTGGGATCTCTGAGTTTATCCACATTAAGCTTGCGCTTCATTTGAAGAATTTGTGGTCGGCGGATAGCTACTGTACACAATCTCAAGCAGGCTACCATCAAGTGGTGATCGCTCCCCACGTCAGCTCCACGTTTCGCTCGCACATCGAGGAGACATCTTCTCCATCGGCGACTTATAGCCAAATGGTCGATCTGGTTCTGAGTAACACCGTCAGGGGAAACCCAAGATGTTTTATGATGACTCTTGTGTGGAAAAAGGGTCCCTCCGATGACCATTTGCTGAGTACTACAGAACTCCACAAATAATTCGCCGTTTTCGGGTCTCTTAATCCAAGGTCGTGAAGCGTCGACCCAAGGGTCACCATGCCTCCCCATGACGTGTTCTAGTCCAGTGTTGTCTGATCCAACCTGGGCGTTCATATCTCCCGAGATGATAATAATATCACCTCTTGGAACACGTTCGAAGGTGGCACTCAGTTGGCTATAAAACTCCTCTTTGTCACCAGATGTTGCGGTATTAGTTGGTGTGTAGCACTGCAGAATTGTAACGTTTCTGACACTGGTCCTGAGCCTGACGACGATAATCCTATCCGAGATTGGTTCCCAGCTAATGAGACTGTTTCTCGCTCTCGGCGTAAGGACGAACGCCACGCCATTTCTGGCTTCACTTTCAGGGCCAATGTACAGAATAGTGTTTCCGCTAGGGGTTCATTCTTCTCCTGATCCTGTCCACCTGACCTCGCTCAAGCCCAAGATTTGGATGTTATAGTGCTCCATTTCACGGTCGATCACCGATTGGCGGTGCAAGGACCGAGTAACCCCAGCTCTTCCCCCGTCATTCAATGTTCGAACGTTCCAGAAGCCAATCATAGTCCGTTTTCGAATGCCAAAAGTCGTTACCGCAGAATCAGTCCGTATCCGAGGCGATGTATCTGTTTCTCGTATCATTTAGGTCTTAAGATCACGGGTGATAAGCCCATGATCCAGTGAGTGTCCATTTGCCATTTTTAGGGCAAGCAGGACTGGCTGTGGATGAATTCTACAGCCCCCATCCCAGAGGGGGATAGTTAGCTCAGGTCCGTGGAGTCGCTAACTCCAAAGATAGTTGCAGGAATTGGTAAAACCTCATACTACAACTACCCCCTTGCGGGGGAGAGAGTACAATAATCATCATTTTTGTTCTGTTTTATGTTTGTAATAAAGCCATGAAAAAAAAGAAAAAAAATTATTATCAAATAAATTACTTAAAACGATGTTTTTTATATGTAGATATGTTGGATGTGTTGAGTGTGTACACAGACTTTTTCTGCCGAGTGTATGTCGGATGTGTTGGGTATGTAAGCAAACTTTTTCTGCCGAGTGTATTTATTGTTAAAACTTGCAACATAACATTTGGCTGGCATAACATTAGGTTATCAGCCGCAAAAGTCGCGTGAGGACATCTTAGATAAAATTAGATGTACAAAAGCTTACTGTTATCCACAGAAAAAAAATACTTTTAGCTTGTCATACATTTCTGAATCGCTTCATGCAAAGTTAAAAAGAAAGATTCTTCATTCCGAACTTGTCAACTTCAGATATTTATTCTTAAGTTGGAATCCATTCTGAATAACTGCGAACCTAAAGGGCTGGTCTTCTTTACGCGGAGATGCTAATGTAAAAAGGAAACGAATGGGGGATACGGACGGGCATGCATTCTCCACTGCGGAAGAATGTTACTTTCATGCATGCGGAGTGCTACTTTTTCCATATTAAAAGAGTACTCTGGAACAATCGTTTAAATTATCGCGCTCAAACTACTCCATGGAATTTTCCCTTTATTCCATTCAAGACAATAAATCTAGTACAACAGTTGCATAGAGCACGTGTATTAAACCTCGAAATGTCAAAATAGCCGCTGCCACTCAAGTCCATAGTAGTTCTTTGCTTTTAAAAACCATCGTATTTCACACAAAATGGGCAAAAAGGATAAAAATAAGAAGAAAGGAAAGGGAGCTGCAAAGACAACGATGAAAACCGATAAAAAAGCTGCTGCCAAACAGAAGCGTTTACTGGCGAAAATTGGAGAGGTTCGTGTTGCACCGGTAAAACTAATTCCGCGTTAATCCACGATTTTTCAGACTGACATCGAAGAAATTGTAGGTAAATTGGAAGCTATCGAAGGTCAACGGAAGGAAGTAACAGTCACAGTTTGTCCACCGCCAACGCCTCGATCCAGTTTCACTTTGGCCACGAACCCCTTGAAGGAGGAACTAATTCTCTTCGGCGGCGAGTTCTACAACGGACAGAAAGTTTGCATTTACAACGATTTGTACTTTTATTCGATTGCCAAGAAGGAATGGAAGCTCGTCACATCGCCGTCCGGTCCGACACCTCGAAGTGGCCACCAAATGGTTTCGGTAGCTTCCGATGGTGGACAGCTGTGGGTAAGTTTCGAATTTCAATTTAATCAAACGACGCCCTTGACTGTTTTCTTGGTTTTAGTTATTCGGCGGTGAGCACGCCAGTCCGTCTCAGCTCCAATTCTATCACTTCAAAGATCTGTGGGTGCTTCGGCTGGCCGACAAAAAATGGGAGAAAATTAACGCACCAAACGGTCCGTCGCCTCGTTCCGGTCACCGAATGGTGGCCGCCAAAAAAAAATTAGTGGTGTTCGGAGGATTCCACGACAACAATCAGTCCTATAAGTACTTCAACGATGTGCACATTTTCTCGCTGGAGAGCTACACATGGCTGACTATCGAAGTGGGTGGTGTGATTCCACCACCACCGCGTTCCGGGTGTTGCATGGCCGCCTGTCCAGATGGAAGGATTCTCGTCTGGGGCGGATATTCGAAATCTCAAATCAAGAAGGACATCGATCGCGGAGTAACCCACACCGATATGTTCGCTCTGATGCCGGACAGTAAGTGGGATTTGCTTTTTAGTAAAAACGATTGAATAATTTTCTCATTTCTAGAATCATCTGCGACTAAGTTCAAGTGGACAAGCTTGAAACCAGGCGGTATCCGACCGGAACCGCGAAGCAGTGTTGCGTGCACAATGGATCCGAACGGCAAGGCGTATTGCTTCGGCGGAGTGATGGACGTTGAAGAGGACGAGGAAAATATTCAGGGAAAATTCGGCAATGATTTATACACTTTGGACCTGGTCTCGACGAATTGGCGACGAGCTGAATTGAAGAAGACGCAAGAAAGTGAGAAGTCGAAGGCTTCAGGCAGTGATGGCATGGAAATTGTTCAAGCCGAAGCGAATAAGCCGAGCCCACGCATGAGTTCCGGTTTGGCTGTTTGTAATGGCATTTTGTATGTCTACGGGGGCATTGTCGAGTCCGACGATAAGCAGTTGACTTTGTGCGATTTCTATTCGATGAATTTGCGAAAATCCGATGAATGGTGTTCGATTATTAAAAGTTCCATTGATCATGAGTGG
Organism: Chorisops tibialis; assembly: GCA_963669355.1. Taxonomy (NCBI): domain Eukaryota; kingdom Metazoa; phylum Arthropoda; class Insecta; order Diptera; family Stratiomyidae; genus Chorisops; species Chorisops tibialis. The sequence continues at coordinate 250,368,449 of OY770263.1, read as the reverse complement.
ATCGATTCGGGAAGTGACGAGAGCGAAAGTGAGAGCGACGATGAAGAAGATGAAAGTGAGAGCCAAGAATCAGGTTCGGATATGGACACGGATTAATTTTAAGTATTTTTCTAATGATAAATTAAAAATTTTATTCAGAAATTTAATTTTAATTTATAAGTTAGTAAAATCAGTGAGTTTTCTCTACCAACACGATCATTTCGCTGTATTTCATTATAACTACGTACCCAGCACAGAGAAAAAACAACAGAATTAGGATTGGGTGTAAAGCTCAATCATATGATACTCTAGATGAAATGGGAAAGAGTTTAATGTACCAGAATATATGTCATCTCCAATTCTATCGAATAGTAAATAAAGACTTTTGTATGGGAGGTGGTAGATGCAAAGGGAGCGGTTTGTAATTTTTATATATGACGCCGAAGGTCGCATGCAAAAAGTTTGGAGTTTTCATTATTTTCAAGGAAATTGGACATATGTAGTTTCCCTGAAAGTGGGACATTTGTATGGGAGGTGGCAGAGGAAGTGCAGGGTCTTAGCTGGTTTTGAAACTGCTTATCAACATTCTAATCACTATGCTTTCCAATTTCAAACAGTGGCGTGGGGTCCATTGATGCTGCTGTTGATGTTTTGCCCTTTATTCAGTTTAGAAAATCTAAACTGAAATCAGCACTAATATGAAAATTTATTTAAAAAATTTTTTTAAATTATTTTCGTCTACCACTGTTTACAGCATTTACGTAGTCAGGAACAGCTTTTTTTCGCGCCTTTTCTGACCAACGAAAGTTGAAAGTCTTACACAGGGAAAGAGATGCGATTTTAAAAACTCATTTACAAGTCCGCCGGCCAATACGAGCGAAATTTTCTGCAAGTTCAACTTCAATATGAAGGGGAGATGCGTCGCATTAAAATGTTTCCACCTTTCCTCTCATTGCTTTTAGTCGCATATACAAGAGAATGAGACTGCCGACCAATACCAATAAAATTTTCGCTCGCAGCGAGCGCAAGTTCGACTTCTATATGAAGGAGTGATGCGTTAACGCAATTGCTTCCAGCCAGTGCTTTCAGTCGCAAGCTTTGGCTCTCGATCAAAGTATTGCCAGTATTGAAATTTCTTTACTCGCCGAAAAATGTGAAGAGGTAGATCTGGCAATATTGCCCATATTTGTCGTGCTTTGAGTGAAAATGAATCGTATTCAGGGGAGCACTACTTAAAAAATTAAAAAAAAATCGATTTCTTTTATTTCCGATTAATAATGTAGACTGAACTCTAAATCGATTGCCGAAAACCGCACCCTCTCGGATGAGTAGAAGTGCAAATAATGATGTAAACTTGTGGAGTCATGCATATTGACGCAGCGCTTTTAGCTTGGCGCAAAATAATTGTTTCCTCTAGCTATAAAGTCACGCCACGCCACTGATTTCAAAGTCGGTACACTCAAAAAACGCTCAAGAAGTAAAACGACTCTTCAAGCCATATTTCCTATCTTTTTATTATTTCACCATAAGAAAAACAACAACCAACAGCATGACAGACGTCGTTCCGCCTTCCACTACTCGACACACACCACTCGTTGGCGCCTCCATCAACCGTTGGCATGTCAACCCGCGCGGAAACCGGTCACGGCACCACATTGTTAACAAAGGTGAAATGCTTTTCTTGAATTTCCAGTATAGAAATTTGTATGGGAGGTAGTAGAAAGAGTGAAGCGAAGCTGATAATTTTTTTTAGTATTTATTGCAATTCTGCGTATCTCTCGCTGTATATTCATACCCAAACCGAAAGATCGGATATACTAGCAATTGGCGAATGTAAGGTGTTACCGGGAAGTGAACAGTTTTATTCTGTCCCCGGATATCACCTTATTCCCGCATTTTTTCGCCAACGGGGTGTCGCACTCTACATCCGCGATGACGTGTCTTTCCAGTTAGTTCCCCATTTGGGGAACTGCTCCAATCCAGAATTTAACTATATATGGATAAAATTGCTGATCCAAAGACATGTCATGTACTTCTGTGCACCAAGTTGAACTTAGGGGTAACCCTTTAATACTGTAGCGTACAGTCCAGTCGGTTTAGGAATGGATGAAATAAAATGAAAATTAACAATTATTTGAATAAGGACGGACAGGATAAAAGGAATCGGTGAATGTTGCCTTTAAATTGCGCGATGTTATAATCTCTAGGAAAAGTGGCCGCGGGTAGTGAATTCCACATTTTGGATGTTCGAGGTATGAACGACTGCCTAAATTTCACCTTACGTGATTTGGGTGGCTCAACCGTATACTCATGAGCTCGTTCAGCAGCACGAGTATTGCGCGTGAACTTATATAAGGGAGGGATAAGACGACTAATTTCATGGCTACAGCGGCCATGGAAATATCTGTAGAAAAGGGTGAGTACACCGATATTTCTGCGATGTTCGAGGGAGTCAAAGGATGCCGTTATGGCATCATCTCCAATAAGTCGAAGCGCATAACGCTGAATGGGATCCAATATCTTTAGATGAGTTTTGGGTGCTCCAGCCCAGATATGCGAATTGTACTCGAGTCGGGGCCTGATGTATGATTTGTAGATGGTTGCAAGATCGGATGGTGTAAAATATTTTTTGCACCTTCGGAGAAAGCCTAAGCACTTGGAGGCATCTAGAGCTACATTGTGGATGTGCTGGTTTCAGTCAAGTTTCTTATTAATGTGCATACCCAGGAGGTGGAAATTCTCCGAATGGTCAAGTGCTACACCATCAAAGATTAAGTCAGGTATCGACATGTCGTATTTAAGAGAGAGATGGCAGGCTTGTGTTTTAGTGGTATTAAACTCTGCTCAATTCGCTCTGCCCCATTGCAGGATTGTGTTGAGGTCAATATTTAGTGAATTAAATAACTCTCGGCGCATAGTAGGCACAGAAGACTGGTGCGCCTCAGCAATTGAGTCGAAGCTGTAAGTGTTTTCTAGTGTACTGTCATCTGCAAAGCTGTGAATTGGGTTGAGAGTCGACGACAGAAGGTCGTTAATAAAGATTAGAAATAAAGTAGGTGATAAATTGATAGGAAAGGGAGACGAGGAGACGCCATCTAAAACTACTTGAATGACTCGGTTCGACAGGAAACTCTCAATCCATAACAAAAAAGAAGCATCAAAGCCAAATGCTTTGAGCTTAGAAAGTAGGGATTTGTGCCAAACTCTATCAAACGCTTTCGCAATGTCTAATGCAAGTACTTGGCCTTCGCCAAATTTATGTATGCAAGTGTTCCAGCGTTCGGTTAGGTAAACCAATAGATCACCTGTGGATCTTCCCGACCGGAAACCATATTGGCGATCATGTAAAAGTTGATTGCTCTCCAAATATTGCATGACCTTGCGGTTGACAGCAGTTTCCATAACTTTTGACAGCACGGAAGTGATGGCTATTGGACGATAATTTGCCGGATCCGACTTGCTTCCCTTCTTGGGTATAGGCTGCACATTCGCTTGTTTCCAGTTATTTGGGAATTTTCCTGAAGAGTAGGATAAATGGAAAAGGTCACGAAGAGGTGTAGCCAAAGATGAGAAGCATTTTTTAAGGATTAAGGGGGGAATACCATCCGGACCAGAGGATTTATTGATATTGAGATCCTGAAGAATTTTAGCAATGACGCGAGTGCGAAACTTTATGGCACGCAATATGGTGCCTGTTGCCGATACAGTTGGGGGTGACTGATTACTAAGTGGCAGGGTTGAATTTCTCGCGAAACTCGCTGCTAATAAATTTGCCTTTTCAACTGGATCTACGACTGAGCGGCTGCCGTCAGAAAGAGGTGGTGTGGATAAACACTGCAAACCCTGACACTGAAATCGTTATCGAGGGCGATTTCAATGTTCATAACATTGCCTGGCTCAAACACTCCTCTACTACGGACCAAGAGGGGCGTGATACTGAGCTTTTTGCCTCTTTAAACGGTTTAACACAGCTGGTAGCTGAGCCCACTCGTTTAACAGATATTGCAGGACATTTTTCCAACCTCCTTGACCTTTTTCTCACCAGCCAGCCAGAGAAATATTCTATCTCTGTCATATCACCATCGCCAATTGGAAATACGGATCATTTTTTGATTCGTGCACAATTTCCAGTTATAGCACGTACACCGCTGTCAATGAAGGCACCTCGAAGAGATATTTGGCATTTCAAAAGAGCAAATTGGGGGGCTCTAAATGATTTCTTTAATGCCTTCAATTGGAAATTGTGCTTTGATTCCAATGACTGCGATGAAGCTTGTCAACTTGTCACCGAGATTATACTGAAAGGTATGAAGCTCTACATACCTTCCGGTCATAAAAGAGTCAGGCCGTCGAAGGACTCTTGGTTCAACAAAGATGTCTCGATGCAATTAAGGCCAAGAATCAAGCATTTCAAACCTTTAAAGGCAATAAAACACCTGCCAACAAAGAACTTTTTAATGTGTCAAGAAATGCCTGCAAATCTATACTCAATCGTGTTAAATTTGAGCTTGACCAAAAACTTCGACGGAAGATCCTTCAGTGCCCTAAAGGCTCGAGATCTTACTGGTCATTTGTCAAAACGGTCAACAATAATTTCATTTCTTCTTCAATACCACCACTTGTTGATGGCGACCGTTCCGTTATAGATCCTGTTGAAAAAGCTAACTTACTAGCAGCAAGTTTCGCTAGAAACTCACGTCTTCCACCTTCAAACCAACAGCCTCCCGTTCTAATTGATTCTGGTTTCTCTTTGCTTAAACTACATTTTCGCACGAGATTTATTTCTAGGATCCGTCAAGAGCGCAATATCCACAAATCTGCTGGTCCTGATGGTATTCCCCCATTACCCTTAAAATGTGCGCCTCTTCTTTAGCTAAACCTCTTCGCAATCTTTTCTACCTTTCCTACTCTTCTGGGTGCTTTCCACGTATGTGGAAATTTGCGAATGTTCAGCCAATTCCCAAGAAAGGAAGCAAAGCGAACCCCGCCAACTACCGCCCGATAGCCATTACTTCAGTGCTCTCGAAAGTAATGGAAACTGCTGTCAATTGCAAAATCGTTCAATATCTCGAGGATAACCAGCTAATCCATGATCGCCAGTATGGGTTCCGTTCTGGAAGGTTGATCGGAGATTTTTTGGTCTACTTGACAGAACGTTGGAACTCATGCATACATAATCACGGCGAAGGTCAAGTTCTCGCACTTGACATTGCAAAAGCTTTTGACAGAGTTTGGCATGATTGTCTCATAGCTAAGCTTAGGGCCATAGGTCTTAAGGCTACCCTTGTCCAATGGATTGGAAGTTTTCTTTCTGAACGCACTATACGAGTTGTACTAGATGGCGTTACTTCTTCCTCTTTCCCAATAGATTCCGGCGTCCCTCAAGGCTCTGTTTTATCTCCAACTTTTTTCTTAGTTTTCATCAACGACCTTCTGTCGTCCACTCTCAATCCAATCCATAGTTTCGCGGATGACAGTACTTTAGATAACACCTTTGAACTTAGCTCTGCTGCGGAATCTCACAAGCATTCTATTGCTTCCAATCGCATGGAGTTATTCCGTTCGCTGAATTCGGATCTCAACTTAATCCTGGAATGGGGCAGGAAAAACAGAGTTGAGTTCAACACCTCCAAAACACAGACCTGTCGTCTATCTCTCAAACGTGATGCTCCAGTGTTATCTCAAAATGTAACCTTTGGTGGCGCACAACTTTGCACCTCGGATAACTTCACACTTCTGGGCGTTAAAATTAACGACCATCTTAATTGGGCACAGCATATCTTTGATGTTGCCCTCGATGCCTCTAAACGTCTTGGTGTTCTCCGAAAGTGTAAAAAGTATTTCACGCCGAACGACCTGGCAACCATCTATAAGGCATACATTAGACAACGTTTAGAGTACAACTCGCATGTTTGGGCTGGGGCACCCAAAACACACCTCGCGTTGCTCGACCGTATTCAAAAACATGCGTTCCGACTGATTGGAGACGAGGCGATCACGTCTTCTATGGATTCTCTCGAGCATCGCAGAAATGTCGGAGTACTCAGCATTTTCTATCGCCACTTCCATGGCAAATGCAGTGCGGAACTAAGCGTAGTCATTCCCCCACTCTATAATTTTCCCCGTGATACTCGTCAAGCTGAACGCTCACATGAGTACACCGTTAAACCCTTGCCTTCTCGTAGAGTGAAATATAGGCAGTCATTCATTTCCCGAACATCAAGACTTTGGAACGCATTGCCAGCCAACGTGTTTCCCAATGTTTACAACATCCGGTGCTTCAAGAGCAATGTACACCGTCACATTCGTCTTTCTCCACTTTATTTATTTTTTTTTTTCATTTCCTCCAGTACCTGTACCGACACAGCTGTGCATTGCATTATAGGGTAGCCCCCTAAGTTGTGTTCGGTTCCTTAAAAAAAAAACTATTAAGGGTCAAGTTCAGGCAAAATTTAAAGTTTGTACTTTTTTTAGTTTTGGTAGAAATCGATAAAATGCATTTACAAAAAATTATACATTTGTATGGTTAGTAGGGTAGAAGTAGTATACGTATCAAAACAAAAGTTTTCGTCGTCAATTATATTTCTATTATCATACTTCCCACAAATCTTCAATAACTTTGAAAGTTTCGAAGAAAAATAAAATTAAATTAATTGAAATTTAAAATGTTTGTCAAATTTGTATGGGAGGGGGTAAAGGGTGAAGTTGATGTTTTTTTTGAAAACTGATTACAATTATAATAAAATGAATTCTGACAAAAATTCGTTTTTGCGGTTTTACTACTTTCAATGAAAATCGAAAAAATTAATTTTTCAAATGTACATTTGGATGGGAGAGAATAAAAAGAGTAAGGGAATCGGATCAATATTTTGTGATGTTAAATTTCAAGTCGATAAGTTAAATAATTTTGAAGGAAAATTAATTTCGGATTTTTATGGAAGGGGTTAGAAGGAGCTCAAAGTTACAGTTTTGCTAAAAATGACAAACAACAAATTTCTGCACGATAGCTCGAAGCGTTGGAGAGTTATGTTGTAGAAAGACGGTCGGAATCGAGGTTTTTGAGCAACAAAAGATATTTTTGTACCCTTGGCGGCTCTGTGCGAGCATTTCTTCTTAGCATTACAAACGGTAAGGCAAACACAATATACATTCAGATTTCATCTATAGTATAAGAAGTAAATTTTTTGAAGTAATCATTTTGCACATGGGATATTTTGGAAATGTTTATTGATGACCAGCGCATTGATACTTTGCACAGGCACAATTAAATCCATGCTTCGCACGGTTGCAAAGGAAGCAACTCTTAATAAAGACAGATATTCAATAGACCAGGTCTCTTTCTCTTCTATTAAACGATTGGATCTATCCAACACCTCTGCAACTGCTTTGTCGTCATAATGGATAGCCTCTTCTTCTTTTCCGTCATCACCATTGAAAATTCTTCTGTTCCACTGAGTTCTTGTTTTGTTTAGTTTGAGGCTTTGCCTCCCATTCCAGACCTAACTACTGAATGTGTCAACATCATTTTTCGCTTAGCTACATGCGTAACCCTCTCCTCTACAGAATTATTTGTAACAAAACTATAGATCATATCTGTTTGCTTTGATTGCTTTTCAGATGATGGGCTTCTTCAACTAAGACCGCCGAATCTATCGATCCTAAGCATGATGCATCCACTGATACTAATTCGTAGCTTGTAAGCAGAACATTGAAATTGATCGAAAAGCTTTTTCTTCAAAAGATCTCACTTTCGCGAATTACAACTCGACAATTTTTATCGCCAACAAACAGATTCACAAACTTCAAATTCAACTTTCGAACCAATTATCGTAGACCACTAAAATGGTCCTTTGCAATGACCTCCCTTGTATATACCTAGTCGTGCCATAAGTTCTGTCACACGTATATGGGCAATTTTTGTATAAATGAAAAAGAGTTTTTGACAAAGGAAAATATATTTTATTTTGGCATACTAATGGAAGTAAAATAAGCAACAAATTATTCAAAGTGGCCGCCTTTAGCCTTAACACAGCTCTTTAATCTGTTGGGCCAGTCATCGATAGCAGTACGCACTGTTTCTAGCGGAAAATTAGCTACTGCTTCTGTCAAAGATCGCTTAAGGCTCTCGATATTTGGGTGTCGTCTCGTGCACACCATGGACTCTAACTCCGCCCACAGTTTGTAGTCCAGGGGATTCAAATCTGGGCTCCCAGAAGGCCATTCCGTCGCCCGTATAAACTGTGGAATATTGGTTTCCAACCACGCTTGTGTGGTTCGAGCTTTGTGGGCTGGCGCAGAATCTTGCTGGAAAACCCAATGTCGATTGTTGAATAGCGTAGAGTTCAGCGGCTTCACACATCCCTCCAGGATGTCCGTTTGATAATTTTTCGCTGCAGTTTTTACGCCTTTTTCGCAAAAATGAAGCTCGGTGACCCCTTCGTAGCTGACACCCCACCATACCATGACTGATGCTGGATGATGTCCTCGCTGTACCCTAGTGGCAACTTCTCGGGCTTCTGCGGAGCTGTGGGCATACACCTTATCATTTTGGCGGTTGAAATGTTCCTCCACCGTAAAAATTTTTTCATCGGTAAATAAAATTTCTCGATGTTTGTTGTTGCCGTACCGCCGAAGGAGCTCTTTCGATCTGGTGCTCCTAATTTGCTTCAACTGCTCAGTCAGCAAATGTCCCGTTGATCGTCGAAAGGCACTCATCCCGAGGTCAGATTTTATGATGCGAGACATACTTCGGGTGGAGATGTTCATCTCTCGAGCCATGATTCGTTGTTTACGAAGCGGATTTCGACGAATTCGACTCTCGACCGCTTTAATGGCAGCAGAAGAACGTACATCACGCGGACGTCCAGAACGAGGTCGATCTTCAATAGTCTGGATCGCGTTATATCTCTGGATCGCACGATACACAAATCTTTGCGTTATTTTTAACGGGCACAACAACTTGAAAATTTCACTCGCGGATTTTCCACACTTATGTAGTGCAATCACTGCAGTTCGGTTTTCTATTACACCCCATTCGATCTTCACACGTTAACGAACACACTTTAAATGACCATCAACTGTCAACAACATTATGACGTTTATAAAACTGGCCGATATTGAAATGTCACTCATAAAATAAAGTTGTTGCCAATGTGAGAAATTATGTGACAGAACTTATGGCAGGACTAGGTATATCGAACAGAGGAAAGTTACGATTTCAATAATTTTACCCAAGCCCATTTCGTCGGCAAGAATAATGTCTATACCCTAACCCACGAATAACTTTATTAGGACAGAAGTGTAAGTGTGTATCGAGTATCTCTACTCTAGTCTCGGCCAGGGCTTTATGGTCTGTATCAGAACAACTTCCCACCCTCCCACCCACAACCGTTAGACTCGCCATCAGCTAGCATGTCGCCCCAGCAACGATAGTAAGTGCGATCTCGGCTCATTCTAATTCCACAAGCTTTTTTCCTTTCGACACTTCGGTGAAGAAATTATCCTTCCAAAGACCTAAATTTAGATTGGCCTAGTTGACGACTAAACTACTATGCATCACAAAATTATTTGTACCATGGAAAAAAAAATCCCAATCTTCAAGTTAAGCCATGTTTAAAGTGCGCTTAACAGCTTTAGGGAAAAATATGTTTGGAGGGAAAGGAAGCGACTAATATCCCTAAAATATCCAATAATAAAGCTAACGCAATTTATTTAAAGCAAAGGAATTAAAACAAAAAACATTTTAACAAAATTATTTGTACCATTGAAATTTATTCAAAATTATTTGTACCCCATGGCAGCACTATTATTTCTGAGAAAATATGAGACAAACGTTAGTTATTTCAATTGAAATCAGTAAGGGATTAATTTCTCAATTGTTTTCCGTGCTTAATACAAGTGTGACGATTAAATATTGTGTGAAAATGCCGAAAGTGCGAGAGCTGTCATGCGATAAAGTATATATTATTACGGTTTTTCCCCGGCTGGGAAAAGAAACGCACTTGAAATTTCTAACCCCTTGCACCTGGGGCGGAACGCAGCCTGTCCGGCCAACCCTCGAAGAAGGGTCGTGGGCGCCAGTGGCTCTTAATTGAGACCGCGTTCCTTAATACTCGTCTCAGACCGAACCACAGGTCTGGCGAGTTAGTCCTGAAGGGGGCAAAAAAAAAACCCCCCTGGCAAGCTGAAAAGGACTGCACAAAATGATGTACACCGACATATGGCAAAAGTAAAGCAATCGAGAAAACAAGAAAATATCAGGTTAAATTTCCCAGTGGCTTTATTGATCAAGATCCTAGCTAAACGTTACGTTAAAGCTCGTTTCCGAGTCGAAATAAAATTAAAAAAATAATAATTCCCTAGCTCGTAATTTACTTGTGGTTTGTCTTTTTCTTCCTGGTCGATTGCTGAATCGCTGCTCGTTGGGGCCATTGCTGCAACTCCTCGCTGTCTAGATCGTCGTTTCTTTGAATCTGATGTCCTTGGCTTGTTCCGCCGCTCCTCCGTCGTTTCCTTCGTTGCGTAGCGTCGATTACTCCTTAACTCGCACTTCACTTAAATTTGGCAAAATCAAAACCACCTACTTGTGGTACTATCGTTACGTTATTTTTACTTAATGTTTTCCGACACTTGAAAAAGAAGATAAACTCTCGTATGCACGTCCAAGTTCTCTGCTGGACACTTCGAAAAGAGCTGAGCCCAGCTTGATTTCCTGCCATCAAGCTTCATGGCGGGATCTTTTGGCCTTGACAGATTTTTCATTAAGCTTGAGTCCGTCGAACTCTCTTTGTTAAAAATCAGTTGTTTTCCCGCCTATATTCTTTCTCGGAAACACAGTTGTTGTTGTGCTGGTATTTTTTTATAACACTTAGCTCCGGCTCCAACCTTCGTTTGCTTCCACAATTTCCCAGTCTCTGATACTAAATATTTCCCCATGGCTCGATACAAACATAGCCGTTACGGCGATCGGGAATTTGACAGTCCTCGATTGTTTCCGTTCCCGCCGGGAGTGTTTCTTGTTATATTTAGATCCGGAAAAATCCACGCGTATCTTCGTCCTGTCGCTAGTGAAGTTAAAGTGATCGTGGCAAGGTGACCGACGTGGGACAATATTACGAAGGATTCCGCCATTCCCGTGAGTATAGTTTTCGAGTCTTCCCAGCTTGATGCTTCCGTCGGAGGAAGTTTTCGGCGACTTCCCGAATTGGAGACCGGTCACTGCGTTATTTTCTCCTGAATATAATTTTTATTTAATTATTCCATAGTAAAAATAACAGAATAATATTCCTAGCGCATACCCAATAAATTTCGTCCTTTCGTTCATCATTTTTTTGTTTATTATTTTTTTTCTCGCAAACGGATTTGTCGGCCGGCAGTGTAGTCTTGGCAGATTCTCGTTTTTTTGAATAAAAACTATGGAAGATCTCGTTCGAACCGCTTGCGTTCTAATTATTACGAATTATTTGCCTAAATTTGCATTTTGATTACGTCCTCTCAGTCGCGTGTAACAAGTGGTGAAGCTGCGACAATAAGAAAGGACAGAGGCAGTATATTCGTTGCCTCGTACACGTCAGTTGTTGTATTTCGTACGTTTCAGATTTCTCCCGGATACTCCGCTGGCGTCATGTGTGTGGTGTCAAGACGGGAAATTTGATCTGATATGTAAGTTCATTCCCTGGTTTGGTGCCGGATGACGATGCCGCAATTCGACGATGGATTTAGATGTGCTCAGGTTGGGTGACAATATTTTCGTTTAAGCTACTCTACGTTATTAATTACGTCTTCCTTTTCAGTCTTGCCTTTTCCTAGGGTCTGCTATGTTCTATTTTAGGTGCAAAAAAAACGGTGGTAGGAGTGCTGAAGGCTGCTACGGAAGGTGCGGCCTGATCGTAATCGAGATAAGCATTCAAATTTCAACACTATTTACGGGGTTTTAATTCTTTGCTTTTCCTTCTTTCAGGTATCAACACTTCCGTTATGGATGGACCGTAACAATATCATTAGATAGAACCGGACTTACTTTGACTAATATAGCAAAACAATTTAAGTTAAGAATATTATCATATAACTCTTGCCTTAAGAAAAAAACAACAGCGAACCATTCTGTTTCGCCTGCACAATGGCGGAAAAATAATGGTTTGGGGCTGTATGGCATACAATGGTATAGGAAAACTGGTTGAACTAAAAGGAAAAGTTACACAGTTCGTTTGTAATGATCGTGGGAGGCCTTCAGCCCGAACCATCATACTCGCGCCCCATTTTGAATGTAGCGCGAATATACAGCACTACCAAACACCCATGGAGTACGGCCCTGAAGCAAAGCCCAGGCCTAATTTTGAAGATGCGCTGACGATGGATGACTGTCATAGTGACGGGTGGAAAAAAAGACGAGAATTTTTTTGAGAGTTGGTTGGGGACAAGAGATTGGATCGGACGGACGGATAAGTGCAGAGGAAAAACACACGTTCGCGAAGTTTTGGGAGTGCCGTAGAGACGGACGCAAAAGACTGTTGGAGTTAAGGATCGCCGTACGGAATAAGGATATTGTGGAAAAGAAAGTTCATGAAGTTTAAGTGCTGGACGGACGGTAAAGTGCAAAGGAAAAGCACGCGCACGTGATAAAGATCGCGATACGGACGGAAAAAAAGTGAGGTTATGAACACGGAAAAGAAGGTTCATGAATGTTTTAAGTGCCGGACGGACGGAAAAGTGCAAAGGAGAAGCACACCAAGAAACAATCGAGAAAAAACGCGTTCAACTGGGTACGAGATACGGGAATGTTGGATGCGAGACGGAGTCTCAACAAGGTCATAACCAGTCTGATATCCACACCACTGGTATTCAGAGATGAGCGGCGCATAGAGGGATGTACGCCCTGCAACTAGTCGCTGGAAAAGGTACCATCGAGAGGGAAGATCAGCTTAGTAGACAGCATACTGGAATTTTCATGGCATAACGCTTTAGTGAACTTGTAAAGATTCGGATTTGTAACGTAAACATAATTTAGGGTAAGATCGTATTAATGTAACTCAATTATTATCATTGTAGACAATAACAACCTTTAGGTATACTTTATCCCTAAAGGTTGTTATTGTCTACAATGATAATAATTGAGTTCATTCATTATAAGTAATGGTTGCGTACTTGCGATTTTGAAAATACGGAAGGAGAAATATAATTAAGGTGAACATATAATCAAAGAAAAAAAAAAGATTGTTCTCGTTGTGGGATAATCACTTATGTGGACTGTAGATGCCTTGGACCATGTACGTGGTTAAATTGGCATTTATCGTTTTATCATTGTTTGTAAAGTTTGCACTAACAAATACTTATTCATTGCGCCCTGGTAGTGTGATTCCCAATCCCGGTAATCTATCAAAGTTTGGGCGGGCGTAGATACAGATATGTTGCAACTATCGACTATACGCAGTTCAGGATTTTCGTAACTTTATTACGATAAGGTATTAGTTAGCGTAGTACATGATACAAAGAAAGAATTCTTACTGGATATCGCAGGGTGGCTTATTAAGAGTACGAAGTGAGGTAATACTAATAAAAATAATTTCGTTCCAAAGCGAGGGTCTCAAAGTCGAGTGTTGCACAGATAGAGGTCATACTATAAAATCTTAACTTTAACTCATGCATACCTGGTAATGTATGAACTTGCACAGCCGCGCTATTTTGGATTTTCCTTTTAAACACTGAATATTCATTCAGAGATTATACGTATACGCTATCCGGGAAACAAAGCAAATAAGTACAATGTAAATCGTCCACATAATTTGGCGTATTTACAACATGTTAATTCAAGTTGTAGTCATTAGTTAACATATCCAATCAAATTTTTTGGTCATAAAGTATTCAAATACGAGATTCGATAAAATTTTTTTTTTCTTTGATTTTATTAATTTAGATGTACAGAAACATGTTTTAATTAAAATTATAAATTTAGAACTAACTACATATACTAATTGCAGTCCTTAAGTCTGCGTATTCAGATTATTCAATACTAGCAAATACCCGCAACTTCGTCCGCGTAAATATCGATACAATGTGCTTTTCATAGTAATGTACGGTATATTTCATATATAATCTGCTTACACTAATTTCTGCGAAAAATGTTACCCCGTTTTAACCCTTACATATTTTCTTGAGAGTTCAGCACTTTTTATGTTCTATTCCAAAAAAATTTCTGCGAACTAAATTCTAGAAAAGAAATCACTATTAGTGTAAGGCCTCTTTTGCCAAAATCAAAATATAATATTAAAACGCAGCAATAGATTTTTCTCTTAATTTCAATTAATAATTACTTGTAAGTATTTTAACTTCCTTTACTTAGAATTACTCACTGACAAAAATCAAAATATAATGTCAAAAATCACCAATAGACTTTTTCACTTATAGACGATCAACAGCATATGATTGAAAAAACTGAATTGGATAAACTTTCTATGTTTTCGTCATAAGCAGCACTTGACGTTTGACACAATACACAATACATACTATATAACGAATGAACCCAGCGAGAAGTCGTACCCACTAAGCACTTTAAAAACCGTAAAAGATATGGTATTTCCCTAAGGTGCGAATACCAACCAAATCGCCAGCCTATTAATACATCTATTGTTTTTGTGCCTCACATCTTACGTACTAAAATAGCCCCCGCAGGATACGCTGGCTAATCATATACGATAGATACCACGCTAGGGACGAAATTTTACTGTTTGAATGTGTGAGTAGGTTACGCAAGTTGGTTGCTACAGGTAGCCGAAATACCTACGACATCAATGGCTTTTTGGCATAGCCTGTTCTTAACAAATCTCAGCCGATGTAGGATGGCTACGATTTTGCTGGTTTGGCCGGCCATGTACCAGTCCAAAGTGGCTACCTACGCTTTTTACATCCACTTTTGTTGGGTTCTCTCTAAAGATCCCTGCTAATTAAGGATTTAATACAAAATCTTAGCTCGATCAAAGTTATATGTACTGAGAAAATTGGAGTATAGTATTTAATGAAAAAGTTTAGTTTTGTATTGGAGGTGGTGGAAGGAGTTGGGGGATTCAAACTATTTATATACTTGAAGATTGTATTTATAATAGAAATAATATATTTTAAATTTTAAATTAATAGCTTTCATAGTTTCCATGAAAATTTGATTATTATAAGTTTTTGAAAATGAGTCACTTTGTATGGGAGGGGGTAGAAGGCGTGAGCGGAGAAAAATAAAACCTAAAGCAGATTACTCCCAGAGGTAGAGCTAATAATCTGTGAAAGTTTCATTGCAATCGGTGCAGCCGTTTTTGCGTGAAAGCCGGAAAGACAGACAGACAGACACTACAATTATATTTATATGTATAGATACTAGTTAAGTATATCGTTTATCACCAAAGTAAATTACTAAGTAACATTATTAAGCTTAAAGAAAAAAAGAGATATTTTAATTGCGAATTACTTTTGGACATTTAGATTGTCTTATATTCTAACTTAAAATTTCATTTTGTTATTTTAACGTCGGTCCATCCATCCATGCGAAAAGAATTGTCCTCATGGTTTGAAATAATCCTCTTGAAATGAATTTTGTGTAAATAAATAAATGTATAATGAAGAGTAATTGAAAGATTTTTGTTGGATTCGACGGAACCTCTCCCGTTTTAGGATGACAATTCATGGTCAACGAGTGCTGATTGACAGGGAGAAGCACAAGATCCCCCCCACACAGAACTTCTCCTTCCGAGAATCTTCTGAGATCTGAAGGAATATTGTCTGGGCCCTCAGCCACAAATACACTTGATTCCCCCCTGATTTCCTCCTCCCTTAGGTCCTTACAAAGCTGCATGCCCCCCCCCCCCCCCGGGGGCCGACGAGCTAAGCCGTGCCAGCCAACAAGCATGCAGCAGCCCATCTCAATAGCTACATGACACGTTTATTTGGCAACTGTTAATGATAACTTCATGTCAGCAAAGGCGTTCATTGGGAAGGACTTCATACTGCAGTAAGATAATGCTGCTATCCACAAAGGTCGTCAAATGAGATTGAGAACCTTTGGCATTACGTAAAGCAACAAATCAATCATGAAATAACGATGAATTTAGTGGAATCAATTCCTAGGCGACTGCAAGCAGTAATAAATGCAAAGGGAGGCAGCACCTCATATTAAATGTCGAAAAAGAATGACTTTTTCTTTTAATTTCTGGTATTTTCCAATATTATTATATGAAGTGCAAATAATTTTGTGAATAAATTTCAATGGTACAAATGATTTTGTTAAAATGTTTTTTGCTTTTAATTCTTTTGCTTTAAATAAATTGCATTACCTTTTTTATTGGGTATTTTAAGGACATTAGTCGCTTCCTTTCCTTTATTTTTCCCTAAAGCTGTTAAGCGCACTTTAAACATGGCTTAACTTGAAGATTGGGATTTTTTTTCCATGGTACAAATGATTTTTAAATGGATTTTTAAACTTTCAAAAATTCATCTACTTCCAAGTGTGACCGCATCATTTAGCTGTCATCTACGTCGCAGTCTAGTACAATCCGGCGACATGCGCTGCTCAGTTCATGGGCGTGTCTTGATCGTTTGTCATGTTTTGTTGATGTGGTAACCGTTTCAATCGCGAATTTCTTATTTTAAAAAATGTTATCTAAAAGCGATAACGCATTTGTTTGGTGCCTTGTGCTTGTTTTTGTTTGTACAATACAAAAAATAAATGGTTAGTGTTGAAAATCGGAGAGAAAAAAGAATTAGAAAATTTTGGGCGTATCTTGTAACTGCGTGATTTTCGCTTCTGTTTTGATATTTGCTTCTTGTTAATATGAATTTGTGCTTCGAGGTGATTTTAACGGTTGTAAGGCGATAAAGCTTTACAAAAATAATTAATTATTTTTTTAATTTTAAGAAGAAATTGCGTACGAATTCTGTTTGACAGAGTTTATTCCTCTTGGAAAAAAGTCAACAGGTTAACGAATGGCTGCCAACTGAAGAAAGTTGGGTGCGGACTAGCGAATTGTCATAACAAATTGTTTTCTGTTTTTATTTTATAAACAAATTTGAGTCACGAAATTTAGTGAATCATGCCCGATGATTTGTTATGAATGAAATTGAGACGTCTAGGACTCGAGTTGATAATATTGCTTTCTACTTCAGTTGAATATCAAATTTCAACCGGCTCTTATTGGTTTCATTCAACTCGAATGTTTTTTTTTCTTAGCAATTCAAAACCGCAAAATAATGTTGAATGGAGCGCTGAGTCATGCAAATCGAACCCACTGACCCGTATTCAAGGGTCATGAGGTTTGAAGTTTTGATTTCTTGAAAGGTTTCAGATATGTTTTCCGAGGACAGAATATTTTAGATGCTTTTGAATTTGCATCCAATGCCCCCGACACATTTATGTGGTCGGCATTCCTACCTACCATGGGATCAAGATTTCGAGTTGATGGAAAAAGCAAAAAAATATCACCCCAATATTTATGTTCCAAATGACTGGGAGCAGTAATAAGAAGTGCAAGAAAAAAAAAGCCTTTCCAAGTTGTTGCAGTAAAGAAGGAAAACATCTTTTTATTCGAGTTTTTAAAGAAGATCACAACGAGAAGAAAAGTATCCAAAGCGAAAAAAAAGGAACGGCTCAAAATCCAGTGGCTAAGATTTGAGTTTATTTTTGCATAAAATACAAATATTGTAACCAACAAAGAGTAACATTTATGGAGCTTGAACAATTCAGAAATTTTATACTCAAAAGGATTATGTTTAGAAAAGAAAAAGAGATCTAATGAACGAAGATAGACATTACAAATGTAACTGATCAGTTTGATAATGGTCTCGGCAGAGACCGAAACGTCACATTTAATAAAGCATATCAGCGTGAAATCTGAAAATCACCAAATCATTCGAGCCTTTTATTATGGCAATTTTCAAAAAGAAGAAAAGAGACGTTGTTACAAACTACATACCTAGCTAAAACATTCCTATTTCCAAACTTTTTAAAAAATTATGTGTCTCACTTAAGTTTCAGTGCAGATCCATTCAATCCGATAGGCAGCATGGCTTCATACCTGGCAAATCCACTTTTACTAATTTGTTCCAATTCATAAATTATCGCGATTTCTCGAGTATCAAGTTGATAAAATATTTACTGATTTCCGTAAAGCGTTTGACCAGCTTGGGATGCAGTACTTAGGGTTAAATCTTTGACCTTTTGGTCGTCGTACATGTTTTATTCCATCAGAATATTTTAAATTAAATTTCGATTCGTCGGAAAATAATACAGTTCTCCACTTTTGAATAGTCCAGTCTAAATGGTCCTTGGCAAACTTTAACCTGGCCCTCCTGTTCTTTTCTGAGATGAAAGGCTTTTTTGCAGGCCGGTAAGCCGGCAAACCAGCTTCTTCAGCTCTTCTCCTAATTGTCCTTGCACATACTGGTAACTTCAAATCAATTTTAATTTGATTAGAAGAGACCGTAGGTTCAACTGCAATCCTTTTTTTGATCAAAGAATCATCTCTTCGTGTTGTTTTTCGAGGCCTTCCTCCAGAATGTACAGGAGATATGTGACCCGTCAGCTCATATTTTTTGATTAGTCGCGATATAATTGACCGATTTAACGAATATCTTTTACTAATATTATGTCGAGATAATCCACTTTTATAATCAAATATAATTTTATGTTTAATTTCACTACTGTACGTGTTTCTTGCCATTTTTAGTCTCTTAATGTCTTACCACAAAGAACAAAATGCGCACCAGTATTCACGACAGAAATTTTGCACAAATGCTGAAGTAATGATGAAATTTTAATGATTCATATCAGACAAATGCATTTCTGATGCAATAACTATTTCCTGCTAACTGTTCGGCAGTAGCGGTACGAAAAAAGTGAGTATAGAAGAGGGGTGCTTTAGTTTTGACCAGGCAACTTTTGAGTACTGAGAAATATTTTTGTTTTATTTTTTGTTGTTGAAAAGACTGAATTGTCATTGTTATGTTTTTTTTATAATACACATTTAAATAAGTATTAAAAACTAAGGACACATTTTTTCATCAAGTTTTCCTGATAATATCAGAGGATAACTGATATTTCGCAAAGAGGTGCTTTAGTTTTGTCCAATACTGTATATACTTCGCCTCCATCCATCTCGGTTCAGTGATCGCGTACTCCAGCTTGAAAATCTTAGCAGTGATTTTCTGTCTGAGTCAATAGAATCCTTCCAGCGCTTCCGTGCTCTTCCGATCGGTCTTTGTCCGCTGACTTTCCTTTTTTCTGCCATCCATCCGCTCCACATGATAGTTGACACTTCTAGATTGTCGAAAATTGAATACGATCCTCTATTGTATCGTATTCTCCAGATCGAATCTTCCCTCACTGCTCCGAGGATTCTTCTGAGGACCTTTTTTTCAAAGGCGTTAAGTCATTTTTCGTTCCAAGTTTCGTTGCCATAGCGTAGCACAGGTCTTATAATTCTTTTATATATTGAAGAGCGCAAGTGGTCGCTGAATTTCAAGCAAAAATAAAACCACCAGTTTAATAATTCCACCGCTAAACTTTATTCAATTTAACTAAATCGCACTTGAAACTTTTTCGCTCATAAATTATCGCTTAAAATCACATAGCCCGTAAGGGTTAGTTTGATTAATTTTGCTCGTACCTGTTCGAGTACAGGTAAGTACGCTTACGAAACCGTTTAGTGCAAATAGATTGAAAAAACGCGGAGAGGTTTTTTCCTGATTTCCCTATTTCAGTTCCGGAGACTTGCTATAACAATAATATCTGATAACCGGACAAAGTAACGCGGAAAGGTTATATTGATACAAATGAATAAACACGTAAAGGTTTCTAATCCATTTATTATAATTCTGGTCGAAGTTACAACAATATCTGAATTAATTTAAGATTCTGTCCTTTATATATTGATTTTTAATATAAACAATAATTCTTTAATTGCTACGTGTGATTTGATATATTAATGGGTTACTTAGATCGCGAAGTGCGATCTCACATTTTAGTATAAACAATAACTTCTTAATTGAGAAGTGTGATGTGATATTTAAGATCGATGCATTAATTTCTTAATGGATCTTTCTTAAATTGATACAGTGAATTTTATAATTGATATTTTGAATCAATGCAGTAACTTCTTAATTGAGAAGTGTTATATGACATTTTAGATTTAGATACATAAATAGGCGATTAGCTATGACTTGCATAATCTCGCATAATATCTAGGCAATTGCTTCATTTGTAGGTGTTCGACATTCGTTCTTTTTATGGTCGAATGTGACTTTAATTCCTTCGCTTTCAAAAACATCGACTCACTCGTCGACGGCTCTAAACCAAACTGACTGTTCACCATAAAACGCTCGTCTATTTATATTGCTTTTGTCATCCGAATCATTCCCCTTGTGTGAATCTTTTTCTTCTCGACCGAGCGCTGTAAATTGATTCTATAAAGCTTGAATCTTTTTCTATTCGTATGAGCCCATACGTTTGGTTGTTGTTGCTTTTTGAAGGCTTTAGAGGCGGAGAACTTTAAATTGAAAGCTGATTTGACAGTTTCCTGTTGTTTTGGGGTTAGTTTAATTGGCAATTCATCATGAACAGACTAGACTCACGCCAGAGAAACGTTTGCAAATTGTTCAAATTTATTTTGAAAACCATGGCTCAATTTCATTTGAAAAATTTGTTGAGTGAAGCACACTTTTGGCTAAATGGCGATGTTAATAAGCAGAATTGCCACATTTGTAGCGATGATAATCCACAACCCATTATCAAAACAGCATTACATCCAGAAAAAGTCACCTTTTGCTGCGCTTTATGGACCGGTGGAATTATTGGTCTTCAAAAATGATGATGGTCAGAGTGTTACTGTCACCGGTGAGCGGTACAGAGACATGATTACTAGCTTTTTCGTGTCGCAGACATGTGATTTCAATAGGACAGCGCCACTTGCCACAAAGCGTGCGATTCAATTAATTTACTAAATTAAACATTTGATAATCGATTAATTTCACGAAATGAACCTGTTAACGGGCCACCTTGTCCATGCGATTTGACGCCATTAGATTTTTTTTCTGTGTGGATATGTAAGTCCCATGTCTACGCCAGAAACTATTGGGCACATCGAAGCCAGCATTCATCGCGTTATTGCCGAAATACAGCCTGATTTACTGCGAAGAGTATTAAATTGGACTTCCAGATTACGCCATGTAAGCGGCGGCGGTGCCCGAAATCATATTCAAACATTAATGCCATAAAATGATCTTTCAGATAATTTCATGGAAGCTTTCCACCTTTAATAAACACCTGTTATAAAGAATTTTTTCATCGTCCGAGTCTTTCCCATTCATACGACCTCAGTCGGCCGCTTCTCTATGTTGCATGTTATTTCTGTTGGAAATATTCGATGATCGTGCGTGTTCATAAAGCAGTTGCGCAAGTTCCTTATCAGTCGAGTGTAGTTTTTGCTCGTTCGTGGTAATTCGATGATCGCGCGAATAGTTTTTTTTTGATTGAAGACATTACAATATAGTATTCGCACGCGCGCATTAATTTGATGATAAGTAAGTAGAGCTGATATTTCGCATTACTTTAGAGTATAGTTAAAGACCGCGGATATTTGATGAACGATTAGAGCTGACATGCAACAATATTTTAAGTTTAATTTTCATGTGTTTTTGATTATTGGAAGTACCGAATAATACATTATTTGCCATAATTATCCTTTTTTTGTTAATTTCGATGGGTTCGCTTCCATCCTTCGATAGGTTTGCCCCTATATACAGGGTGTTTGGTACTCCGTACATAACCTTGTAAGGGGTTATTCCTGGATATATTTCGAGCAAAAAATTGTTCTACGGAGATGGCCAATTTTCAATATCCACGGAGATACAGGGTGATCAAGAAAAGTCCTTCGGACCTGTACCCTTACTCACTCAAAACGCTATATCTTGAAAACCAATAATCGCATTTCAAAGTGTTATAGCTTGTTTTTTAGGGAATCAAATTATCTTTCATTTGGTGTAATAGTCCGTATTGTACCTGTACCCAATCCTGAGGTATTTCCTTCAGACCACAAATTTTTGATACTTTGACCCTCAAAATTCTGTGATCAATGTAGTTTTTCTCAAGAAAACGTATTATAAAAATGTCATTTTAATGTTGTTTTTTTATGTGCCATATTATTGCCTACAAAAGATGCACACATACTTATGACTTAGGTTTTCCCGTTTTCCAGGTAATAAGCGAAAATACATATGGCTTAAAAATAAAATATGCCATAAACCAACCCTCGTTCTAAGAAAACTACCTGAAATGTTGTTAAACTGAAATATTCTTTGTGTCCTTTAATTACTATTTAAATTATCAATGAATGTCCTTTAGGTAGTATTAAAATTATCGAGAAAATGAATTAAATTAAAATGAGTTTCAACACAACTAGGTGCAGCACTTTGCCCTTTTTAATGGGTTACCTAACAAAATGAAAAGCCTATAAAAGCAAACCATACTTCATATTTTTATCAGTTTTAGTTAAATTTGTAAAAGAACAAGGTGTCACTAAAATTTAGAAAAGAATTTCGAAATGCCTGAGCTCACGAACGAAGAATATGCAGACATAATTTTCCTCTATGGAGAGTGTCAGGGAAATGAGCAAGCGGCGCGATCTTTGTATCATCACAGATTTCCCAATCGTCGAATACCTTACCCGAGAGTATTCCAAGACGTTTACAGAAGGATTAGGGAAACAGGCAGTGTTAGGACAAGCAGAGTGAATGCAAATCCTGCGCCGGTAATCGCTGTTTCAATTGATCAACGAATCCTAGCTGCAGTTCAAAATGATCCATCAACTAGTATACGACGCTTGGCATTGCGGTTTAACGTCTCTACGTGGAAAGTTTGGAGTGTCCTAAAAGCAGAACGTTTGCATCCCTACCACCACACACCAGTGCAGGAGCTGTTACCCATTGATTTACCCAAAAGGATGGAGTTTTGCAATTGGCTCCTTGAACGACAACTAAGTGACGAGATTTTTATGAACAACATTCTTTGGACTGATGAGTCCCAATTCACCAGGGACGGTATCACAAACTTCCACAACTTACACACATGGGCTGAGAGCAATCCACATACAAGAAGAGAGGCATCATTTCAGCACAGATTCAGTGTCAATTTATGGGCAGGTGTGATTGGCAACGATTTTATTGGTCCTATTAGGCTTCCGCCTACCCTAAATAGTTCCAATTACTTGCAGTTTTTGACAAATGATCTACAAGAGTTATTGGATGGTGTGCCACTGCAACGATTGGCTTCCATGTTTTACCAACACGATGGTGCTCCAGCTCATTACGGCCGACAGATCAGAGATTGGTTAAATTCCAATTATAGCAATCGCTGGATCGGTAGAAATGGACCGATACACTGGCCTGCAAGATCCCCTGATTTAACTATTATGGATTTCTTTGTATGGGGACGGATGAAGGACCTTGTCTACGCAACGGAAGTAGTAACGTTGCAGGATCTAAACACCAGAATCGATGCGGCAGCAACAGAAGTAAGGCAGCAGTTGAGGAGTATGAACACAAAGAGAACACTGGCAAAACAAGCTTTAGCGTGCATTTAAAATGAAGGTAGCCATTTTGAACATTTATTGTAATTAAGGAAATTTGAAATAAACCGTAAAAACCATTCTTAAGTTCTTTTAGTTCAAGCGGAGAGTGTTGATCAACCTATTCTTGCTTTTTTGACAAAAGTGCTAAATTATTGGAATGATAATTTCTTCTAAACTATAAAACTTATGCAATGCAAGTGTATGCGTCTTTTGTAGGCAATAATATGACACAAAAGAAAACAACAATAAAATGACATTTTTATAATGGGTTTTTTAGAGAAAAACTACATTGATCTTAGAATTTTGACTGTCAAACTGTCAAAAATTTGTGTTCTGAAGCAAATATCTCAGAATTGGATACAGTTACAATGCGGACTATTACACCAAATGAAAGGTAATTTGATTCCCTAAAAAACAAGCTATAACACTTTGAATTGTGATTATTAGTTTTCAAGATATAGCGTTTTGAGTGAGTGAGGGTACAGGTCCCAAGGACTTTTCTTGATCACCCTGTATCTCCGTGGATATTGAAAATTGACCATCTCCGTAGAACAATTTTTTGCTCGAAATATATCCAGGAATAACCCCTTACAAGGTTATGTACGGAGTACCAAACACCCTGTATACAAAGTTGTCTTCGTTTTCTAAGTTATGGCCTCCTACTGTAATATTTTGTCTGATTGGCGTCTCTATGTCATAATTTTTGTTTTGTTTTCATTAATACGTAGTCTAACTTCCATTGCTGCCGAGCCAAGGTTTACAAATACCTCCTTAGCACCAGTCCAGAGATCTTGCAAGGATATCTATATCGTCGGCATATGCTACCAGTTATGCGGGTTTGAAGCATAGTATTCCCTTGATGTTATCGGGAAGTTTCCGAATGACATATTTGAGTGTCAAGTTGAAAAGAATGGTGCTAGGCCGTCAGATTGTTTAAGTCCGTCGTCCGTTTTAAAGCTGGAAGTCAGAACATTTTTACTCTGACTTGTGGCAAAGACTCGGTTACTGTCATTCTTGTAAGCCGAACCAGTTTCGGTGGAACTCCAACATGATTTTATACTGTACGCGCCTGTCGATACTGTCGTGTGCTTGCTTGAAGTCAATAAATATCTGGTGCACATCAGTATTATATTACAAGCACTTTTCCAGCACATGTTTAACTGAGCATATCTGGTCCGTGGTCGATCGTCCAGGTCAAAATCCGCCTTGGTATTCACCAATTACTTTGTCAGCATAGGACTTATTCTCTTTTCCAGAATTCTCGTCAAGATCTTATAAGACGTACACAACAAAGATATTCCTCGGTAGTTTTCGCAGCAGAGTTTGTTTTTTATTAATTGGACATATGAGCTCTTGCGCCAATCTTCAGGAAGTGTTTCCTGCGTCCATATGTCTGTGACTAATCCATGTGATGCGATATGCAGGTGTCGCCAGCCTTAGTTTTATATCTTCCGCATTACTTATAATGTTGCCTTCTGCATCCTTGCAGAGAGTCGTCTTCGGTTGGCATTCCTCTTTCATCTTTTTAACTAGGAAATAGGTAGCTCTTACGTTTTCCATGGTTTTAATTTCGTCATTATTGCACTTCCTTTTTTACTGTCTGCATATTTTGTTTGCAAATCGTCCAAGATATTGGTCCTGTTAAACTTATGTCGGCTGTTCTGTTAATATTTTGTAAGTTTGATTTTTTCGCTCTAAGGCATCTTGGCATTCGTTGTCGAACTAATCATTTCTTTTGCGTCGCGATTGATGTCCTATTACCTTCTCTGCGACGTGTGTATTACCATCTTTGTCATATTTCTACTATTGACATTGTTGTTCAGCAGCGTCGCGAAATGTTTCGTCAAGGCTCACACGTACTTCGCAACTACATCCTCAGCCTTGGGGTTTCCAATGTCGAATTTAGGAACCGGTTGAATTTTGTCCTCGTTCGCTATTCGACATCGGAACTTGGTCTCTACCAAATAGAGGTCTGTGTCGCAATTAGCCCCTCGACATGTACACACGTGAGAACGCTGGAGGCTGTCCTTTCCTCAATAAGAGCGTCCGTCGGGTGACGCCCACGTTCTCTTATGAATGTCATGATGCAGAAAGCATGTCGAGCTTCCAATAAGGTTTTTGCTGGTGGCGATATTAGTCAGCCTCTGGCCGTTGCTGTTACTAATATCATGGAGACTCTGCCTCCCAATCGTCCCTATGTAAGTCTCTTCTTTGCCCACTTTCGCGGTTAAGTCACCTAATACTATTTTAATATCGTTCGACGGAAGGGAGTTGAATGTTTATTCTAAGGTGCTGTAGAAATCGTCTTTAACTTCGCCATCTTTGCCTTTCGTTGCGAATAGTCCATTTTTCGTTTGCGTGGTTGTTGCTGTTGAATCAATCCAGTCCGAGGCGATACTTCAGGTTTCGAAACAACTCTGGTTTTGTCGAGGATGAGTTGTTAACACATCTCCCAAACCCCAACCTGGAGAGTTATTATATAGTGCTACAATTTTTCTGTTTCATTAGCACTCGTACTTATCAGTTTAGCAAGTCAAGTCCGGATGGACAAGACAAGTGCACCGATGGCTAGCACATGGAGGTTTGATGAGCACAATTGATGTGTATATTGAAGTGCGCAAAGGGTCGCTGGATTTCAAGTACAAATAAAACCACCAAGTTCACTTTAATTTAACCGCAAAATTTTATTTAGTTATCTTTCCACTTTAGACTTCTTCGCTCACAACGTATCGCTTCTTTCGCTTTCTAATTATCGACTGATTCGTCGATCTCTCCAAAATGTACTGGCATGAAAATCGCTCGCCGTTTTATATTATTCTTGTCGTACGAATCTTTTTCCTTGTCGTGTGAATCTTTTCGATCTCGGCCGAGCGCTGTTAATTGCTTCTATAGAGCATTGCCTAGTCGCCCGAGTTTTTCCCTTTCGTACGAGTCTATACGTGTGGTTGTTTTTGCTTTTGATAAAATATTTCATCGTCGTACGATTCTTTTCCCTATTGGCTGTGTGGTTATTGTTGCTTTCTTGAAAAAGAAGGCACAGGCGTTCATAAAGCATTTTGTCGTCGTATGAGTCTTTTCTCTCTTGGTCGTGTGATGGTTGTTGCTGAACATTCCGATCGAGTCGAACTTGATGGCAGATGTTCAGAACTAGTGTTATCGTTATTACTCGTCTCGGCCATGCGCTGAAACTTCCTTCTAAAAAGCATTTCCTCATCGTTCCAGTCTTTCCGTATGGCTGTTGTTGCTTCTCTCTTGCCCGTGTCATTTCTTGTTGATTGGTTGAATGTTCAAGATCTTCAAACATTCGATGATCGTGCATATTCTTTCATTACTGTTTGTTGAGACCTGGAACATTCCGATCATGCAAGTGCTCCTTATAGTGTTTATATGGGCGAATTAATTTGATTCAGTATTGAGTGGTTGGTGATAAGCAAGTAGAGCTGATATGTAACACTGGGTGTCGCTTAATCACGCCGATCAAATGCATACTTTATCTATAACCTTCCAACCACCTTTTCAGAATTTGAACGTGGGATGGAGTGTAATAAAAGTATTTTTTGTAACAAAATTGAAACAAAAAAATTTCTTTTAATTTTTCATCTTGCCACGTTAAATCCAAAAAAGATAATAAAATGCCTCAGAAACTTTGTAATTTTACTTGCAATAGTTTATCTTTGATATACGATTTGATGTAAAGAATTGAAGAATTATTGCAAAATTATTTTCTTTTAAATTTATTTTATTTGTACGTGGAATCACAAATAATGTAATTATTCTTTATATAATTATACACTATTCACGATTTTTCAGTTCATATTTCACGATTATTTGAATTCATAATAGCAGCAGCCCTGTCTTTCGGTCTAGGTTGAAGTATCTCCTATAATTTTTCCGGGCTAATCTTGCTTCAATTTGCCCATATTTCATGATAAAACAGAAGACAAACGCTGCATATTATATTCAACAAAAAACATTTGATCGCTTGATAAAGATTCCATCCCGCAAACTAAAATGTTGCAGAGAAACATCAAGGTAGAATTTTAAGCGAGTACAAAAATGATATTCGTTTGCTACTTTCCAAATTCCTTTTTTTTTGTCCGAGGTCTCAAATCTGAATTTTTTGACATAGATATCCTTAATGGTTGGAATCAACCGAAAATTTTCTACGTCCCGAAATTCGTCACCGTGAGTTATCTCTCCAACAGGCGCCCATAATTTCAATTGAGCAGTAGGCAAAAAATGTCGACCAACTTAAAATGTCCGTTCGAAAAAAATCCGATCAGAATCGAGTCTGAGCAACCCGGCGACCACAATTCAGCAGCAAGCAACCGAAGCTCGAGACCTTATCTCCTCTTTCTTCCTCCCGAAAAATATTCTCACTGCGCATGCCCACGCAGCCGCCCGAAAAATCCGCATTTTTTTCCCATACCGAATTAAATCTGAAACACCAGGCACACTGAACTGTGGTCGCCGGGTTGCTCAGATTCCATTCGATGTTGTGAAATTTTTTTTCCCGAGTTGGTCGAAATTTTTTTTCCTACTACTCGGTTGAGGTTACGAGCGCTCGTTTTGTAGGATTTTCACTTGTTGACTGTCCGGGTTTTGAGTTTTGTGTTGTTGCTGTTGGATTCTGCGTTGTCGCGATGTTCGATGTGCTAGCTTACAGGCCACAGCTGACAGGTTTCTTTAAGGAACTTCGTTATTATGAAATGCCAATAATTCTCGGTGGCGATCTAAATTCGGATTTACGCGGCACTAATGGTGCCAAATTTACCTCCCCGAATCGAATTCCCTCCCCGAATTTCGTTGATTAAGTAATCCAATGTGTGTCCGCATCGGAATATGCGTGTAATTGTTGTTGCTTTTCTTTGCCGACTGTCGATTAGAGTTTACTGTATAGGAACGTAACCTCTCTTATTAGAGTTTGGACACCAGGTCCCAGGACAGACCGAGCAATTTTTAAATCGAAGATTTTATGCCAAGTATAAACATAAACTCCCAAGAAATATGTTTCAAGTTTTTAGTGAAAACGCAATCTTTTATTATCTTTTGTGAACGAGCTGTCACTAGTCGACTTTTTAAATATCGCCGATTAACGGCTCCGCAGCCAAACTCGACATCAGCAGAAGAAGGTGCGTTTGTATACAGTAGCTCTTATGTCGATGAGTAATCCAATGTGTGTCGACATGGGAATGTATGCGTGTGGTTGTTGCTTTTGGTTGAAGACCTTAAACATTTGATGAGTCGTTCATGATCGGAATTTATGTGGCTGTATATTTTATTGTTGGCCACAGGTATTCATTTTATTTGCACAGTGTAGGTGCTGGAGACCTTGAACGCTCGCTGAGTAGCATAGTGCTCGCACGCGAGCACTAATTTGCTTTCGAGAACAGTGGAAGATTGCGATGAGCGACTAGAGCTGACATGTAACAATATAAATAAATTTACATAAATTAAATTCTTCAAATCATTTCAGCACAACATCATTTTTCCGATGTCAAAACAATCCGAATGATATGGTGCACGAAAAATATCGAAGAGTTTTACAAGTGCGGAAATTTAACTGTAGCAGTCGAACGAGATGTTGCACTATTTGACGACGATTTCCTTAACATTACGTGCATTAGGGCATACAATTCAGACGAATGCATTCATCATATTGACAGGGAAGAGGCTGATATTACTGCCTTGGATGCTGGCGATGTCTTCACAGCCGGACGGTATAATTCACTCATTCCGCTCATGCAAGAACGGTTTGAGGGCGGATTTAAAAACTACTATGCTACTGCTGTTGTCAAAAAAGACACACTGCATGATGTAGTGAGCCTGCGTGATCTACGAATGAAAAAAGCATGCTTCCCCTGGGTTGGCAGTTTGGCCGGCTGGATTATTCCAATCTATACGGTAAATCAATTCTTTTATTATATATTTGCAAAAGAAAAATTAATTATTTCGGATTTTTACAGCTTCAAATGGAAGGAGGAATGGATATTGTCGATTGCAATAATCATGTTAAAACAGCAACTAACTTTTTCAACAATTCATGCGCAGTTAATTCGTTAATCGATAAATACAATCCAATCGGCGATAATTCCGATAAGTAAGAGTATAATTTCCAGAGTCTTCTGTATACTTCTAACTTTTACTTCGGCTTTAGATTGTGTGCCTTATGTACGGGTGTAGTCCCGGGCGGAAAATGTAGTCCTTCAGATCCTTACTATGGTTACGATGGTGCCTTTCGATGCCTCCTGGAAGCCGGTGATGTTGCATTTCTAAAACACTCAACGGTATTTGAAATGGTCGCCGGGAAAGAATTTAGTAAGTTTTTAAGGAATTTCAAACGGAATTGGATGAAGTAAATTTTGAATTAAAATTTTTTTCTTAGAATCAATTTCAACGGACCGTTTCGAACTACTTTGCAAAGACGGTACACGGCGACCTGTTTCCGAATATCGACAATGCAATTGGGGCCTGGTTCCATCCGATGCTATCGTAACATCGTCCGCTAGACACTTCGACGATCGTAAAAAATATCAGAAATTTTTAGAGCGTGCCGTAGAACTTTACTCCCATAAACCCAACAATCTAAATATCGAAGGCAACCAGAATCGTTATAATGGCGATAATAGCAACTACGATTCGAACAATTACGGTTACAATAATGCCGGCTACGAGAGCAATCGCAATAACTTCAATCCGAATAATAATAATAATAATAATAAAAACAATAATGATCCCAATAGCTTTTATAATCAAGACCCATACAATCGAGGCCCCCCCGATTATAACAGTAATGATCAATATGGAGGGCTTGATAGTTCGTTCTCGACTTCCACAATGACGCCCCTTAATGGCGAACATAATGCAACACTTTACGAGAAGTTTGAACTGTTCGAATCATTGCGATATGGAAAATTGAATTTGTTATTCCAGGTTGGTGGCGGTTTCTCCGCAAAAAATTGACTTATTTACTTCAAAACGTTCATTTTCCAGGATACTGCAAGATCTCTCTCGACAATTAATCTCGACGATCAAACCTACACATTTTATTTGGAAAAAGCCCTCGATTTCATCTATGGAATCCGTCAATGTCCTGTCGGCAAAATGACCCTTTGCGTAACTTCCGACGCCGAAATGGACAAATGTGTTAAAATGAGAGTAAGCAAAAGTTTTGATGTCAAAAATTCAATTTAAAAAAAAAATTCCGATTTTTCTCAGACTGCTTTAAAAGCTCAAATCATCAAGCCAGAGCTTCTCTGCTACAAAGGTCACTCACACATAAACTGCATGCAATCGATTTACTCCGGAGTAGCGGACGTTGCTGTATTCGATGCTGGTGATGTATATACAGGCGGACTAAAACATGATCTAATTCCAATTATGTCGGAGATTTACAATTTGGGAGAACCAGAATACTATGTGGTGGCTGTTGGCAAGGAAGAAGATCCGGATACCGAACTAACATACCTGAAGGGAAAATACACGTGCCACACTGGCATCAATACAGCAGCCGGATGGACATATCCGTTGGCCTATTTAATTTCGAATGGTTGGATGCGTCCGTACGGTTGCGATAGTATACGGGCAGCTGCAGAATATTTCACAAAATCATGTGTACCGGGAGCAATCAGCTCCGAATATAATACCGGCGTGCCGTACGATACGATGTGCGATTTATGTCACGGCAGCAGCTTCCGATATTGTCGTCGTGATGCATCCGAAGATTACTACGGTCATACCGGAGCGTTCAGATGTCTGGTAGAAGGTGGTGGTCATGTGGCTTTCGTAAAACACACTACCGTAAGCGAAAATACAGGCGGTAAAAAGAGAGAGTGGTGGGCTAGAAATACTTTGAATGACGACTTTGAATTATTGTGTCCTGATGGTAAGTTTTTTGTTTTTTTTTTAGAAAAAAAAATAAATTTTTCAATCAAAATCTATTTATAAATGCGATAAATTAAAGAGCTCAAATTATGAACTGCTAATCGAAACAACAACTTTATAAACACTTGCTTGAATTCTGTTTAGATTTATGCTGTTTGTTTATTCGATCGGCGCTTCTTACAAATCACTTAGCATTCACGATGCGATGTTTAAATATCTGTTACTGTAGAAAATTTAAATGTGTAGGCAAACATTCTTTATGCGCGTATGAGCTTACATAACGAAATCAATATAGATAAAACACGTGTTAATGCTATGAATCATATTCACGGAATTCTACAATTTATTAGCATTCCGCATTCGTTTGATTTTGAATCGATAGACAATTCAATTAATTTTTTATCATTAGGAACACGTGCTGAGCTGGTCGACTACAAACGATGCAATCTGGGTAAAGTAAAAGCGAATGCAATTGTAACAAGGGGCGGCGAAGGATACAATGAAACTCAAATAAATGCTTATATCAATTTATTCTCGTATGCCCAACAGCTTTACGGTCGAAAGGAAGTCGATGCGTTTAGGTATGAACTTGGAAAAAAGGAGCTTCAATAATAGCAGAGTTAATTTTTTTTCCAATTTGTGTTACAGTTTTAGCATGTTCTACTCGTTGCCGCCATTCCACGACCTAATCTTCCAGGATGCTACACGACAACTTCGTGTCATAAAGCCCGAAATGCGTCGCTACGATTTATATTTAGGCGGTGATTTCATGCGAGCCCGTCGAATTACCGATTGCCATGCCGGTGCAAGTCAACTGACTCTATCGAAATATGTCTTAATAACTATAAGCTCACTTGTGATGAGTTATTTTTTACTTTAATTTAAAAAAAAGGCGACGAAGAAAAATAGTTTTTAAGTACAAAGAAAAAGAAATCTCTTAACGTTAAACGATGAAATTGCCTTTGAAAATATTCGAATAGAAAATTGGAATTGAATCCGTCCACGAAAAAAAAAATTGTATTATATTGACTAAATCATTGTTGTAATTTTGTTTGTTGGAAATTTTATATTTTTTTATGAAATTGACATATTTATAGCAATGAACATTCCATTGTAATAACGATAAGCTCACTGTTTTTATATAAATTAGATTTGTAGTAATGATTATTTTTTACAAAGTGCACTAAATCTGTCCGTCCATTTTTAGTTCAAATAAAAAGACTTTGTATTGTAAAGAATGTGTTCGTGATTTGTTTAAGATTTCAAGCATGGCCTGATCTTTTGATTTAATTAATTTTTCGAGAATTAAAGTGGAATGTTATCATGGTAAGCGTATCGGTCGTTGTGGCTTAAGTTTTCATCCTAAGAAAATCGTATTTGACCTCAAATTGATGAAATTCCTCTGAAAAAAGCAATTTAACTATCTTAATGAATGGTTTAGTTTCAGTTTTGAGAGTCGCCAACATTCCAAAATCTGTTGTAGCAGTTGTGATAGAGCACTAAGTCATTGCAACAGTGACAGTTCGTCCTTTAGCTGAAACTAAAATCCTGGCATAAAACATGGTCGACCAAACTGTCGTATTCCTTGAGAATTATAATCCAGAACTTTTCTGCAGATGTTTCGCTCTAGTTTCCTCTGATCCACTGCCACTTAAAAATTATGAAACTAAGTCGGTTTGGAATTAAAATTACTGCAAGCTTTAATTTTACTCGCTTTCAACATTAATTTTTTACACTTTTTGTTCGCTATATCGCTTTCCCAACTTCCACACTTTCGCTTCTGAACTTCAACTTCGACTCTTTCGCTTTCCAATCTTAACTCTAGTCTGCTAATCTCCACCATCGATCACGCCTCGTACTCGCTTACTGAATTCTGCCTGTCCAAATCACAACTTACAACTGAATGCTTTGACGAATGCTCGCACTTTTTATACACAGCACTACGACGTGTTCGCTGACTGGCCAGCAACGACGTATTCCTGACTGTCGACTTGGACGTTACTCATACGACGATGTGTTTATGAATGTCGCCGGCCGTCTGACATTATCGACTCCCGTTGGATATTGTCGACTCCCGTCGGATATTGTCAGCCCTCGTCGTACATTTTCAGTCCCATTGGATATTGTCGGCCCCCGTCGGATATTGTAGTTCTCAACGCTATAACATGGGTGAATTCGGCGTGGAAGACAAGGAGCGTCCCGGGGCGGTTAAAAATTATGAACACGCAGAATTGTAGGCATAACTGTACGAAGATTCATGCCGAACGCAACAATAACTTGCAGATTCATTGGGCGTCACACAACAAGCCATTTTACATCGTTTAAAAAGCTTGGGAGTAATGCAAAAGCAAGGAAATTGGGTACCATACGAGTTGTAGCCAATTAATGTCGAACGGCGTTTTTTCAGCAAACAGCTGCTCGAACAGCAAAAAAGGAAAGGTTTGTTGCATTGCATCATTAATAGCGGTGAGAAGTGAATCCATTATGATAATCCAAAGTGAAAAAAATTGTGGCGACTCCGCGACCATCCTTCAACATCAAATAAATAAAATAATGCTGTGTATTTATATTGTGTATTATGAGCTGCTGCTACCGAATGAAACCATCACGTGAGACACTACAAAAAACAACTAATACGTTATAGCCGAACATTGAAGAAGAAACGGCCGCAATACGAAGAGAGACACGACAAAGTGATTTTGCTGCACGACAACGCTGGGCCACATGTTGCTCACGTCATAAAACCTACCTGGAAACACTGAAATGGACGAAATGGACCCCACCCGCCGTATTCTCCAGATATCGCCCCTTCCGACTACCACCTATTCCGATCGATGACGCATGGCCTGGCTGAGCAGCACTTCCATCCGTATGCCGCCAGAAAAAGGGGAAAAGCTATGGTTAGCGATGGGTATTTCTATGAATAATAAATATTTAACCATTTTTGCACAATAAATGCTCAAATTTTGAAGAAGAAAAAAACAGCTGTTTTCAATTTGTACTCCCAATATTCGATGAACGGCTAGGGCTGACCAGCAATAATATGCTTATCACCTTCCACGTAGTACGAAATGGATGGGGTCAACACTCAATAACAAGTAATTTAACTAGGAGTATCAAATACCAAAATGATATTCAAAACATTGCGTCTCATTTTGAAAGCATTAACGATATGCATTTCCACGAAAATGACATTGCTATATTTATTATAAAGGATCCATGATAAAAAACCAAACAAGTGTAGCATTCATTTATGAAAGCAATTTTGCGCGTCAATTAGCAACAATCTGCGTTATATCTGTATGCAGGTATGCTAGGTAAGAATAATCATCATTGCGGCATCTGGAAACTGCCGACCCAGTTTAATATCCCTCGAGCCGCCAATAGGGAAATTTTTATCAATTTCTCTTTTCTTCCGATTGCCAATCTTATTCTACGCGTTCTGCGACACCCAAAGTTTCTTATCCCATTGTATTGAAGTGCGCAAGAGTTCGATGAGTTTCAAGTAAAAAAAAAAAAAAAAGACAAGTTCGCGTTAAATTAAAATAACCGCAAACTTATTTTTTGCTTCTCACATTCAACACTTTTTGCTTCCACTCTCTCGCTTTTCAATTTCACGACTTTCCAACGTGACCTTTAGATCTCGACTCTTTCGCTTCTTTGTCTCGACTACTTTTTTCATGAATGCTCGCTTGTATTTATACTCGGCGCAACCGACCATCACCCAAACCGCATCCACACCGTCGCAGTCTATAGGAACTCTGCAACGATCACTATCATCGCCGCCTATATCGTTGCCGTTCATAGCGACTCTTTAATAACCATTGTCGTCGTCGTCGCTATCGCCGGCTACATCGTCACCATTCATAGCTACTCCACAACGACCATTGTCGTCGTCGCAATCGTCTAGCGAGTTTTCATCGTCACCTATGTACTTGTTGTTGGTTGGTTGAATGTTCAAGGTCGTGCATGTGTTCTTTCATTAGCAAAGTGAAAGGTTGCGAATATGCGATGAGTCAACATAATTGGAATTTGTGTGGCCGTATATTTGTTTTCAAGAAATCATGCGGCTAGCGACTAGGGCTGATATGTAACAGTGTATATCCCAATGTTCCTTTAGGACTTGCTAGAAAGGTGTTACTGCCTCCCATTAGGCGTCCAAAGTGCGCATTTCCACTTCGCCCAATGTGAATGACGAAAAATTGTATTATATTCACGTGGTTTTGTTGGAATCTCCAAATTTATTCACATTAAGATTACGCTTTAACCGAAGAATGTGTTGCCGCTGGAGAACTGCTTTGCCCAATCTTAGGCAGGCAACCACTCCCTACACCAGCTCGACGATTCGGTCGTACAATGAGGAGGCATCTTCTTCATCGGCGACTTACGGGGAAACGTAACTCTTGCTCGGGAAAAGGGTCTCCAATAATCATTTACCTAGTGTTATAAAAACATATTTTCCCGTTTTCGACGTTTTTCAACTACCTCTTAGTCAGGTCTTGTCAGAGCCAAGTTGGGCGTTCTCATCCCATGATAATATTATATTATTTCACTCATAATCAGTCCGCCATAAGATTTCTCAAGTGTTATGGCATTAGTGGTTGCGTCTCTCTGACGGCCATAAAACTACCCGAGATTGGATCCCAGGTAATGAAAACTGTTTCTCGATCTCGATGTAAGGACGATCGCCATGCCATTTTTGGCTTCACACGCAGGATCAACGAATAGTATTGTGTTTCTGCTCAGTGTTCGTTCTTCTCCTGATCTAATCCACTTGACTTTCATCATCAATGGCACGACAGCCCAAATCGGGTCCTGGCCTCCTGAAGTCGTCGCCTCCAATCGTCTCGATCCAAAGACCGCGTCCTCCAGCTGCTAATTTTTAATATGGCTTTGCTGTCTTTACAGGTCCCAAAATTCTTCGGAGGACCTTTCTTTCAAATGCGTTAACTGCTTTTTCGGAAGTTCGCGTTAATGTCCACGTCTCGCTGCCACAACAGAGCACAGGTCTTATAATAGTTTTATAAATCCGCAGCTTATTGTTCCTGTGCACTTTCTTGGATTTAATTATTGGAAGTACAGAATAATACGTCTTATTTGCTAGTATTATCCGTCGTTTGATTTCGTCTGTTTCATTACCGTCCTTTGTTAGATTAGCCCCAAGATATATGAAATTGTCCACATTCTCCAAATTATATTCCGCAATTGTTATGTTTTTTCTGATAGGCGCTCTCCTTCTTGTTTGCGTCATTACTTTTGTTTTGCTTTCATTAATGCGCAACCCGACTTCTTTTGCGGCGGAGTCAAGATTGACAAATACCTCCTTAGCACTAGGATGTTAATGTCGTCAGCGTATGCTACTAGTTGGGTGTACTTGAATAGTAGTGTCCCGTTGGTGTCGACTGGGATTTTTCGGACGACATACTCTAGTGCCAAGTTGAAAAGCATAGGGCCTAGACCATCTCCCTGCTTTAAACCACATTCCGTTCAAAAGCTGGTTGTGGAATCGGTTTGTATTCTCACTTGGGATTCAGTGTTCGTCATTGTGAATCTTGTTAGTTGGACTAGTTTTGGGGGAATTCCAAAGTCAAGCATGATTTGGTACAGTACGCTCCTGTCGATACTGTCGTATGCTTGTTTAGAATCTACGAAGATTTGGTGCACTGTGCACCAGTGTGCATCTGTGTTATATTCCCAACATTTCTCAAGCACCTGTTTCACCGAGAATATCTGGTCTGTTGTAGATCGTCCGGCTCTGAATCCACCTTGGTATTCGCCAATTATTTCATTAGTATAGGGCTTAAGACGACGTTCAATTATTTTTGTCAGTATTTTATAGGACGTACACAACAATGATATACCTCTGTAGTTCTCACAGCAGAGTTTGTCTCATTTCTTGTAAATTGGACATATAATGCTTTTTCGCCAGTCGTCGGGTATGATTTCCTCTATCCAAATTTTGCATATCATGCTGTGTCATTATGGTACTTCCTTTGTTTTCGCCTGCAGGTCTTTTTCGCATATCGCCTAAGCTCGTCATATCTTTCTTTTTTGGCTCGTGTTGGTCGTTCAGTAAAAATTTTGTAAGCCTCGTTCTTTCTATCTATTGCAGCGCGACATTCTTGGTCGAACCAATCATTATTTTTTCGCCGTACTTGAAATCTTAACACCTTCATTTGATGCCGTCTCGTATTTTCATCCACACATTCTCCACTGGCATATTTTTGATGTTTTTATATATTGGTATCAGGTGTTTATTACATGTTGACATGTAAGCCTGCGCCACCGTTTCGTCTTTAAGCTTGTCGACATTGAATTTGCGAGCTCTACTCGTTTTCGAATATCCACGACAAGCTATTAGGCATCGATACTTAGCTCTGACTAGATAGTGATGAGAGTCACAATTCGCAGTTCGAGGGTTCGTACATCAAGTATGCTGGAAGCAGCCATTTTCTCAATTAGAACGTGGTCTATTTGGTTGAAGGTGTGACCATCTGGTGATGCCCACGTTCGTTTGTGAATATCGCGATTTGGGAAGCACGTAGAGGTTACTATGATATTTTCGCTGCTTGCAAAATCAATAAGACGTTGGCCATTGTCGTTGGTTATGTCATGGAGTCTATGCCCTCCTGTTGTTTCTCTATGAGCCTCCTCCTTTCCTACTTTTGCATTAAGATACCCTAAGACAATTTTTAGGTCATTCGAGGGCAGTGAATCATAGGTTGTCTCTAGGGTGGCATAAAATTCGTCTTTAGTTATATCGTCCTTGTCTTCAGTTGGTACGTGGACGTTGAAGAATTTAGTCTTTATTCGGATTGCACACAATCTTTCACTTACTGGTTTGAAACTCGTCACCTGCTGACTAAATTTTTTGTCAACGACAAAAGCGACTCCAAACTCTCTGCTTCCCGACAATTTTCCACTTGGATAGATTGTGTGTGATCTCATGTCAATGATTTCGTTACCGAGCCATTTCGTTTCTTGTATGGCAGTTATGTTGATGTTGTGTTTTGCCACTTCTTTAAGGAACTCTTTCAGAGCTCCTGTCCTAAATAAGGATCGAACATTCCAAGATCCAATAGAGTAGTCCATTTTTCGTTTGCGGGGTTGTTGCCGTTGAGTCCATCCGTTCCGTGGCTGTTCTTCAGGTTTCTGGACAGTGAATTTTTTTCCGGTGATGCGTTGTCGGCGCCTCGCCCAACCCCCGACCTGGAGGACCGGTTCTACTTATTTGTTACACCCTAGTAGAAAAAGGGTGGGAGTTTTCAGCTAAATATGACATGCTGGAGTTCTCACAGCTATGCTGCGAGTCCAACTATGTCATACTTTGCCTATTTCCTGAGACGCACTGGTGTTGCTGGCCATTCAGGTTAACTCCATATTCCCTCCTCCTTTCTCAACCGGGCTTGGGCGGAGTTATCCACCTGACTTTGTTCATTCATTAAATTTGGATGTTTCAATGCTCCATTTCTCGGTCGAATACTAATTGGAGGTCCGATCCAAGGCCCTGTATCAGTTTTCCTTATTAGTTAGTGTTGGTTGATAAGCCCATGTCCAGTGTTCTTTTGTCATTTTTAAAGAGAGTATTGCCTTAGCATTTTATAAGTCTCGTTGGTATTGTAAAGGAATTAAAGAATGCAGATAATAAGAACAGATGGAACAAACTTTCAAAGGAAGCCGTTCAAAACGAAATACTATCGTGCAAGTTATGATAAAATTAAAACAAATCGAATCTACTTTCGATTTCAATCACTAGCTCTTCTAATTGAAACATCCATTATTATTAATATCAAAACTTTATATAATTTACTTCACACTTAATTTAGAACTTGTTACTATTGAATATTTTTGAAGAACAACCAATCTTTACATTGGGACTTATAGTTATTGAAAGAACCTCGAGCCAACATTCGCTCGGGTTTATATACCAATTTGTTATCTCGGTAATTTACTGAGAATAAGGATTGTTTAGTTTTCTAGTTTATTGTTTAGCTAGGGTATAGCCTAGTAGGTAGTGTGTTGGTCTTGTAATGCGAAGGTCGTGAGTTCAAATCCCGGCCGGCGCAAAATATAATTCCGGCACATTGCCTGCTAGGGTATACCTAGGTCACCTCAATCTAAGAAAATGAAAAATTCGTAGAAAGAGGGTTGTGCGAAGGGCTAACAACCCTTCCACAATAAGTAATAAAAAAAAAAAAAAAAATGTTAAGGAACCTGAATATCAGGAGGCCAAGGTCCGATTTGGGCTGTAGCGCCATTGTAGAAGAAGAAGAGTTTTCTCATGCTCTGACCGGATGCGGTTTCTAGATGTTGAGTGTTATTTGGGATAACGAATTGCTATTTAAGTTTTTTGTATGTTTTGAGATTAAGAATGAGTGGTCCTTATCTTAGGTTTTACAATGTTTTATTTCGTCCAAATATGGACTGTGAAATGAGTGAGTCACGTATAACTTGGACTGTGATATGGGATGTGAGTCACATATAACTTGCACTTCAAATGATTGTACGTTTATCTGTCTCTATTAGTAAGTTTCCGTAGACGGGATGTAATATTTAATATATGGATATCCCATTTAAGATGACCATCAAGTATTTGGCATACGGGACTCTTTTTAGTGGGGGACACGGGCAGTTAATACCACACTGATATGTATGAATCCTGATGTCTATATTAATGGAGTCTCCATGCTGAGTCAGTTTAAATACTATTATATATAATTTGTTTTTGAAATATATAAAGTGATGGAGCTATGATTCAACCATTCTTTCATAGTTATTAAGCTATAATTAGCCTTTACATTAACACTGTCCCATGAGCTGTCCTCTATAAAAAGCTTCGCGTCGTTCGCAAACGAAATTAGTTCTCCTTCAATTCTAATCGAATAGATATCATTGACATACAATAGGAATAGCAGAGGACCTAGCACTGTCCCTTGGGGTACTCCGTATTCGAAGGTCAGGTAATCGCTTTTTTTTCGAAATTTTTTAGATAACTAGGAATACAATTAATATAAATAAATTTTGATTTATATTCGATTTATGTAATTTCTGGAGAATTTCACTATGGAATAGAATCAAATGCTTTTGCTAAATCAAGAACTATTGCGCAAGACTTATTAACCCTATCAAGAAATGAATAATTTTCGTGCTTAGCAGGGCAATGGCGCCATGAGTACTATGACCGGTTCTGAAAACATATTGGTGGTTAGAAAGTATTTTTTTGATTTTCGATATCCTGAACTAATCTGCTTTCAGCAGACTTTTCAATGATTTTGCCAATATTGGAAATTAACGAAATTGATCGATAGTTTTCAATTAATTTTTTGTTGCCAGCTTTATAAATAAGTGTTACTATTGTTGTTTTGTAGATTTGATAAAACTGGCTTGAAACTCAGATTAATGAGGTAAGCTAGTGTGTTTGAGGGATTCGACAGAGATTTCGTCGAAACCCGGGCAAGTACCACCCGACATTTTCCTAATTAACAAAATAATTTCATCTTCATTAACCATATCGATTGGGCTAATATTCGAAGATTTCTGATAATGTTCGCATTTTTGACTAATCGGTGTTCCTTTGTTAATATTATCGGCCATAGACTTTCCAATGTTGGTGAAATCATTATTGAAGGCAGTTGCAATTTTTCAGTGTTACTACCTACTTCCAATTTTTCACCAATAGCCATTAATCCTGCGTTCTTGTTGAAACTTCTAAAAATAAATTCCTGGATTTATTCTAAAAATAAAAAATGTTATTCCCATCATAAAATTCATTAACTTTTACCCTAAATTAAATTAGGTCAAAGAAAAAAATCCCATCAAATCGATAAAATAAAGGCAAAGCTTCAAAATTCTTCTCTTGGTTTTCTGTTATCTTCCGAGTATCTTTTGCGGGGGAAAATGCGATATCAGCCAAAAAGTCACCACTCTATCGTTGAGCACTAATGGGACCACAACAACGTACACTTGCTAAACATCTTTAATTTTAAAAAAGACATTCACCTCGCCATCAGCGCTTCATGAATCGAATTCGTCTTATGCATGCCGGAAAATATTCCATTTTCTGAAAATAACTTCGACTTTGTTTTCAAAGTGGAAAAATCATTTTAATTTTGCCGTAGCCTCGTCCCTCTCGCAGGCGACTTGTAGTGAATGCAAGTGAGTTTATTCTTGGCTTTTTCACTGACTGCTCTTGGCCCACCCACTCATCGGACTCATCGAATATTTTGGCTTTTCATCGCATTTTCCGCAGCCTCAGCCGCGCTAGACTATCTCTTCCTTACCGCCTTAGTCATAGTTTCATTGTCGATATAATTCGACTGTTTGAATCGTTTAAATACTTTCGAGCGGTAGGCTCATTCGTTTCTAGAAATAGCTTTTCCAGCACATTTTCTGTGCGATGGTCTAATTGAAACTTCATAACACATTTCACACCTCTAATAAGTACGAGCCGAAATGTGATGCTAATGAAGAATCAATCATGGAAATTTGGAAGTAGGCAGAACTTTATGTTATTTTGGAAAATGTTCGGAGAAGAGTATTAGTAGAATTTCATAATAAAAATAAACACAATGAGAAATAAAAATTTAGAAATAAAAACAGAATTCAATTCCGCTTGCAAATTTGACCTAGGAAGTAGACTACATGCAGTTTAATGGGAATCTTATAAAGAGAACAAACTAATTATCTAAGTAGATTTCCTTGGCAAGCAGATCAAGATCACTTAGGCATACGTAATATGCTTAATGACTTTGTAATGGAATGTAGAAAAAAATGGTTTGTGATCTATGTATGTACATACTATGTATGTTAGTGAAGGTCTATTTTCAGACAAAGTTCAGTTCAGTCTTGGTTAGTTTTAAGATTGTTTTAGTTATTATTAATTTATTAACGGACCAATATTTCACTTTTATTAATAACTAGCTGTCCCCCGTGACTTCTTCCGCGTAAAAATCGCAATAATAAGCAATTTTTGAGGATGTAGTTAGTAATAAATTAAGTGGCATTTAGTGTGGCCTAGTGGGTAGCGTGTTGGTCTACAATGCGAAGGTCGTGAGTTCAAATCTCGGTCCAGCACACTGCCTGCTTGGGTATACCTTGGTCACCTCAATCTACGAAAATGTAAAATTCGTAGATAGAGGGTTGTGCGAAGGTCTAACAACCCCCACAATAAGGTC
Organism: Chorisops tibialis; assembly: GCA_963669355.1. Taxonomy (NCBI): domain Eukaryota; kingdom Metazoa; phylum Arthropoda; class Insecta; order Diptera; family Stratiomyidae; genus Chorisops; species Chorisops tibialis. Next base: position 250,325,815 of record OY770263.1, on the reverse strand, counting down.
AGGAGCCCAAGGCCCGATTTGGGCTGTAGTGTTATTGTAGAAGGCATGCATAATTAGTTTAATGGCTCTTTGAACACAATGTTATGTATTTTGACGGAATCAGAACCATTAATTATTAAGAATTAAACCATGATGTTCGTATTTGTATGGGACAGGCCTGTGTTCAAACCACCCCGTGATTTGAGATCACATACGTATTAAAAAGCGTTAAAGAAATGTAAATAATTATAGTTTGTGTTAATTAAAAAAAAAAAGTCTAAATAAAATAACAATAAGGTGAAAAACTTAACAGGAATACAATTGTGCGTAAAGCCCAATCATGCGATACTCTAGATGAAGCAGTAATTTTGTATGGGAAGTGGTAGAATGGGTGGCTGCATTAAACTAATTTATTTCACATCATAGAGTGGCTATAAAAATGTTTTGTACCAAATTAAGAATGGAATAGGTACTGAGAAAATTAATGTCTTGGATTTAGTGTAATTGTGCAGTTTGTAGGTAGGGTCTAGCGGGTAGTGTGTTGGTCTACAATGTCGAAGGTCGTGAGTTCAAATCCCGGTCGATGCATAATTCCAGCACACTGCCTGCTTGGGTATACCTTGGTCACCTCAATCTACGAAAATGAAAAATTCGTAGATAGAGGGTTGTGCGAGGTTGTAACAACCCTTCCACAATAAATAATGAAAAAATGTTAAGGAATCTGAAGGTCAGGAGGCCAAGGCCCGATTTGGGATGTATAGGGCAGTTTGTATAGGAGGTGATAAAAGAAGTGGAGGGTTTTTGGTGATTTTTGGAGAAAAAACTATAATCATCATGCAATTGATAAATTTTAAATTTCAGATCAGTAACACTCATGCTTTTCAAGAAAGTCGAATTTTTGATATGTTGTGAAATTGTGTCGCATTGTATGGGAGGAGTGAAGCTAATCGGTTTATTATTTTTTATCGATATTAATAGTAATACTAAATAAGGATTTAATGTAAGCTTTGAGCTCGATATATGAATGAGATAATTGGTTTAGAGTATTTCATGAAAAACGGCTGTTTGTATAGCAGGTGGTGGAAGAAGTGGGCGATTAGAATATATTTTCTTTGTTGTATTGTATTGAATTTTTCGAGGAGACCAATGTCGTCCATAAGCTGGGCGTTCATATATCTTGTATATAAAGGCACATTAGTCAAAATATGTGTTTTTTGCCAACTCAAGTCAGAAAGTTACAATGAATGAACTTAGTCATATTTTGAAGTGTTTTACGTAATTAATGTATGCAAAGTATTTGTGAAGGAAAACTAGAATTTCTAGTATACCTAGTCGTGCCATAAGTTCTGTCACACGTATATGGGCAATTTTTGTATAAATGAAAAAGAGTTTTTGACAAAGGAAAACATATTTTATTTTAGCATACTAATGGAAGTAAAATAAGCAACAAATTATTCAAAGTGGCCGCCTTTAGCCTTAACACAGCTCTTTAATCTGTTGGGCCAGTCATCGATAGCAGTACGCACTGTTTCTAGCGGAAAATTAGCTACTGCTTCTGTCAAAGATCGCTTAAGGCTCTCGATATTTGGGTGTCGTCTCGTGCACACCATGGACTCTAACTCCGCCCACAGTTTGTAGTCCAGGGGATTCAAATCTGGGCTCCCAGAAGGCCATTCCGTCGCCCTTATAAACTGTGGAATATTGGTTTCCAACCACGCTTGTGTGGTTCGAGCTTTGTGGGCTGGCGCAGAATCTTGCTGGAAAACCCAATGTCGATTGTTGAATAGCGTAGAGTTCAGCGGCTTCACACATCCCTCCAGGATGTCCGTTTGATAATTTTTCGCTGCAGTTTTTACGCCTTTTTCGCAAAAATGAAGCTCGGTGACCCCTTCGTAGCTGACACCCCACCATACCATGACTGATGCTGGATGATGTCCTCGCTGTACCCTAGTGGCAACTTCTCGGGCTTCTGCGGAGCTGTGGGCATACACCTTATCATTTTGGCGGTTGAAATGTTCCTCCACCGTAAAAATTTTTTCATCGGTAAATAAAATTTCTCGATGTTTGTTGTCGCCGTACCGCCGAAGGAGCTCTTTCGATCTGGTGCTCCTAATTTGCTTCAACTGCTCAGTCAGCAAATGTCCCGTTGATCGTCGAAAGGCACTCATCCCGAGGTTAGATTTTATGATGCGAGACATACTTCGGGTGGAGATGTTCATCTCTCGAGCCATGATTCGTTGTTTACGAAGCGGATTTCGACGAATTCGACTCTCGACCGCTTTGATGGCAGCAGAAGAACGTACATCACGCGGACGTCCAGAACGAGGTCGATCTTCAATAGTCTGGATCGCGTTATATCTCTGGATCGCACGATACACAAATCTTTGCGTTATTTTTAACGGGCACAACAACTTGAAAATTTCACTCGCGGATTTTCCACACTTATGTAGTGCAATCACTGCAGTTCGGTTTTCTATTACACCCCATTCCATCTTCACACGTTAACGAACACACTTTAAATGACCATCAACTGTCAACAACATTATGACGTTTATAAAACTGGCCGATATTGAAATGTCACTCATAAAATAAAGTTGTTGCCAATGTGAGAAATTATGTGACAGAACTTATGGCAGGACTAGGTATATTGCATTTTTTTTTAAACTGTCTCCTGCAAAGCTCACAAAATTGACTTACAGCGCTGTGCAAAATAATAGGTGTGAAGTTGAAAAACGTAAATTTTATGTATGACAACTATATTTTTAACTAACAAAACAAAAATTTTAATTCAAGAAAAACGAAGGTTACTTCTAAATATTATTTTAGTTTGATGAGCTGTGCAAAAAAATAGGTGTATTTCTTAAAATTCTGAAAATGACACAAATTAATATTTAATTTTGCTTTAGACCATTTGGAAATGTATAAATACCTAATACTTAGTTCCATAACCGTTATTTTTTAGAACAGCCTGGCATCTTCTGTACGTGGAGTTTACCAATCGTTGGCACCTTTTAACAAGTATAAACTCCCAAGCTGCTCTCACTGACTGCCATAATTCTTTTTATTACGGTGTCTAATGTAGCCAAGCGTGTTCTTAACTTCACCCCAAAGATGTTCAATAGGGTTAAGATCTGGCAATTGCGCTGAACATTTCATAACGTTTACCCTATTGCGCTCAAACCAGACCTTAGCTGCTTGTGAGGTGTGTTTTGGATCGTTATCCTGATGAAAGATCCAATGAATTGGCATTTCCTCTTCTGCAAATGGAAGCATAGTTGTCTCCAATATTTCGATGTAACGTGCAGAGTTCATAGTATCTTTGATCCAGTGAATGGGACCAACACGAAAAATATTCTCAAACCATAACACTGCCAACGCCATGTTTTATTGTCTTGACAGTGTACCCGGGAGAGAATTCCTTTGATCTAGGCCTTCGTACAAATTTTTTGGTACCATCTGCACCAGATAAATTTATCTTGGACTCGTCCGACCATAATATGTTTCGCCATTTTTCTTTAGGCCAATTGAGATGCTCTTGCGCAAACAATTTTCGCTGTTGCCTACGTTTAGATGTTAACAATGGGCTCCTCCTAGGCCTTCTGGCTGGCACATTAGCTTCTATTAGCCTTCTTCTTATTGTCGACGTATTAACACCGAGCCCAAGATTTTTTTATTCCAGCAGAAGTGATAATTCTTTTCCGAGATTTTCCGTGACCTGCTCCTTGTTTCTTTACCTTCGCACCTTTTTAAGGCATTTGTTGCCATATTCTGTGTTTCGGCGATAACTTTGTACGTTTTGCCTCCTCAGTTTGCGGATGTTTTCCCTCACCTCTTCCGTACAGTGCCGTTTACGTCCCATTTCCTCTGAACTGAAATGGTTTGTCATTAAGGAAATAAATAGCCTATCTTAAATAAGTCACCTATAGAAACAATAAGGAGTTCACTTACATTTTCATAAGCAAAACCAGACAATAATAAAACACTATACTTCCACACCTATTTTTTCACACTGTTCTCGTAGACGAATATTTAATAACTGCCAAAAATAAAACCACAATGAGAGCGTTTTTCCTTTTAAATGATTGGAGGTTTAACGGTAATTCATTTCACAGTAATTACATACAAAAGATGTCAACAACTGATAAGAAAATATACTTTTTGCATGAGCCTAGTGTTTGCACCTATTATTCTGCACAGCGCTGTATGTTCCTTTATACACCGGTCAAAGATATTATCGGACAGTGACGATATTAATGAAAACTTTGCATCTTCAAGGGTGGATTGTTCATTACTACAACTTGATTGACGTCATATCTATGGTTGGAAGAGGTACTAGTTCTAAAATACATATTTTTGCAGCGAAAGAATGAATCAATATGCTCTGCACTTTCATTGCACAGTATCTCTTGCCTTTTTCACTTGGATATGACCTTTAGTTTTTGCCCAAGAGAAGGTAAACCCTTGTCATTTATTACAAAATATATTTTTTAGCCAATAAGGTCCAATCCACAAAATACAATGCAGCCGTTTATCAGGCATGCGGTGTACGATCGTAGACCACTGAATTTTAGATATCGGGTTTTCCAATAGGGACTTGACAGCTTTGAATTCAATTTGTGAACGCACCCTTTCACTAATCATCGAACTGTCACTGTCAATTTATTCAGTAAACTTAACATTTTTATCATGATAAATAATAAAGTTTTTGAAATATCTCAAATGGTTTGCATTTTATTTTGAAAAAAAGTTGTCAAGTCCTTATTGGAAAACCCTTTATATGTATTTACGCGGCACTGTAGCAGAATTACGTTTGCTTTTTTATTAAAAAAAAAAGTAAAAGCTAGCGCCTGAACTTACTAAGCGTCAAATTAATTAATGAATATAAAATATGGTAATGTATTCAGTATTATTGAGAAATGGTGATTGCAAAACATATTTCTTCGTCCGACAATGTTGAAAAGTCTTTTCAGAACTTGTGGTCGTCTCAAATCCGGGGCCCCTTCCGACGCGGGGCCTTGGCCATATGGCTCCCTTACACTGGCGGCTCGTGACTTGTCAGATAGGTGAGGTGCTCCGAAATGGAGCAATATAACATCCAAATCTTGGGCTTGAGCGAAGTCAGGTGGACAGGATCAGGAGAAGAACGAACCCCTAGCGGAAACACTATTCTGTATATTGGCCCTGAAAGTGAAGCCAGAAATGGCGTGGCGTTCATCCTTACACCGAGAGCGAGAAACAGTCTCATTAGCTGGGAATCAATCTCGGATAGGATTATCGTCGTCAGGCTCAGGACCAGAGTCAGAAACGTCACAATTATGCAGTGCTACGCACCAACTAATACCGCAAAACCTGGTGACAACGAGGAATTCTATAGCCAATTGAGTGCCGCCTTCAAACTCATTCCAAGAGGTGATATTATTATAATCTCAGGAGATATGAACACACAGGTTGGATCTGACAACACTGGACTAGAACACGTAATGAAGAGGCATGGCGACCCTTGGGTCGACACGTCACGACCTTGGATTAAGAGACTCAAAAACAGCGAATTATTTGTGGAATTTTGTAGTAGTCGGCAAATGGTCATCGGAGAGATCCTTTTTTCACATAAGAGTCATCATAAAACATATTGGGTTTCCCCTGATGGTGTTATTCAGAACCAGATCGACCATTTGGCTATAAGTCACCGATGGAGAAGATGTCTTCTCGATGTGCGAGTGAAACGTGGAGCTGACGTGGGAAGCGATCACCACTTGATGGCTGCCTGCTTGAGGTTGTGTACAGCAGCTATTCGTCGACCACAAATTCTTCAAATGAACCGCAAGCTTAAAGTGGATAAACTCACAGATCCCATCGAAAAACGCGAGTACACCACCATTCCACGTGAATATGAAATACGCACACTGAATATGAAATACGCACACTGAAAGCCAAATTAGCAATCATCTCTCAACCCGATATTAACCAACAAACGCCCGACCTGACGCAGAACTACCGCGATGCTCATATATAGCTTAAAAAGGCTGTTAGACACGACAAGAGAAAGGCTAGATAAGATCTAGGCAACAAGGCAGAATCTGCGACTTACCTTGGGGATATGGGCTCACTATTCAAAATCATGAAACAATTGACGAACAGGAATTTCACCGCCAACCACCTGGTGAGAGATGTCAACGGAATTCTCCTTAATATGAGGGAACACCAGTTGCGGCGATGGAGGGAATACTTCTCTGATATTTTAAACATATTGTCAGAGGAAGATATTCCAGAAACAGAAAAACTACCAAACATCCAATCGCAACAATCCTCTTTTAGGTACGATTCCCCAGATAAGGAAGAGATAGTTCCCGCCATTCGGTCAATGGCGGGAAGGAAAGCTCCAGGTATAGATGGACTGCCAACCGAACTCCTCAAAACGGACTCGGAAATAACAGCCGATATACTTCTCCCACTCTTTACTGAGGTGGGAATGAAGGAAGACATCCGACTGAATGGAAGGAGGCCGTCATTGTGAAAATTCTGAAGAAGGGCGACCTTCGGGATTGTGGCAATTGGAGTGGCATATGTGTATTTATTGCCGTATCGAAAACCATGGCTAAGGTAATTCTCTTCTGTGGAGAGCACTCTCGAAGTTTATCAGGCTGGATTCCGTAAAGGGTCGTCTTGTACCGACTACGCAAATATCTTACGGATAATATTGGAGCAGTCCGCTGAAATGGGTTCGCCACTACATCTCATGTCTGTGGACTTCAAGATTGTTCTTAACGGACAAGATGTTGAAGAGGTGCAAGATTTTTGTTATCTCGGAAGCATTGTCAGCATGGACGCCGGAGCCGAAAAGGATATTGAGGCTCTTCTAAATAAAGCTCGTCAGCTCTTCGGTATCCTTTTCCCTTTCTGGAGGTTGGGAGAAATCTCCCTTCACACGACGCTGCGAGTTTTTGACGCATGCGTCAAATCCGTGTTGTTATATGGTTGTACTACGTGGAAAGTGACCGTTCGAATTACCAAGAAAGTACAGACTATTGTGAACCAATGACTCCGACGCAATTTAACAATATTCTGGCCAGAAGTAGTCTCCAACGACGAACTTTGGAGTACAACTGGCCAGACTGAAATAGGTATTGAGATTCAAAGGCGGAAGTGGCAGTGGATCGGTCATACAGGCTCTGGATTATAATCATTAAGGAAGACTTCGGGTTGGTCGACCATGTAATATATAGAAGAGGAATAAACAAGTCCTGGCAACAGCTTAAGGTCGATGCTCAGGATCGCGCCTTATCGAAGAGAGTTGTCTCTGTCCTGTTCCCCTATAGGGGGTCTTAACAGGAATTTGATTGATTGAGTCTTTTAAATAATATAAAATAGTTAAAAAAAAAAAAACAGTTTAAACAAGAAGAAAAAAAACTATCGATAAAATCATCTGTCTCATAAAAATCATTCGTTGAAATATTCTATTTAAATTCCCACAACTGTTTTTTTTATCAACCATCGGTTTTTTTTAAGTGAACTTTTGTTGGTTTGTGCGCTTATTCTTGATATTGTTAAGTTGCATAATTATGCCATATAATAAAAATTATATACTTATACTTAAAATGCTTAAAGTGAAATATTGTTTAAAGTAAAATTAAAAGAAATAGAACAAATGAATAGCTAATTTTATAATTAAAGAGCCTCCCTCTTAGATTCCACTTTTCCTCCCCCTCTTCATGGGGCCATACAAGTAAGATTTTTTTTAGAGACTCTATGGCTAAGGCAGGGTGGGCAGGGTAAGGCGACCTAACACCAGTCGCCATCGTCGAGGCATCTGATCGTGTTGACACCGCGATCAAAGAAAGTCCTGCCTGGGAGCGCAGTACAACAACCAGTTCTTGACGGAAAGTGCTGTGTGCTTCGGATCATTGGCCTGTTGGAAAATTCAACTCCCTCCAAGGCTCAACTTCTCAGCTGATGGCCTTAAATGTTGTTCCAACAGATTCTTGTAAACATAGCGGTCCATAGCAGTTTCAACAAAAGCCAATCGGCCGACCCCAGATACAGCTATGGCTCCCTAAACCATAACATTACCTCCACCGTGCTTGATAGTAGGAATCAAATTTTTGGTCTTTAAACCCGTATTCTTTTTTCTCCATATTTTACTGCGACCATCACACACGAACATGTTGTATTTCGACTCATCGGTAGAAAGGACTCGATTCCAAAAATCATTGTCCTTGTTGATATGTACCTTGGCGAACTCTAGGCGCAGAAGTCGGTTTTTTACGAATATTGATGGTTTTTACGTGGAGTTCTGCTTTGAAACCCATTAAAATTGAATGCTCTCGAGATTGTTCTTGCATGGATATCCCTTTTCTTTACTGCAGCCACTTGTTTCGCCAAATCTGGAGCACTTATTTTTGGATTTTTGTTCACTTCTTTCAAAATTGAACTAATGTCTCTGCGCAAAAGCTTTTTCGGTCGGCCAGTTCGCGGCTTATTTTCAATGGAATCACTGTTTTCAAAATTTTTGATAATGGTATAAACAGAACATCGTTTTAGTTTCAGTAATTTCGCAATTTCCGAGCACGATTTATTGTCTTTTTTATACTGGACGACCAAATTTCAAACATCATTAGAAATTTCTTTTCGCGATGACATTTTGCGGTCCTTGCAGTTCGAAACTAGCGATAAGCCTATAATAGAGTTGCAGCTGCACATGTACTGAATGGTAGTAAGAGCAAATAAACAAAGTTCGAAGAAATTCCGTTAGGTTTAGTTGGAAATATTTTGTTTATAAGTCAGCCGACACTGACTGCCGTAGACTTTTGTCTCTTCAATTTTTTATGTTTTTATGAATTTCTCTTTAAGTTTGTTATGAAAAGTTTTTGTTTTTTTATAAATACATATATTTACGTTACCGAAAAAGTGTGCATCAATAGATTTTTGATTAAAGCTTCCAATTAACCAGAACCTCAGTATAAGGTGCTGCCGTATGTATAATGCTTTTGTTTTACGTATTTCGCGTCGCTATTTATACTTTATGCGATTTTTTCTGTTATAAGTGCACATATTGATCAAATATTGAACAGAATCACTGTGGCAACAACAGCAGTAAACTGATAACAGAAAAGATGATTACCGTCTGGAAAACCACTGATAGCAGTGATTTATAATATGGAAACAAAAGAAATTAATAATTCGTTATTTTGCCATAAAGACCGTTCAATGTCGCCGAAATTCGCAAGTTGTTTGTTCGACAAAAACCGCAAAAAAAAAATCCCATATCAAAATTCCACTTCCTCGTTCGCTCAAATTGGAATTTCTTGTGACAGGAAAAAATACTTTCACTCTTTTAGGTAGTTGCAAACCGAAATCGTATTTTCTCTTTTCAACTAACGTCAGATTGAGTTGGTAGTAGCAGTAGCGAGAAGAGCCGCCGCATTCGCATTTGTGTTGGGAAATTGTTGGAAAGCTCTACGGCGCTTACGAAACGTCAACCAGTCGCAGTCAGTCGACTCCGGGCGTAGCTTTCTGAGCACATGTGTCGGTTGGCCGCTTCTTTGTCTCTTTTTCGTCGATTTTTTAAAAAGCAATTTTTTGGCAGTTTTTATTTCCACCACTAAATTATTTGTGCAAGAACTGGTTTTGGTTTTGTGTTTTTTTTTTCGTGGAAATTTTCGGTGAAAGGTTTTCGACTAGAAAAAGGCTGCACCGTCTGCAATCATGTCGGTTAACTTACGAACAGTTTACGCTTTCGCACGCGAAATGTACCCGAAGCGAGTGACTAAGAACATCGAGTACGGTACTGCCGGCTTTCGTACAAAGTGAGTGATTATAAATTTTTTTTCAAAGTTTCATTGACCCCTTTTTTTTTAATTGGGTGAGATAGGAAAAAAAAAGGTCATTCCGTGTTGTAATTTGACATTTCGTAAGATTCCCTTTTGCGGATATGAAACGTCATCATACGTGTTTTCTTCCTTTCTCTTTCCACCCGCTGGCGTAAAATTTGTCATCGCATTCCCATCATTCCAGAGTACATTTTTGATTCGTTCGAATACAGCGGTTTCGTGTTAATTTGGTGGGAAACTGTTTTCATCGTTATTTAAAATTTAGAACGAAGGCGATAGTGCCTGAGACAAACAAACGAACGAGATGGAATGAGCTGTGTTAATTGAATTATTGCAACGAGATAATCGGTTCTCAGTGCAGCTAACAATTGCAGTGTAATGCAAGTCTTTTGTAAGAAAGATACGAAGCGGACGACCTAGTGAAGACGGGTGTTAATTTGTGAAAACGGAAATCACTGAACCCCGAATCAGAAATGATGTGATGAAAAGACGGCACTTGACTTCAATTGATCGGGTCTGAGTGGCCGACACCGTTGAAACGTGAACGGGAGCTTCTTTCCGAGCACACATGCTGGTTTGTAATTATTTCATGAGAAGCACACACTCCGAACGGAACCCTTCAAGGCAATAAAAGTGGGCTTGTGGCCATCGTTAATTCGTTAGCTCTGGAATCTAGCTAGACTAGACGTTTCTATTATCTTCATGGAGCATGCAATAACGAAGAATTAAAACACACTTTCTATGAAAATTTAACGAATTCGCCTCGCTGACGTATTCTCCTCAATGACGTCTGAATCATTGTGGCGAGAACTCTTTTTAATGAGTCACAATTAAGATTTATTTTAAACAAAGTGCTAATTAAAAAGTTATAGTACCCATAACTTCAGTCTTAGCCGAAAATTAAAAAGGAAACGACCAGAGTCAATGTATAACGCTGGAGGTTGTTAGGGACTAGCAAAATGAACTAGGCCACCAGGAACTGGTTGAACGATAAAATGACCTATAAAGTGATCTATTGATGGTGGTATCATGGATTTAAAAGAATTGTGCTGTCATACGAGCATTCACACTGGACAAGACTTTAACTTGGAAGCAAGATTTAAGCCGTTTTTTTTCTTTTTAACGCTGGGAAAAATTAATGAATATAAAATATGGTAATGTTTTTTTTTTAACGCGGGGAAAAGCATCGAAAGCCTTGAAGTGCGGGACTTGAACCCGCTAAAAGCCCTCGCCTAACCCACTACCCCCCGGGACAACTGTTAAGTATTTCTTCAGGAGGAGGGAGGAGCATAAAGCTCAAACGTCAATTTACTGTCACATGTGTCTTATGTAACCCTGTATATGTCACTGCCTATCTTATTCAACTACCATCTGTTTTAGCTGTTGTAGGCACTTCTATCTCAGATGATTCCCTACGTAGTCTTTCGAGTCTCCTCAGCTCGGTGAGAACTTTCACGCACATCTGAGTCACCGCATTCCAGGTTTCGCTGCTGCTCAGCATATGTGGAACTATGTTATCGGGGTTAATATTTTCTCCACCGATGTCCTCGACTCTCCTTCTGTCCATTTCGTAGACTGGGCAGTGAAAGAATACATGCTCTGTATTTTCTATTGCATCTGTACAACTTGGACATGACGCAGAGGAATCATGGCCATATTTGTGCAAATAGCTTCTATAACAGCCATGCCCTGACAGAAATTGGGTCATGTAGTAATCTACTTCACCATGCTTCCGTCCGACCCACTTATCTACGTCTCTTATGAGTCTATACGTCCAGCGGCCTTTGTTTACGGTGTTCCATTGCAGTTGCCAGGCATTGGTACTTATCCGTTGCTGTTCTTTTTTCTCTTCCACTGATTTATCGTGTTCTTTTTGTGATATAATCGTTGTGCTTCAGCAGCTAGTATGTCTCATCATCATCATCAATGGCGCGACAGGCCAAATCGGACCCTGGCCTCCTGAAGTCGTCGCCTCCAATCGTCTCGATCCAAAGACCGCGACCTCCAGCTGCTAATTTTTAATATGGCCTTGCTGTCTTCATCAACCGAGTCTTCCCATCGCTTGCGTGGTTTGCCTACTGGCCGGTTACCACTCGCTTTGCCTTTAAGAGCACTTTTGGGGACTCTTCTGTCTTCCATTCGCTCTACATGGCCAGCCCACTGCAGTTTACGTAGCTTGATGAACGTTGAAGCTTCTGGCTTGTCGTAGAGTTGATAAAACTCATGGTTGTATCTTATTCGCTATTCCGTTCCTTCCTTAAAAGGTCCAAAAATTCTTCGAAGGACCTTTCTTTCAAATGCGTTAACTGCTTTTTCGAAAGTTGGCGTTAATGTCCACGTCTCGCTGCCATAACAGAGCACAGGTCGTATAATAGTTTTATATATCCGCAGCTTACTGTTCCTGTGCACTTTCTTGGATTTCATTATTGGAAGTACCGAATAATACGTCTTATTTGCAAGTATCATCCGTCATTTGATTTCGTCTGTTTCATTACCGTCCTTTGCTAGATTAGTCCCAAGATATATGAAGTTGTTCACATTCTCCAAATTATATTCCGCAATTGTTATGTTTTGTCTGATTGGCGTTCTCCTTGTTTACATCATTACTTTTGTTTTGTTTTCATGAATGCGTAACCCGACCTCTTTTGCGGCTGAGTCAAGATTGACAAATACCTCCTTAGCACTAGGGAAGGATCTTGCTAGAATGTTAATGTCGTCAGCGTATGCCATTAGTTGGGTGGACTTGTCGACTGGGATTTCTTGGACGACATACTCTAGTGCCAAGTTGAAAAGCATAGGGGCTAGACCATCTCCCTGCTTTAAACCACATTCCGTTCGAAAGCTGATTGTGGGATCGGTTTGTATTCTCACTTGGTATTCAGTGTTCGTCATTGTGAGTCTTAGTTAGTCAGACTAGTTTTGGGGGAATCCCAAAGTCAAGCATGATTTGGTACAGTACGCTCCTGTCGATACTGTCGTATGCTTGTTTAAAATCTACGAAAATTTGGTGCACGTCTGTGTTGTATTCTCAGCATTTCTCAAGCAACTGTTTCACCGAGAATATCTGGTCTATTGTAGATCGTTCGGTTCTGAATCCACCTTGGTATTCGCCAATTATTTCATTAGTATAGGGCTTAAGACGACGTTCAATTATTTTTGTCAGTATTTTATAGGACGTACACAACAATGATATACCTCCGTAGTTCTCACAGCAGACTTTGTCTCCTTTCTTGTAAATTGGACATATGATGCTTTTTCGCCAGTTGTCGGGTATGATTTCCTCTGTCCAAATTTTGCATATCATGTTGTGCAGTATTTCAGCGACACAGTTTCCACCGCTTTTCAGAAGTTCAACTGGTATTTCGTAAATTCCCAGCGCTTTGTTTCGTTTTAGGTCACATAGTGCTTTGATTTCAACAAGCGTGGGTGGTGTCGATGATGGTTCTTCTTCATCAGTTGAGGCATCAATTGAAATGTTGTCTGTCGTGATAGATGCTAATGGGGTGGGGTTAAGAAGATGTTCAAAGTAGGAAGCCGATCTCCTTATGATTTCTTGTGCGTCGCTAATAATGTTGCTCTCTGCGTCTTTGCAGAGACTGGTTTTTGGTTTATATCCTTTTTTTAATTCTTTTACTATTGCGTATGCGTCCCGCGTTTTATTTTGTCTCATATCGTCGTCCATTTTTTTGTATCTTGTCATTATGGTACTTCCTTTGTTTTCGCCTGCAGGTCTTTTTCGCATAAGCTATGACATTCGTGGCGTCATATGAAATTGTACGAAATCCACTGCATACTCTTAACGCACTTACTCTATGAGTTTTTTTTTAACATATTCGCGTAAGATTTATATCGTAGTGCTTCACACCATATTGGTGCAGCATACATTATAATACTTCGCGTCACTCTTGAAAAAAGTATCCTCCTGGTTTGGCTGGGTCCTCCAATGTTCGCCATTGTTCTGCATAGGGCGGAGTTTACTCGTCCTGCTTTTGCGCAGAGAGTTTCGATGTTCGTCTTAAAGGATAATCTTGCGTCAATCATGAAACCCAAGTATTAAATGGAGGGTTGGGATAAGATTTCAAGTCCATCTATATTTAACGTTATATTTTCTGCTTGTAATAAGAACTACTTCTGCTTTTTGTGCAGCTAGCTCTAGATTAGATGCTCTAAGCCAGTTCTTAATGTCAGAAATCACGTTGGTGCTTACGTTGTTGATGGTCTGTAAGTCTTTCGCTACCACAGTAATTGCTATATCATCCGTGTAGCCAATTATTTGTACGCCTCTTGGTACTGGAGGTCGTAAGATGTGTTATTATAGCGCACTATTCTTTAGAACCATTCTTCCATCTACTGCCTTCAATGGCCTTTTCAGCAATATCTGTTACCTTTTTTATTGCGTCGACTGTAAAGCGCCCTTTGCGGAATTCATATTGAGTTTCTGAAATGTTTCCATTCTCTTGTAGATGTTGTTCTAATCTGTTAAGAATTAACCGTTCTAGGATTTTCCCCAGTGAGTCAAGCATGCACAGCGGCCTGTATGAACTCGGCTCTCCGGGTGGTTTGTTGGGTTCCGGGAGTAGAACCAAACGTTGACGTTTCCATATTTTGGGAAAAATACCATACTTTAGGCATTTCGTGTACATTTCTGCGTAGACGTCTGCATTGAGCTTTATAGCTAGTTTAAGCGCTCTATTTGGTATTTCATCTAATCCTGGTGATTTATTGTTCTCGAGCCGCTTAGCTGCTTGGAGTACCTCCTCCGCAGTCACCACCGCTGGTTCGTTATTCACTTCAGTGGGGCTTTCTATTATTGCCGGAGCATTACTTTCGGGAATAGCGATTCGACCACTTTCTCCATAAGTATAGGACACGGTGGTGCTTGTCCCCTCGGTCCCTTCAGTTTCGACATCACTAACCTATATGCTCCATCCCATAAGTTACCGTTCATATTGTTACAAAGCTCTCTAACAACATTCTTGTTTACTGTGTTTAATTGCCTTTTTAAGGTCTGGCTTCTTTGTATATACCGTTTAGTGTACTACTATTTACGGTTGTTCTTCTCCGTTGCAGCTGTCGTCTAGCTTTATGACACCTAGTGCGTAGCCGGGCAATGTTATCGTTCCACCAGTAGTTTGGTTTCCGTACGTTGTGAGCTTTTCTTCTCACCATTGCCGCGTCACAGGCTTTGTTCAGTTCGTTTACTACATTTTGAGCATGATTTTCTATACCTTGTTGCGAGTCATGTTCGGCATTCAGTACCATCTTGAAGATTTCTTCATCTAGTGTATTATCTTTCCATCCTTTTATCTGCGCTTTCGCATGCTTGCGATTTCGACGATTTCTTCTACCAGAGTCAATTGTCACTATTATTGCCTGGTGGTTACTATGCGTGTATGCATCACTTAACCGCCATTCTGTGTGCTGGATTAATGTTCTGCTTGCAAATGTAATGTCTATTACGGAGCCTCTTCCGTTTTTTTCGAATGTATTTTTGCGCCCACTGTTTAAAACGATGACGTCAAGCGACGCAAAGGCTTTGAGTAGCATATTACCTCTCCCATTCGTGCGTTTGCTTCCCCATTCCATGGCCCATGCGTTGAAGTCACCAGCAATTATATTTGGGCTTGTTAACTTACCTTCGATCGTGAGTCCATCGAGAATCCTTTCATATTCATCATTGCCAACACTCGGTGGTACATACCAGCTATATATATATTCATTCCGCCAATCTTTGCTCTTACGTAGTACTGGTTATCAGTGTGGGGCTTATCTTGGAAAGTCTTGTCTCCACAGGGCCAGATTGCTGCCTCGCGCTTCTAAATTTATACCTTCGTTTACTAAATCCGCGCAACAATATGGACTTGATGCATGATCTGTAATCGAAGGTTGATCTCTTTAATTCACCAGACAGAGAGCCAAAACAAAAAACTTTACAGATATTCGCACAGGATATTTATTTGGTATATTTCCGACGCAGAGTAGTCCAATGTGTAAGTGTTGAGAATAGTAGGCAGTTGAAGATCGCGAACATTTAATGAGCAGTTTAGTTTTAACATGTAAAATTACCCCTTCCTTAGTTCCTATCTGCACTACCAACAAAGTAATATTCGGTGACTTCCGCTTCGTTCTGATGTCGGGCACAAGCATTCTATGGTCCCCAATAATTTTTCAGACCAACGAATTATTTGGTGACAATTGTCAATTGTTCAAAGATTAGAGCGTATACTAAAGCCTCCTGCGATATCTTCGTGTCCGCCAATTTTAACACCTGCTGTAGATCTCTATCTTGCAGAGCGTCGATAAATGCGTCTACTAGGATAATAGCACTAAGGCGTTCAATGCTTTGTGTAAGCTGTTGCAGAGTGCATTTTGAGAGTTGCATTTTATAAATTTCCCGCAAGTGATCTGCATCGTATCGAATATCCAAGATCTGGAACTAGAAGTCTCTTTGTTGTTCGGCTCTTGTAGTCTTAACTGGGCACACGAATTGCCTTAAGTATTTTATTAAATAATAAAATATATGGTGTGTACCTATGCGAATTTATCAATAATTTAAGTTCAAGAATTTCACAAGCGATTGACTAATAATTTTTAATTCTTTTCAGAGCCGAAGATTTGGACTATGTCATGTACCGGATGGGATTGCTGGCAACTTTACGTTCACGCATAAAAAATGGTCTTGTAATAGGCGTTATGATAACCGCTTCGCATAATCCCGAACCCGACAATGGCGTAAAATTAATCGATCCGATGGGCGAAATGTTGGATCCCTATTGGGAGAAAATCGCTACAGATCTCGTTAATGTAAGCGACAACGAACTGGAAGCACACGTGAAAAAAATCATTGCCGATAACGAAATTAACATATGCCAATCATCACACGTATTTGTCGGAATGGACAATCGATATCACAGTCCACGTCTACTAAAAGCAGTAGCGGACGGTGTAATAGCTCTCAAAGGTAACGTGCGAGAGTTCGGCATAGTCACAACCCCAATGATGCACTACTATGTGGTTTGTGCAAATACCCGCGGCGCTTATGGTCTTCCAACCGAAGAAGCATACTACAAGAAATTGATAACAGCCTTCGAGAATTTGCGCGGTGAGAAGCTTGAAAACGGTAACTACAAGAATCTGCTACTGTTCGACGGCGCCAATGGAGTTGGAGCGCGAAAAATGATTCAATTCCTAAAGCGAATGAAGAATTCGCTGAACGTGAACGTTTTCAATAGTGGTCAGGGAAAAATCAATCATGAATGTGGCGCAGATTTTGTCAAGGTTAAACAGTGTGTTCCATCAGGTATGCCCATAGCTGAACCGAATACCCGATGTGTATCTGTAGATGGCGATGCCGATCGTGTTGTTTACTTCTTTACCGACGAAAATGGAGTTTTTAACTTGCTGGACGGCGATCGAATAGCAACATTGGTTGCCGGCTATTTAATGGATGCGGTAAAAGAGTGTGGAATTGAACTGAATGTCGGCTTAGTGCAGACTGCATACGCAAACGGAGCGTCGACTAATTACATTGTAAATGAATTACAAGTCCCTGTGGCGTGCGTACCGACCGGTGTCAAGCACTTGCATCACAAAGCTATCGAATACGATGTTGGCGTATATTTCGAGGCAAACGGCCATGGAACAATTGTGTTCAGTCAGAATGCGAAGCAATTGATTAAAGAGATTGCAGAAAACGGTGAAAACAATCAGCAGAAAGCAAGTGCAATTAGATTACTGACTACCATTGACCTAATTAATGAGACAGTTGGCGATGCCATATCCGATATGTTTCTAGTCGAGACCGTTTTACATAGCAAGGGATGGAATCTGAAGCAATGGATGGACACGTATTCGGATCTACCGAATCTACAGCTTAAGGTTAAGGTTAACGATCGCAATGTAATAACAACTAGCGATGCCGAACGGAATTGTGTCACACCCGAAGGACTACAAGATGAAATCAATAAGGTGGTAGCGAACTACAAAAAGGGCAGATCGTTTGTCAGGCCGTCTGGAACGGAAGATGTTGTACGGATCTATGCTGAAGCAGCTACCAAAGAGGTACGTTCTCAAATGCATTGGATTTCAACTAAATTAGTTTTAATATTTCCGTTTTTTTTCGTAAATTTTTCAGGAAGCCGATCGTCTAGCCTACGAAGTGGGTGTTCTTGTGCATAAAATGGCCGGTGGTGTTGGTCCTGAACCAGCTGCACCCGAGATAAAACTTAATGCTCATATGTAACTGAAATGATGAAAGGAAAAAAAAACATAGTCAAGAACCAATAAAACTTAATGTTTAAGCTGCGTCGAGAGAGATTCAACAATAACAATCCAAAAAAAAAAAAAAACGGCATGAAATAAATCAAAATGAATTTAAATCTAATGATAATGGACAATTTTTTCTAACCTTGTTAAAATAATTATATTAACTAAAACAAAAAGAAAACACTTATTGATTATTGACGTTTTACTATTGAAAACTTGCTATTTATTATTGAATTTGCATTCCACTGCCAAATGTAGAGTATTTGCAAAATGAAGGAGGAAAAAAAACAGTTTTTTTTATTATTATTTACAACCTAGTTTTTTTTTTGTAAGAGTAAAAATTTATGGTTTGTTTTCACTAAGCAAAAAAGAGAACTTTAAATAAATTAATGATCAATATTTAAAACAAAATGATGGTGGTTTTTGTTGGATTTTTTTTTTGTCGTTATTCTGTTTGCTGATGTAGGAAAGATTTTCTTCCATTGATTTATTCGCAGAATGTTATTGGCGTACAACTGAAATGTGAAAGTAAGTTTTTTTATTGTAAAGAGTTAACGAGAGTTGTATGATGGTGTATTGAATATTTTTACAATGCATTTTGACACTGTTATGGTTTATTAAACATTACGTTTCGGTCTCTGCAGAGTGCTTTTTTATAGTTTAAAGGTTTTAGCAGAGAATGAAACGTCACGTTTAATAAGCATAACAGAGTAAAAACATAACAGAATTATGATTGGCCTTAAAGCCCAATCATATAATACTCTAGATGAGATGGAAATGACTTTAATATACCGGAAAATATGTCATCTCAAATTCTTTCGAATAGTGAATAGAGACTTTTGCATGGGAGGTGGTAGAAGTAGAGGGGGAGGTTAGTATTTTTCGTATATGGCACCGAACATGTCATGCAAAATGTTTTTTGGTGAATTTAAAGTTTTTAGTTTTCATTATTTTTAAAGAAATTGGACATAGTTTTCCTGAAATTGAGGCATTTGTATGGGAGGTGGCAGAGGAAGTGGAGCGTTTAAGATGATTTTAAAACTGCTTATCATCATCCCTTATCACCATGCTTTGATTCAATTTCAAAGTCGATAGCTCTCATATACTTGAAGAAGAAATGCTTTTCCTGAATTTATAATAGAGATATTTGTATGGAAGGCGGTAGAAGGAGTGAAGCGGAGCTGATAATGTTTTCTACCACTTATTTCAATTATTAAAAAACAAATTCTGGCAAAATTTGAAGTTTGTGCTTTTTCTAGTTTGAATGGAAATCGATGAAATGTATTTAACAAAAATTCTGCATTTGTATGGGAGGGGGTAGAAGGAGTGTACGGATCAAAACAAATTTTTTCGCATTATTAATATTTCTATTTGTATACTTTATACAAAATATCAAGTTGATAGCTTTAACAGTTTCGAAGAAAAATAATTTAATTTAAATTTCAAAATTTCGTGAAATTTGTATGGGAGGGAGTAGAAGGAGTGAGATGAAGTTGATGACTATTTTTAAAATAAATTGCAATTATAGTAGAATTAATTCTGACAAAATTTCGTCTTTTCAGCTTTACTAGTTTCAATGAAAATCGAAAATATGTATTATATCAAAATTGTCCATTTGTATGGGAGGGGGTAGAAGGAGTAAGGGGATCGGGTCAATATTATGTGATATTAATGACATTTATATCATAATACTTTGACCTCAATTTCAAGTCGATAGCTTAAATAGTTTCAAAGAAAAATCAATATCTTCATATTTCGAAATTTCATGAAATTTGTATGGGAGGGGGTAGAAGGAGGGGGGGGATGTATCCCATTCACGAACTTAAGGTTACTTTTTTGATAAAAATGACACACAAAAATTTTTAGCACTATAGCTCAAAGCTTTCGAAAGTTATGCTGCAGACAGACAGACAGACAGACGGTCACTCGGAATCGAGGTTTTTGAGCGACAGCAAATATTTCTGTACCCTTGGCTGCTCTGTGCGAGCGTTATTTCTTAGCGTTACAAATAGTAAGGCAAACACAATATACTCTCAGATTTCATCTAGAGTATAAAAAGGAAATCTTTCCTAAAAAAAATAATTTCTACATATTATAGACGGTGATGTGAACAAATAAATTAATATGTGACCAGACACTAATATCATCTAAACAAACTTCGTAACGGAAATTTTTTTTTTTACGGCCGTCGAAAATAATTTAGGGAGTACCCCTTTAATGCGCGATGCACAGTTAAGTGGACATGGGTACAGGGAAAAAAGTGGGTACAGGAAAATTAGTATGGAAACACAGGAGGGGAGATTTTGAAGTGGCGGTGAACGTTGTTCTTAAATTGTTGGAGGCTGTATCCCGTCGGAAAGAGATTGCCTGATAATGAATGCCACAACACTGTCGTCCGAGGAATGAAGGACTGCCTAAATTTCTCTGTTCTCCACGACAAGGGCTTAACAGTGTACTCGTGTGAGCATGCAGCTTGGCGAGTATTTCGGGGGCATTGAATGTAGGTGGTATAAGGGCTTTTAGTTCCTTGCTGCATTTACCATGGAAGTATCTATAGTAAATGCAGAGTGCACCGATATTTCGATGATGCTCGAGGGAGTCAATTGAGGCCGATACAGCTTCATCTCCAATTAATCGGAATGCGTATTTCTGGATACGGTCAAGAAGGGCCAGATGTGATTTTGGGGCCCCAGCCCAAACATGCGAGCTGTACTCAAGACGTAGTCGGATATAAGCCTTATAGATGGTAGCTAGTTCGGCAGCAGAAAAATATTTTTTACACTTCCGCAGAATACCTAGACGTCAAGAGCGACTTCGTAAATGTGTTGGCTCCAATCTAGGCGATCGTTAAATTTTACGCCTAGTAATGTAAAGTCTGTAGGAGGTGGAATCTGTACGCCAATTAAGGACATATTTATACTTCAATATTCATTAGAGCTACCTGGCAGCAGTTTGAGACATGAAAATTGTAGCTAACTTCACTTCATCACGAAAGTCGCCATTTCATCTGCAACAATCTAATAGTATAAGGGTGAATGTGTATCGTGTTTGATTTTAAATCTTTTTTATTTGTATTCAAATCTTGGATTTTTAGATTTGCTTTTAGCATACTTTGTTGTATATAGGTTTTTTTTTAAACGTTGCTGTATTTTTTTTTTTTTTTGCTTATTGCTTGTAAAAATTCTACCAATTTTGAATACAATTACATACAGAAAATTTATTAAAAAATGAAATTATTAAAAATAAAGCAGAGATTACATATATAGTATATATAGTAGAGTATATCTACTCTCATATCTACTCAGCTTAAAGCCGATGCTCAGGATCGCGCCTTGTGGAAGAGAGTTGTTTCTGTCCTATGCCCCTGTAGGGGGTCTTAACAGGAATTTGATTGATATCTACTCTCAGGTTACTACGTGCTCTCAACATTACAAATGTTCCTAACAGCTACGGGAGAGGTTTCGGCAATATTGTCTATTAAACATGTTAATTAATTGTATGCAGCGTACCAACCAATATTTTTAAAAAGTAACTCTTTCCCTTAGCTATTATATCACGCTACGCCACTGACACAAACCTAATATCTTCGTCTAATTATTGATGAAAAGCTAACATGGTCCAGCCGCAATAAGGAAAAAATTGCTTCAATTATTGATATCTTACGACGATATCGATATCTACCGTGCACGTTATTTCTTCTTTTTTCGATTTTTTATCGATAGTTTGATGCGGGTTAATTGAATATCGCGACTTCTTTTCTTTCATTCTAAAAAAAAATATATGATCGATGATTTTTCCATTAAATATTCGATTTTAAAAGTTTTGCGAGAAAATTCAACTTGCACGCGCGACGAGTTCGATTCCCGATCAACTCCCGACTGTCAGAAAAAAATCTCGCTTTTTTTTTCTTTGGCTCGTCTCGTTTTGTCCCGGATCGAGTTAGAGCCCAGATCGAGTTAGGGTGGCCAGGTGTATTTTGGGAAGCTTTATTTTTTTTTTTCGTTAAATTTTTTTGTAGGGCATGTTATATATTTTTGCAGGGCGCGATAAATTCGTCACACATAACAAATTTAACCTACGGAATTGTAATATGGACCCAAACATCTATGTATTACATAAAAAGAATATCGAGGATTATGCACAAAAGCTTTAAGGCTTTATAATTTACTACATCTGACACCTTCAGCAGATCTTTATGTAGCCTACAACAAGCTAAACCTGCAGCAAATATTAAAATTAATGTACAATATAATAAACCAAGGACTAAAATCTTCAATAGTCATAACGTACAACGCACATATTCACAATTTCAATACACGGAATGCAACTTCGATAAGAAATCGAAATTGTAGGACGAATCGACTATGGAAGGATCTCATCTACGAAGCAATACGATATTACAATTCCTTGCCAATATATTGTTGCGAGCTAGGGGATCGCTGATTTCAAAGGAAAACACAATTCGTTTAAAAATAATGAATAATTTTATTTAATCGCACTTTTCTTTATTTCTTGATCACTTCACTAAATTCGCTCTAAAACTTAATTCGTACAACTCAGGAGCACTGCCAATCTATCACTTGTACCGATTCGCGTTCTTCCACCGATAGGTATCGCCAAAATCTAACTAACTCGTTGTCTGAAAGTTGGCGGTTATTTATACTAAGTCTCCCAGACAGGTGTCGTTGTGTGTGTGTGTCTAGAATGATTGGCTACATTGTGGAGCTCGGTAGAAGTGTCTGGAAACATGTGTATAGCGTTTTAAATGTTGATGGACTTTTCTCGGTGTTGCTGGGGACGTCGAGGTTGTCAGATTTATAACATTACCCTCTCCTTAGTCCCTGTTCGTCCCGAACAGAGTCGTTCATTTCCGCAATGGCACCGTGGTACTTTGTTAGTCGGTCGAGATGTACCACTTTCATTTTTGTACGAGGTTTTCGCTGATTCCATCCATTCTCTGGTTCGATCGTTAACCTCCGAATGGTTTTTCCGGCCTCTTTTTCCTTCTCACGTTCGCGTTCTTTCTCCGTTTCCTTTTCGCGCTCATTCTCTTCCATAGCGGCACGTTTACTTCCCTTTTCTCGTTCCGCATTCTTCCTTTCGCGATCTTCTTGATCATATCGCTTCCCATGTTTGGTCTTGTCACGATTATTCGCATGAAGTACTTGACCGTCACGACTTCTACCCGTTCGTTCGCGATCCTTATTCGATTGTCCATCTTTGCTTCCATGATCTTTCCCGATGTATTGTTCTTGTTGCAATCGAGCTTGCCGACTCGGGGTTTTCGATCGACTCCGGCGTCTTTTATCAAAACCGTGTGTAAGATTTGAACTCTGACGACTAGTTCTTGACCACGAACTACCTGCCCGATTTCCGTCTTCGCATTGGTTAGCAGCGCAGCCGGAACAATAGTTGGTCGCTTTTCGGCAGTCGAGTCTCAAGTGTCCTGCCTGTCCACAATTCCAGCATCGGGGGGCACCAAATCTTTCGCTCCGTTTGGTGTACTCTGCTTTCTGACACATACACTCTTTTGCTCTTTCTCGGCCTCGATAATTACTCCGTGAGTTTTGCTTGGCAGCTTCGAACGTCAGCCCATATACCAAGGCTTCGCCTATCGTTTTCTTACCTGCCAATTTCAACGCCTGTTGCAGCTCTCTGTCCAGTACAGCATTGTTGAATGCGAAAACAGCCGTATCGTTGCGTTGCTCTGTTTGCGCATTGGGCAGCGATAATAATGTGAGTCGTTCAATATCGCGTGCCAGCTCTTGAAGTGTTTCACCATTCTTTTGAGTTCGGTTGTACAGTTGCGTTTTGTAGATCTCTCGCATGTGGTCACTGCCATAATGAAGATCCAATGTCTGGACTAAGGTTGAAAAGTCTTGTTGTTGCTCCTGCGGAATCGTTTGAAGAACCTCTGCTGGTGGACCTCTTAGCGCCAATATAAGAGCTGTTCCCCGTTCTAGATCATTCCAATGGTTGTTTCTTGCGGCGGCCTCAAATTGGGTCTTATAAATAGCCCACGGTGTTTGTCCATCGAAGATTGGAGCCTTGAGACCCTTGTGCGCAACGTGTTCTGCCTTGATGACTCCAGTCGCTTTGACGTTATCGAAGTCTCTTTTTAGGCGTTCGACTTCTTCTGCAATCCCGGATGTCTTTTCCGTAATTTGCTCTTCGAAGATTCGAAGTTTCTTCTCCACGTTTTCTTCTATTGCCTTACCCATGGTGTCTATTTTATTATTCTGCAGCTCCAATTTTTGGTTGAGTTCCTTTGAGGTCTGGTCTAATTGTTGTTTAATGTCCGCGGATTGTTGTTTAATGTCCGCAGATTGTTGCTCTAATTTCTGATTCATATCCGCAGATTGTTGATCCAATTTGTGCATCATTTGTTGCATTAACTGTGTTAAGGCATCCGATGTACCAGAGCACTCCTCTTTACTAGCTTCTTCGATTTGGAACTCAAAACTATCTGCATTCTCACCCTCAGCCTCAAGTGTCTCGATCATACGGCTGACAAGTTCAGACTTGCTCCCTGTTGTAGGTAACTCGCGTCTACTGAGCTCTTCCTTCAGCTCCGTTACTTTTAAGTCTTTTAAATAACGCGGCATTTTCACTACCGATTATTTCCAGTTTTTCCGCGATTCGAATTCACTTAAATTTACGTCACTGCTTACTAAATCACTCGAGATTATTCGATTTCACAAAATTCTCACTGTCCGTTCGAGAATTTTAGTTCCGCGATTTTACTTCGCTAATTAAAGTCACTGTTCACTAGAGCACTCGAGAATATTCGGTTTCACCAAATTCTCACTGTCCGAGAATTTTAGTTTCACTTTTCCGCTCTCACAAAATTATCCGTTCCGAGAATTTTTAATTTCACTCGCGATTTTTAACCCGAATTTATCCTTGAAATCCCACTCTTCTGACACCAATTGTTGCGAGCTAGGGGATCGCTGATTTCAAAGGAAAACACAATTCGTTTAAAAATAATGAATAATTTTATTTAATCGCACTTTTCTTTATTTCTTGATCACTTCACTAAATTCGCTCTAAAACTTAATTCGTACAACTCAGGAGCACTGCCAATCTATCACTTGTACCGATTCGCGTTCTTCCACCGATAAGTGTCGCCAAAATCTAACTAACTCGTTGTCTGAAAGTTGGCGGTTATTTATACTAAGTCTCCCAGACAGGTGTCGTTGTGTGTGTGTGTCTAGAATGATTGGCTACATTGTGGAGCTCGGTAGAAGTGTCTGGAAACATGTGTATAGCGTTTTAAATGTTGATGGACTTTTCTCGGTGTTGCTGGGGACGTCGAGGTTGTCAGATTTATAACAATATATTCGACAGACGAAGAACATCAAGTGTCTCAAGACCGCAGCAAAGAAGTTCATACAGCAATCGTAAATATACTAAACTGATTATGTATTACCCACTATTTCTTATATACGATTTCATGATATTAAGAAAATTTTCCTAACACCAACTCGTAGCTGCCTGGGAAATTATCCTTATAATGTGGACAAATACATTAAGTCTATTTATTATATAATGTGATGTGTGACGAAAAACGAAGGAAGACCGAAGTCTTCTAAAATTTTTCGTTCTTCGCCAACAGATTATCTAGTGAATGTTTTCTTCGGATGAAGCGCGATTTTGCCGACTAGTTAGGAACATGGGAGTGGGTGGACATGTTTCGCTCTGGTACGCGCTTGAGGGGATTAACGACGACGGATACTCATCTTTCACCTATTTACACAGATAAGGAAAACCTTGAGGGTGAAAAGAAGGCATCTCAATTCTTCGGAGAAGTCCCAGAGTATTGAGACTCTAGCATCCGCTCATCGTCTTTATATAAATATATAAATAATTATATAAATAAATTTCGGAAAAAAATGATATTCCGTGACACTCGTACTTGTCCCTAAAATTCGGCACAAAGAATCTTAACACATAAAATAAACTAAGAAAAAAAATAACGTAATGGAACGAAGAGAAAACTAATAACTATTTATTCAAGTTAAATTATCAAAAAAAAAAGAAAACTTGACGGAAAAACTTAAATCTAATAAAAAAATTTTTGTTGGGGCCCTTGCTGCTTACCAAAATTTTTTCTTCGGTTGATGATGATGATTCTTGATTCAGTTGTGTTTTTTTTTTATTATTTGTTGTTAATTTTTATTATTGCTATCCACCTTGTCTTGCTCTTATATTGTTGTTATTCTCAATTATTATTATGTGCACTGCACTGTTTATTATTATTCACTGTTTATTTATTTATTTTTTTTTATTTCACTTTAATCTTCTTTATGTTTCATCGACACTCCGCTTGAGTCCACCATTTGCTTCCAGTGCCGAAAACGCAACTCCCCCTGGACCAATTTTTTTGCTTTACTTTCTGGCGTGCAGACGAGAAAAAAAAACGAATTTCAATCTCGTCGAATTTTTGGCGCCAAAAGATTTACAGCAGTGCTGTCCTAAACAAATTCATCTTTTTTTATTTGTTTTCTTTGTAATTTTTTTTATTTCCTTGCACATAATTTTATTAATAAAAAAAATATTTTGTTGTTGTGGGTTTTGTTACAAGTCCTATCTTCGTAATTTAGAAACAAGTACACAGTTATAAGTTGAGAAAAAAAAGAAACAAACGAAAAAAAACCGATTCGATACAAATGGTAATTGCAATGTACAGATGAACACCCGTAATGCGGATTCGGGTTAACTTCATCGTCCATAGCTAGTAATCTCCCCAACCTTTTTTTTATATTTTTCTATCTATTTATTTTATTATTTTCTCCTATAACTTATCTTAAGATTTTTTTTTATCTCTATTGTATTATATTATTTTTAATTTATTTTGTTTTAAGTAAGGTTTAGTTTATTTAATATGGATTGAATTCAAATTATACTTTTATATCTAAAAAATGTTATTGAATTTATTAAATAAATTATTATTATTGTTATTTTTTTTTTTTAATAATAATTTATTTAATAAATTCAATAACAATTTAGATATAAATGTATGATTTAAATTTAATCCATCTTAAATAAACTAAACCTTACTTAAAACAATACAATTAAAAAAAAAAAATACAGAAAAAGAATATACAATCAAAATAAAAAAAAAAATTTAAGATAAGTTATAGGAATAAAATAAATAGATAAGAAAACCAAAATATTATTATTATTATTATCGCATTAATTTAAAACTACACAGCTTACCTTGAAAAAATCTCCTGTATTATAGCAGAACGTACTTAAATTCTCATAAAAAAGGAAATAAGGTAAAGAATATTAAATTATTAGAGCCGCCATTTTCTGCGATTCAAACAGTAAAATCAAAAACAAGTTTTCCGCTGACAATATCACGGCATACTTTAGTAATTTTTAATTGGAAACCGCTGCGTTGTTAACATTGGCAGCTGAAAATTTTTTTTTTTAAATTATTTTCGAATATGAAATCGAATAAATTGTAACTCCACAGTATTTTCGAGTGATATTCACTCCCAAACAGTATTAATTAGCCATCCTAAATGCAATTAATCCCAAAAACCAAATTTTCATAAAATATTTTCTCACTATCCCGCCCGATTTTACAGTGTACTTTAAAATCCGACTCACAGTGACAGCTTCGAATTCAGCACCGAACGAAATGTCGTACTGCCCTGTCACCGTCGTGGCTTCCAGAATCAAAATCTGATGCAATAATTTGACCCAAGTATTTTCCTCCTAGAACTCGATAAATAACGTGAAATCGATTTGAACTAATCGAAAAACCATGACCGAAGAAGAAGCGGTAAGTTTAAAAACATTTCCCGGTCTCGATTTGCCGTAATTCATCGATTCGTGATTGCATGCTGCTTTCTATGTCACCCCCGAAAAAAAATGAGGTTATGCACCCATCGAATCGAATCGTAAATTTTCGCACAAATTTGCGAACTTCTGTAAATTTCGAGTGTGGCTTTCATTGAAAATATCCGATTTGTTTGTTGCAGACTTTCGACCCGACCTTGACGAAAAAGAAGAAAAAGAAAAGGCCCACTTTCGATTTGGATTCGGCACTTGGCGATGAAAATTCCGGAAAATCGGACCAGGGACAGGATGGGGACGGCGATGCCGATATTAACGAATTCGACGATGATTTGGATCTAGAGAATTTCGGAAAGAAGAAGAAGAAAAAGAAGAAGCCGTTCAATCTCGACGAACTGGAAAGTACGTTGCCGGCCGTCGAACCGGTGGACGATGAGATCGGACAAGGCGAGGGCATCGGCGAGGATGGAAACGCGGATGAGGACTTCGACTTGGACATGGACTTCTCGAAGACGAAAAAAAAGAAAAAGAAGAAGAAGGACTTGGATGAATTGGTCGCGGAAAAGCTGGAAGATGACCGAAGCGACGATAAGGAGAATGGTAAGTTGAGTTTTTCTCTGTGGGTTTAGTTTTTATGGAGCCGTGGCAGAGTGCAATTTCCGGTTTTCGATTTGTGTCACACGTTGATCAGGTGTTAAACCGGAGAGAGTTGACTTGATCGTAACAGCAATTGCTATTTTATTTCATCATAGTTATTTTTTAAGAATTAAGCCTAGTAAAACAGCAAAGTATCTCCAAACTTTGCAGCTTTATTAATCAGTTAGGCATCACTAAGTACCCATACTTCCAAGTTACGGTTTGGTTTTTACCTGTTTATTTAATAATCTTAACCTGGTAGCCCAGTGATTGTGTTAGTCTACAATGAGAAGGCCGTGAGTTAATAAATAAAAATATGCGCGGTTGCGCAAAGGGCTAGCGACCTTTCTACAATAACAAACAAGAGGAAATCTAATAATCTTAGATACGGTTTTCTTTTGGTAAAGAGTAAAGAAAAAAAAAGTATGGCCAAATGTGTTATAGCAACATTTTTATTTTGCTGGAACATCTACTCCTGATTCTTCATTGCTGGGAACAAAAAGGGAATTCCACTCCAATCGAATTCCATTCTCTTCTTTATCGTCGCCTCAATACTAAAGTGTTCCATATTTGGTTTACCTTACAACTCTGCACTGAAGTGACGGTATGGGTTCTTCATTTGATAAGGCAAGGCGGACATTAACCAGAGGACGTAGCATGTACAGGTGGGATTTCGCGGCTAGGCGATGCGGACGATCGTTGCGATGGCATGATTTGGCTCATGTAAATGCGTCCACGTTTAGTACATGGAAAATCGGAAAAATCTGTAGTTATTTTTCAAGTTTTCGACTAGATGAACGTTCGCGCATGTCTAAATCGCCGTCTAGCAGCAGCTTTGTACAAGTTAAAATTTTATTTTAAACGAGTTCTAAAAAAAATATTTTTTCTTTATTGGAGCGCGTCCAAACTTTATTAATACCTTCTTAAGACTAATTTACAAAACGAATCTTAAACTAGAATTAAGCTACCTTATGCTAATGCTGTCACCTGGCTTGCCGCGTGACTTTGTTGCAGTTGCACCGATTCCCACGATGTCTGGATGCGCGTGTCATCTGTAGACATAGTGTCAGCGTTTTTGCAGTTATGTGTAATGTTACCTGGATTTCAAGGTAACATAAAATGGTCCGTTAACTCCTCCCCTCTTAAATCCGAACGTCCTCGTTTGGCATCCTTTTAGAAATAAGGGATTTGATTGACCCTAGATGGTTTAAGGGTGGTACTGTTCCCTGATACTGGAGGATCTTCCTTTATCTTTTCAGATGTGGTGATGTTGATGGTGGTGAGTTTGGTCCTTCTATGAAGATAGCCCATTACTGCTGCACAGATGACAAGGATGACTACTATGGAGCCTAAACTGTAGTTGGTGATGATACTGAGTTCGGTCTTGCTTCCTATTAAGTTCAGGAATTTTGTGTTGTTTATCTGAAGTTCTCTGATCATCTCTAGGGATAGGATCTCTTGAATTTCATGCTGTTGGCTGGACATTGGCAAGATGGCTGGTAGCGGTTTTAAATATGTCCTTTTGCTGTATCTGTATGATCTGCCGTCTACTGTTAAAGATGTATTGTGCAAGCGTACTAAATAGGTTCCGGTTAGGTTGACATCGTCTTTGTCTATCTTGATTATTCCCTTGTATTGATCCAGGAATAATAGTCCAGGTGATAATAATAAACATGTTGGTTGTTGATCGCGGTACAGGATGGTTTCCGGCTTTTCATTAGGCGTGGTATGCACGTAGAATTGGTGATGTCCTCCAAGTCGTTAGCATTGCATATAGCTAGATTGTTATATTTCTTACAACCTACCTTGACTCCATATAATGTTTCTTTACATTCTATGATACTTTCATAATCTAATTTATTTATTAAATCATCTTTCTTGACAGTTTTTATTAGAAATGAGGAACATGGTTCATTATCTGTCGTTGGTAAACTTATAATATATAAAATTGTGTTATTACTTAAAGCTATTTTTATTTTTGAAAATTCTAGAGCTTCATCAAGATTTAAATAAGGAATATTACTGTTGTCAAAAATTTCCTCAGTAATTTTTGTTTCTTCTTCTTATAGAACATAAGCATTTACTATATCATTTCTTGCCCAATTAATGGCGTATTCGACATTTCTTATTTCCTCTCTTAACATTTCTAATCTGTATTTATAACTTAGTATTAAACTATTATCTATCTCTTTGTCATCATTTATTGCTTTTATAATTCTATTAGTTACGCCTCTTATTTCATTAATCTTTTGTGCGGTTAGTTTATTAATGATGGTTTGCTTATTATTATTTTCTAATTGATTATTCATTTTTCCTTTAACAATTTCAAAGTCGTCATGGTCAGGATTTCCTGCTATCCATTTCCATGCGCTTCCTATAAAATTGAGTGAGCGTCTAGTTCTTTCTTTAATTTTGAGTCTGTACAAAACTTCCTTAGTCTGGGTTATTTCGTTGGAAAGGTATGGATATAGGATGTGGGATTTGTTGATGTGCTGGTTAACGTTGATCTCTATTTCTTGGATAAGTTTCTGGTATAATGCAATGTTGATAACGTGAATTATTTTGAAGGTTCCAGTTTGCAGTCTTACTGTTCCTGTATTTATTTGGACTGATTGGGAGTGGGAGTAATCCAATATCTGCGTATCAGCTAAGCAGCTTGCAAGAAATGTTCTAGAAGCGAAAAAGGAGAGAAAAATGTTAGGTTTTTATATGGCTTTTGTGAACTACCCTGCCTGACTCTGTAATTATTAGACTGTTTTTGTCTTCTTTTACGATTTCTTTTTTGTATCTTGGCGTGAGTTTTGTGCCATGTCGTTTATGGATTTTGACGTAGACTGTTTGACCTGGGGGATATATTTTGGTTATTTGTCTATCTTTGTTGTGTGTCCTAAGGTCTCGGGCCTGTATGTTTTTTAGCCTTTGTATGTTTTTTAGCCTTTGTATGTTGTCCTGTCTAGCTTTTTCATAAGTTTCCGGACTAACACGGACATTTCTTCCGTTTTATTGAGCGTTCTGGAAATGAAGGTTTTTGGTTTGCTATTTTGTTCTAATACTGCACCGATTACGTATTGAGAGGCATCCGTTGTTAGGTGAAAGTCATGGTTCAGATTTGGATAGGCTAGGATTACTTGAGGATTGTACGGTGATCTTGATGTTCTTATGATTCCGTCGGATAATAGGTTTTCTATATCCTTTTCTATTTCACATCAGAGGTGATGTTAACGCGCTTTTAATTTTTGTAAATGCCTTTTTAGCATCATTGTCTAAAGAGATTTTTATATTTTTTGAAGCATTTTTGAGCATACGCCCGCCTTCCCCTCTTAAAAGGTTTGTTAGGGGTTTTGCAAGTTTTGCATAATCTCTAACAAAGCGTCTGTAATATCCGGACAACCCTAGGAATGACCTGAGGTCTTTTAGTGTTTGTGGTTGCGGAAAGATTACTACCGCGTCAAGTTTGGCTGGATTAGTCTTAATTCCGTCGGAAGAGACTATGAAGCCTAGAAATTCTACTTCCTTTTTAAAAAATTCGCACTTGTCCAATTGGACTTTCATGTTGGCTGAATTAAGGGTTTTAAGGATTTTTTCTATATCTTTGACATGTTCGCTTTCATCCTTACTAAAGATAATAATGTCGTCTATATAGACGAAACAATTTTTCCCGATGTGTTCCCTTAAAATATCGTCCAATGTTCTCTGAAAGATGGCTGGAGCATTTTTAAGTCCGAATGGCAGTCTAGTGAACTCGTACTTGCCATTGTTAATTGAAAAGGCGGTTTTTTCGATATCTGCCTCTTTGAGAGGAATTTGATGAAATCCACTTTTAAGGTCTAGGACTGAGAACCATTTATTTTTGCCTAATTGCATCAGGACTTCGTTGATTTTCGGGATAGGATACCGATCTGCTATTGTAATGCTGTTAAGCTTCCGGTAGTCGATCACCATTCTATATTTCTTTTCGCCTGAAGCGTCTTGTTTTTTTGGCACAATCCACACGGGTGAATTGTACGGTGATCTTGATGTTCTTATGATTCCGTCGGATAATAGGTTTTCTATTTCCTTTTCTATTTCACCTTTTAAGGACATGGGGTATGGATAGAATTTTGTGTAAACTGCATTGTCTGACGTTGTTCGGATCTCGCCTACGACATTGGTGGTGAACGTGAGTTTCTTGTTGGGATCAAGAAATAATTCATGATGTTTTCTTGACAGCTCACTAATGAAATGCTTTTGTTTCCAGTCATATGGTTATCTCTTATATTGATTGAATTAACTGCCTGTGCAGTAAGTTGTTTAATTGTGATTTTTGAGCAGTCCTTAATAACCATGTAGTTGTGTTTGGTATGAATAACGGCGGACAGTTCTTTCAGGCTATCATTTCCTAATATATTGCGTGGAATGATATTAGCGAGGGTAACAGGAAAAACTTAATTTTGTGATCTTTTAAATTGAATAGGTATGGTGGGTGATTTGAACTTGATCTCCTATTGAATTTGCAAAAAAGCACTGCTTATTGGGGATTGGATTTTTTACAAATCTTGGTTGCATATAATTCTTATTAGAGCCTGTGTCTATTAATATTTTCATTATCTCTCCGCTAACCGTCTTACATTCGAAATACGGAAGCGAAGAGTTCCTCATCCTAAAAAATGAATATCAGCTAGATTGTCTGTGTCGTTTTCTGAGATTTGTATATCATTGGGATATTGATCGCTATACTCGATCAGGGTTTGGTCATAAGTGTTCTCGATTTCAGCGTCTTGTTGCGCTTGTTGGTAGTTTGCAAATTCTTCGTATTCTTGTGGAATTGTCTGGCAATCAGCAACATCTGTGGTCAGATGATAGTTCCTTTGCGTTTTTTGAGGTTGAGGTGGTCTGGAATTGGAATTATCGAATGGCCCTCTTTTCCCTGCATACTTGAAAGGTGTTGCCCTATTCGCATAATTGACCATGTTTGTCCGAATGCTCCGGTCAACATCCATTGCTTCAGGTTTGGGTAATGGTTTTGGGGCATTAGGCCTCTGAGGAGCAAATGAAAATTGTTGGCCTTGATATTGAGGTCTGTTGGGGGTAAATGATTGTTGTTGATTCGAGAACGGTCTATGTTCAAACTTCGGAATGTAAGCTAGTTCTGGGTAAAATTGTTCTTGTCGACGAGGGTTGTGGTAGTTTCTAAAGGGTGGCGTTGGTGGAGGATTATTTGATGGTTTTCTATAATTGACATGATGGTCATTAGCATGGTTGGCTCTGAAATTTTGATTTTCGAGTTTAAGACAGTGTAGTGCTTGGGGCAGGTCTATTGGCTCCTTGATTCCCAGGAGTCTCGGTAGATCTCCATTCAATCCACGTATGAAGGTATCGAGTGCTTTATCTCTGTATGTTTCAGTTAACAATCGCATGGATTCGGTACTGATTTCCATACAAGCAATTTTGTTTAGTATTAGGGACAGATGAGAATAAACTCTTTGGTAAAATTCTTGAGTGGAGAATTCCCCTTGGATGAGAGCGGTCATCTGGTACTCTAACGTACCTAGGTCGCGTTTGTCTGCGTAGTGAATAGTGAGACAACGTGAAATTGCTTTCCAATCTAAGGGGGTATTATAGGATTCAAGCGCTATGTCTGCGTTGCCTATAATCTTGTTTCTAATGACACTAAAAATTCCGTAATATTTAGGTGTTCCTTTTGTGTGTTCGTAGATGCGTAGAACTCTATCTACACTCTTCTTCCAGGAAGAGAACTCGCCAGGAGTTCCTGAGAATTCTCTAAGGCACCTAACGATGACTGGGATTTTGTCTAAATCAGTCAGGCTTTCACGATATTGTGGGTCTATGGTCTGATCGGTAGCCTTTGTTAATTCGGCATTCGGGTTCATAAAACTTCGCACTACGGCTGGGCCTTGTGAAACAAGAACTTGAGTGACAATGGATGAAATTAGAGATTGTAGTTCAGGAGTGGTGTTAGGCAATTGATTTGCATTTGAGTTACTTGGGTCTGCTGGTGGTTGGGGGGGTTGATTGTGTTTGGGTTAATACCGGTGGTCTAATTAAATTGTTTGGAGTCGTCATTTTATTGTTTAGGAAATTTGTATCGAACCACTCGAAAAATAATTAAAAATAATAATTAAAATCAAAAGCTAAAAAAATTGTTTATGTAAAAATAAGTTTCGATGATTGTCGATAGCTGTTTTATTTAAAAAAGCTCGCTCGCTCAACTTTTAAGGTCTATTTTATTTCTAAAATCTCCACACTTTTAATTCAAATAATTTTACGTTTCATATATATTTTGATTCAACTAAATTTTCACTTTTATAATCGTAATAACTTAAATAATAACTTACAATAATAGAATATGCATGCTGGCGGACTTGGCGTTCTGCGACTGTAGCGGATGCTTCCCTTTTGTCCTTTACGGTGACTCGGGCTCCAGGTTACAGTACTTCATTGACGAGTGCTACAGTTCTAAGGATTTTGCATTTCCACTAGCTGCTGGGTTCCGGGACACAGGAGAATGCACTTTTTAAGGGCTTATTTTTATGCTTTCTTCGCACAATCACTGGGCTTTTAAATTTTTCCTTAGTCACTCCTTGAGGGACGTTTTACTGCTAAGCAAAATTTGTTACTTCGCGACAATACTTAAGGGCCTTTGCACGTTAACTTAGCGAAAGAAAAATTGAAAGCACAAAAACTCCCGTGTCCCCCTGCTCGGGCGCCAGTTAAAATTTTATTTTAAACGAGTTCTAAAAAAAATATTTTTTCTTTATTGGAGCGCGTCCAAACTTTATTAATACCTTCTTAAGACTAATTTACAAAACGAATCTTAAACAAGAATTAAGCTACCTTATGCTAATGCTGTCACCTGCCTTGCCGCGTGACTTTGTTGCAGTTGCACCGATTCCCACGATGCCTGGATGCGCGTGTCATCTGTAGACATAGTGTCAGCGTTTTTGCAGTTATGTGTAATGTTACCTGGATTTCAAGGTAACATGAAATGGTCCGTTAACTTACATGAAGATAACATTTTACGTTTTTTTTCTCGAAAACCAAGTTATTTCGATATTTTTGTTGCCACTTGCTTCTGAATAAATCAAAGTTGAGTTTTCTACAACGCTGAACTTTGTGTTCGGCATTTTCGACACTAGAAACTTTGGAAGGCTTCTTGCGTCTTGCAACTTCTGAAGTAGTCTGAACGCAGTCGTATTGCGATCAATGCAAAAACGCAGTGTTCGTTCGCTTCAACGAAAACATGAAATGCGATCAGACGCAGCGAAATCTCACCTTTTGAACAAGTTGTTTCGCCACTTTTGTACAAAATCTGCAAATACCACTTGTAATAGTTGGTCTCTGGCTCTAGGTGATATGCATACGCTGATCTATGTCAGTCGATTTTAATTTTCTTTTTTTGCTAATTGCTGGAATTTCGATGCTTTCGAATTGACAATCGAAGCAAATATATTGGACTTGAAGCGCTGTAGATAGAAAAGAAAATACTGGAGAATAATGCGTCAAGACTAGAGATGGTGGCAAAATCTGCACTTTCCCAATCGCAGTGATCAACTGCGATTGCTCTTTTTCATTATCTATGAAAAAGAGCAGTTCTTCCAGTAGCACTGATTTTTTTACCTCGATTCTCCATGCTAGTGCGCAACAATGGCAAAAACTGCTATTGCAGTGATAAACATCTTCGAAAAACCTTTTTTTTTTAATTTAGCAATGATTCAAATTGAAACAGAAAAACGAAATAAATTAAACGGAAGAGCGCAGAAAACTGAAATGAAATCAAATCCGAAAAATTCAAACTATTTACATTTTGGTTTGGGGAATGTTTTCACAGTGCATTTCGAATTGAAAGAAAAGATTTCCGGATTCTACACTGTTACGCTTTATTATTCGTGACGTTTCGGTCTCTGCTGAGACCTTCATCAAACTG
Source organism: Chorisops tibialis (assembly GCA_963669355.1). Classification (NCBI taxonomy): domain Eukaryota; kingdom Metazoa; phylum Arthropoda; class Insecta; order Diptera; family Stratiomyidae; genus Chorisops; species Chorisops tibialis. The sequence goes on along the minus strand of OY770263.1, from coordinate 250,289,377 downwards.
ATCGATAATTACAAAACACAATTATTATATAGAAGGAAGGGTAATTAAGGTTAAATTAGTTAATTAAGGTTAATTAATTAGTATCAGGTAGTTAAATTAGTTAAGGATTTTTGGACACGGATTTTGTTCTCACCAAATTTTAAGGCAGGTAGCCAAACTGCTGATAACTTGTATCCGGTGTCTCGGTTCAAGTTCTGTGGATGTTTAGAAATTTCTATTGCTTCTCGTACTAATCGTTGGTAATATTGATTTGTCCTGGCCAGAATTTGCACATTTTCGAAATCGATTGTATGGTCCTCTGCCGTTGCATGTTCCGCGATCGCTGATGACTGTATCTGGTTTTTCCGTGTGCATCGTTGGTGCTCGTTGATCCTTGTTTGTACTGTGCGTCCCGTTTCTCCTATGTACCACCTTGATCAAAAAGTTCCCGGAATTTATTGAGAAAATGAAAAATACAAGTTTATTCATGTAAATCTATATTGTCCTCTTCATTCTAATCCCCATCGACTGCAATACACTTATGCCAGCGCCTGATCCAATCCTCGAAACATTTTTTATATTCGGTTTTCGGTATGACCATCAGTGCTCCCTGCGATTTTCCCATTACTTCCTCTCGGCTGCTGAAACGCGTTCCCCGTAGTGGTTTTTTAACTCGATTGAACAGAAAGAAGTCACAGGGAGCCAAATCAGGTGAATTCGGTGGCTGTTGGATAGTATTTGTTGCTTTTTTCGTCAAAAAATTGCGAATAATGATGGCACTGTGCGACGGTGCGTTATCATGGTCCACGAGTTTTCTGCCCACAATTCTGGTCTCTTTCGGCGAATTGCTTCACGCAAACATCTCATAACGCCCAAATAATACTCTTTGTCTACTGTCTGGCCTTCTGGCAAAAATTCATGATGCACTACACCGTTGTAATCCATGAAAACCGTGAGCATTGCCTTCTTTTTTGACTGAAAACGACGTGCTTTTTTTTGGTCTCGGCTCATTTGGTGAACGCCATTCACTTGCCTGATGTCTAGATTGCGTGTCGTACTCATAAACTCACATCTCGTCTCCAGTAATGATACTTTTGATGAATGTGGGATCGGATTCAGCCTCGCAAATCATCTCTTTTGCGACGTCAACACGGTCTCTTTTTTGCATGAAATTGAGGTCTTTTGCCACCAACTTTGCTGCTACACGACGGAAACCCAAATCATTAACCAAAATGTCTTGGACGGATCCATAGGCAATGTTCAAGTCCTCCGCTATCTGTCTGATGGTTAATTTGCGGTTATTGTCCAACATTTCTTTTACTCCATGAATGTTTTCGTCGGTTTTCGATGTCGATGGTCTGCCACTGCGTTCATCATCTTCGATTGACCCACGACCACTTTTGAACCGCTCGTGCCACTGGTAAACAACCGTTTTCTTTAGAGAATCGTTGCCGAAACACTTTTCCAACATTTCCAACTTTCGCGCACCATTAAATCCGTTTTTTACGCAAAATTTAATACAAGTTCGTTGTTGCAAATTTAAATCCATTTCTAAAATTGTAAGAAATCGCCAACACACAGAGATAGATGTACTCTTGGCTACGTAACCCTTACAAATGTCAAGCTATGACGCTAAGATTTAGAATGTGAACAACAGATGTACCAACTTAACAAAAAAAAAACAACTCAAATCGGAACAATAAAAGCGCCACACGGTGGTTATTCCGGGAACTTTTTGATCAAGGTGGTATACTTTAACGCATGAGCCGCACGGTACTTTGTATACTCCTTCAATCTCCAATGTTTTCCTTCTGGTTTCCTAAAATTCCTCGGATAGTAGTCGAGGTAGTGAGTGTTGTCTTGATGTTGGATTTTCGAAGGATTTTTCCTATCTTATCTGTCGTGCCCTGGATGTAAGGTAGTTTTACCCATCGTTTGTCTGCATTTCCTTCTTCAGTGTCTTCTCGTTCTGTTGTCCTTGGATGCATCGGTTTACATGTTGGTTCAAATAAAACAACTCAATAAAAAACAACAGACAAAAGCAATTTTCTGCGAAATCCTGCATCTAACAATTAGGCAGACCCAATCACATCCTCAGTACCACCTGCTCAGTGTAAGTCACATTTCCCCCTCGGAATGAAAAGGTTTTCTTTTACTATCGAAAGTACGAAAAAACGATCAAGCGCAATCGAGTCAGGATGGCAAAAATGTCAATCGCATCGCATTTACACAAACCAAATAAAAAAAAAACACCCGGTCATAGAAAACCGAACCGAAAGGGCCTATGTTTTCTTTTTTCCACTAGATATTTCTTACACAAGAAATTTAAGAATGTAAAGCTCTTATCGACACAGTGGACTGCAACAGAAATTGGCGTAACTTGCAATAGCTGCAACTCACATGTCCGACCTCACCCCGCCGAGATCGTAACTTCGAATAAAGCTCGCCAATTAAATTGCCGCTTACCCAGGAAAGCGCACCTCATTAAACACTTGCGTAGGAGAGGTATTCCAAATAAGGTCATAGCTATGATTAAAGAATCCTACGAAGATGCAAGGTGTCGCGTCTTGCATAGAGGAGAGCTGTCCGAGAGCTTTCCTGTGCGAACGGGTGTCAGACAAGGCTGCATATTATCACCAGCCCTGTTTCTGGTGGTAATAAATGACATCTTGAAAGCTGCACTGGAAGGTGGGGAAGGTAAAGGTCTTCAATGGAGACTATTTAACATCTTAAGTCACCTTGATTATGCTGATGACGTGTGTTTGCTTGCACATACCCGTTCGGACTTAGAGTCAAATGTTCGCTCGTTGCATTCGAAATGCAAAGAGGCGGGACTGAAAATAAATGTGCGTAAAACCAAGTACATGCACATGGGTTCGAACGCAAGCACACCGATTGTTCTTAATGGACAGGATGTGGAAGAGGTGCAAGATTTTTGCTATCTCGGAAGCATTGTCAGCATGGACGGCGGAGCCGAAAAGGATGTTGAGGCTCGGCTAAATAAAGCTCGTCAGGCCTTCGGTATCCTTTCCCCTTTCTGGAGGTTAAGAGAGATCTCCCTTCGCACGAAGCTGCGAGTTTTTGACGCATGCGTCAAATCCGTGTTGTTATATGGTTGTACTACGTGGAAAGTGACCGTTCGACTTACCAAGAAACTACAGACTTTCGTAAACCAATGCCTCCGACGCATTTTAGGAATATTCTGGCCAGAAGTGATCTCCAACGACGAACTTTGGAGTACAACTCGCCAGACTAAAATAGGTATTGAGATTCAACGGCGAAAGTGGCAGTGGATCGGTCATACTTTGAGGAAACCAGAGCAAAACATCGCAAAACAGGCTCTGGATTATAACCCTCAAGGAAGACGTCGGGTTGGTCGACCATGTAACACATGGAAGCGAGCAGTTGAGCAGGAGGCCAGAGGAATAAACAAGTCCTGGCAACAGCTTAAAGCCGATGCGCAGGATCGCGCCTTGTGGAAGAGAGTTGTTTCTGTCCTATGCCCCTATAGGGGGTCTTAACAGGAATTTGATTGATTGATTAACCACTTCGCATGTGCCACCCCACCGATCAGATCATAAAACCCACCGATCGGATCATAAAACCCACCGATCAGATCAAAACTCGCTAAACAAATCGCAGTCGCACTTCACCTATAATCTGTTCATCTGTTGATTCATTACTATACTTCCACAGAGTAAAGCAATAACACTGAGCACGAGCGGCGTGTAGATATTACCAAAGACAATCATTTAGGCTTGGGATATTTTTTATTATTGATAGTCTTTGATATCACTGAGCTGAGCAGTGAACAGTTTGCAGATATCACTGTGCGCGAGCGGTGAACAGATACAAAGAAAGACGATAGAATGGATCACATGTCCCAAACAACAATCGAACAACGAAAGAGTTTCCATATGAACAACGTTCATATGAAAGCTCTTTCGTTGCTCGATCAGTAAGCTGCAGCGAGCTTATTAATGCTCTATGAACAGGTCGGTCGGTGAAGTGCGACTGAGATTTGTTTAGTGAGCTTTGATCTGATAGGCGGGTTTTATGATCTGATCGGTGAGGTGGGACGTGCGAAATTTACAATGAGGTGCGCTTTCGTGGGTAAGCGGCCATTTGTTTAGCGAGCTTTGTTCTGAGCTATGATTTTGTCGGTGTCAGGTGGGACTTGTGAGTTGCGCGATTAATGTGCAAGTACGAACAAAAACTCTGGGGTTTGTAGCAATAATGATCATTGCGGTAATTTTATTGACGATAGACCGTAAGCAATGTGCATTCGCTCTGCTCTTCTAATCGCAGCTCTTTTAAATTTTCTATCGCAATATGCAATTGCTTTTTTAAAAGAGCAGTGAAAAAATCGCAGGTATGCAAAATAGCATACCATCTTTAGTTAAGACTTTAATGAGAATGTTGAAGCAAAAGTTATTATGATCCGTCCAAAGGTTGGTGGGTCTGGTAGATGGTCCATGGTGTTTAACTATCGAAGAATGGAGCTTTGAAGTTTTAATGAGCAACACTTTGGGATTTAATAACGCAATTTGTCTTTACTACTCGAAGTCCCTTTTTTAGGCGCTCTACTTCACTGGAGATGCCCTCGACCTTTCCAGAATTTTATTTAATTATCTTTTGTTCTATGGGGTGTATCAACAAGAGATGTAGGATGTGTTTCCAAGACCCTATCAGAGAACGTACGGCTGGTGTTCAGTCGGCTGCAATTCTTGAGCCAATTGGATCTTGTACGCATGAAGGGCCAAATCTTTCGTCAATATTCGCTGTAGTATGGACGTCGAGTTCTTGAGCGCACGGTGACGAATAGAGGTGTTTGGGTCGTTTTCAACACTGCCCCTCACAGCGGCGATATTTTCAGCCGAACGTCCGAGGCGAAGCCGTTTCGGTGTCTTCACATATTTCCGCTACACTTTACTGTACGATTTATTGGTCGATCAACTTCCGACTTACAAACTCTGCCTTGTTTCCGGCCGTTGGGTAACTCTCGTTTGCCGAGTTCCTCTTTCACCTTCAAATCTTTTACGTAATGAGGCATTTTCAATTATTTCGCGACACAAAATTCTTTTATTGTCCGTTAAGATTTTTTTCGGACAATATCTAGGTTGATTATTTTTGTCCGTTCGAGAATTTATTTCACACACGTGAATACACGATCAGTTAATCGTTATTCCAGAAAATTCTTACTTTGTCCCTTCTAGAGTTTTTTGCACTCGCAATTAGCAGAAATCCCACTTATGACACCAGTTCTGAGACTACTCACGGGGTCGGTCGCTCGATTTCAAGCAAAAATAACAGGTGTTTAGATTCATATTTTTTGATGGGAAAATTTGTGAGGGAATCAAAGAAAAGTTGGAATTGTCAACTATCCGATATTGGTCGTTGAAGTTGCCTAATTAAGGTAACTGTGAAATGAAATGGTCAACAAAGTATTTGAGATTATTTTTTATTTTTAGCAGACCGACGAGTGATCAGACAGATTGCGGAGTTTGTAGGCGTCTCAGATGAACGTTTATAGAATATCTTTCATGAATATTTGAGCATTGCAAAGTTATCGGCAAGATGATTGCCGTGTTAGCGGAATTTAATGACCACTTCTAAGCAGTGTTTGGACCTGTTTAAGCACAATCCCAAGGGGTTTCTGCGCCATTTCTTGACTACTCAAAATCCTTCCACCTCGATTCGCCATTGTTCTCAGTAATTGAGAGTTTCACGAAGCAGTTTACAGCGAATTTGAGCTACAGAACGTTCGCATATTGGATCTTAGAGCACCAACAAGTTAATGGTGTTTTTTCGATGGCAATCATCCCGCATTTCGAACTTGATGGCTATTTCAACAAGCAAAATTGTCGTATTTGGGGAGTTGAGAATCCAAGAGTGATCGTTGGACTATGCATCCACCACGTGTCACTGTTTGGTGCGCATTTTGGGCTGAGGCAGTGATTGGACCGTTCTTCTTCGAGAATGCGGACGGCAGTCAACGGCGTTCGTTACTATGGGATGCCCAACAACTTCTTCTGGCCTCAAATTGCTGAAATGGATCTCGAAGACATGTGCTTTCAACAAGAAGGCGAAACCTGCCACACCGCGAACGAAACGATAGGGAGAGTTATCTCACGCGGCGTTACAAATTAACTCGAGAAATTTGTGTTTAATACTACATATCGTCTCTACCATGTCAAACTATCGAATGTGAAAAAGTCGTTTTTTCATATTCAATACCCTGCTCTTGCATTGGGGACGATTCGCCTTGTGGCAAAACCTCGAATATGTAGCCCCTAAAGGAACGCTGGAAATTACATTTCCACAGATTCGAGATGCCACAAGGCGAATCGTCCGCAATGCAAGAGCAGGGTATTGAATATGAAAAAACGACTTTTTCACATTCGATAGTTTGACATGGTAGGGACGATATATACACAAGGATGAGAAAAATAGACTCACATTTAAGACCACTCCCCTTCCTTTCTCTAGGCGCGTGATCCTAAGCAGCGCGGCCTCACGACTCCCCCTGTGTTCTGTTCTCCTCGTTACGCAGTCGACGACGCAGAATTCAATAGCAACAGCACACAACTCAACTCAAACCAAGTGAAAATCCCATAAAACGAGCTTCGAACAACAGGCGTTTTCAATCCCAAACGAGGAGTAGAGAAATTAATCTCAACAACCGAGCAGCACGGAAAAAAAGTACCGCCCTTTCCGGAGAAAAATCAACCACAAATGCGGCCGGCAATTCGACCGCCTTGCATACAAAATCCGACCTCAAATACCAGGCAACCATAGTTCAGTTGCAAGCATAAAAGTCTGCGACAATTTTGCCGCTCGGCAAGATAAACACAGTTGTAATTTCAAAATTTTCATATAGAATCTGAACAATCCGCTGATCCTGGTTGCCTGCGTGCCTGGTATTTCAGATTTGTTTCGTTATGGAAAAAAGCGGATTTCTTGGCCGGCTGCGAGCGCATGCACAGTTTGCTTACTATTCAGTTGAGAGAGATAGACTCGCAGTAACTAATTGGGGATGCACAAAATTTTTGGTTGAGTCGAGCAATCAGACATATTCATGTCAAATAGGAAAGGTTTTTCTTTTGTTTGCATCGTATCGTTACAGGCGGTGAAAAATGGATTCCCGAAGCGTAGAATCGTGGGGCACGCTCCGCCATGCATCAACATTGACGGCAAAGCCGAATATCCATGGTTCCAAGCTCATGGTCTGTATGTGGTAGGATTAGCTGTGTGCAGTATTATAAGCTCCTTAAACCCAACGAAACCATCACGTGAGATTACGATCGACTACGATTGATGCGTTTGAACCGAGCATTGAAGACACGACAAAAAAAAACTTACTGCATGACAAAGCTACTTGGAAACGCTCAAATGGGAAGTTCTACCCCACCTGCCATATTCATTGCTCGTTCCGATCGATGACTCATGGCCTGGATGAGCAGTATTTTCATTCTTCTGAAGATCAAAAAATGAGTCGGCTCGTGGATAACTTGAAAAGATGAGTCACGCTTTCGACATTGTATTTGTATGCTGCTATAAAGATGGGAGAAAATTGTTGCTAGCAATGGACAATACTTGACATCTTCTTTACTATTTTTTTTTTTTTTAAATAAAGCATCCATTTCCCTAAAAAAACAGTGGAAACTTGTCCCTGATGTTTAACCAATATTTGATGAATTCTTTTAAACGTATCGAGCGTGCTAGACTGCCATCAGCTAAAATAAATCTTTTTTTCCCAGAACATTACTCGTGATTTAATTATAAATCTCAGATATAGTTTTTTTCCATAAATTTAAAAATTCATTTCATTTACATGCCTTACCGATTTGGATTCAAGCATATGCGATTTTGGTAACGATTTTTCTCTACAATTTTTTTATAACCTTTGGATTTTTTTGTCGTTTGTTTTGAAAACCAATTGACCATATCTAATAAAACTTTTCTTCTTTTTTTTTCTAGTCGACGAAAACAGTTCAACCTGGGCTGGTTCCGATCGTGACTATACCTACGATGAGCTTCTTAGTCGCGTTTTCGAAATCATACTCGATAAAAATCCCGATATGGCTGCGGGACGTAAACCGAAATTCGTAATGAGACCGCCACAAGTATTACGTGTCGGTACAAAGAAAACCTCATTTGCTAATTTCACCGATATTTGTAAAACGTTGCACAGACAACCGAAACATTTGCTCGACTTTCTGCTGGCCGAATTGGGTACGAGCGGTTCGATGGACGGTAATCAACAGTTAATTATTAAGGGTCGTTTCCAGCCGAAACAAATTGAAAACGTGCTCCGGCGTTATATTAAGGAATACGTGACTTGTCATACGTGTCGATCGCCCGAAACAATCTTACAAAAAGACACCCGTTTGTTTTTCCTACAGTGCGAATCGTGCGGTTCGAGATGTTCGGTCGCTAGCATCAAATCAGGCTTTCAAGCTGTCACTAGCAAACGTGCTGCAATACGAGCTAAGACCGCCTAAGTTTAAAAACAATTTAAAAAATAAACAAATTTCTTATATTCGATTAAATATTGTTTTTGAATCCTCCTGGTTCCTGCCGTCCTTGTTCCTTTTCATTCCTTCCTTCAATTTTTTTTTGCCTGAATAACTTCCTTTTCCACTTTTTTTTTTATATATTAATAAAATAATTATTTTAGCTCACTTAATATAATTTTTGTCTCCCACTGTGGATAGTCGTAATTGGTATTTGAAAATAAATCAATGAATTTCTTTTTTGATTCAACTGTCAAGTAGGTTTTTAATCGAGTGAGGTATTATGTAATGTATAAGACGATCGATACGAGTACGATTCATTTTGTTAATTTTTTAATACGATTGTTAAAGCGTTGATAAGATGCGAACACGATTGGAATAACGGTACCATTTCATTTAACTAAAATTTGTTAATTCTAATAATGCATTTGAAGAACAAACTAATAACATACAAAGAGAAAATCCATTATGTAATGAGTTTTTAATTATGTAAACAAATATATACATATTTATAGGCGATTTGATGATTAATAAAAATTCTTACAATACGACAGAAAAAAGACGGTGATTTATTTTTTAAGTGCTTTGCTATTTTAATTATTTTTATCTGGAGACCTCTTTTCTACAGTTTCAGTGAAATTTTTCGATAAGGACCTCAGGCCTTAGCATGTAAGGTGTTTCGGCTCAGTCGTTGTGTTCGATTTACGAGTCGAAACAATTTGTCTGCGGCAGCATGGAAAGCAAGACGACGGTATTGCTATACCAAACATGAAGAAATATATACTAGAATCCTGAAATTTATACCAATCAAATGTGTCAAATGCCTTAGTGATAAGAGTAAAAAATAGAAAGTAGAAATCTAAAATAATTTGTTTTGAAGACGAAAAATCTGCTGAATTCAGTTTGCAAAGAAAATTCTTGCGTGATGGAAGCAATCCTCTAGATTTAAGAGAGTCAAAGTAAGGATTTTTGTTATATTAAGAAATCAAAACATTGATTACATTATTTTTCAGCTTCCGGAAGATGTTTAGAGTTAGTCGAGGGTTTAGTCCAATGCTGAATTCAATCGAATTTCCTATGCAAGTGCGAGTTCGGTTTTACCGAACCACTTGAAGTTGGCGGCATGCTTAACAATTTTGGCTAGTTGCAGCTATCGGCTATGCTTTGGTAGCAAATCCATTGCCATTGGGCAAACAGCAACATCGATAGTGTTTCGCCACTTCCAACAAGCCAACAATATTTTTACGACAAGTACAAACTATCCGGCGTTGTGGACTGCATTGATGGTACGTACATATATAGGATTGTTCAAGCCCAACCAAGAGGGTCATATGTTTTTCAATAGAAAGGGTTTCCATAGTATTAACGTTATAGTATTAAGAATTGAATATAATTATATTATTTTCTGACCTTAACTCTTAAATTAATGTTTCTCAGATTTGCGACCATCAAAATAAGATAGTAGCTGTTGATCCATAATTCATGGCTCTTTTGTTTGGAGCTTGAGTAATGAAATGACATTTTTCGAACAACGATCCTCTCACCCCACATTTGGCTTTCGACTCCTCGGTAAAGCTATAACTAAAAGATGCCTTCGGCTTAAGTAAATATTTTTTACGACTAATATGCGACAGTGGATATCCATTAGAACCGTGGTTGCTTACACCACCAATGAATAGTTTTCTGCTGATCTAAGCAGAAGACTATCCATTGGAAAGAATTTCTTAACGATGTACATTCCCGGGCTCGTAATATCGTGGAAAGAATGATTGATATCCTAAGAAATCGATGGCGTTGTTTGAACAATGATAGAAAATTGCGCTACTCTGCTTCAAGAAGTGCGTAAATAATGTATGTGTAGCGTTACATTTTTTTTGAAGTGAAAACTTTAGCCTCGTGATTTGAAAATCGATGAAACGAAAAAGCGACACTAAAAACAAACAAAAAAGCGTCATAGCCAGCGTGGTGTATTATACACATATTATACACGTGTATCATTTCTGTCAATATTTTTGTCATTGTAATAAAACTTTTCCCAAAAATGCCGAAAACTAATGCCGAAAAGTGTCGTGAGTATCGGCAGCAGAAAAAAAAAAAAATAACACCTCTGAAATTCTACAAATTATTTTTATTGCAATATTAAATTTTAGGTTAATTTAAAACGAACTTTTGGCATTCGAAAACGGAGTAAGATTGGCTTCTGGAACGTTCGAAATTGAATGACGTGAAATGGAGCACTACGTATAACATCCAAATCTTGGGCTTGAGTGAGCTTAGGTATATTATACACGTGTATCGTTTCTGTCAATATTTTTTAATGCAATTGTCTGTTCAGCTTTCTAAAGTGGGAGAAATATGTGCTTGTGAAAGCAGATTGGAACATAATAAATCAGTTATAATTGTGGCAATCTACATTTCTCCCAACCAATCAATAAATACAATTATTGAATTCATCCACGAGAATTTGCTAAAGTACACACCAGAAATATCGCGGATTCATAAAAAATATGGCGATAAAATTCCGATGATTCTGAGTGGAGATTTCAATGTGAATTTGCATTGGATGCGGCGATCCCTTTGATTGAGTTTCTCAACACCAAATTGAATTTAAAAATGTGCAGCAGTCACACTGAATCGACAACAAGATCGAAAACAGTAATTGACGCTGTATTTCAAAGATATGTTGATCAAATTCAAACCAAACCATTCATTTCATACTTTAGTTATCATAAGCCACTCGTGTCATTTATTGAAATCGAAAACATGGAGACTGACTAATAAAATGTGGAAAAATTGTTAAGCTTTGTTTCAATATTATAATAAATAAACCCTGTAACTATCCCAGTCCTGATACTGCATCAGTTTTCCGAAGGTTTCACTTCTACCACGTGTGCACTGCACACATGTTTTTTTTTTTATAGAATGTCCTGTGTTACAGACAATTTCGGCCTTTATGTGCAATGCCCAAACACAGTCATGGAGGGAATGGAATTAGGAAGGTAGAGGAAGAGGAGTGAGAACGACCGTAACGAGTGGAGAAGCTGATATATATTTTTCAGTTGTACTGGCTGCTACTGACAAATAATTGCAGATGTTATAGGGACTGAATGATAGAAAGCAAACAGAATCCATCTACTGATCTTTGTTCTGCATGTGTCTTATATCGAATTATGCAACGAGTCCAATGCCTGATTAATGGAAAAGGCAAAAGCAATGCATGATAGCATAAAAAATTCGTTAGTTCTTCCATTATAAATTAAGAAATGGTTCAAGTTTAACTCAGTATTTCGTAATAACAGTTAAGATTCATATATTCATAGTTTTTTGGTAGCTTAAAATCATTGAATAACATTGTCATAAATAAATTCTTTATAACTAATCAAATCATCATCAATGGCGCGACAGCCCAAGTCAGGCCTTGGCCTCCTGAAGTCGTCGCCTCCAATCGTCTCGATCCAATTGCTAATTATACTCTAGATGAAATCTGAGAGTATTATAAGTTTGCTCTAAAGTTTGTAACGCCAAGAAATAAGGCTCGGAGAAAAAAATGATGAATACAGAAATTAGTATTATCACTCAAAAATCTCAAAACCGGATGTCCGTCCGTCCGTCCGTCCGTCCATCCGTCCGTCCGTCCGTCTGTGCGCGCTCTAGCTTGAGAACGCGTTGAGCTAGAAAGCTCAAATTTCGTACACGGCGTTTTTGACAAAAAAGTAAGGTCAAGTTCGTCAATGGGCCAAATCGCTCCACCCCTTCTACCCCCTCCCATACAAAATGACACAAATGCGCAATTTGACAATAAACGGATCTGCTCGAAAAGTATAAAAGCTATTGGCCTGAAATTTGGAATATATTACTTTTATGATAATATCAATCTACCGTATAAAAATTATGCGTGTCCGCCCCCTCCTTCTACCACCTCCCATACAAACTGTACTTATCATGAATTACTCTAAGCCAATTTACTCAGTGCGTATAAAATTTAGCGAGCTGAAATTGTGCACTAAATATTTATTTAAAATTGTTAGTAAGGCTAAAAAAAATTAGACGATTAGCTTCACCCCTTCTACCCCCTCCCATACAAAATGACACAATTTCGCAATTCGACTATAAATAGATTTGCTCGAAAAGTATAAAAGTTTTTAGTCTGAATTTCGGGATATACTACTTTTATAATAATTTCAATATACTGTGTAAAAATTATTTGCGTCCTCCCTCTCCTTCCAACCCCTCCCATACAAACTGCACTTTTTCATGAAATGCTCTAAGCCGATTTTCTCAGAACATATAACATTTATCGAGTTCATATTTCGTAATAAATACTTATTTATCGTTATCACTAAGATCAGAAAAAAAATTTTTGATTAGCTTTACTGCTTCTACCCCCTCCCATACAATATGACGCAGTTTCACAACTTCACAAAAAATCTATTTTCTTGAAAAGTATGAATGCTACCAGTCTCAAATTTAAGAAATGTCAATTTTATGATATTCTTAGTTATTTCTGAAAAAATCACTAAAATCCCCCCACTCTTTCTACCACCTCCCATACAAACTGCACATTTTCACTAAATCTAACACACTAATTTTCTCAGCTCCTATTCAATTTTTGGTGTAAGCATTTTGTATAAAACATTTTTATAGCTACTTTAGCATGATGGGGAAAAAAATAGTTCAATGCTATCACCCCTTCTAACACTCCTCATACAAAATTTCTTGGAATCACAAAAAATTCTATTTCATCTAGAGTACTGTAAGATTGCGCTTTACGCGCAATCGTAGCCCTGTTATGTTTTTTAAGATGGCTTTGCTATCTTCATCCACCGAGTCTTCCCATCGCTTGCGTGGCTTGCCTACTGGCCGGTTACCACTCGCTTTGCCTTTCAGAGCACGTTTGGGGATTCTTGTCTTCCATTCGCTCTACATGGCCAGCCCACTGCAGTTTACGTAGCTTGATGAACGTTGAAGCTTCTGGCTCGTCGTAGAGGTGATACAACTCATGGTTGTATCTTTTTCGCCATTCCGTTCCTTCCTTTACAGGTCCCAAAATTCTTCTATCAAATGCGTTAACTGCTTTTTCGAAAGTTCGCTTTAATGTCCACGTCTCGCTGCCATAACAGAGCACAGGTCGTATAATAGTTTTATATATCCGCAGCTTATTGTTCCTGTGCACTTTCTTGGATTTACCTAGTCAAGTCATAAATATTGGTACACAGCTAAACGCATTCATTATGAATGCAATATTGGGCGCATCCATTTCGTCTTGACTGCGATTTGACAGTTGGCATTTCTGCTTCATTTCCACGTAAAAAGTTTTTGGCATAAATTGTTTACAATCATGGAATGGGGAGACATCGAAAATCGTATTGTTGTAGTTGGCGTACTAAAATGGAACATGGAAAAAGGCGATATCTTTCGGACGTTGCGACCGCTTGGAATCACTCGCAATTTTGTGTATCGTGCTGTGAAGTTGTTTGAGGATACTGGTGGAATACGAGACCGTCAAAGATCCGGCGCACTGTGAGAACTCCGAAAGCGATCAAAGCCGTGAAGAAACGAATCGGCCGAAAACCGCTGCGAAAACAGAAAATCTTGTCGCGGGAAATGCAAATTTCGCAAAAATCCATGTCTCGCATTATCAAAGAAGATTTGGGACTCACCGCGTACAAGCGACACACTGGACACCTGCTCACGGCCGCATTGAAGGAAAAACGCAAGCGAAAATCGAAAGCGTTGCGCAGCCGGTACGCGAAGAACGCTCACAGACAATTCTGTTTACTGACGAAAAAATCTTCACCGTAGAAGAATCGTTTAATAAACAGAACGACCGTGTGTATGCTCGGTCATCCAAAGAAGCATCCCAACTCATCCCGATGGTCCAAAGAGGCCATCATCCGCGTCTGTAATGGTATGGTGGGGAGTGAGCAACGATGGCGTTACCAAGCTCCATTTTTGCGAGAAAGGAGTGAAAACATTGGCCAAAGGATATCAATCGACCGTCTTGGAACCCATTGTCAAGCCTCTCAACCAATCAATATTCGCCAACAAGCCGTGGATTTTCCAGCAAGACTTTACTGCAGCTCACAAGGCAAAAACGACTCAAGTGTGGCTCAAAAACAACGTTCCGGACTTCATATCAACGGATGATTGGCCAGCTGGTAGTCCAGACTTGAACACGTTGGATTACAAGTTGTGGTCCGTATTAGAGGGCATGGCTTGCTCTACTCGACATCCAAATATCGAGTCGTTGAAGCGAGCCCTTGTCCGTGCAGTCGACAATTTCCCCATGCATGAAGTGCGTCTCGCGATCGATGAGTGGCCAGATCGTCTCAAGTCGTGCTGGAAGGCAAATGGAAGTCATTTCGAATAAGTTGTTCTAAGATTTGTAGGCATTGAACAACCCAATAACAAGAAAAAAAAAGTTTTGAAAAATATTAATCAGTTTTCATTTGGCGTCGATTTTTCTGTGTACCAATATTTATGACTTGCCTAGGTAATTATTGGAAGTACAGAATAATACATCTTACTTGCTAGTATTATCCGTTGTTTGATTTCGCCTGTTTCATTACCGTCCTTTGCTAGATTAGCCCCTAGATATATGAAATTGTCCACACTCTCCAAATTATATTCCGCAATTGTTATGTTTTGTCTGATTGGCGTTCTCCTTCTTGTTTGCGTCAATACTTTTGTTTTGTTTTCGTTAATGCGCAACCCGACTTCTTTTGCGGCGGAGTCAAGATTGACAAACACCTCCTCAGCACTAGGGAAGGATCTTGCTAGGATGTTAATGTCGTCAGCGTATGCTACTAGTTAGGTGGACTTGAATAGTAGTGTCCCGTTGGTGTCGACTGGGATTTTTCGGACGACATATTCTAGTGCCAAGTTGAAAAGCATGGGGGCTAGACCATCTCCCTGCTTTAAGCCACATTCCGTTCAAAAGCTGGTTGTGGAATCGGTTTGTATTCTCACTTGGGATTCAGTGTTCGTCATTGTGAGTCTTGTTGGTCGGACTAGTTTTGGAGGAATTCCAAAGTCAAGCATGATTTGGTGCAGTACGCTCCTGTCGATACTGTCGTATGCTTGTTTAAAATCTACGAAGATTTGGTGAACGGCTATGTTCTATTCCCAGCATTTCTCAAGCACCTGTTTCACCGAGAATATCTGGTCTGTTTTAGATCGTCCGGTTCTGAATCCGCCTTGATATTCGCCAATTATTTGATTAGTATAGGGCTTAAGACGACGTTCAATTATTTTTGTCATTATTTTATAGGACCTACACAACAATGATATTCCTTTGTAATTCTCACAGCAGAGTTTGTCTCCTTTCTTGTAAATGGGACAAATAATGCTTTTTCGCCAATCGTCGGGTATGATTTCCTCTGTCCAAATTTTGCATATCATGTTGTGCAGTATTTCAGCGACACAATTTCCACCGTTTTTGAGAAGTTCAACTGGTATTTCGTCAATTCCCGGCGCTTTGTTTAGTTTTTGGTCACATAGGGCTGCTTTGATTTCAGCAAGCGTGGGTAGTGTCGATGATGGTTCATCTTCGTCAGTTGAGGCTTCAATTGAAATGTTGTCTGTTGTGATCGGTGCTACTGGGGTGGGATTCAAAAGATGTTCAAAGTATGAAGCCCATCTCCTTTTGATTTCTTGTGCGTCGCTGATGATGTTGCCCTCCACGTCTTTGCAGAGACTGGTTTTTGGCTTATATCCCTTTTTTAGATCTTTTACTATTGCGTATGCGTCCCGCATTTTATTTTTTCTCATGTCGTCGTCCATTTTTTGTATTTTGTCATTATGGTACTTCCTTTGTTTTCGTCTGCAGGTCTTTTTCGCATATTGCCTAAGCTCGTCATATCTTTCTTTTTTGGCTTGTGTTGGTCGTTCAGTAAAAATTTTCTTTCTATCTATTGCGTCGCGACATTCTTGGTCTAACCAATAATTATTTTTTCGCCGTGCTTGAGCTCCTAGTACCTCTTCTACGGAGGATTTGATGCCGTCTCGTATTTTCATCCACACATTCTCCACTGTCATATTTTGGATATTTTCAAATATTGGTGTCAGGTGTTTATTACATGCTAATATGTAAGCCTGCCTCACCGTTTCATCGTTAAGCTTGTCGACATTGAATTTGCGAGCTCTACTCGTTTTCGAATATCCACGACAAGCTATTCTGCATCGATACTTAGCTCTGACAAGATAGTGATCAGAGTCACAATTCGCACCGCGGAGAGTTCGTACCTCAAGTATGCTGGAAGCAGCCCTTTTCTCAATTAGAACGCGGTCTGTTTGTTTGAAGGTGTGACCATCTGGTGATGCCCACGTTCGTTTGTGAATATCGCGATTTGGGAAGCACGTAAAGCTTACTATGATATTTTTGCTGCTTGGGAAATCAATAAGACGTTGGCCATTGTCGTTGGTTATGTCATGGAGACTGTGCCCTCCTGTTGTTCCTCTATGAGCATCCTCTTTTCCGACTTTTGCATTTCTCTAGGGTGGCATAAAATTCGTCTTTAGTTATATTGTCCTTGTCGACTGTTGGTGCGTGAACGTTGATCAACCAAGTGTTGAAAAATTTAGTCTTTATTCGAATTGCACACAATCTTTCACTTACTGATCTGAAGCTCGTGACCTGCTGTTTAAATTTTTTGTCAACGACAAAAGCGACTCCAAACTCTCTGCTTCCCGACAATTTTCCACTTGGATAGATTGTGTGTGATCTCATGTCCATGATTTCGCTACCGAGCCATTTCGATTCTTGGATGGCAGTTATGTTGTTGTTGTGTTTTGCCACTTCTTCGAGGAACTCTTTCAGAGGTCCTGTCCTAAATAAGGATCGAACATTCCAAGATCCAATAGAGTAGTCCATTTGTCGTTTGCGGGGTCGTTGCCGTTGAGCCCATTCTTTCCGAGGCTGTTCTTCAGGCTTCTGGACAGTGTTCTTTTTCCGGTGATGCGTTGTCGGCGCATACTATGTACGTTTTTGAATCATTTTTGTACCAGATGATTGACGGCTTTTTTGGATTGAGTATGTTTGCCACCAATCTTAGCGATTCGATAAGATAACCTTAAACGGTTTTATGAAACCATAATATTGTTCTCATGGAATCGGAGAGAGGTATCCCAAGAACTACCTCTTTTTCACGTTCTCATGTGAGATATGGGCAAGCGATCTTACGTCCAGTCTCGTCTTCGATGGTACATTTACTTTCTATTTAAAAAATCCCATAATAAGCACTTCTTCGTAAAAAAATACCATTTTCTTTCATTCGTTTTATTCTAAATGTCTACTTCATCAACATTCATCTCAATATTCTGGGTTAAGTCAAACAAAACACTTGTTCGGAAATACTTCGTATTAATTTTTTATTCAGAAATATTAAAATAATAAAAAAAATAATAATTAATTTTACATTTTTATATATTTACATTATAGATAATATTCGTTAAGGATAAACTAAACAACTAAACTTAAAACCTAACAAAACGCAGTTAATTATATTTTGAAAATAGAAAAATTAATCATTTAATACTAAAATTGATATTAATTTCGCGACAGCACTTTAAACCAGATTTTCCATGTGTTATAAGCAGGTTTCCAACTCACCGCGTCATTTTATTTATAATGTTTCAATATTAATTAAGAACCAAATTAAGAAATATTAAGATATTTCCTTGTTCTTCGCATATTACCGACATAATTGTATAACAAAAAAATATTTATACAACATTTAAAAATCAGTCAGTGTGTTCGATTTAAACATATCTCTTAATTAATCATATTATAGAATTAAATACCAATTAACAAAAGTCATTAAATCATAGCTTATATCCACCATCGGCCATCGAAATCGATCACCATCGCCATTTGAGGAAGTATGAAATACTTTATTGAAACCGATTTATGAATGTGGATAAGGAATTCTCAAATCAAAATTAGCGTCCTTAAACTATCGTTAGAAATATGGTTCTGCTTAAAATCTTTTGCTGTCGTTTACTTTCTAAGGCGTCTCGTGCTGCCATTGGTGTATTGAAGGCAACGCGAGCATCACCAGTCGGCGTACCATCGTCATTGTATCGTCTGATGATGTTCTGCGGCTGAATGTTGTATTGCGCGAAAAATTCCATTATATCATCGATAGTAGCCTTGTAGGGTACATTTTCCATACCGATAACACATCCCGGCTGACCAAACAGATCGACCGATGTATCGCCCAAAACTTGCGGCGATAGATTCGGCATTTGATTATTCCCCATTGGCATATTTCCCATATTATTATTTCCACCTCCCATACTATTATTACCGCCTCCTGATGATTTATTATCATCGAAATCGGAAAAACGCGATTGTCTTTGGCCTCTACCGGTTCGATTATTTCTATTATTAAATCTATCGCCGCCGCCGCCACCTCCCATATTTCCTTGAAGCGGCGGCATACTGTTACTGTTATTTCTGAATGTATCTTGCTGCGGTTGGAAGTTATTACCGTTGAAGTTATCGTTAAACCCGCCACCACCGCCACGATTACTATTATTTCCAAATTGATTGAAATTCGGCATATTCGAATTGAAATTGCTGTTCATGTTATTATTACCGCCATTATTGGTATTCTGCTGTACATAGCTATCTCCTAATCGTTTTGCCACTTCGGCTGGCGATATCAATTCAATTCGAACGCTACGGTTACCACAATAGTAGTTGCTCTTAAAAAGCGACTTCTCGGCATCTTCACTGTTCGCAAATTCACAAATACACTCGCCGGACGGCTGATGTCGGGCATTGAATAAAATTTCTACTCGAACTGGAACTACAGCAGCACTCGAAAAGAATTCCACAAAATCTCGCTTCGATAGCTTATAATCGCAGTTCTTAATCAATGCGTAGTTTGTATTGTTCTGATTATCATCTGGCCGACTGAAGCGAGTACCTTGCCTCGAAGAGCCGCGTCTTCGCGGATCTGACGGCCCATCATCGTTCGGTGGCCGTGTGCTTAAACCTAGCAAACTGGGAATTTGTGGTGCTCCGCGATCGTTACTATTACTATTACCATCATCCTTCTTATTTGATTCGGCATCATCGACCGTATGCTGATCTTCGTTAGCCTGCTTACTGACTTCATTCGATTCTTCGATCTCATTTCGGTCGCCGGAATTATCTTCATCGATCAGCTCAATAGGCGCCTTATCTTCATTCATATCGTCGTCTCGTTCGTCCTCCTCGTCATCTTCCTGCATATTGAATTTATCTTTGGCTCGATCGAATCGTTCGTCAGTGCACGGCGACACAAATACTTTTTTATGACCAATCATGTGCGTTGCAGTCTCATCGAGAGCATTTTTAGCATCTTCAGCTCGATGAAATTTAACGAAGCAAACCATCTGCTTGCGATTTTCTTCGTCCTTTGTCAGCACGATATCCGTAAGCGTATAGGACGAAAACATTTTCATAATATCCTGTTCCTTGGCGAATACGGGAACATCTTGTAAACAGAGATTATTAAATTTTGGCTTTTCTATTTCGATCGGTTCGTCGTTGCGTCTTGGCGAATTATTATCACGAATTCTGCTCGTGTCTTTTTTGTCGTCTTCGTATCGACCGAATCGTCTTGTCGGCTTGAACGAATCGACTGCTTCCTCGAAATCATCCTCGGTCACACTTTCCATGACGATATGTTTGCTTTTCAGAGCCGATCCGTTGCGAATAAAAGCTTTTGGTTTGCTCTCGCGCCGAACGAATCGGACGAAAGCAACGCCAATTCGCAAACCATGTTTATCGTTGATCATTTTAATGCCATTATTTGCAATGTAGAGTCCCGAGAAGAACCGACGCAACTCACTGTACGTTGTGCTCGGACACATATTACTAATCTTGATACAATTACCTTCCAATTCGTCAAAATTAATCTCGGCATTTTTATTATCGGGATTGCGATTTGTTGGGCTTAATATTCCTTTGGAGTCGTCCTTCGGACTTAATGCGCCCCGTTTGGAATCGTCGTTTTTATTGAACATGCCGGCAAAACTGTTCCCGAACGGTGGCTTTGCGTCGTTTGTTGAATTCGCCATCGAGGCTACCGTGTAAGGATTTTGGAAGGCAATTGATTTCGAGGCATTATTTGAGGTATTGCTATTATTGCCAGTAGATGGCTGACCTGACTGTCCGTAATTTGTTTTGAAAAAGCTTTGGAAATTGTAGATCGGCTTGTTTTGGTCGTTCTGATCTTTCGACGATTGAATGTGCATATTACTGGAAAAAATTGGCTGCTGTTGCTGTTGTTGTTGCTGTTGCAATCGTTGATCTTGTTGGATTTGTTGTGATCGAAATGGCTGCTGTTGCTGTTGTTGCTGCTGCTGCTGTTTTATAGCGTTAAAAATATTTGAAGTGGCTTGATTGATTTGATTTCCTTGAATAGATGCGGCCGGCACATCGTTTTGATTCGAGCCACAAGTGCTATAACCCTTGGTCATGTTCGTCTGAAATACTGGCAATTGCGGTTGCGGTCCACCCCACATTCTAGCATTACCCATTGCCGCTCCCATACCCATATTAACATCCTTTTTCGACATATTCATATCGTTATCGTCCGATATTATAACAGCATCTTCCGATTTATTTCCCGCGCCACGATCGCGTTGATTCCGATCCCTTCGGTTATCATCGTGATCGTAGCTGCGATCATTGCTCCTCGATCGACGACGGCGACTTCGGCGTTCGTGACTTCGACTCCGACTATGATCGCGTCTACGACGACTGCTACGTTCACGCGATCTCGATCTACGCCGTTCCCGTGATTTCGATCTCGATCGAGATGATCGTCCGAAACGATCGCGACCCCTACGACTTGAAGTCGTTCTATCCTTGCTGTCGCGTGAGTCCATTGAGTTTTCATTGATCGATTGATTACCTGCAAACGACTGATACGATTGCATTGAGTTATCGTTGGGCTGTTGCGATAAAATTTTATTCAACGAAGTCGGCGTTATAACGGGCGGCTGTGGAGCCTGTTGCATCAGTTTACTGATCGGCGTCATTTGTTTTTGCTGCTGCTGTGCTGCTGCAGCCGCCTGCATTAATGTTAGCGATGTCTGTCGCGCCGTTTCAATTACTTTCTGCATCTCGGCACGAGACGAAAGCAAAAGTCTGACTTGTGTCTCTTTCAATTTTCCGCGATCTAACATCATAGCTTGGCGGGCATCTTCATCAGTGCTGTAGAAAAAAATTGAAGAATTGAAAGAATGAGGAAAATTGAAATTAAAAAAAAAAACATAATATTGTATCACATTACTTTGTAAACTACTGAGCAAGAGGTGTCGTTATCTTATAGCTCCGATTATAAATTAAACGTTTGAGAGTGCGTTGCACAACTTTCCATAACATTTTTTTTAAAGTTTTTGATTTGATTTGCAATGTTTTTCTAGTATGAGAGAGAAATACATAAGTTACAATGAAATTGGAAGTGTTATGATATTTGTTTTCATCTTCATTAGTAAATTGTACAGATTCCTCCAGTTACTTTTCGCAAGAAAATTCCAACTATTACTTCTGTTATTCCCAGAGTCAATTAAATTATACCTTAGACTGGATATCACATTCACCTGCGTTCAAATGAAAGCCCAATTTTTTTTGACATGGCTGGATTCAACCAAAAATTTTGTGCGTCACGAAATTCGTTATAGTGAATTATCTAACAGGTGCCCATAATCTCAACTAAGCAGTAGGCCAAATGTCCGTTCGAAAAAATCCCGGCCAGAAATTTAATAATTTTCATACCGAATGGAGTCTGAACAACCCGGCGATCATAACTCAGCAGTAAGCAACCGAAGCGCGAGTTCCTGTCCTCTCTCTCTCTCTCTCTGTTTCTTCCTGTCGAAAAATATTCAGTCCATTCAGTGTGCATGCGCTCGCAGCCGGCCGAAAAATCTGCCTTTTTTTCCCATGCCGAATTGAATCTGAAACACCAGGCACGCAGAACTATGGTCGCTGAGTTGCTCTGATTCCATTCGCTACGAAAATTGTGAAATTTCTTTCCGAGTAGGTTTTTTTCCCCCACTGCTCCGTTGAGATTATAGGCGCCTGTTTGTCGGAGCTCGTTTTTTGCAATTTTCACTTGTCTGCCCAGGTTTTGAGTTTTTTGTTGTAGCTGTTGGATTCTGTGTCGTCGACCGCGTAGCGAGAGAAAGAAGACCAAAGTTATGGTGCTACGCAGCTTAGGATCGCGCGCCTTGCAGAAGATAGAGAGTGGAAGGGGGTGGTCTTAACTGTGAGTAAATCTCTCTCTCGCACGTGTGTATATATGTATATGTATAGTATGTACAGTATTTGCATACTGATCGGTTGAGATTGTGGGCGCATGTTGGTCGGAACTCGTTTTGTGGGATTTTCTCTTCTTGGCTGCCCGGTTTTTGTGTTGTTGCTGTTGCATTCTGTGTCGCCAACAGCGTAGCGAGAAGGTCAACAGGAACACCAGAGGAGTCGTGGGGTTGCGCTGCTTAAGATCGCGCGCCTTGCAAAATATAGAGAGGAAGAGCGAGGGGGAGGTCTTGAGTCAATCTCTCTCGTACGTGTGCGTCTATCTATATATGTACATAGTATGTGCAGTATTGTATGGCTCCCGAATCTAAAGCCGACTTCATGCGTGAGTCGCGTAAGCGTAAGTGAGAAAACGAATTACTTAACAGCGTAGAGTTTATGCAGTTTCTTCGCAATACGCCACTCAGTTCAAGTACTACAGAAAATCAAAAGTTTCAAGAGTTCCTACGATTACGTACATACATAAGTGTGAATCGTGCAACCAAATATTTATATATTACATACAAAGGCATATCCATATTCCTTATGTAATTCCGTGCAGCGGAGCTCATTTTTTCCATTGTTTAATAACAATCTTTGGTATGCCAAAACCAACCTTCTAATATCCACCTTACTTAATTTTAGAAAAACTGTGGCGAGTAGAACTGAAAAATATGTCATCTTTCCTACTTACTACGGACGGTTTAAATAAATTCGATAAATTCTGTCCTTCATATCACATAAAAATTCTCAGAGATTCTGATTCGTGAAAAAGTTTATAAAAAAAAATTTTACATGTTAAATCAAACACAAAATCTAGTATGCAGTGCAGTTGTTGAAATGTTAAAACAGTGGAGTTTAACGAATCATCTATATAATAAGGAAAAATTATGCATATATTTGAAGTCACGTGAATTACATTAAGTATGTTAGATTACTAAGTTTTGCCGGGATAATTTCATCGGTATCGGTGGTTCTATGGAAAAAACACGCCTGCCACACGGGCAACCCCGGGTTTCATTCCAGGCCGATATTATTTTTTTACAAATATTTCGTTTTTACGATTTGACTACAGTAAAAAAAAAAACATAATTTCAAATAATGTTTATTCCATGCATGAGTTCATAATAAAATCAATTTTTTTAGTTCAAAACTAACGATTTGATGGTTGAAACTGAATCCATTTTAATCTAATTAAAGTAGATTCAAGAAATTGTGCTAAATTTTGGCGAAACAAGTTCATCAGCATCAGTGGTTGTGAGGTGGAATGCTCGCCTGCCACGCGGCAGGCATATACATATATATGTATATATATAATTTTTTTTTTTTGCTGTACATTGCAAATTCGAATTTTTCCAAAATGACAATGCATTTTCACCTGGACAACTCTATGTCGCTATGACATGAGTCCAAACACAAGAAGATGCGAAGCACGGGAGCATATGCTTGTTTTTAAATAATTGAAACGTTTATGTAAAACGTTCTCACTGAAGCTGGTTTCATTTCCCATTGAAATAAATTGCTCGAAAACCCCAAAATCCAAACCACAAATTATTCTACTGCACTGTAAAATTTTTTTTTACTTTTGCAGGAGACCTAAAAAATATTGCATGGCAGTATTTTGCAGAGACATCTAATGGTAGTTATGCTGCGTTTTTCAGATAACATGTAAGGAATGAAATTAGAGATGTGCGAACTAATTACTACATTCCAACTCTTCACTTCATTGAACCAAACGAACTATTCACTAAAATTTCCACATTTAGTTCAAACTGAACTGGTAGTGAGCTGACCAAATTCAAAGCTTCCGAAGGCGACTGCGGTTCACAATTCAAATCAGTATTCACATTCATCATGTCAATTGTCATATCAGAAAGAGCGGCTTCAGTACTTCTACAGTGGCACTACAGCCCAAATCGCCAATTGGCCTCCTGACCTTCAGGTTCCTTAACACTTTTTTCCTTTTACTTATTGTGGAAAAGTTATTAGCCCTTCGCACAACCCTCTATCTATGAATTTTTCATTTTCGTAGATTGAGGTAACCAAGGTATATCCAAGCAAGCAGTGTGAAGGTATTATATATTACGTCGGCCGGGATTTGAACTCCCGACCTCCGCATTGTAAAACCAACACACTACCCACTAGGCTACACCCTAGCTGTCAGTACTACTCACTCTCACTCCGCACATGCACGCCTTTTGAATTTATGTTGTTTTTGCTGCCTCAGATACCTTGGAACTCAACGAATGAAAGGCGAATTCCCAATACAGTTGTATTTGTATTGACATAGCATTGCAATACAATGCCGATGCCGACGCGGCTTACCGATACAAGCATGTAAATGCATAAGCAAACGGCATTCGCCTTCGGCACTGTGTTCCAGTGTACCAGAACGAGCACGATTTTCGAGCAACATTTCCTTCACTTTTTGAACGTTTTCGTCAGTTGAAGAGGTCGGAGGTCGTCCAGAACGATGCATGTTTTCAGGGATCTCTCGACTCGACTGTCTTTAAGAGCATTGAACTACTCGAAAGCTCGTGTTTTTTATATCACTGAATCTCCGTAAGCCTTTTCCAACATTCGCAATGATTCCGCACACGAAATTTGGTTGGAAACACAGATTTGAGACAAACTCTTTGTTCCATTCTACCCATTGTAAAAATCGCCGTGGACTACCCATTCAACCAGCTGTTGTAAGCAAACTGATAAACAGACCGCGCTGATTTTTGGGATAATGATTAAGGACAGTCCTACCTGCTTACCAAAAAAATTTCTTTGAAATATCATTTCCCAGACTAATTTTAATTACAAATTGCCGGTGGGATTCGTTCACGAACTTGTCCTTACTTTTTTGTCAAAAACGTGGTGTACAAAATTTGAACTTCCTAGCTCAACGTGTTCTCGAGCTAGACGGACGGACGGACATCCGGTTTTGAAATTTTTGAGTGATAATATGAACATTAATTTTTTTCTCCCAGCCTTACAAACTTTGTTGCAAACTTAAAATACTCTCAGATTTCATCTAGAGTATAATGAATTGTTTGAGTTTTGAAGAGAAAGGTTCTGAGACACCAGTTATTCAGAAATGATTTTTTTTTGCCTTTTGGCAATTTTCATACCCTTAATTATTTGCTCTGTGATCAAATAGATAGCGAAATCTGCAATGCGTACTTACCACCTCTTCAAATCTCTACGTCGCGTAACAAAATCTACAATTCTTATCAGCCCACATTTAAATCTTTAAGTGTGCTGCATTAGCAGGCATACATTTTGGTCTTAGCCTAGTAGATGGCGAGTCGGATCGTAAGTTCAAGTTTCTATTCCAGTACACTCCTCGCAACAGCATATCTGGGTCATTTCAATCTGAAAATTCGTAAATAGGTGATTGTACGAAGAACTAACAATACATCCATATACGGGAACTAATGACCAGGACTCTCAGCAGGTTATATTGCCAAGGACATACAAATTCAATGTGCCTTTTCTCAAGAACCGTTCATACCATCTTTATGAAATTTTTATACATGCTAAACAATGGTAACAGTTTGAGTTGAGCAATTTAAACAAAAAAAAAAAATTTACAGCTGTTGAAAGTTCACTGTTTTTTTGCCAAGCATAACTTTAAATTACTCGGGAACATGCGTCCTTTTTTTTAAATTTTCTCTCACCTCTTATTGTCGTCCTTGATGCCACCTAATTAGCAAAAAATAAGCTGCCAACAATTCGGGCGCAACTTTATTATTCTTATTAGGTTAGAGTGGTTAGGGAAGACTAATTGAAGAAGGTTCTTGGTCGGGGCTGTTGTCATCTTAACACTTAATTGCGAATACGATCAATAGTTCCAGTACAAATAATCAATATTTCATTCGCTTATTTATGCAAGTTTGGGTTTTTATGAGGGGAGGGATGATAATAAGTGTGGGAGGATGTCAATAATTTTTAATTGATTGCTTGAATCACGTCCAATATTCTCTTTATAAAATTTCAGTTTCATAGACGAAGTTGCGTAGAATTTTCAAAAAATTCGGTGTATTTTACATTCACGAAACCGAACATTTGTATGGGAGGGGGTAGAGAAGGTAGGGGAATCGTAAAATTTGTGATGCAGCTTTATTTCATTTCTCTTCCAAGGTGCTCGTTCAAAATTTCAAATTCGTAGCTTTTAATTTGTTGGCTATTTTTTCTATGTATATCAAATAGTTGTATCCACATGCAAAATTTAAACTTTGTACCTTTCACTAGAGCCCTAAAAAATTACTAAAAATTTGCGACAGCTTTACATACCACCTCCCTCCCCTTACATCCCTTACCGTACGTTTTTACCAAAATTAAAGACTATGTAGTTCTACAATCTGACAAATTTTCGATTCGATACTGTACTCAATTTTGAGATATAATGATTTATAATTTTGAAAAGTGCGCCATTTTTGAAATGCTCCCCATTTCCCCCCCTTTATATTTTTTTCGTATTTCGCTAGTATAGCTTAATATATGTTTTAAGATTCAATTAAATAGCTTACGAGATAGTTAAGATATTCATTTTGAAGTGTTTTTCCTTGCACCCCCCTGACCCTCTCCCATACAATAATTAGCCTTTCTCTAAGCTGATTCTGGTGGATCTGTATGCCACCTTAATGGTCGCAAAATATGATTTTTTTCTGGTAAGTAATTTCGAAGATATAATCATTTAAAAAAAATCGGCCGGCTATTTGTTTTAGCTCCAGTGGATAAAAATAAACTACCTACAAGTCGGGCGCAACTTTATTATTTTTGGGACAAGTTAAAGATGCATGGAAAGTCAGTATGCAAGTTAGGATTGTTAGGGAAGACTAAGTGGAACTCAATTTCACAAGTGGAACCCCCTTTCACAAGTGGAACCCCCTTTAGGGCAGGGATGATGCCAATTCAAGACTTAGTTGCGAATACGATCAATAGCTCCAGTACATGTAATCAATATTTCAGTCGTTTATGCAAGTTTGGGTTTTAATGAGGGAGGGGTCATATTAAGAGTGGGTGAATGTCAATAATTTTTCAATTGATTGCTTCAATTACGTCAAATATTGTCTGCATAGAATGTCAGTTTTATAGACAAAGTTGCATAGAATTTTCATAAAATTTGGTGTATTTTACATTCACGAAAACAATCATTTGTATGGGAGGGGTTAGAGGAGGTAAGGAAAATGTAAAATTTTTGATGCAGTTTTATTTCATTTCTTTTGTAAGGTGCTCATACAAAATTTCAAGTTCGTAGCTTTTAATTTGTTGGTTAGCAGTTGATTTATTGAAATTGGTTGAAATCATACTTTTGTATGGGAGGGGGTAGAAGGGCATGTGCGATCTCAAAACTTTTGACGCAGTTACGTTTTAACTAATTTTTGAAAGCTTTTATGCAAAATTTCAAATTGATAGTTTTTAATTTTTAGGTGATAATTGATTTTTTAAAAATGGTCGAAAAAATAATTTTGTATGGAAGGGGGTAAAGTTTGGAAGGTATTAGACCAGTTAATATTTCATTCTTTTAGAAATTTTTTTTAAATGCATTTGCAAATTTTCAAATTTCTACCTTAAAATTTCATTCAAAAATTTTCAGTTTATGTATTTTTCATTGCAAATGAAACACCTTATGCACGTTAGACCAGGGGAGGGTCGGTGCATAACAATTGCAGAATTTTTATTATTTCTGTATGTATAATAAATAGATGTATCCACAAGGAAAATTTAAACTTTGTATCTCTTACCAGAGCCCTAAAAAATCACTCAAAATTTTCCACATTTTTGCTTACCACCTCCCTCCCCTTACACCTCCCGACGTAAAACTTTTACCAAAATTGTAGTTCTACAATTTGGTAAAATTTGAATTCAATATCTGCACTCAGTTTTGAGATATAATTGTTTGAAATTTTGGAAAGTGCAATGCTCCCCATTTTCCCCCACTGCGACTTTATCCAAATGTTATATTTTTCTCGTATTTCTCTAGTATAGCTTAATATAAGTACCAAGTTTCAATTACATAGCTCAACAAACAGCCGAGATATTGATTTTTAAGTGTTTTTCTTTGCACGCCCCCTGACCTTCCTCCTTACAATAATTAGCCTCTACGTAAGCTGATTCCAGTGGATCTACATATATGCCATCTTGATGGTCTAACAATATAAATTTTTTATGCTAAGTAATTTCGAAGATATAGTCATTTGAAAAAAAAAAAAAAAAAATTCGGCCGACAATTGGTTTTTAGCCCCCCCCCCTTTTTGCACCCCAATGGATAAAAATATTAAATTAATTTTAAAAGTTGTCCCACAAACCCTTTTGTATGTATATCGATTTTTAGCCTCCTAGCTGTAATCATGTTTGGGATATTTGAATTCTTAGTTTTCGGTTTAAGTGCTCTTCCCGCCTCCCCCTGAACCCTTACACCCCACAAAATAGGTGTCCGCCTGAAATCCGCCACTATCTACAATCCCTCCAAAAATGAACTTTCTATCTTGAAGGGTTTGGGAGTTAATGTGCGCTGATCGTACACACCGGCGTACGGCGTACAGACAGACGGATTTTTTTTTTGCATTTTTAGACTATTTTAGTCATGAAACGCGAAAAAAAAATTTCAGGGTAGCAAATTTTTTTTTTCAAGTTGATCACAATACTTTATTATTAAAATAAAATTAGATTATTTTTAAAGTGTGTCCCACAATCCTCTCTATACCTATGATGATTCTCAGCTTCCAATCTGCATTTGTAGTGGAGATATTAGCAAATGTAGTTTTCAACTCTTTGCCTCCCCCACCTACCAATTCCACCTAATCAATCAAATCAAATTCTTGTTAATACCCCATAGGACACCGACGTAATTTTTTTTTTACATTTATATGCATGACTTATCAAAAAAAGAATTTTTGCTTTATTAAACAACTAATCTAATTTCAATAATTCTATTTATTTCTGATTTGTAAAGATTTGTGTGTCGTTTTTTTAGGAACATTGAAACGAATATTTTTCCCATATGTAGGTAGAATTTTTTTTTCTTCTCCTGTTTTCTCGGCAGAAAATGTGGCACCATGAGTGAGGAGTATAGGGTCACCATATGGGTGCCCTGAGGATTCCCATCAGCTTGTAGGGCTATTATTCCTACCTCTCCTCCCCCTCTCGCGTATATATATTTTTTTTTGCAGCACACATCAAGGATGGGTGCTTCTTCGGGTAATTTTGACCCCCCTCCCCAACGCTTCTGAACAGCCGGCAGGAGGTGCTGCCCGACTCGGAGAAGCCCCATTATAAAAATCTGTGACGAGAGTGCGGCTTCGTAGCCGGATTTTTGTTACAAGCTTTTAATTTGTTGGTTATTAGTTGATTTAATGAAATTGGTCGAAATCATACTTTTGTATCGGAGAGGGTAGAAGGGCAAGCGTGATATCAAAACGTTTGACGCAATTTCGTATCAACTATTTTCAAAAGTTTTTATGCGAAATTTGAAATTGATAGGTTTTAATAGTTAGGTGATAATTGATTTCTTAAAAATGGTTGAAAAAACAATTTTGTATGGGAGTTTTAAAGGTATTGGACCAGTTAATATTTTATATAGTTAGGGATTTTTTTTAAATGCATTTAGCAAATTTTCAAGCTTCTACCTTAAAATTGCATTCAAAAAATTTCAGTTTGTGTTTTTTTCAATGCACATGAAACACTTTGTACACGTTAGACCGGGGGAGGGGGGGTCAGTTAATAACAATTGTGGAACAAATTATTATTTTTTTTCTTTGTATGTCAAATAGATGTATCCACATGCAAAATTTAAACTTTGTATCTTTCACCAGAGCCCTAAGAAATCACTTAAAATTTTGAACATTTTTGATTACCATCTCCCTCCCCTTACACCTCCTAGCTTATAATTTTTACCAAAATTAAAAATTATGTAGTTCTACAATCTGACAAATTTTCGATTCGATACTGTACTCAATTTTGAGACATAATGATTTATAATTTTGAAAAGTGCGCCATTTTTGAAATGCTCCCAATTTCCCCCTACCACTGTTATTTCCACATTTTATATTTTTTTCGTATTTCGCTAGTATAGCTTAATATATGTTTTAAGATTTAATTACATCGGCTTAGGCTACCGACACACGATGCGAGTTAATATATATTAACTTCCTATTTTGATATAAGTAGGCCGAATTATGTATAGGATAATGACACTAGTAATATCGAAAAGCAAGATAATATATATTAACTCGCATCGTGTGTCGGTAGCCTAAGAGATAGTCGAAATATTCATATTTTAATTGTTTTTCTTTGCACCTCCCTGACCCTTCCCCTTACAATAATTAGCCTCTCTCTAAGCTAATTCTCATTTACCCAATCAACAATCCACCCAAAAGACCATATGTACGGCGTACGGCGGGACGGATTTTTTTTGCATTTTTAGATTAATTTAGTCACGAAACGCGAGAAAACAAAATTTCAGGGTAGCAAAATTTTTTTTTTCTGTGTCGATCACAATACTTTATTATTAAAATAATAAAGTAAAATTATTGATTTTCAATATTGGTAAAATTATTGAAAAGACTGCCAAAAACAGATTAGTGCAAGACATCGAAAATCTAAAGATACTTTCTAATAGCCAATATGGTTTGAGAACCGGCATAGTACACATGATGCCATCGCCCTGTTATGCAAGAAAATTATTTAATTAATTCTAGAGATAATAAATCTTGCGGAAATTTTTTTGGGTTTAGCAAAAGCGTTTGATTCTATTCCTCACAGCAAAAAAAGGAAAAAAAAAATCATAATTCTAATATAAACCTAAATTGGATTAATTGGATCACTAGCTATTTGCATGATCGAAAGCAATGCGTGAAAATGTTGGTAAATAACAGCGATTACCTGTTATTTGAATACATAGTACCCGATGGGAGAGTCCTTGTCCCTTGCTATTCCAATTGTGTCAACGATATCTACTCGATTGCAATTGAAGGTGAACTAATTTCGTTTGCGGACGACACGGTGCTTTTCATAGAGGAGAGCTCATGGGAAAGTGTCATTATAAAAGCTAATTACAGCATATTAACTATTAAGGAGTGGTTAGATCGCAACTCTCTCACTTTAAATAAATCAAAAAAATCTTATAACTTTCAAAGACGTCGAATTATTTTCACTGTAATACTATATTCAGTGTGATCGTTATAGTAACTTACGTAAAAACTATTTGATATTAAGAAACTAATTTTATCAGTAAGGCATTATAAATACGGTGAAATATATCTGGAAGCAATCAATTTTATTTCCACCAAAAAATATATATGTGATAGATATTGAATGAACCACAAAAAATAAAAAAGTAGACCAAATAACCAAAGATATTTCAGAAAGGAATCATAATTAATATAAGAAGAAATACAGTGAATTAATTATGCTCAAAGTTAATTGGAATAATATAATTATTCTGGAGAATTGCATTCTTACTTACCCATGAAAAAAAATAACTTAAAATAATATCATTAAAAATATATATCTCAAACTCCTTGAGTGCTTTCAATAAAACCTCCAACCTAAAATTCTATGCAGCGAACCAAAAAATATCATCATATAATTCTGGAAGTTAATTCTTACGAAAACTTAACTTCACTAAACTTGTACACAATTTGCATACATAATCGAATAAATTATTCAAAAGTTTGATAAATATCTCAGCAGGGGCCGAAACGTCACGAATAATAAAGCGTGACAGTGTAGAATACGGAAATCTTTTCTTTCAATTTCGACTAATTAACTGCCTGATTCATCGGTTACTCCAACCTTTTTGAGTCGGCTTGGTGCTACGCATGCTAGAACAAATAACTGGATCTAAATACACTCGGCAGAAAAAGTTTGCGTACATACCCAACACATCCGACACATCTACATTATACAAACATCGTTTCTAACATTTTATTCCGAAATATTTTTTTTTCCTATTTTTCATTACTTCATTATAAACATAAAACAAAACACAAATGAGAATTACTGTACTCTAAAACAACGGTCAAATTCGAAAACGAAAAATAGTCTGAAATTCCAGGAATAAAAAGTCTGCGTTCAAAGCGTATAAAGGGAAGTCAAAGTCTTTGGTTGCAGTTAAATCATTAATAACAATAAAGTTTGTGTAGAAAAGTTGATAAACGTGTTTTATCTAAGGTTTGCGTTAAAAATAATTGCTAAAAAACGTTAAGTAAGAGATGCCTAATAAAGGAAAGGAAATTGAATTTGGGAAAAGGAAAATTATCGTGGATTTGTGGAAAAAAAGTACGTCATATCGTGAAATAGGTGCAATAGTCAGCAGAAGTCATTCATCTGTCTAACGAGTCGTAAACAACTTCAAAAACACAGGAGTTTTGGTTTCAAAACCCAGATCTGGCCGTACTCCAAAGTTGAGTCCTAAGCAAACTCGGAGTTTGCTCCGAACGATGAAGGCTAATCCTAGATTAACTGCAGCTGATATGGCAAAGGACATCAAAGCAAAGTACCGCAATTCTATTTCTGATGATGGTGTTCGTAAAATTCTTAGGAAATATGGGTATCACGCGTTACTCGTAGAAAGCCATTTATAACAACAGTAAACAGACTCAAGCGGCTGGCGTTTGCTAAGGAACACATAAATAAGGCAAAAGAATTTTGGAAACAAGTTATTTTCTCGGATGAAAGTAAATTTTGTATTTTTGGAATCAAAAGTCGGAAGATTGTATGGAGAAAAACTGGCGCGGCCTTCGACGTAAAAAATCTCTGTCCAACAGTAAAGCACGGTGGTGGCGGTGTTATGATATGGGGGTGTATGGCTAGTGGAGGAGTTGGAAAAATGGAGTTTATTGAAAGTATTATGAATAAAATAGACTACCAAGCGCAATTTGAAAAAAAAGTGCAGAACATTTGGGCTTAAGCGACAACTTTTACTTCCAACAAGACAACGACTCTAAGCACACTGCGGAGGTAATAAGACTCTGGTTGCTGTATAATGCCCAAAATCAGCTCCGTACACCGCCCCAATCTCCTGACAATTTATAATTTAATCCAATAGAGCATTTGTGGCATCACTTGGAACAAAGGATTCGAGCGCACACAATAACGTCGAAGGTAATGCTCAAGGAAGTCCTGATCCAGGAGTGGAATTCAATAACCCCAGAGTTCACTAAGAAGCTGGTAGATTCCATGCAAAAACGGTTGTGGGAAGTAATAAAGAGACGAGGATATCCCACAAGCTATTAACGAGGAAAAACAATTGTTTTATTTTGAAAAGAAATATTTGTACGTAGACTTTTTATTGTTGCAATTCAGGATTTGTTTTCGTTTTTTAATTTTAATATTTTTATGGAGTACAATAATCATCATTTTTGTTTTGTTTTATGTTTGTAATAAAGCCATGAAAAAAAAAAAAACATAAAAGAATTATGATTGGGCGTAAAGCCCAATCATATGATACTCTAGATGAAATGAGAAAGAGTTCAATGCACCGGAAAATATGTCACCTCCAATTCTTTTAAATAATTAATAGTGACTTTTGTATGGGAGGTGGTAGAAGCAAAGGAGGAAGGTTTGTAATTTTTGGATATGACACCTAATATGGTATGCAAAATATTTCGTGCTGAATTTAAGGTTTGTAGCTTTCATTATTTTCAATTGGACATAGTTTTCCAGAAATTGAGGCATTTGTATGGGAGGTGGTAGAGGAAGTGGAGCGTTTAAGATGATTTTGAAACTGCTTATCATCATCCTTATCACCACGCTTGGATTCAATTTCAAATTCGAAGTTCTAATATATATATTCGAAGGAGAAATGCTTTTCTTAAATTTATAATACAGATATTTGTATGGGAGGGGGTAGAAGGAGTGAAGAGGAGCTGATAATTTTTTTTAGCATTTATTGCAATTATTAAAAAACAAATTCTGGCAAGATTTTAAGTTTATACTTTTTCTAGTTTTAATGGAAATCGATATAATGCAATTAACAAAAATTATACATTTGTATGGGAGGGGGTAGAAGGAGTGTACGGATCAAAACACAAATTTTTCTAGTTATTGATATTTCTATTTGTATATTTTGTGCAAAATATCAAGTTGATAGCTTTAACAGTTTCGAAGAAAAATAATTTAATTTAAATTTCAAAATTTCGTGAAATTTGTATGGGAGGGGGTAGAAGGAGTAAGGTGAAGTTGATAATTTTTTCAATTCTGATTAGAATTATAATAAAATTAATTCTGACAAAAATTCGTTTTTATAACTTTGCTAGTTTCAATGAAAATCGAAAAACTGAATTTTTCAAAATTATACATTTGTATGGGAGGGGGTAGAAAGAGTGACGGGATCGGATCAATATTCAGTCATATTGACAAGATATGACATCTATATCATAATACTTTGACCAAAATTTCAAATCAATAGCTTAAATAGTGTCAAAGAAAAATCAATTTCTGAAAATTTCGGAATTTCGTGAAATTTGTATGGGAGGGGGTAGAAGGAGTGGGGGGATATGGTCCATTCACGAACTTAAAGTTTCTTTTTTGCTAAAAATGACACAGAACAAATTTCAGCACGATAGCTCAAAGCGTTCGAGAGTTATGCTGTAGACAGACGGACAGACAGACAGACGGACAGACAACAACTCGGAATCGAAGTTTTTAAGCGACAACAAATATTACTATACCCTTGGCGGCTCTGTGCGAGCATTATTTCTTAGTGTTACAAACGGTAAGGCAAACACAATATACTCTCAGATTTCATCTAGAGTATAAAAATTATTATGAAATAAATTAATTAAAACGATGTTTTTTATAGATATGTTGGATGTGTTGAGTGTGTACGCAGACTTTTTCTGCCGACTGTATATGTATTTATCTGAGACCAAAAAGCCATTTTCTACGAAAAAAGTTGAAAAAGTATCAATAAATATTACTATAAAGTTTCTAATGTAATTGTTTGTAGATATCTCGAGAGCACCTCCTCCGATTGTTTTAAGTTTTTGAGCAAAGTTGTTTGTCTCATTACAGCAAACAACTATTCTGAAGAAAACAACCGGTTTTAACCCGGAAATGACGTAATTTTTACCGTTTTCCCGTGTTTAAATTTATTTTTTTGCAAATATCTTGAAAGAAGCTATTCTAATCAAATAATCATGCCGTTGGCCTTGATAACAATTGACATCATTTATTTTTCCAAATCCAATTCCGTATTAGTGAGATAAAGGGTTAATGGCAATGTTAATTGGTTTTAAAGTTATTAACACTTTCGTGCAGGAAGTTTGTAAAAAAAAATATAAAAATGCATATTTAATAAGCATATTTTATAAATATTTTTTTTTATTATATTTTGTTACGTGTGTGCTAATTTGTACTAATTTTCAAAATGCAAATTGCATCATATTGTATGGGTTGAGGTAGAAGGAGTGTAGCTAATCGTCTAAATTTTATCGGTCACACTAATAATTCTCAATAAATATTTTGGGCTCAATTTCAGCTCGACTAATTTTATACGTCCTGAGTGAATTTGTTTAAATATTTCATGAAAAAGTGCAGTCTGTATGGGAGGTGGTGAAAGGTGTAGGGCGATTCGAATAAATCGTATGCAGTAGATTGAAACCATCATAAAAACAATATGTTCCAAATTGCAGATCCATAGCTTTCATTCGGTTCGCTCAAACATTGAGAGCCAGAAGGTTGCAAGTGCTGCCCGCCTTACATATCTCCGAGATCCTTAAAGATAGGAAATTCATATTTGGGTGGATTCGAGTTCCATTACCTACATTTTTAGGAGTGTCATGTGGAACGGGGAGAAGGGAAAGGACTGGAGTGACTACACTTGCTAATATAAAACCAACAGATATATTGGATTATTAGGAACGAGCGAAAATAAATTAAGAGGGGTCCGAAAAGATGGGATAAAACAAATTGTCGGCCGAATTTTTTTTTTTCAAATTATTATATCTTCGGAATTACTAGCAGTTCGTATTTCAATTTTATCGTTTGTTTACCCTCATGCGTAAAGCACATAACAAGCGCTAAGCGACAATACCCCTATATTGTCAAAATAGTAAATAATAACATTATCACTTTCAGGAATATACGCATATTAAGACCATCAACTATAAATTTTTAGCTCCTAGGCACTCGGTTATGGAGTGTGATCAGGATTTCGACCAAATCGAAAAAAAGTAGGATAAAATTCATCGTATACATAACACCGCGCCTACTTTAAAAATTTTGATTTTATGAATGATATTATCAGGTGTGAAGTTAAAGGTAGAAGATCCATTTCCTGGTTTCATTTTGAGAAATACAAGCCCGACATGTTATTTACAAAAAAACAGCCTTAATACTCAAAATCCATTTACAGAAATAGCATTATTAAAAAAATTGGCAAAAAGACTGGGAAGGGCTCTCCTTTCACCTGAATGAACTTCACAGCGAGCTTATAAAAACTAAGGTAGCAAAAATTAGAAATCTTTTGGAGCTATTGGCATTTATCCTGCCAATTCACTATCGATTTTTTAAAACATTAAAATATGAAACACCCGAAGTAAAAACAATTCACCGCTGAGCCCCATGACGAAGCTTATAATGACCCTGAGCTGGTGATATTGAATCTGGCTATGAATAAAACTTTTTAATAATATGAAGTTTGTTTTGTTTTATTCTAATAAAATATTTGAACTTTTATGACAATAACGAGTATCTTTAACCCAGACTTAATAATTTTTTATATGTTTGCCTTAAAAGGGGTCTCAGTCGAAAAGTCGGGTGAAAAAATTTTTATTTTTTGTTTCGTCATAAATCCGAAGCTGTTAAAGCTAGATCAATCATCTTTTTTTTGTTTAGTTTGTTTTAGTCTCTTCTTTAAAACGATGTGCGGGTTTATTGAATTAGAGCTAGCACTAACCCAATGTCCGCCATTCGATGTCCATATCTTTCCTTACGAAGGTTCATCTAGTTAATGTACCGTTATAAAAGAACTGCTGAAGTTTTTTCAATTTTTCTTTTTTCTATGAATAAAGGAATAAAAGACGAACATTTTGTCGTTTCATTTTTCATTTCAACGTTTTTTAAATGTTTGATATGAATTTATTGTTGTGCGAAAAATTTACGCGATTTCACAATCTATCGGAAATTTTTTCCGATGTTTGTAATAAGAAATTGTGTAAATATAAAACGTTAAAACATCCAGGTACTATCCAAGAACACGTCATAAAAAATCGAGCCCTATAGGATTGATAGATCCCGAGATAAGGAACATAAAAGACTGAAAAACATGATTTTTTTAGTGCACTTTTTCGAATGGATGACGTTTCGTGATGTATTTCAGTCTAAAATCGATACTTCGGCTATCATTGAGATTAGGCTTGAAATCTAATCGATCTGTACGATCTCATATAACCTCTCTATTAGTGTTTCGTTGGATTCCGAACTGTTTTTTGCCCACATTATGATGCCTCGAAGCGGACTCAAGGATTTCAAAAAAAAAGAAAGATGCGACCCGGACCTGGAAGAGGACATCGGAGCGAACATGCGGAAAATGTGCAGGAAAGTGTGCGAGAAAGTGCGAGTTCTCCTGAACATTCAGATGGCGAAAGTGTCGTAAAGTGAGAGGTCAACGTCATCATCGCACTCTAAGATGAGTCACAATTTGAGCCTATACGGTGGATATTGCTAAAAAAAACCTACGACATCGTCGACATGTCAATTTTGACAGAAAATGCCAATGAATTTTTGGTCTGTAAAGACTGCCATGGATCGGTTGCATTTTCCGTCGTCCAGAGAATTGGCCTAGCATCAAAAATACAAATAGAGTGCAGGGAATGTTCCAAGTCTAAAAAATTTATGGGAACCAAACCAGTTGTGACAAATCTACCAGGTATGTGCCTATTTTTTCACATTTTTTCTTTGTAAAATGTAAATTATTTGAACAAATTAGAGTATTTTGAAAATTTATTTGTGGTTCTTACATAAATATTTTTGTTTACCCAGATACAAGGCGAATGGCATACCAAATAAATCTGCAAACTGTGTACGCATTCCGAGCAGCTGGAAAAGGACATAGTGCAATGCGTCTCGTCTTAGGAATGATGAATTCAATTGTCCTTCATTTCCAGCATTTTCAACTTATGAAAAGATAATGAGTGCTGCCATTGAAAAGGTAAAATCTATATAGTGTAGTAAAATCAATTATTTTAGACCAAACCACAGTTAGCTTTTTTTTCCATCACTTCAACTTATTTTAGCTGGATACGAGGAGAAGTTTCAAACTGTAATAGCTATCTGAACAGTTAGATAAAAACTATAATCAATTGTTTTGCTCATGTTTTAGGTCTCCAAAGAATCCATGGTGGCATCCCTACAAAAGGAAATCATTGACAATGATGGGAAAACCGACCTTGCTGTAGCCTTGGACGGTTCTTGGCAAAAGAGGGGCTTCAAATCCTTGAACGGAGTAGTGACAGCAACAAGTGTCTTCAATGGCAAGGTCCTGGATGTTGCTGTCCTTTCCAAATTTTGCCATTGCCCTTCAAGATACAGTGATGTCCATAAAGATAACTGCATTGCCAATTAAAAGGTAAATAATATGTTTGATGTCATCGTGCCTTTCTATATACACTACTTTTACTTTATTATTTTAATAATAAAGTATTGTGATCGACTTGGAAAAAAAAAAAATTTGCTACCCTGAAATTTTGTTTCATGACTAAATTAGCCTAAAAATGCAAAAAAAAAAAATCCGTCTGTACGCCGTCCGCCGTACGCCGGTGTGTACGCTCAGCGCACATTAACTCCCAAACCCTTCAAGATAGAAAGTTCATTTTTGGGGGGATTGTAGATAGTTGCGGATCTCAGGCGGATACCCATTTTCGGGGGTGTACAGGTTCAGGGGGAGGCAGGGGGAGCGCTTAAGCTGAAAAGTACGAATTCAAATATCTCAACCATGGTTACAGCTAGGAATCTAAAAATCAACATACATATAGAGGGGTTTATAAGACAACTTTTAAAAATAATTTAATTTTTTTATCCATTGGCGTCCAAAAAAGGGGGGGGGGGGCTAAAAACAAATTGTCGGCCGAATTGTTTTTTCAAATGATTATATCTTCGAAATTACTTATTGTAAAAAATTCATATTTTGGCACCGTTAAGGTGGCATATAGTTCCACCGGAATCAACTTACAGAATGGTTATTTATTGTAAGGGGGAGGGTCAGGGGGGTGCAAAGAAAAACACTTAAAAATGAATATCTCAACTATCTCTTAAGCTATGTAATTGAAACTTGAAACTTATATTAAGCTATACTAGAAAAATACAAAAAAAATATAACATCTTGAAATAATAGTAGTGGGGGGAAATGGGAAGCATTTCAAAAATGTCGCACTTTTCAAAATTACGAATTATTATATCTCAAAAAGGAGTACAGATATCAAATCAAAAGTTTGTCCGGTTGTAGAACTACATAATTGTTAATTTTGGTAAAAATTTTAATTTGGGAGGTGTAAGGGGAGGGAGGTGATAAGCAAAAATGTCGAAAATTTTGAGTGATTTTCTTAGGGTTCTGATGAAAGATACAAAGTTTAAATTTTGCACGTGGATACGTCTATTTGATGTACATAGAAAAATAATAATAACTTGATCCATAGTTGTTATAAACCGACCCCCCCGGTCTAACGTGCACAAGGTGTTCCATGTACATTGAAAAAAACACATAAGCTGAAAATTTTTGAGTGAAATTTTAAGGTAGAAACTTGAAAATTTGCAAAATGCATTTAAAAAAAATCCCTAAATATACGAAATATTAACTGGTCGAAAACCTTTAAGACTTCTACCCCCTTCCATACAAAATTATTTTTTCGACCATTTTCAAGAAATCAATTATCACCTAACTATCAAAAGCTATCAATTTGTAATTTTGCATAAAAACTTACAAAAATAATTGAAATGAAATTACGTTAAAATTTTTCAAATCGCGCTTGCCCTTCTACCCCCTCCCATACAAAAGTGTATGATATCGACCAATTTCATTAAATCAACTACTAAACAACGAACTAAAAGTTACGAACTTGAAATTTTATACAAGCACCTTACAAGAGAAGCAAAATAAAACTACATATCAAGTTTTACGACTCCCCTACCTTCTCTACCCCCTCCCATACAAATGTTCGGTTTCGTGAATGTAAAATACACCGAATTTTATGAAAATTCTATGCAACTTCGTCTATGAAACACATTCTATACAGAGAATATTGGACGTGATTCAAGCAATTAATTAAAAAGCTATTAACATCTACCGATCTATTACCCCTCTTCCTTCCGTCATAAAAACCCAAACTTGCAGAAACGAATGAAATATTGTTAAATTGACAACAGTCCTGCCCAAGAACTCCCTTTGACTAAGGCTTCCCTAACCAATCTAACCTGCATATTGACTTTCCACTCATCCGAATCTTGTCCCAAGAATAATAAAGTTTCGCCCGATTTGTTGGCAGTTTATTTCTTATCTTAGGGACAAGTGGAGGAATGGAAGTTGCTGGTGCCCAGGAGATTTTTGAGAGATCCAAAGAGAGGCTTGTCCGCTACACGGAATACTTGGGCGATGGTGACAGCAAGGCCTACACACAAGTTGTCCAATCGCAACCCAACTGCACAATAAAAAAGGTGGAGTGTCGGCCACGTCGAAAAGAGGATGGGCACTTGGATCCGGAGGTTGAAGGATCCCGAAAAGGGGAAAAAGTTGAGGGACGGAAAGCCTCTTGGAGGGAAAAAATCATCTCACTGATGACAAAATTGGAATCATTCAAAATTATTATGGAGAGGCTATGAGGAAAAGTCCTGATGATTTGGAAAAAATGAAACGATCAATTTGGGCTGAGTTTTATCATATATCATCCACAAATGACGTTCCTCAGCATGGACTCTGCGATATAGAATGGTGCAAGTATATGCAGGCACAGGTGATATATGGTTAACAAGGAGCTGGACCATCTTACATTCCAGGGGGCCATTAATTTGTAAATAAATATTTTAGTGTAAAATATATGGTTTTGTATATTATCGTTTTTTAATATTTGTTCCTTTTTGTGTCCTTATAAAATTGGTACCTTGTGCAAAGCTATAAAAGTTAGGTACCTATAGGTAAGTATTTTGTCGAAGCACCTATAGAAAAATATTATTGATTTTATTCAGTATCAGAGCAAATATTGCAATTTAGGAATGTTAGAAGGCTATCGTACATAGTTGTTACTGAGCTGTTCAATAAAATATATTTTTTTAGCCCATTTATAATGGAGATATTTTCACCATTTTTTACTCACATGACCAGAATTACATGGAGACCCCGACTAAGACCCCTCTTAAAAACGCTTGATGACAATTTTTTTTGGGAAGTAAGCTAACTATGATGCATAATACAAAAACATTTATGTTTTGTACCAGAGGAGTGCTAGTGCAACATTTGACAGGGACGTGCGACTTAAAATCAAATATCGTCGAAAATATGAATTTTTATTCTCAAGAAGAAATCGGAGAGTATATTGTATTTGCCTTACCGTTTGTAACACTAAGAATACTGCTCGCACAGAGTCGAATTTGATACAGATATATTTGTTGTCGTTTAAAAATCCTTGATTCCGAGTGACCGTCTGTCTACAATATAACTCTCGAACGCTTTGAGCTATCGTGCTGAATTTTTTGTTTTTCATATCATTTTTAGCAAAAAATGAACTTGAAGTTCGTGAATGGGCTACATCGCCCACTCCTTCTACCCCTCCCATACAAATTTCATGAAATTTACAAATTTAATGAAATTGACTTTTCTCC
This sequence comes from Chorisops tibialis, assembly GCA_963669355.1. Lineage (NCBI taxonomy): Eukaryota > Metazoa > Arthropoda > Insecta > Diptera > Stratiomyidae > Chorisops > Chorisops tibialis. The sequence goes on along the minus strand of OY770263.1, from coordinate 250,246,780 downwards.
AAAACTCTTTAAGCGATCGACTTGAAAATTAGGTCAAAGTAGAATTACTTTATTATTTTAATAATAGTTCAGAGTGAGGCGGGGGGAGTGCTTAAGCCAAAAAATACGAATTCAAATGTCTCAACCATGGTAACAGCTAGGAAGCTAAAACTCAACACACATATAGATGGGTTTGTGGGACAACTTTTAAAAATAATTTAATTTTTTTATCCATTGGTGTCCGAAAAGGGGGGGCTAAAAACAAATTGTCGGCCGAATTGTTTTTTCAAATGATTATATCTTCGAAATTACTTATTGTAAAAAATTCATATTTTGGGACCGTCAGTGTGGCATATAGTTCCTTCGGAATCGGCTTAGAGAGTGGGTAATTATTGTAAGGGGGAGGGCCAAGGGGGGTTTGCAAAGAAAAACACTTAAAAATAAATATCTCAACTATCTCTTAAGCTATGTAATTGAAACTTAAAACTTATATTAAGCTATACTAGGAAAATACAAAAAAATATAACATGTTGAAATAATAGTAGTGGGGGGAAATAGGGAGCATTTCAAAAATGGCGCACTTTTCAAAATTACGAATCCTTATATCTCAAAAAAGGTACAGATATCAAATCAAAAACTTGTCAGATTGTAGAACTACATAATGTTTAATTTTGGTAAAAATTTTAAGTTGGGAGGTGAAAGGGGAGGGAGGTGATAAGCAAAAATGTCGAAAATTTTGAGTGATTTTTTTAGGACTCTATTGAAAGATACAAAGTTTAAATTTTACATGTGAATACGTCTATTTGATGTACATAGAAAAATAATAATAACTTGATCCATAATTGTTATAAACCGACCCCCCCGGTCTAACGTGCACAAGGTGTTTCACTTTTAAAAGCTATCAATTTGCAATTTTGCACAAAAACTTACAAAAATAATTGAAATGGAATTACGTTAAAAGTTTCGAAATCGCACTTGTCCTTCTACCCCTCCCATACAAAAGTATGATTTCGACCAATTTCATTAAATCAACTAATAACCAACAAACTAAAAGCTACGAACTTGAAATTTTATACAAGCACCTTACAAGAGAAGCGAAATAAAACTACATATCAAATTTTACGATTCCCCTACCTTCTCTACCCCCTCCCATACAAATGTTCGGTTTCGTAAATGTAAAATACACCGAATTTTATGAAAATTCTACGCAACTTCGTCTATGAAACACATTCTATACAGAGAATATTGGACGTGATTCAAGCAATCAATTAATAAGCTATTAACATCCTCCCACCCTTACTATTACCCCTCCTCCTCCCCTCATAAAAACCTAAACTTGCAGAAACGAATGAAATATTGTTAAATTGACAACAGCCCTGCCCAAGAGCTCCCTTTCACTTAGCCTTCCCTAACCACTCTAACCTGCATATTGACTTTCCACTCATCCGCAACTTGTTCCAAGAATAATAAAGTTTCGCCCGACTTGTTGGCAGTTTATCATATGAATATCATTAACGTCAAAAAATATTGATCTGATCCACTTAAACCTACTGCCCCATTCTATACAAATGATAAACGCATTTACTTGATTTTCATTGCAACTAGCAAATGGCAAAGAACGAATTTTTGTCAGAATTAATTTTATTATAATTGCAACCAATTTTGAAAACTTATCAACTTCACCTCACCCCTTCTACCCTCCCCTATACGAATTTCCCGAAATTTCCTAATTTCAATTAAATCATCTTTCTTCAAAATCGTTAAAGCTATCGACTTGAAATTTTGACCAAAGTATTATACAAATATTTTCAATGTCCAATTTTGTTTTTACGCCCAATCATAATTCTGTTTGTTTTTTCTTATGATTGTTTGGCGAATATTTATATAAATTAATGTCGAATGAAAAATTAACTCCTTGATTCTTAAGCACTTCTGTATATTTTTTGAAACTGAAAGAATTTTAAACTCATTTTACACAAAAGTATTTTGGATGCACTTGTTCTCTACCCGTCTATTATAACAGGGAAATATAGTGTAGATAAATGAAGCGAAGAACTCAATTTAGAAAAAAGTTAAATAAAAATAAAAAAATCTCAAAAGAAAAAAAAATCTATCATAGAAATATTTATACACATTTGTTTGTACATAACATGAAAATTCGATTGAGTCAGCCTCCGCTCAAAGTACACAAGAGTTCAAGGCTGCAAAATCTCAACTTTTCTTCCCAGAACTCATTTGAAGTTTTTAGTGGTGGTATTTTAGTTCTGCTCTGTTGCATATTTTTAGTGATTTTACAGTCACAATGGATCAAAAAAAAAAAAGAAACAAAAGAACTGATCGATTATATGAGACATTTACAATTATTGTGTCGCAGACAGCGTGACGACATTGAACTAATTTTTTCACATCACGCTAGAGTTGCAATCAAAATGTTTTATACAAAATTTAGAATTCAAAAATTTAATAGGTACTGAGAAAATTATTGTATTGGATTTAGTGAAATTGTGCAGTTTATATGGGATGTGGTAAAAGGAGGGGCGAGTTCTTAATGACTTATCAGAAATAACTATAAAAACCATGCTTTCATTCATACTTTTCAGGAAAATCGACGTTGTGCATAGTTGTGAAATTGTGTCAGATTGTATGGGAGGGGTTAGAAGGAGTGAAACTAATCGTCTAATTTTTTTTGGTCTTACTAATAATTCTAAATAAATATTTAGTGCACAATTGCAACTCGATAAATTTTATACGTACTGAGTAAATTTTTTTTAGAGTATTTCATGAAAAAGTTCAGTTTGTATGGGAGATGGTGGAAGGAAGGGAACTACTCGAATAAAGAAAATGAAATTTGAAATTTCTAGCTCAAAACGTTCTCAAGCTAAAGAGGACACGGACGAACATCCGGCTTTGAAATTTTTGAGTGATTACATGAACTTTTGTATCACTCATGTTTCTCTTCGAGCCTTATTTCTTAGCATAACAAACTTTGTGGCAATCTTATAATACTCTAAGATTTCATCTACCTAGTCCTGCCATAAGTTCTGTCACATAATTTCTCACATTGGCAACAACTTTATTTTATGAGTGACATTTCAATATCGGCCAGTTTTATAAACGTCATAATGTTGTTGACAGTTGATGGTCATTTAAAGTGTGTTCGTTAACGTGTGAAGATGGAATGGGGTGTAATAGAAAACCGAACTGCAGTGATTGCACTACATAAGTGTGGAAAATCCGCGAGTGAAATTTTCAAGTTGTTGTGCCCGTTAAAAATAACGCAAAGATTTGTGTATCGTGCGATCCAGAGATATAACGCGATCCAGACTATTGAAGATCGACCACGTTCTGGACGTCCGCATGATGTACGTTCTTCTGCTGCCATCAAAGCGGTCGAGAGTCGAATTCGTCGAAATCCGCTTCGTAAACAACGAATCATGGCTCGAGAGATGAACATCTCCACCCGAAGTATGTCTCGCATCATAAAATCTGACCTCGGGATGAGTGCCTTTCGACGATCAACGGGACATTTGCTGACTGAGCAGTTGAAGCAAATTAGGAGCACCAGATCGAAAGAGCTCCTTCGGCGGTACGGCAACAACAAACATCGAGAAATTTTATTTACCGATGAAAAAATTTTTACGGTGGAGGAACATTTCAACCGCCAAAATGATAAGGTGTATGCCCACAGCTCCATAGAAGCCCGAGAAGTTGCCACTAGGGTACAGCGAGGACATCATCCAGCATCAGTCATGGTATGGTGGGGTGTCAGCTACGAAGGGGTCACCGAGCTTCATTTTTGCGAAAAAGGCGTAAAAACTGCAGCGAAAAATTATCAAACGGACATCCTGGAGGGATGTGTGAAGCCGCTGAACTCTACGCTATTCAACAATCGACATTGGGTTTTCCAGCAAGATTCTGCGCCAGCCCACAAAGCTCGAACCACACAAGCGTGGTTGGAAACCAATATTCCACAGTTTATAAGGGCGACGGAATGGCCTTCTGGGAGCCCAGATTTGAATCCCCTGGACTACAAACTGTGGGCGGAGTTAGAGTCCATGGTGTGCACGAGACGACACCCAAATATCGAGAGCCTTAAGCGATCTTTGACAGAAGCAGTAGCTAATTTTCCGCTAGAAACAGTGCGTACTGCTATCGATGACTGGCCCAACAGATTAAAGAGCTGTGTTAAGGCTAAAGGCGGCCACTTTGAATAATTTGTTGCTTATTTTACTTCCATTAGTATGCCAAAATAAAATATATTTTCCTTTGTCAAAAACTCTTTTTCATTTATACAAAAATTGCCCATATACGTGTGACAGAACTTATGGCACGACTAGGTAGAGTGTCAAAAACACCTCTCTTACTCGAATGTTCCAAAACTTGAACTTTCTCACTACTATTCCGCAACGAGCTCTTGATTTAGAAACTCGTACCCTTAATTTGAATTCCCTGTAAATTGAACTGAATTCATGTTTAAGATAGATTTGACTATAACTTAATTTCATATCCATTTATTAGCAAAAATATTAGTGAAATATGGTATGTTAAAATTAATTAATTTTACATGGTAAAATTCGAGAAAAATATCCTTTGAATTTTTAATTTACTAAGTAAATTAACTTTTAACATGTTTTACATAATTATCCTGATCGTATATATTCAGATACTAAAAAACTGTATTTTAGAATAAAACGATATTTTTCTTAAACCTACATTTGACAGACTAGCACACATTTTTTTTTCCATTAAATAATTGTTTTTTACAAACTGTTCTTAAAAACGTGTTAACAAGATAGGTACATTAAAAATGGACAACACAAAAAAATCTCAACGTTTTCTATTCTAACAAAAATAAAACGAATTGCATTGTTGTATCGATCCTACTTTCAAACTCACTTAAAAAATATAACTTTTGCAAAAATCCATTTGCTCATTTCATCAAAATGAACTCAATTAGATAGATTGCTTACCTAGATGATATAGCGTTGTTTCTCGTTATACCTATGCACTCCAATGTGCCACTTATTAAATTAAGAGCATGCTATCAAAGGAACAACCATTTAACTGATATTTTTATGTAATCTAATTTAGAGCAATAAAATATGCGATTGATTAGAATATGAGAAAAAATCACATTTACAATCAGATGGGTGTATCAACAAGAGTCTAGGATTTGTTTTCAAGACCCAATCAGAGAACGTCCGGCGCTGCTGGTGGTCCGCCGGCTGCAGTTCTTGAGTCAATTCGCCCTTGTACACGTGCAGAGCCAAATCTTTTGTCAACATTTGCTGCAAAGTGGACGAGGAGATGTCGAGCTCTTGAGCACAGTGACGAATGGTGGTGTTTGAGTCGTTTTCATCACTGTCCTTCACTGCGGCGATGTTTTCGGTCGAACGTCAGGAGCGAAGTCTTCTCGGTGTCTTCACATAATGCAGTGAACCAGTCTCTTGGAACTTTTTGAGTAGATTGCGCACACGTCTCAAAAGGCACATGATTACGATCAAAATTTGTTCGAATTTTGCGATCATAACTGCGATTGAAAGCGAATTTTCGTAATAAAATTTAACAACTGTGTAGCATTCCATGGTAAATTTCCCGCGTTTATAGATGACAAGTGTCAGCATTTGACAACTGTCAAACATCTGCCAAATAATAGGGCTTTCCTAACCTACGCCTCGTGCTCAAACACCCTATACAGTGAATCAAAAAAGTTTTGATGTAGTTAGTATCATTAGTTCATTTCCAGAAAAAAAACCACAAAAAATGTCACGATACTTCATTAACAACTTGAAATATAAGAGAAAGAAAAGAAAATAACCAAAAAAAAAACATCAAGAAAGTTTAAGCACACTTCTTCTGTGTCATGTTTTTGCTAATATAGGGTTATTCTATAAGATGTGTTATTTTGAATAGCCCGCTATTTCGGTAGATGTCACTTTTGAAGCTGCATTTTTTGACATTTAACAAGTAGAAACTACGCCATTAATAAAAATGGAACGATACACGCTTCAACAACGCATTGAAATTATTAAAATTCACTATTCTTGACTGATGAGGCCCATTTCCACCTCGTTGGCTACGTCAACAAGCAAAACTGTCGCATCTGCGGCTCGGAAAACCCAAGAGTTATTGTTGAAAAGCCTCTCCATCCTCAACGTGTGACTGTTTGGTGCGGTTTATGGTCCGGCGGGGTCATTGGACTTTACTTTCGAAAATGAGGCTGGAGCAACAGTTACGATGAATGGATTGCGCTATCGAGAGATGATTAATGATTTTTTATGGCCGGAATTGGATGATATTGACGTTTACTTTCAACAAGACGGCGCTACGTGCCACACAAGCACCGAAACCATTGATCTTTTACGGGGAAAGTTTCAAAATAACACCTCTTATTGGAAAGCCCTATATAAAGGTAATCTTTTAATGTTCTTTGCTGTATTTCTTGACTTTGGACATAATTATTGCACAGTCGTCCAATTGTCAACCGCCAACTTAGTTCGAAGTATGCGTAGACGCTTACAAGCAGTTTTTCAAGCCAATGGCGGTTCAACCAAATATTAGAAATCCAAAAATTTGACCTTTATTCCATTTTTCATATATGTGCCTTAACTTTTTTTACTTATAAATCATGACTTTTTCTATTCTTTTTTACATTACACCTACAATAAATATGAAATTAAAATATCTCTTATTTAAAGATTTAATAAAATGTTCCTTATCAAATATAGTATCCTAATTATTCTTGTAAGTCAAGTGGGGAAAAAGTTATTAACAGGTAAACTTTGGGAATACCGCTGTGCGTAAACTTTTTTGATTCACTGTATATGTAAAGGTGCGAACACATGCGAGCGAACGCATAAATTCGCTCAGTGTGTACGTCAAAGCGAAGGCGTACGAACGCTTCCGAACGCATTCGTTTGCCTTCGATCGGGTTCGCTCGAAAGACATCAAAGAAAAATGCGGACCGCACGGGCTCGGCTTGGGTATAGTGTGCAAGAACGCATTCGTTCGTTGTAATGTGGACAGCAAGCAGATTTTTTAACAAACGCAGATCAGATTCAGCTGTATGCGTTCGCCTAATGTATACATACCTTAAGACGGATAATTGATAAGTGCCCGTAAAAAAAAATATTTTTTTTTTTAAAAAATTTATTTGTTTTTGAAGCTCGATATGAATACTTTGGCCCAAACTATCTTATAAGTCGGATTGAAAGGAAAGATTTCCAGATTCTACACTATTATTCGTGACGTTTCGAATGCATTTTTTGGCCAAGTAGGACGTATTGGCGAATCCTCACTGAGCTTACGCAGCATCGATCTTGCTGATAGCTTTATCATATTCTGCAAGAAACTAGAAAAGCAAATAATGATAGCACTTAAAGTCGTGTTTATTGAAAGAATTTTTCAATACTGTAGAACAAAAATGAAGACGGCGAAAGCACAGGAGAGATACGAGGGTAGTTCAATAAATCGGTGGAAAATGAAACAAGGAATGATTTTTTCGGTAAAAAAACTTTTTGATTTTCAACATAGTTTCCTTTTAGCTAGATAGACTTCTTCCAACATTTTTTCCAATTTTTGGATCCCCTCTAGATATTTCGATTTGTCGAAGCCCTCATTCGACCCCAAATCTCTTACCATCGAACAATTTCTTAAGTTTGGGAATAGGTCGCATTGTCATTGAGACAACACAGTGCACCCGTGCATTGTCTTGGTCGCAATCACCTTGTTCACCGACGAAACCGGGGCTTCTTCGGCGTCGATCTGTCCGAAGAAGCCCACTGTTTTGACTATTCCTATGTCTCTGGTGTGTTGTGATGGATCAATGTGTCGTCCACGGTTACGAAACGGCGCAGAAACTCATCTCGATTACGCTACAACAGCGCCAAAAATTTGCAGCACTGTACCAGTTGATATATCTGTGGCCTCAACAATCTCGCCCATTTTTAATCTCCAAGAATGGCTAACACCATATCGTGGATTTTTTCAATCATTTCTAGAGTGGTGACCTCAATTGGACGTCCAGAACGTTCGGTGTCAGTAAAACACGGATGAATCATTCTAATCGATAGTGCAGAGTTCCTATAATATTTATCAAGCCTTCCTTGGTTTGGGTGATGGTTTTTTACGCAAAAAATTTTTTTTTCCATTTTCGCCAAAATACGTGAGGCAGTCCGCGTTCAATAGCTGCCAAATACAAACTAAATGATGCAGTTGATTCAAAATTTGACAGATGCTAGTTCAGAGAAACAGTGTTGAATTTAAGGTTCCAACGCAGCAAGTTCAAAAATTCACGGGCTGATTGAACTACCCTCGTCAATTAAATTAAAATAAAAGAGATCAAGTTTTATGTTAAGGAAATCTTTTATGAAAAATAAAATTTGTTTCAAAAAGAAAGATGGTGTCTAAGAAAAATCCAAACGGTAAGCATCGTACATACATATATCTAATAAGACAGAATATCTTTGTAGAATTTTTTTAATTCGCTGCAATACTGCGTCTTTTCATTACTGTAACCACTACCATTAAATTGCCTTGTCTCTTTTCTGATTTTCCTTTCTGCAATATTTAATATACATGCAAACATATAGAGCAAAAGAAAGCTAAAATAACGAAGGATCTGAGAAGAATTTTCTCGGGATCTGAGATACTGTATTAAGTCCAATCTATATTACTTTAATAAATTTCTTAATGAGAAATGTTCAAATATATTGCATTCACGAATGCGAACTACACTACACAATTGTCTATAAAAGGAACATTATCTGAATCTTTCGATAGGTACTAAGAATGTGAATCAAAAAATATGACGCGCCATGGCAAAAGTGGACCTTATCCTACCAAAGCAAAATGTGCAGTACACGCCAAAATACAAGTTTAGCTCAAAATTTCATGTTTTAGGTTTTTTTTTGTTTGCATTGGGGAGGTGATTGGGAGTGGTAGTAAGTTTAAAAGAGCTTTATTTGTTAGAAATATATTGGGAATTAATACGTCCGGAACATAGCGAAACTTCAACAACCATTATCTCGTAACTACCCTTTTTCAACTCCAATATTCAGTGTCACAGCTTAGCCAAATTTTCACTTTTCTCGCGGTACTCTTCAGAATTTTGTTTAGCTTTGAATGGTGTTCAGTTTCGACCTCTGGAAAGATAAGGTTCCCTTTGCAATGGAGCGTCACAAATACCGATCTGCATGGGTTTGCTTTGGAGTTTAACTATTCTTACTAACCATACAAATTGTTGAAACTGCTTATACTCTTAGAATTTTAATGGTGTGTTAGTTTTATCAGATATATCCTAGCCACTTCCCTCTCCAGTCCTTGTCTTTCGTCAGTAAATATTAAATTTCCAGCAACCAAGTGCTACCGAAATTAAAAAAAAATGTTTAGTGCCCGCTAAAAAAGATAGACTTCGGAAAAAAAACAACCGATTTCTTCGTACCGGTACATAGAAGCATGCATCTATCTACTGCGTGGTATGGTAACCTAATCTTACGCATACAATTTTGATAATTTTGTTCCGATGTGGTACTACTGATAGTACATGGGACAACGCGCTTGATGAATACTTTCCCAAAATGCATGCATATGTATTTTATTGTATCCATTGGGCGAGTTCTATAACTCTTACTGTGGAATATTTCTCACCTAAACGTCATCGAATTGAATTTTGTGCTATGGACCACGATACGTCTAATTAAATATAAAATCCTTTTCAATCCTTCACAAACCAAATATTTTAAAACGTTTCAGCCTTCAGGGCAGTATGTAAATATTTCATAAAACTAAATTGCATCAATAAAATTCGAGTTTTTTTTTCTCTTCAACTGACGAGACACTGATCTGTCTGCAGTAATACAATTCTAGCCATAAATTACATTAGATAGATATAGACCAGAGCAAAAAATAATTCCTCTTCATTATTCCACTTTTGATTATCATTCCAATTTTCTCTTATATATACATATTTCCTCTTTCAACAAAAAATAAATCAAATCAAAACCTTTCAATGATTAAAAATTCCATAAAAAAAATAAAAAAAAAATAATAATAATCGGCATATTCTTTATCATTTTAGAGATTAATTTCAAAAATCTTTTAATCTTTAAAACTGGGGGAAGAAAAACGACGAATCTTCACATGATGAATAAAAACAGAAAATTCCTTTTGTTCTTTAATTTTATTAAATCCCTTATTTCCTTTCATCATCATCATCAATATTTTTAATTGCCGTTTTTCAATGAAAGAAACTTTCGAGATCATTAAGTACTTACTAACTACCCTAACTGAAAAATATTTATTTAAAAATAAAAAGATTTTTTTTTATTTATACCTGAAAGCAATAAAAGCATCGCCCATTTCGCCTCCGACTATATGAACGCCGCCATCGGGAATTGAAAGTCCTTGAAAGAATTGACGAATATCCATGGCATTTGCCGACCATGGTAGATTCTGTAAACGTATTATCACACTCATTTCAAATGAGTTCAAGATTTCCTAGAAATAATTATAAATAATTCCGAGGTTTTTTTTTCAATTCTAGCCTGTTTTTTTTTTCAATGGTTGGAAATCCTACACCAATCCTGTAATAGAATAGAGAAAAAAGAAATGAATAAGCTTTGTAATTTTGAAGGGTTTTGTAAAGATAATGATGTCTTAATTATGGCGGACAAGACTTATACCATTGACATATAGCGCAGCTAAATTATAATTAAGGCCTAAATTATCATCAAACGGCTATGTATCATACGCTAATTTAGCTAAATTACCAAAATAGTGATCATTTATCAGCTAAATCCTCTCATTTTTCACATTATTTAGGCTATAACGATGAAGATTGTGCTACAGCTGGAGCTATCATAAAAGCTTTTTCGTGCAAGAGAAAAGAAGAAAAGTAATTTTCTGACAGCTCCGATTTACATGAAATCTTTGAAGCGGGATTTAAACGCCCAGCTATGAAAGATGAACGATTCCAAAACAGGACTAAGGATCGTTTTTCTTCTTTTGTGACATTCCTTGCAAAATTTGATTTCCTATTGGCTATGCAATTCAACTTTTTAAAAATATGGCAGATGAGTGAGTGGCTCTTCTTAATTAGCAAAGTGCTAAGTGTCACCAATCTACTAACGATGAAGACCAGCTAAATTACGAATTAGCTAAATTATAATTAGGACCGCTATGTTTCAATGGTATTAAAGTCCACGGTTCAACAGTAAAGATCATTAACATTCAAACTTATTCATAAAAATAAAAAAAAATGAGAAAACTTGGCAAAATAACAAAAATGCAAACGATTTATTTTGATCTTTTATCTAACAAAAAGAAATTCACTTTAGCTCGAAATGCTGTAATGAATTGATAAAATAAAATGGACAAAATTTTTTCCTTACTTAAGAAAATAAGAAATCGCAATCACGTCTTGTAAGTTGGATGGAAAACAACGATTTGTAACAACATTTCGATGCATTACTCTTCCGCTATTCATGTGTAATTAGAGAATAATAATTTCGAACTTCTTAAAATAAACCAACACCTATAATCTACTCGTTACAATCGTTTTCAACCTGTTTCGTTAATCTTGACATTCATTAGCTAGAGTTATGCAAGCATAAAGGAAAACTGCATATGAAATTGATCTTGTAATCACGTATTACTTTTTCTTTTTATAACTTTTTTTTTTATTTGTAATCAAAGTAGGAGATAACATACGGATTTAAACAGTAATCAAAAATGATTCTCCGAACTTATTATCAAACATCTTTTTATTTCTTAAGATAATTGAATAGGAAGTATAAAATATTGTCTTATTTATTGCTGAAATCTGTACGAAAGTATTTTTAATATTTATGTGCATTATCCTAAGTGCTTGGCTTTCCATTCAATTTTAATCTAACTTAGATCGAAATTATTTCAATTACCAATCGGAAAAATTTCAAGCGAAATAAGTAAGGAAACTTGTCGTTATTAATATTTTATACATTAGATATCTAGAAATCATTTATAATAAAATATTAATATAAAACTAGAATTGAACGTTACGCAGATGATTGCTCTCTTATCCATATCTTAAGATATGTGATAATCGTTTTTACTTCTATACATAATTAAATTAGAAAGCTGTTGGTAACAAGACTGCTAATTAATGTCAATTTATAAAATTATTTATCATCACCTAAGTCTTTAGTGATAATAACAAACTAATTTTACAAAGTGGAGATTTATTTCGCATTTATGATAAGAGAAATCCGAAACTGAATTAAAACGGTTATAGATTAGTTAGGACTTGGAGAAAGGACTCGAAATGCCGATGGACGGTGTTTTTGAAACTTTAAACATCGAATATCGGTGAAAACACGTGGGCTAGTATTGTAACATTTCGTAGAAACAGTTTACGCGAAGCTATAGAATAGCGATAATCTTATGAGTGCGTTCAGCTTAGTGAGCTTACCATGGTTCATTTTTTACTCCGTCGAAGTACTCATAGGCATTTTAAACTGTTAAGTGCTGCACCAAAAGTTCCAAATTTGGAGGATAAGTGACTCTTGATGATATTTGGGTGTTCCAACCTAAATCTTCGAATTTTATCCAAGTTGTACGTGACTTCTAGAGGATTACAAGCTCAAATGCTGTACAGTACTACTTGCACCTTCGCAGACATCCTATTTACTCGGAAGCATCTGGAGCGACATTGTGAATGTGCTGGCTGCAGGACTAGAAACGATCGGTCAGTAAGTTCGTTTGTAAGATATCGATGCCTAACAATCAAAAGATTATTGCAAGCATACCTATTGTTGCATGTTAGTCCTAGTCGTTCATCAAATATCCGCGGTGTTCCACTGTACTCGAAAGTAATGTGAAATGTCAGCTCTATTTGTTTATCATCTACCATTTAACACTGAATAAAATAAATGCGCGCGTACTAGCATTCTAATGTATACCTGCACTATAGAACGCACGATCATCGAGTGTTCGGTGACCATTCAACCAACCAGTAATCTACACGTATAGACTCGACCGACAGGAAAAAGAATCGAACAAGAACGAGATCTTTACCAAGAAAACAACGATAACGATCGAGCGACAGAAGAATGAATCGGGCGAAAGAAGAATGAATCGGGCGACAGAAGAATGATTCGGATAAAGATGAAATGCTTCATAGTTCTCAACGAACAATAATGAAAGACTACCTGTACCCTAGCACGTACGATCATCGAAGGTGCCCAACACGGAAAGACTCGGGCAACGAAGAAACATTTTATTAAAAGCAACAATAACTATACGTATTGGCTACTACGAATGAGAAAAGATTCGAGAGATGATGAAGTGCTTTATAGAAGCAACGAACAGCGCTCGACCAAGAAGGAAAAGATTCACACGACAAGGGGTCGATAATGGCCGAAACAACGGAAAAGACCGACTATGGTCGAAACCACGGAGAAGGCCGACGGGTGCAAACAATGGACGAAATAACGGAGGAGGCCAACTATGGTCGACAATGGCTGAAACAGTGGAATAGGTTGACTGTGGCCGACGGCGAACGAATAGAGAACGATATAAACAGGCAAGCGCCCGAGAAGAAGGGTCAGTCTGGCTCGAAGCGGTCGACGAGTGAGTCGATATTTAGAAGGCGAAAGATTGGCCAGCAATAATTCCTAGGCGTAATTAATGAAAAGTGAAAAGATAATTGAATAAAGTTCTGCGGTAAACTTTTTATTTTGGCTTGAAATCCAACGACCCCTTGCGCACTTTAATATGCATTCAAAAGTAATCTGCCACACAAATAAAAAACCAATTGCCTAATTGATACCATCCCTTTCAGACGATCGCATGTTCGTCTATATTTAGCTGTGGTGAGATACAGATATCGCCAACGAAAATTCGTTTAAAACTCACACAAAAGAGAATTTCAAGTCCTACGCGTGAAAATTGAATTTCTTAGGCACTTTAGACGAATGAAAGTGAGAAAGCCTTGGAGATTGTTGGTTTTTTACCTTGTTTGATGGTTATTTCCAGTATTCCTTTGCCTGACATTACATCTTCTTCAATGACACTACAGGCCAAATCGGGCTTTGGCCTTCTGACCTACCCACGCAAGTAGTGTGCTGAGATTATACGTCGACCCGGATTTGAACTCCTGACCACGCAACCCACTACCACCCACGCTACCCACTACCACCCACGCTACCCACTACCACCCACGCTACCCACTACCACCCACACTACACCCTAGCTTTCTCACTTTAGACATTAATTACCTAGTCAAGTCATAAATATTGGTACACAGCTAAACGCATTCATTACGAATGCAATATTGGGCGCATCCATTTCGTCTTGACTGCGATTTGACAGTTGACATTTCTGCTCCATTGCCACGTAAAAAATTTTTGGCATCAATTATTTACAATCATGGAATGAGGCGACATCGAAAATCGTATTGTTGTAGTTGGCCTACTAAAATGCAACATGGAAAAAGGCGATATCTTTCGGACGTTGCGACCGCTTGGAATCACTCGCAATTTTGTGTATCGTACTGTGAAGTTGTTTGAGGATACTGGTGGAGTACGGGACCGTCAAAGACCCGGCCATCCGCGCACTGTGAGAACTTCGAAAGCGATCAAAGCCGTGAAGAAACGAATCGACCGAAAACCGCTGCGAAAACAGAAAATCTTGTCGCGGGAAATGCAAATTCCGCAAAAATCCATGTCTCGCATTATCCAAGAAGATTTGGGACTCAGCGCGTACAAGCGACACACTGGACACCTGCTCACGGTCGCATTGAAGTAAAAACGCAAGAGAAATTCGAAAGCTTTACGCAGCCTGTAGGCGAAGAACGCTCACAGACAAATTCTGTTTACTGACGAGAAAATCTTCACCGTAGAAGAATCGTTCAATAAACAGAACGACCGTGAGTATGCTCGGTCATCCAGAGAAGTATCCCAACTCATCCCGAGGGTCCAAAGAGGCCACCATACCGCGTCTGTAATGGTATGGTGGGGAGTGAGTTACGATGGCGTTACCAAGCTCCATTTTTTGCGAGAAAGGAGAGAAAACATCGGCCAAAGTATATCAATCGACCGTCTCGGAACCCATTGTGAAGCCTCTCAATCAATCAATATTCGCCAACAAGCCGTGGACTTTCCAGCAAGACTCTGCTCCAGCTCACAAGGCAAAAACAACTCAACTGTGGCTCAAAAACAACGTTCCGGACTTCATATCAACTGATGATTGGCCAGCTGGTAGTCCAGATTTGAACCCGTTATGGTCCGTATTAGAGGACATGGCTTGCTCTACTCAACACCCAAATATTGAGTCGTTGAAGCGAGCCCTTCCCCGTGCAGTGGACAATTTCCCCACGCATGAAGTGCGTCTCGCGATCGATGAGTGGCCAGATCGTTTCAAGTCGTGCTGGAAGGCAAATGGAAGTCATTTCGAATAAGTTGTTCTAAGATTTGTAGCCAGTGAATAACCCAATAAAAAGAAAAAAAAGTTTTGAAAAATATTAATTCGTTTTCATTAGGCGTCGATTTTTCTGTGTACCAATATTTATGACTTGACTAGATAGAATAGATGCTTATGAAAGTGTTTTTATTTTTCTGGTAACTCATCGTTAGGTGCAACATATAAAAACGATTTTGGGAGCGCGTCCTACGACAGTAATTAGAATTTAATTATAAACACGTAGTTTTATTAATTTATTTTAATGAAAAATAGTAATGTGAACATGCTCAGCAACATTTATTTTTCATGTTAATTAAACTGTGAAGTATAAGAAAAATGGAAAATTTCCACGCTGTTTAGCATTTCGGTGGAATTCATTAGTAATCAACCCGAGAATTTTGCCGAGTCTAAGGACCGCCACTGTGCAGAAGCTATTCAGTAAGTGTTTTCGAGTATACTGTCATTTGCAAGCAATGATTGGAATTGAGAGTTGACGAAAGAAAGTCGTTAAGGAAAATTAGAACTAAAACGGGTGAAAGAGCAGAGCCTTGAGGAACGCCGAGATCTATTGGGAAGGCAGACGATGACACGAAATCCTTTACATGTACGAAAATAGTGTCGCGAAGAGCACAAGTATGAGAAGTGCGGAAGATCGCGAAGTGAACAGTGGATTTATGAGCATTGAGCTATTGAAAAAATTTAGAGATAAAACGTGTACGGTTATTTAAATTTTCATATCCATTTCATTTCATTTTTGGCTTGTCAAAATTCCAAAGCCGAAAAATACAGAGCTTATGCTCTGACTTCTTTTTCTCGAGAGCTACAAAAACGAGGCAAAATTTTAATGCAGGATTCAAAACATTATGAGTGAGATGACAAGACACAAGTCTTGTCATCTCACTCATTGCACACATTATGCTTCCTTTTCATGATTTTTATGCAACTGAGTGTCCATTACTCTGCGCTGGGTCTTAACAGGAAATTAATTGATTGATGACGATCAGCATAGTATAGGCCGTAAAATTTACTTCCTTCCCCAAATATAGACAAACTACCAACCGAACTCTTCAAAGCGGACCCGGAAGTAATAGCCGATATACCCCTTCCACTTTTTACAGAGTTTTGGAATGAAGGAAGATATTCGGCTGAATGGAAGAAAGATGTCATAGGTATTGTGGCAATTGGTGTGGTATATGTGTAAGTAGACCGTGTCAAAAAATCATGACAATAGGTTTATTACTATTGTAGAAAGCACTCTTGAAGTTTATCAGGCTGGATTTTGTAAAGCGTCGTATTGTACAGGCCGTACAAATACCCAACGGATATATTGGAGCAGTCCGCCGAATTGGGTTCGCCACTACTCAGGTTTGTGGACTCTGCGAGATTAAATATGGAATGCTTTGCGTAGGAGAGGTATTCCAGATAAGGTCATGGATATGATTAAAGAATCCTACAAAGATGCAAGGTGTCGTGTCTTACATAGAGGAGAATTGTCCGAGAGCTTTCCTGTCCGAACGGGTGTCAGACAAGGATGCATACTATCATAATAAATGACGTCTTGAAAGCTGCACTTGATGATGGGGAAGATAAAGGTTTCCAGTGGGGACTACCTAACATCACGGAGAAGGCGATGGGTGCAAACAATGGACAAAATAACGGAGGAGGCCAACTATGGTCGACAATGGCTGAAACAGTGGAATAGGTTGACTGTGGCCGACGGCGAACGAATAGAGAACGATATAAACAGGCAAGTGCCCGAGAAGAAGGGTCAGTCTGGCTCGAAGCGGTCGACGAGTGAGTCGATATTTATTTATTTAGCCATTGAACAAAATTTACATTTCAATTACACAATAGCAAGCGATAAGAACTATGACAAGAATTTCTTAAGTTTAGTTTTAAAAGCATTAAAAGAAATAGACAAAGATCCAAGTTGTAGTTTGTCATGATTTCGCTGAAGTCTTACTACAGGATAGTGAAAATAAACGTCTAGTAAAGCGCGTATAAAGGCGAAAATTATCTATAACACATGTTATACTGTAAAAAAAATATTGCTTTATTCAAAGTCTCAGTTCTCAGTGAATAAAAAAAAATAAAGTGAAAGCAAAAGACAAAAATTTTCAGTACTATTGGCTAGCTGCAAATTTTTGTCAAAAAGTCTCTTCACAGAAAAAAGTATGTACTGCAACGGATTTCTGAGCGAAGATAAACGAGAAAATGAGGGAAGAAAGAAGATAAGATTGCATTACTAACAACCACTTGTCTTGCCGAAAATAAACAACTTTTTAAAATATTAGAAATTTAAAAAAAAAAACGTAGGTAACAAAATTACCCATGTTTTAAAAACCTTACGAGTAACGCAAATTTTCTTTCTGTATATTTGAGCAACAAACGAATTTGATTAATTATTAAGAAACTTAAATATGTGCTTAGTGGCCGATCTACATGTTTTTCGGTTTGTAAGAATATTGGATAAAAATACAAGGATTAAAATCAAAAATATTATACGAAAACGTGAAAAATAAAAGTAGATCAGATATGCAATTCCAAAAAGCACATTTTGATTCAGTTCTTATAAACTACAGAAAAATTTATTGCAAAATTAGAGTCCAAGAAAATTGCTTATTAGGTTTTTCAGATAATAGTTTCAAGAACTCAGGAAATTGCTAAATTTTCTTTTTGTCCAAGAAATGCCGGGTTTCATTATTTTTTACTAAATGGTTGCGGCTCGTGACACTTTCGTTGTCTTTAACCAAACATACACACATGTGGTGAAGGGCGCCGATCACGAACGTTTCTAGCGAGTTCTTCCCATAGAAGTTCGATCGGATTAAGATTGGGGCTCTGAAGAGGCCACACCATGTTTTTAATACACCTACCGCTTCTTTTTGTTTTAAATAACCTCCGCATAATTCTTTGTTTAGGGTTGTTACCTTGTTGAAATTATTTATTATAATTTAATTAACCCATCACCAATGGCTTTCAGCTAGGGTATAGCCTATTAGATAGTGTGTTGGTCTTGTAATGCGAAGGTCGTGAGTTCAAATCCCGGCCGGCGCAACATATATAATTTCGGCACATTGCCTGCTTGGATATATCTACGAAAATGAAAAAAATTCGTAGAAAGAGGGTTGCGCGAAGGGCGAATAACCCTTCCACAATAAGTAATGAAAAATGTTAAGGAACCTGAATATCAGGAGGCCTAGGTCCGATTTGGGCTGTAGCGCCATTGTTGTTGAATGACTTTCAGTCCGGAGGGAATTGCATTTGTTTCGAGAATCGTTTTATATTGTTCTTTTTTCAAAACTCCTTGGATCCGTACAAAATAACAATTCCATACCAAGAGAAACAAACCCAGACCATAATGGATCCACCGCCGTTCTTCACAGATGGCATCACACAATCTGGCAGCATCTTTTATCAGGCACTCTTCCATCAATGGCGCGACAGCCCAGATCGAACCCTAGCCTCCTGTTTCACGTTTCTGGACAATGTTTTTTTTCCGGTGATGCGTTATCGGCACCTCGCCCAACCCCCGACCTGGAAAAGCGGTCCTACTTATTTATTACACCCTGGTAGAAAAAGGGTGGGAGTTTTCAGCTAAATATGACATGCTGGAGTTCTCACAGCTATGCTGCGTGTCCAACTATGTCATACTTTTTGCCTACTTCCTGAGACGCACTGGTTTTACTGGCCATTCAAGTTAACTCCATGCTCATTCCTCCTTTCTCAACCGGGTTTGGGACCGGCACTACGTCGAATAAAAATACTCTTTTTTGTTTCAAATATTTCAAACTTGGATTCGTTACTCCAAAGAACATTTTTAAAATCTTCTTCTGTTCAATCCCGACGGGTGCGGGCCCACAGGTTTGAATCGAGATTTGTTTACTTCAGTGCGAATTTCAGGCGCTGTTAGCCGTCTATTCCGCTTGCTGGTAACAGCAATGAAATGATCCACGCTAGAAGTGGTTGTACTCGGCCTTCCTGAGCGTGGACAATCCTGGTTACGGCCGGTTTCCTTGCATCGAACGATTGAGCGATGAACACTATGTCTTCGACAATTTTAACTGGGCAGCAATTACATGTTCAGATTTAGCTTCATTATGTAGAACAATCAGGGCAGACCATGTTTCGGTGCTGATTTTCTATTTTTTCCCCATTTTTATGACGTTTTAACAGTATTAACCACAAAATCAGACTAAATAAGAAAGTGCGTGAAGAAATTCGGCAAAATTCGACACCTAGTTTTAGACGCTATCACAATCATAAGCGTTGGTGAAATTAAAACAACAGTTAAATCAGTGACTACCTGGGAGTACATATTGAAAAACCCATTTTTTTTTCAATATTCGAAGTTTTTTTGTGCAAAATGGTTAAACATTTATTATTCAATATACGGTTTCCGCGTCGAAAAAACTGCTCGTCTTTTGATCCGATCCACGAAAAGACCAAATTTTTTACTTCTTCGTGAGAATGAAGTGCTGATCAGCCAGGTCATGCGTCATCGATCGGAGTAGGTGGTAGTCGGAAGTGGCGATATCTGGAGATTACAGTACGACGTCCCATTTCAGTGTTTCCAGGTAGGTTTTGACAACGTGAGCAACATGTCCGGGCGTTGTTGTGCAGCAAAATCGCTTTGTCGTGTCTCTCCTCGTATTGCGACCGTTTCTCCTTCAATGCTCGGCTCAAATGCATTAGTTGTTTTTTTGTAGCGCGATCCCCCGTGATAGTTTGTTTCGCTCGGTTGCAGCAGCTCATAATACTCCACGCCGAGCTGGTACCACCAACTCCACAGCATGATTTTCGAGTCATGGATGTTGGGTCATCGATGTTAATGCATAGCCGCGGTATCGTCATGATTTTTTTCGCTTTGAATTATCGTAATGGATCCATTTATCATCGCTAGTGACGATTACATGCAAAAAGTCCTTTCTTTTTTGTCGTTGGAGCAGCTTTCTTTCCTTCAACCCGTATGGCACCCAATTTCCTTGCTTTTGCATCATTCCCAACCTTTTCAAACGATGTGAAATAGCTTGTTGAGTCTCGCCCAATGAATCTGCAAGTTGTTATTGCGTTTGGCATGAATCTTCATCCAGCAATGTCTCAATTTTGCGTTTTCTAAGTTTTTAACCGCTCCGGGACGCTCCTTGTCTTCCACGCCGAAATCACCCATTTTATAGTGTTGAAACCATTCGTGACACATTCTTCAGTAACAGCATCCTCACCATAAGTTTTAACAATCATTCAATGCGCTTCAGCCGCAGATTTTTTTGAATTGAAGGTATAGGGAGAGCCAAATGCAAGTTTTTTTCTTTTAAATGCAATAAAATGAACAAAATTAATTTTTTTTCCATGTATTATGGCTTCATTAGTAAGAGCAAACATTCCCATTAATGATGAAACACAACTTCGTTGGCTGCCTCGGCTGGCTTCGCAGTAGCGCATTCTGTCACTCCAATTTTCCAAGACCATGTCGATGGTTTCGGGCTGTAGCTCTCGGATTGCTTGGATGATATTGGCCTTAAGTGCTTGAATCGTTTCTGGATTGTTGGCATAACATCGGTCCTTCACGGTTCCCCAGAAAAAAAGTCCAAAGGGGTCAAATCGCAGCTCCGAAACAGCCAATTGGCATCGCCAAACGCCAAAAAAAGCACTGTTTGGACTACCTCACTCACTTTGGAAATAAGTTTTCAATATTTTCCAACGTTGTTCAAGTGTAAAGCGACTCATTTTGTTTCGCGGAGGTATGATACTGACTTTCTGTCAAGATTTCGAGCGGGAAACAGCATTCAGTGTCAAAATAACCTATAATTTAAAAAGAAACCAATGGATGATCCACCCTATAAAAAGCAAAACTTCCCGCAAATAACTCTTATTTGGTTCAAACTTTGACATATTCGCACACAAAAAAGTATATGATGCCGATAAAACTTCACAAATCTAATGATGAAGAGTTGTTGACAGATGCCTAAGTTAACCATGTGACGTTTCTGATCCGCCATTGATCAGCATTTACTCCTGCCGCCATCTATTGGGAAACGGCGAGCTTCAATTTGTATTTCCTGTAACAATGACTCTACCTGACTTGCTCATGCTCGGCATTCATTGATGTTTGGAAACAATGCGTTATTGCACCCTTTCTTGATAATTAAACAAAAGAATTTGTCTTTTGGATATTCCGTAAGGACTATAGAAGATGTGCAGGTGCAGTTGGCAATTTATTTTCAAATACTTTTTGAGTATTATCATTATCTATAGATAATGAAAAAATGTTTGAAGCTGTCTCAAGCTTTTGGCCGACAGTGTATAACGTTTAAGCTTTTAAAGTAAAATCGAATAATATACAAAATAAAAAACAAAACTATAGGCAACATTAGTAAAGAAATTCGAAAAACCCACCTTATCGATTTTTTTTAGTTCTTAATATCCTTTTATTAAAAACTAAAAAATTCATCTTATCATAGAACATGTCATTTTAATGATACATCAACACGATAGTGGATAATTAAATATCCTATAAATAATTGCTAATTTTAGATCATTGTAATAAAACAATACGTGTGACAAAAATTTCGATCGAACTCTCAATCATAACATAGGCACATGGCGGTGCAAACTACTCGAAATGCACGGAAAAAATTCGCTCAACTAGCTCATTAGCAAGCAGTAAATTTATGACTTTCTTTCCGTCTCTATGCATACAAAACGTTAAAAAATGGTAGCCGTGCACTTCGCAGAATGATCAAGATTTAACTAAGCATCATTAAATGTGTAGAAAGAAATAAGACTCGACTGACTTCCGTTTTTTTAATCGAAGCTCGTCTTCTCCTCTTCTTGGCTTGTTACCAACTAGACGTTGCCAAAGTAGGAAGAAAATTCAAGACTTGAATGAAACCTGTTAAACGGTTTTGTTTCAATACAGAAAACGTATTTATTTTTTTCACTAATGGTAGGGTGTACAAGGCATGTTTGGTTATGGCCGGTTTAAATTTTATATAAAAGACGTTGAATTTTTTAACGAATAACCAATCAATTATTTGCTACGGTTACTCTAAGGATTAAAGTCGAAGTGTAGTTAAAAGTGAATATGAGAATTTCTGTAAGTTTATTTCGAGTGATTTCGGATTAAGTTATTATATTTAAAACAGTGGCTTAAAAAGTGTTGAGCATATGGATTATAATACTCGCTATGGATTAAACAAATTTTATGGATTAGCAAGACATTAAAAAAAAAGCGAAGGAATTGCATATGGACACCCAATATTTAACAATTAAATCAAAGTGCTTAATTTGTTTTTAATCGAATCATGTTAAATATCGTGTTGTGTAAAATTCTACCAACATTTGTTTCGGAAACACAATTTCGACTCTTAATATTATTTAAGGTAGCTAGGGTGTAGCCTAGTAGATAGCGTATTGGTTTAAAATGCGAAGGTCGTGAGTTTAAATTCCGGTCGATGCATAATTCCAGCACACTGCCTGCTTGGGGTGTACTTTAGTCACCTCAATTTACTGAAATGAAAAATTTGAGGATAGAGGGTTGTGCGATGGTCTAACAACCCTTCCACAATAAATAATGAAACATTGGTTTGGTGAATGTTTTCACATTGCATTTCAAATTGAAAGAACAGATTTCCGGATTCTAAACTGTTACGCTTTATTATTCGTGGCGTTTCGGTTTCTGCTGAGATAAAGGTCTCAGCAGAGTCTGAAACGTCACGAATAATAAAGCGTAACAGTGGAGAATCCGGAAATCTATTCATTCAATAATGAAACATTGTTAAGGAACCTGAAAGTCAGGAGGTTAAGGTCCGATTTGGGCTGTGGTGCCATTGTAGAAGTAGAATTATTATTTAAGCTGAAACCAATAAAGATAAAAATTCATTAGATTTATTCTATTCGATACATTTTTTTTTCAGCTATTAATTAATTTCGCTAGCATATTCATATGCTGCTATGCCAGCTACAGTGGCGAAACATTACACAATAAACCAGCTAAACGAAGCGCTAGCGAGTCAAGTTTCAGCTATGCCGCAACCGATATTGGCTCAAAAAGTGGAACACGAATTAAAACGATTACTGTAATTAAGAATATCGGACATAAAAAGGATCTGCCGCTTAAAATCGACCCAGAACTGCATAAAGATGACGATTGGGGTTCAATGTTTCGCGATAATTTCGATGCATTTGGCAAAATACCGGATTTACCTGAAATTTTCAATAAAAAGGAAGAAGAATCTATCGAAGTTGCTGCTGCTCCAGTCGAAGAAGAGGAACCGAAAATGACAGAACCGAAGAAAGAAATTCCCATCTATGAAGAACCTCAAGAAAATCCTGTCGAAGAACCGACCATGATGATGATGGAAGCAAAATCGGAAGAAAAATCAGAGGAAAAATCCGAAGCACCACAAGAAAACGAACCGGAACAATCGAGTCGGATTATCGAAAAATTACCTGATGATATTGAACTGATCGATGTCGGTCCAATAAGCCTAAAACAAGCCGAATTAAGTGCTCGATCGCAATCGTTACGATTCTCAAATCAGAGACGGGAAAATGAAAAAGAATTCGCAAAAATATTTGAAATTCCACGCGAAATCAAACAAAGTAATGCGAAGAAATCGCAAAGTGAACCGTATGTGTTCGAACAGCCACGATTTGCTGCAATGTCCGAGAGGAGTCCGGTTGCCAATAAGAAATATCATCAGAAGCACACTTATTCGGCGGAAGAGTCGAATTCTAAATCGGTTTATACGAACAATCCAAATTCAAAATACGTAAGTAAGCAGTATAATTCACCATCGACAACGGCATCGACACCGTACCTTGCGCCCAGTAAAAAGCAACTGCAGCTACTAAAGAAACTGAAACAACCGGTCATACCATCAACTTCTGCAGCTCCTTATATTGCACCGTCCGTACGTAAGACATACTCAGCAACAAGTATGCCGCTTAGCGGACAAAAAAGTACACTATCAAACATGAGAACGCTGGGCGAATTCAATCCATATCAAGTGCCGCGATCCAGAGGATTACGATATTGATTTATTTGTTGCATTTTTTTTTTACTAAATCGATAAATTTATAGTGTGTGGATTCATATGAAATATATTTATGTAAATATTTTAAAATGTTTTTTGTTTCATAAGAGTACTAGCGCCTGCAACATCGTCCCCGTAAGAATTGTAATAATATCTTTAGAGGATGTGTTTAATGGTATGTATACTCGGATTAGTTTAATGCCTCCTCGAACACAATGTTTTTTGTTTTGTTGAAATCAGAAGTATGGTACATGTGAGGCAATGAAAGCAAAAGTGGCCTAACTAACCAGCATTTCTATTGGGGTTAGACCACTGGTGCTCTCATAGACTCAGCTGTTGATATAGATATTTCTACTGAGTTAGCCAATACTATGTCAATGTTCTAGAAATTTGGGTTTTCGTGCACATCAAATCGTATAAGCTCGATCAATTCAGAACGGGATCATCAATTTTGTCCGCATCGAGGAAAACCAACTTATCTCACAATTGTTGTACAGATTCATAGTACCATAGCGTCAACATGCATCGAAGAACTAATAATGTTTTAAGCGATTAGTGATATTTGAATAGAAGGAATAGGCCAGTGGCTGGCATTTCAACCTCCTCGTTTCATTATCCTAAGAGTTCTCACTTAAAAGGATTGGGATTTTTGAGATCATAAATATATTGCGCACGGGTCTGGTATGCGAGGTGCCAAAAGGGGTTGGAAATTCAATTCATTTTTATTGTGATAACCCCAGTTATTACTAAGAGGTCATATACCAAATTATAGATGAACAACTTTACCACATTCCAAGAAAACGGTCAGAAAATTTGAATATTACGCATTTTGTATGGGAGGAGGAAGAAAATTTAAATAATTTAGCTAGTTTTACTACAACCATATTTCATTTTAACAACAAAAAATTTATGTAGGAAAGTTACGAATTTGTATTTATTTATTAATCATAACAAGATAGTTTACAAATAGATTGCTTAATTTAATTTATTTTAATATATCCTAATATATTTAAATTTACCTTAATTAATTAAACATAATTTTATATATATATATGATATATGATAGACACTGGTGGAAGGGTTAAGCGGGATGTGGGGACCTTATAAAACGGAGCGTAGTCTCAGTTTATATGTCAGCTTATTTATTGGAGGTGTATAGTGGGCGCTAAATTTGTTAAATACTCTACAGCATCTGTTAATAGGTTCATTTTGTCCGTAATCAGTACGATGTGCATATTCCTTAAGTGGTTTTGAATGTCTCGTCAGCCTGACATTGTCATTGAGTCTGAATTTATTTGAGATATGGTCAACCTTAATATCGCTATTCAAAACATCTAAGCTAAAACAGGATGTGAGCATAGTTCTTCTAGAACCAACCGGTAAAAGATTTAATAATTGCAGCCTAACTGTGTAGGGTGGAAGGTTTTCAAAGTCTCTAGGATCATACAAGTCCCTGAGAGCAAAAAGCAGGAATTGCTTCTGGATTGACTCTATTCTGTTGCTGTATAACTGGAAAAAAGGGTTCCAAATGGGACATGCATATTCCAGAATAGGGCGGACAAGAGAACAGAATAAAGATTTTGTAACCCACGCATTCTTAAACTCTTTGGCTCTTCTCTTAATGAACCCAAGAAGTCTATTGGCTTTCGAAATTATTCGATTATAATGAGATTTAAAGCATAGTTTGTTGTCCAGTAGTAAGCCGATTTGTATGGGAGGTGGTAGAAGGCGTGGGGGGATATTGACTATTCTTGCTGGAATTACTGGAATCATTGAAAAAAATGTATTCTACGTCGATTTACGTCATGGCATAAATCGAGGTAGTTTGAGATATTGAAATAAAACCAAAAATACATTATGGCCCAAGCATACCATAACAAACTGTGAAAGTTTTATTAGAATCGTTTCAGCCGATTTTGAGTAAGATCCGACCGGACAGACAGACAAAAATCACAGAAACGTGTTTTTATGCTTAGTTATTGTCTAAATAAAGCCAAATAGGCATTTATAAACAAATAACGGACAGATACTACAATTAAACTTATATGTACAAATTAGCTTACTGAGAACTCAAAAACCTCGAATACTATAAAATGTCAAAACAACAATTATTGACAATTTCCAAACGATGTTGCTAAAATTTAGGTTACAATTCTATCGCATTTTATTTTGTTTCTTAGTAGATTACAATAGACTTGTGGTTTGGTGAATGCTTTCACAGTACATTTCGAATTGAAAGAAAAGATTTTCGGATTCTACTCTGTTACGCTTTATTATTCGTGACGTTTCGGTCTCTGCTGAGACCTTTATCAAACTGCTTAGACTTTGACTTCAGACTGGTCACAGTGCGTTATTATTCAAGATGGGTCCTCGCGACAGCCCTTTCTGCTGGAGGTTTTTGTATTGTTGTTTTTGTATCGTCCCGTTTGTTCCCTAAACGTTACGTGTATGGTACATATACGCAAAGAGGTACGAACAATTGTTTTACCCAGTAAAACCTTTTGAAAAGAACCATCTCCACGAACCTAAGGTGTGGGACCAGTTACGAATTGCAAGGAACTCATCTGGAGTAGCTGCGGGTACGAAGCCTGGCTTTCTCGTACCACGAGAGTCGAGGAGTCCGCTTAACGGTGTACGTGATGGTTAGCCCAATTCGCGGGAAGAGCTATTCGGAGCTCGATAAAATTCAATTTTGAAACCCCCTTCAAAGTTATAATCAGAGAACGCAAGGGCTGGCATGCTGCCTGTAATGGAAGATGGATCAACCAACTGGTATACAGATAGTTTGCGCATTTCTAAGGGGACAGGCAAAGTATTCAGGAGGCTAAAGTCTGATTTGGGCTGTAGCGCCATCGTAAGTAAGTATCTTATCGGATAGTCAGTCGGTTCCCAAAGCCCTAGCATCCAACAAACACATATCGAGAGCTAATCTGCGGAAAACCAAAAGGACACTCCAACCTTAAACTTAGAAAGTGGGTTGAACAAGAGCATAGAATCTACTGGAATATACTTCCAGGTTCAACAGTCTCAAAAAAATTAATCCTACCACAGAAAAAACAAAGTGGAGGAAATTCTAAAATTCAGCAATACTGATATTTGTACTCTGATCGGCCTAAGTAGAGTAAACCATCACCTTAAAAATTTGGGTCTGACTGAAACCGACATCTGCCTACTCTGTCTCAAAGATTCAGAAACGGCCCTATGTCACTGCGAAGCAGTAGCAAGGAAAAGGCATAAGCTTCTTGGAAAAGGTTTCCTTACAACCGATGAACTAGCCAAAATGGCTCCCTTAAACATACTTAGATTAGCCAAATATATTGAGTTGTGGTAGGGTAAAGGGGCAATAAACGCACAATAGGCCGAGAAGGTCGCAGTGCTATCACGAGCTCCCCAAATTACAAATACCGGGTGCCTTGAGATACAGAGGTGTTAGACAGGTCTCGCATCCTACAGTATGAGTGCCGAACTTGCATTTTGCATAGAACGCGACTTTCGGGGGCGTTAATGATAGTCGTTTCAAAAACAAACCGTAAAATAGATCCATAATGGAGAAAGGTCTTGGCCCGAGCATTCACTCTAAACTAAATACAAAGGGACTTGTGACACTTAAATTACTTTGATCTAATCCCAATTGGTAGAAATTTTTCTTGACGAATAGAGTAAAAAGAATTCACCGAATAAAAACAGTGGCATTATGTACAAACTAAAGATAATCCAGCTGATTGCGCTGTGCGAGGAGTGCTTCCATTAAAACTCAAAGAGAATGATCTCTTCTGGAGGGTGGTTACATCGAGATGGAACTGAATGGCCCATCGACTTGAAACTTGATTAAAATCCTGTAAAGCACGTCAAGCGATATCAGAATTTAACAATATATGCAGCTCTTCAACTTGGATACAACTCGAACTACAATTTGAAAGGCGCTCAGGCCAAATGTTTTAAGCAGCGCATAGTAAGTAACGATTACGAAGAGCACGACAGTTTTGGATTGCGCATGTACAACGCACAGTGGCTGCTTGTGGTAATAAATGTTGGTGGGGCAAAAAAAAACAATGAATTGAAAAAAAAAGATCAAGATCGCAGCATTTCTCCCGAAAATTATATCCAGACTTTTCGATTGATTCTTCTTCTTCTCTTCTTCTACAATGGCGCTACAGCCCAAATCGGACCTTGGCTTCCTGATATTCAGGTTCCTTAACATTTTTCATTACTTATTGTGAAATCGCACAACCCTCTTTCTACGAATTTTTTCATTTTCGTAGATTGAGGTGACCAAGATACATCCAAGTAGGCAATGTGCTGGAATTATGTATTGCGCCGACCGGGATTTGAACTCACAAACTTCGCATTACAAGACCAACACGCTACCTACTAGGCTACACCTCAGCTTTTTTTCGATTGATTAGCCAACTGAAAAAACGATTGGCTCGAATTGTCTAACCCACAGTCATATTATCATTCATTATCACATCGATCGTCAAAAACTGCAGCCAACCATCTTGACCGCGACTTTTGGTTCTGCAGTCCCATCGCCTTGAAGCTTCTTCTTCCAATGACTCTTTTCATACTGCACGATTTTTTTTTTGAGCTAATGTTCTGCAGCCCTTCGCGTAATATTTTTCCCTATGACTAATATACTGTCACAGATGCTGACATACATTTAACCTTCAAAATACTCTTTCTCGGATTTAAACTGTTGTAGGCCAAGTCCACAATGAGATCTCTTCTTTTACATTCTACTACAATGGCGCTACAGCCCAAATCAGACCTTGGCCTCCTGATATTCGGGTTCCTTAACATTTTTCATTACTTATTGTGGAAGGGTTGTTAGCCCTTCGCACAACCCTCTTTCTACGAATTTTTTCATTTTCGTAGATTAAGGTGACCAAGGTATATCCAAGTAGGCAATGTGCTGGAATTTTGTATTGCGCCGACCGGGATTTGAACTCACGACCTTCGCATTACAAGACCAACACACTACCCACTAGGCTATACCCTAGCTTCTTTTACATTACAGTAGGAGAAAAAATCAGCTTATTGTTTTAAGCCAAATGTTTAGTTTTACATATATATAGCAATCCAAATCGGCCCCCAGATAGAGCCGCCTCTGATAACGCCATTACTTTGAAATGAAATAGATCAGCTCGAAATGTAATCTTCTTAAACTCAATCCGCTGTTGGATAAATTCGACCTTCTTCGCGTTAATGGACGGCTCCAGAACTCTTTCCTAACTAATTATGTGAAGAGTCCAATCATTTTTACCAAAACCGTATCTCATCGCAAATTCGCATACCGCGACACTACATACATGGCCGAAAAATAAAATAGCACCACCACGACATTTTTTCTATTTGTTAAAAAAAAAACATTTCGTGTCGAAAATTGTTTGTACATTGCTGATAAATATATCACACAACATGTTCACTTTCCGCAGAAAACAGTTTATTGTTCATATGATAACGGTTCTTTTCAATTTAAGTGATTTTCAGAGAAAAATGCAAAATAGAAGAAAAAAAATAATAGCACCACTGACAATTCTGTTGAAGAGCGCATTAGTTGAGTTTATTAATGTGTTCTTGTTCGGTTTTCGTTAGTTTTTACACAAATTTAATAGTAAATGAGTCGCGGAAAGCATTGTAGTGCTGAAAAAAGAAACTTTATTCGAAAACTTATTGCAGAGGGCAAAGCTTATAGCGAAGTGCGTTATTTTGTTGGATGTTCAAACAAAATGATACGCAATGCCATAACTTTCCAAGAAAAAGCTGAAACACGTGAACGTAAACGCGCCATATCGAAGTTGCTTGAAAATCGTTTGATCCGCCAGAGCAAGAAGGAGCCTTTTAAGCCGGCAACTGAACTGAAAAAGGATCTCAATATAGCTGCAACGGTGCAAACAGCTCGTAATCGTTTAAGACATCACAATTTAAAAGCCTGTAGCCCAAGAAAAGTTCCACTCCTAAGTGCGAAGCATGTAGCCAAACGTATTGAGTTTGCAAAAGAACACCTGAAATGGCCAGTTGAAAAATGGCGGAAGATCTTATGGTAAGACGAGAGCAAAATTGTTCTGTATGGCGGAAAAGGCTCTCGTTCATACGTCAGAAGCCCTCCGAATGCAGAATATAATCCTCAATACACATGTAAAACCATTAAACATGGGGGTCAAGTGTAATGGTGTGGGCTTGCTTTTCGCATTATGGCATAGGCCCAATACATTGGATAAAAACAAGTATGGACCAACACGTTTACGTTGAAATAATTGAAAAAATTATGCTACCTTATGCAGAGTACGAGATGCCTTTGCTGTGGGTCTTTCAACAAGACAACGACCCCAAACACACCAGCAAGAAACCGAAGAAATGGTTCAGAGAGGTTGAGGTTGAGAATCTGTGGGCTGATGTAAAAAAAGCAGTTGCTACTACCAAGCCAACCAGCAACGAATCACTTTGGATTGTGATTAAGGAGTCCTGGAGCGAAATCCCGCTAAGTCGATGCCAGAGCTTGGTTGATTCAATGCCAAAACGTTGTGCAGCCGTTATTTCCAATAAAGGTCACGCAACTAAATATTAAAACTGAAGGACGTCATCAGCTGGAACAGATAACTATCGCAAACTAATAAGACTAATTCATTTTTTCTATTTTTTTAACCTTAAGTGCACTTTGGAATTGTGGTGCAATTTTTTTTTTCGCCTTATTTTTATGTTTTTACAAGATTTGTTTAAATAGCTTTCAAACGGTAAATAAAACCTTAAATATTTTTATCACACAATTTTTATAAAATTGTTTTACTTTTAAAAATGTGTTCATTAGTTATTTAAACTAACAAATAGAATTACAATGCCTTTGGAAAGATTGTTGGTGACGTTGGTGCTATTATTTTTTTCGCAGCTGTAAGTAACAATAAATAAACAAAAAGTAACAATAAAGTAAATAAAATATATAACAAATAAATAAACAATAAATAAGTAAATTTTATGACATTATGAAAACAAGAATTTCTTAAGTTCAATTTTAAAAGCATTAAAAGAAGTAGATAAAGATCCAAGTTGTAGTTTGTCATGATTGCGCTAAAGTCTTACGGCAGGAGAATGAAATTAAATGTCTAGTAAAGCGCGTGGATTTTCTTGTACTAACAATTTCCATTCTGAAATTAAGTTCATCAACAAAATTAGACCTTATGATATCATTTACCACCTTGTTAAGAAAGCACTCATCAGTGTAACATCGATGTATGTCTAAACGATGGAGGTAAAGCACCGTAAGCCTCGTAGAGTAGTCAGCGTACGGTTTTTTAGAACGAAAGAAAAGAGTTTGCGTAAACTTACGTTGAATGGATTCGATAGCAGCTGAGTGACACTTATGGTGAGGAATCCAAAAAACAGTGCAGTATTCTAGAATACTACGAACTAGAGAGATAAAAAGCAGGACAGCAGTACTAGAACGACCGAAAGTTGAAGATATTCGAAGGGCGAATCCGGCACGTCTATAGGCTTGGTTATTAATCTTCTCAAAATGTGTAGAGAAACTCAACTTCACATCAAAGTCACATCCTTAGATCCTTCATAATCGTTACTTCCGATAGTCTAGGGCCATCGATCAAATAAAGTAACTCGGGAGGTTCCGTTTTAAGTGAGTATGACATTGCATTTTTCAATATTTAGGTCTAGGTCATTCGACAAACACCACTGATATAGACGATCAAAGTCCAAATGCAAAATATCACGATCACTGGAGGAATTAATCACTCTCAAAACTTTCAGGCCATACGCATATAGGAGGCAAGAAGAAGACAAAAACTGGGGCAGCTTTATAAAAAATCGGAATTATAGACACTTGTAGTACACCAGACCACGCAGTATATACAAAAGACTCATGACCCTTAAAAGTTACACGCATGTTACGAATAGATAAATAGGAAGGAATCCAGTCTACTAAATTTCGGGAGATTCCATATATTTCAAGTTTCTCAATTAGAATCTTGGGGTTAACTGTGTCAAATGTCTTTGAACAGAAAGATAGAATTCGAAAGATTTGACGATAAAGTTTGTAAACTCGCACTTGTGAACGAGCCGTTCAAACATTTTGCTAAAGCAAGCAAGAATGGAAACAGGCCGAAATCTAAGAGCAATTTGAGTTATT
The DNA here is from genome assembly GCA_963669355.1 of Chorisops tibialis. Classification (NCBI taxonomy): domain Eukaryota; kingdom Metazoa; phylum Arthropoda; class Insecta; order Diptera; family Stratiomyidae; genus Chorisops; species Chorisops tibialis. Next base: position 250,214,188 of record OY770263.1, on the reverse strand, counting down.
CATATATAAGTGTACGCTCAATTATGTGAGCAACTGTATATATCCAATTATCTATCTACAATGGCCCTGCAGCCCAAATCGAGCATTGGCTTCCTGACCTTCAGTTCGCACAAACCCTTTCCTCCAAATTTTTCATTTTCGTAGATTGAGGTGACCAAGATATACGTAACTAGACCTATAGATCTATCTACAATGGCACTACAGCCTAAATCGGGCCTTGACCTTCTGACCTTCAGGTTCCTTAACATTTTTGATTTATTGTGGAAGGGTTGTTAGACCTTCGCACAACCCTCTGTCCACGAATTTTTCATTTTCGTACATTGAGATGACCACGATACAGTGGCTCACAGCTTATTTCGTGCAGTCCTATTTTTAAACTATAGAAGACTGTATCTTAAAAACTAATTAGAAAATCATGAGATTTTGAATGTAGATATAGAAAAACATGCTTATTGATTACAATAAATAAAAAAAAGTTTACAAAAATAAATTCTGACACTCTTAAGGCTGAAAAGGCCGATGATGCAGCAGAAACGCAGGCCACAGCTTATTTCATGCAGATACTTGTCTCCACTTCTGTCCGATTATGCCGCGCTGTATAACGGGACTTTCTTTTTCTTTACTTTTTTTTGAAAAATTGACAACTAGCTGTGGTCAATATTTAGTGTTATATTTTACGTGTAAAGGGAAAGAAGTGCTTTTTGAGAAAATAGGTCGTCGCACGACAATTGAGCAGCGAGAATTAGTGATAAGTCATTTCAAGAACGGGCTATCCCAGTGAAAAATTGCTCAATTTGTTAATTTGAGTCCCACCACAGTGCTGAACGCTTCGTTCATGAAAATTGTATTCAAGGTAAGGGCAGAAGCGCGCCAAACAAATTGTTCAACTCGTCTGACGAACGATTTATTGTACGTAAAATCAAGGCGAAATCAGAGTTAACGGCTCCAAAACTAGTCGCGAAGATACAGCAAGGACTAGGTACAGTGACTTCCAAAAAGATCCGCACAAGCTTGAAATTTCCCTTTTTTCTCAAATTATGCTTTCATCAAAGACACAAAAAGAAAACTAAAAACTGTTTATAGCACAAGACATCTACGCGATCATTTAACACAAAAAGATAGAAAATGTATCGCACAACGAGAAGAAATAGGAAGGATAAAATAAAAAAACTTAAAAATCTGATGCCCCAAAAAGATCCGCACATCGATGAAAATTGGGCAAACGCGTGCATGTTTATGCAATATAAACGCGTGTGAGTGACTTGTTTATCTAATACTGCCTTCAGTGATAAAGTCGTCATAAGTCCGGGCGCATCATATCCAATATTTTCTTGGAACCACGCGTTTTTGGTAGCTTCAAAAAACTTTGTGCTTGCATTAATGCAAAATGGGCAAATACACGACCCCAGACAAGATCCAGTTGGTGGTTTTTAATCATGAGGAAGGTAAAACTGTGGCAGAAATATGTTCGGTCCTCAACATGAAACGTAGAACTGTTTACGATATTCTCCCAAGGTATAAAGAGGTAGGCAGAATAAACTTGAAGCATAGTCCTGGCCGTCCAAAGGGTCTAACGACGCTTGAAGAACGCGCTATCGGCCGGAAAATCAAGAAAAACCCTAAATTGAGTGCTCCAACAATTGTAAGTGAAGTTTTCGCAGACTTTAAAAAAAAAGTGGGATGCGAAACAGTGCGTCGAGTTTTGAGAAATGCTCAATATAATGGTCGTGTTGCACGCAAAAAACCATTCATCAGCGAAGTGAATAGAAAAAAACGATTAAATTTCGCTAATGAATGTTTTGAAGAATGCTGATTATTGGGATGACGTTATTTTTGCCGATGAAAGCAAATTCAATGTCTTTGTCTCGAATGGACGTGTTAAGGTGTGGCGCAAGCCCAACGACGAATTGAGTCCGAAGAACCTCAAGCCTACAGTGAAGCACGGGGGCGGCAGTTTAATGGTTTGGGGATGCATATCTACTCGCGGTGTTGGCGAATTAGTATTTATTGATGGTATAATGGATTCCCGTCGATACTTACAACTCTTAAAGACAATTTGCGAAAAAGTGCCGCGAAAATGGGCATTTTAGATACATTTAAATATTACGAAGACAATGACCCCAAACATAAGGCTCGCATTGTTCAAGAATGGCAGCTGTATAATTGCCCAAAATTGATTCATCCTCCTCCCCAGTCACCAGATTGTAATCCCATTGAAAACCTCTGGGATGAATTGGACCGTAGAATTCATAACAAGCCGATTTCTTCTAAGGGGGAGCTCGAGACAAGGCTTCGCGAAGAATGGGTGAAAATGGATGTAGAATACTTGCGAAAAATTATCTCCAGTATGCCAAATCGTTTAAAATGTGTTATTGAACAAAAAGGACATGCAACAAAATACTAGTTTTATATAATTTTTGTTTATTTTTACAATTTAGCCTATGTGCGGATCTTTTTGAGAGGTGACATTTTTTGTTTCTTTTACGAAATTTCCTATTTTTTGGTATGTATAAAGTGAAAAATTTTTGTATTTATGTTATAGGTAAGGCTATTATGTTCTGCTCATAGTATATATTTTTTTAAATTTTTTTTCCCGTTTTTTATTGACTTATAAAATGAGAAAGAAGGAACATTTCTCACTTGTGCGGATCTTTTGGGAGTCATGCAGTACAGAAACTGTCCGCCGCGTGCTCCGAGACCACAACTTCAATGGTCGAGTAGCTAGAAAAAAGCCATTCATAAGCAGAAAAAGCCAGCTGAGTCGCCTTGCCTTTGCTAGAGAGCACACCAACTTCTGGAACAGCGTCATATTCTCATACGAGTCTAAATTTAATATCTTTGGCTCTGATGGCATGGCATACAGTGCCGGAAAAAAAGTTTGAAAACGTGGTCTCTCAACCCACAATCATAGCTCTGAAACAAACTTCCTTGTGCACACACCTATGAAACTTTGCATAGAATTGCAGTGCCGCATTTCTTATAAATCTTCAAGGCGAAATTTGTTTATAACAACGCTAAAAAAAATTGTGACGACAGTTTCGATTTTATCTGGTATTATTCGTGGAAAAAAGTATGGAAACACATATTTTTTTCATATAATTCGAGTTTATTTAAAGGAAATAACATGTTTTTCTTAGTATTTAGTGCTTCCCCCTTTTGCTTTTAGTACAGCCTTGCATCTCCTCTCCATTGAGTCCACCAACTTTTCGCAAAATGAAACTGGGATATTTTGCCATTCTCTAATGATTTCATCGTACAGTGCATTCCTATTAGAAATTTTTGTGTGTCGAATTTTACGCTTTACATGTTCCCATAGGTGTTCGATTGGATTCAGATCTGGGGATTGTGAAGGCCATTCCATAACACTCACTTTTTCCTGTTGGAACCAATCCTTAACTAAACGCGAAGAATGCTTCGGATCGTTATCTTGTTGGGAAATCCAACGTAACGGCATTTCTTCTTCAGCATATGGAAGCATATTGTTTTGCAATATTTCCAAATACCGATACCGATCCATTATCCCATCTATCCGAAAAATTGGGCCAACTCCAGAACGTGAAAAACATGCCCAAACCATTACCGATCCTTCGCCATGTTTAACTGTTGGTAATTGATACCTTGCATTGTACCTTTCACCCCGTGGTCTTCTAACGTAATGTTTGCCATCGCCTCTATATAGTTGAAATTTACATTCATCACTCCACAGAACTGTATTCCATTTGCTGGGAGTCCAAAAAATGTGTTCTTTTGCAAATGTTAGACTTCTTGCAATATTGGCTTTTGATAAGAGTGGCTTCTTCAGTGGAGATCTTCCAAAAAGGCCACTTTCCATCAATCTATTTCTAATTGTCCGATCTGTCACATCTGAAATACCTCTGTTCTTTAACTCGGCGTTGATCTCAGTGGCCGTTTGTCCTGGTTTTTGTTTAGACATCCTTTGAACTATGCGATCGGTGGTGGCTGTTGTTTTTCTAGGCCTCCCTGACTTTGGAGCACACTCGACTGTCCCTCGCTGATGAAAGTTTTTAATAATTTTCGAAATTTTTCCTCTTGGTATATCAAGTTTTTGTGAAATTTGAATTTGTTTTGTTCCGTTATTGTACATAGAAACGATTTTCTCCTTCAAATCCATTGTGTACAACTTACACTTCGGCATTTTTAATTATGTTTCATAAAAAAACTTTAATTGGAGTTAAATTTAATTCAGTCGCACAACAAATAATTACTAATGACATTCAATTTCAAAGTAAACGGTTCTAATTAACTTTTTGACAACAAAACCCGTTTTGTTTCCATACTTTTTTCCGCAAGTATTACCAGACATATTCGAAACTGTTGTCACTATTTTTTTTTAGAGTTGCCATAATTAAATATCCCTTTAAAGATTAAAAAGAAATGGGATACAGCTATTCTATGCAAAGTTTCATAGGTGTAAGTACCAGGAATTCTGTTTCAGAGCTATGATTGTGGGTTGAGAGACCATGTTTCCAAACTTTTTTCCGGCACTTTATATGTCAGCAGCCGGGATTGAAAATTTGGAGTTCATTGAAGGTAACATGGGCAAAACCATGTACCTCAACATTTTGAAAAAAAAAATTGTTCCAGAGTGCTGCGAACCTTGAAACTCCAAACATATTCCGTTTCTACCAAGACAACGAGTGCAATCTTGGCTGATTTGGAACTGCCCGCATGTTATGTCCAGATATGAATGTAATAGACAATTTATGGGCAAATTTGGAAAATAATATTTGGAAACATAGTATTTCCAACAAGGAATAATTGAAAAAAAAAAAAAACTATTTTGGAGGAGTGGATGAAAATTACCCCAGAAACTACTCAAAAATTTGTGGAAAAAGAGACTTAAAGATGTAATAAATGCAAAGGGCTGCCATACCAAATACTGAATGTTGTATAAAATTTAACTTTTTTCTGTAAAGTAAGGCCTAAGTTTAAGTGCATGAAATAAACTGCGACAGAATTAAGCAGTATTTTCATAATTTTTGTTAATTAAGATTACAAACAACAATTGTGTTATTTTATGAAGTTCCTAACTTAAACAATAAATATTTGTTTAAAACATGGCATTTAAATCTTGTCGATATTTTACATAGTTTACCAATAACAGCGTAAATAAAGCTAAATAAGCTGTGAGCCACTGTATACGCAAGTAGATCTATCTATCAATCTACAATGGCAATACAGCCCAAATCAAGCCTAGGCCTACTGACCTTCAGGTTTCTTAACATTTTTGATTTATTGTGGAAGGGTTATTAGACCTTCGCACAGCCCTCTATCTACGAATTTTTCATTTTTTGTAGATTAAGGTGACCAAGGTGTGCCCAAGCAGGCAGTGTGCTGGCATTATGCGACGACCGGGATTTGAACTCACGACCTTCGTATTGTAAACCAACACGCAACCCATTAAGCTACAATCTAGCTGATGTAACGTAATTATTAAAGATGAAAATCACAAAAAGAGTTGATGAGAGCAATCAAATCTTTCCGAATGGGTTGTCTTGTTATCATTGAATTGACGTACGGGTTAATCAGTTCCTGAAAAGATTCTCAATGACTAATTATAGGAAAATTTAAAGGTAACATCTGCAAGAAGCGGCTGATGTTTGATAAATATTTTCAATATTTCCTTATCTAGACATCGCAATATCTCGTTCAGTAGCACCGTTTTCCTCGTATCGCAAAATAACAAAGAAATCTATTTCTTGTTTTGTGGCATTTCTTGGCTTCCTAACAAATTCCGCCAAGCCAAAGATCAAGGACGCAAACATTTCAAAACTTTGCACACCACAAAACCGAAAACTTCCCGAAAGCATTCATTATTTCCACAACACCAAAGCGAAATTTCAGCTCTTCAAACATAAAAAACGACGGCCGTGAACACGCTTTGCTTCACCTAAGCGTGTAATTCACCCAAAAACAAAATCAATTACCGCGATCCAAATTATCCGCGAGTTTCACACGTTTCAATCAAATTTAATAAAAAACTCCAAAATTTCTTCACCAATTTTTCTTATTTTTCCGACGTAATTGCGGATATGGATTTTTTTCTACGTAAAATGTGTCAACCATTTTGATAAACGAAACGCATAGGGCGAGGGGGCAAAACTTACCTAAAAAAAACGCTTAAAACCAACCAAATCTTTTCCTATCTTCACTTTAAAATAATCACGATTTTCTTCGTCGAATTTATTTCAAATGTTTTTCTTTGGTAGAAATATACAAAAGTCAACTGAAATTGAAATCCTTTTTTATTTTTATATAAATTTTCTTTTTTTTAAATCCGCAGTCCCACGTCGTTGACGTCGTTGGCCAACCAAATCTCGAACACGAATGACGGACGAGAAAAACGATGAAAAGACGTCAAAATGGACTGAACGAAGGTTTTCGCTTCACCTAGAGTATGGCAATGCTGCTGCAGTCGCTACATATATTTTTTTTAAAATTCTGTAGTAATTTTGAATAAATAAACAATGTTAACTAAATTTAAAAGAGTTCTGAATGCAAAAATTGTGAGTATTATTGGAAAATTGCAAGTTGAATAATAAATTCAAATTTTAATTATTCGCGCCTCTCCACTTAACTGACATTTCGAATGGCAGGCAGCTTTGGAGGAAGGAATAGAGAATGCGGATTTGGTTCTAGTGGCTTTTTGCTCTGTGAATAGTTGAAGACAGAAATCGTAATGTATTTACCGTCAACTCAAACACAGCGTAAGTACTCTTAGTAATCTATTAAAACCGCAAACAATTAAAACCAAAAATTTCATCCAGACTGACCAGGAGGATGACGGAAGAGCGCGAAGATTTTGACTATGATTCCCCAAAATCTGGCGATAATTCTGCCGTAGATTACGAACTAGATCTCACTGTTCACACAATATTCAAGGAAACTGAGAATGCACCGACTAAAACGAAAGAGTCCTCCCGGCTCGGTTACGAACAGTGCATTCCATTGCTCATCAAGGACATCCCGAAAATCAAAACAAGTGGCCAAATGGGCTGCACGTCTTCAATTTTTGGCGTAGAATTCCGTGAGTTGCAGATTTACGGACACGTAGTACCGCTACAGCTGAAATTCAAACAGAACGATCGAATCTATTCGGTGGACGACGGGACCGGAGCCGTTCGAGTCACGTTCCGGCACACAGCGGCACTGTTGGAAAACGAGCGAAAAATCGACCGATTGAGCGCCGATTTGAAGATCGCGAAACGCGAAGGATTGCCGATATTAGGAACAAACCCAAAGAGCGCAAAAAGCATTAAGATGTTTCGAAATATGGAAATACTCTTGCGAAAGATAAAGCAGCAGCAAACGTTGCCGTCGCAGTTTTTCACGCTGGGCGCAAAGGTTGCTGTTGTTGCATTGCCATATCGTACGGCGAACGAGATTCGTTTGTGGGCAACCGAAATGATTGAGGATAGCGAAACGAGCCGATCGAAAGAGATCTTCTTCAAAAACGAATTGATCCGAACGTACAAGAATCTTTATTCGAAACACAAAGATTGATTAAGGGCATGGGGAAGAACTTGGGCGCGATTCTATTTTTTATTTATTCGAATTAAGTTAGCTATAGTAATCTACTAAAAATTGTAAAATTGCTTTAAAATTTAAGTTACATATTAACGCAAATCACATTTTTATTACAAGGAAAGAATAAACAGAGTTGGTTCAATGCGTTAGAAGGAAGAGGAGTACTTAGCAATCGAAAAAGGGAACAAGCCGACGACTTACGTTCTAGAATCGTTGTCACTCAAGAACAGTCTGGCCTAAAATCGAGAAAAAATTGAGATATTTATGGCCAGTTAATGATTAAACCGAATATTTGATTTAAATTTCGACTGATTAAGGGATAGAAAGGACAACGGAAGCATCAAAAAATTCTAGTCGAACAACAGTTTTTCGCTAACTAAACTTTCAGTAAACAGGTCTATGAAATCCATTGCCGTCATCTTGGAAAATCAAAATCCTAAGACTAACTACGTAAGAATCAACTCAAGACTTTTCCAGAGAAAATTGCCTTTCTTGAAATCGTCCTTCTTTCCTCGGTTACGTTTCGTGACAGAACAGATGGTAAGCGTCTACTCCGCCCAGGATTTTGCACTGAATGATTAGTAGAGAAAGCGCAGGGTGATTGAATCTAGCTTAGTTTCGATTATAAATATAATAAACTTCTAAAAAAGTTAAAAAAAGAGTCTTGGAGAAGATTGTGTGAAGTGATAGATGATCTCCAAACGGTCTCAAGACTCCAAAAGGTGTTGTCAAAAGACACCCCGACAGATATCGGACTATCAGAGAGACCAGATGGGTCCTTAACCAAAAGGAGCATGGAAACTCTTGAAATGCTAATGGCAACACATTTCCCAGGCTGCAAGATAATTAACAATACTGAAGATTTAGAGGTAGAGGAAAGGATATATCGTCAAACTCCGTTCGGCAAAAGTATTGCTGGTAAAATCTTCACTCCGGAAAAGATCAAATGGGCGATCAACACCTTTAAACCCTATAAATCAGCCGGAGTAGACAAAATATTCCCCGCATTATTGCAGAAGGGGTTAGAGATCCTCATGCCAATAATGATAAGGATCTTTAAAGCCAGTTTTGTATGAAGATATATCCCAAAAGTCTGGAGGAAAGCGAGAGTGGCATTTGTGCCGAAGGCAGGGAACCGTCCCAGCGAACAGCCAAAGTCATATCGCCCTATAAGTCTTACCTCCTTCTTTGTCAAAACGATGGAGAAATTAGTGGACATTCACATAAGAACGGGGCCTAACAAGGTCTGTCTTAATAAGAACCAACATGCCTACCAAAAAGGCAAATCAACAGAGTATGCCCTTCATGGTTTGGTAAGACAAATCGAAAAGGCAAAAGACTGTAAAGAAATTGCCCTTTGCGCATTCCTAGATATAGACGGAGCATTTGACAATACTCTCCATGAAGCCATAATAGCGGCAGCTAGGAAAAAGGGGTTGGAAACGGCCACGATAAAATGGATACACGCCATGATGAAGAGCCGAATGACAACCACGGATCTAGGTGGTGGGGGACAGGAGCCGGAGTCAAAGGTCCTAACTTCTCTGTGTCAAAACCACTTGGTAAAGAAGTCACAATCTTCCAGGCCGAACTAATTGCAATAGTGCTATGCATCCAAGAAAATACATGGAGAGCTCATCGCAATAAATCCATTTATATCCTATCGGATAGTCAGGCGGTTCTCAAAGCTCTAGCATCCAATAAACACGTATTGAAAATAGTATGGGAATGCCTTCAAAACCTAATTATCCTGGGGAAAAGGAATTATGTAACCTTAATGTGGGTACCAGGACATATGGGAATTAAGGGAAATGAAGAGACTGATCGCCTTGCAAAAAACAGCGCAGAAACAAACTTTATTGGTCCAGAGCCATTCTGCGGGAAACCAAAAGGGTACTCCAACCCCATACTCAAAATGTGGGTAGAGCAAGAACATAAAATCTACTGGAATAGACTTCCGGGCTTGTCAATTTCAAAAAAACTGATCCTACCACAAAAAAACAAAGTGGAGGATATTCTAAAATTCAGCTAGAAGGAGGCTTCCGTGGCGTAGTGGGCAGCGTGCTTGCTTCTCAGTCAATAGGTCGTGGGTTCGATTCCCACTCCAGACGGGATTTTTTTTAAGCGCAAATTTTTCAGTTGCTACTCAATCAATCAATCAATCAAATTCCTGTTAAGACCCCCTATAGGGGCATAGGACAGAAACAACTCTCTTCCACAAGGCGCGATCCTGGGCATCGGCTTTAAGCTGTTGCCAGGACTTGTTTATTCCTCTGGCCTCCTGCTCAACTGCTCGCTTCCATGTGTTACATGGTCGACCAACCCGACGTCTTCCTTGAGGGTTATAATCCAGAGCCTGTTTTGCGATGTTTTGCTCTGGTTTCCTCAAAGTATGACCGATCCACTGCCACTTTCGCCTTTCAGTTGCTACTGGTGATAAAAAATTATTCGCAATAAAATTGGGAAACGGTGTAAAAGTGAAACAGTTCCACTTCAAGAAGGCCTAGATACTCAGTAGATGGTTTCTGTTCGCTTTCTATCATTCAGTGCCCCATAACATCTGCAAATATTTGTCAGTAAGCAGCCAGTACAACTGAGCAATATACCAGCTTCTCCACTCGCTACGGTCGTTCTCACTCCCCTTCCCCAACCTTCCCAATCCCATTCCTTCCCTCCATGACTGTGTTTGTGCATTGCACATAAAGGCCGAAATTGCCTATAACACAGGTCATTCTGTAAAAAAAAAGGATATTAGTACTCTAGTACCGGGCACAGTGGAGTAAACCACCACCTCAAAAATATGGTCTTAGCTGAAACCGACATTTGTCGCCTTTGTCTCGAGGACTCAGAAACGACAGTACACATCCTATATCACTGTGAAGCAGTAGCTAGGAAAAGGCAGTCGTCTTGGAAAGGGTTTCCTTTCTAAGGAGGAACTAGCCAATACGGCTCCCGTAAAGATTCTCAAATTAGCTAAAGCTATTGAATTATAATAGGGTGAAGGGGCTATATACGCACAATAGGCCAAGAAGGTCGCAGTGCTCTCACGCGTTCCCCTAATAGTAATAAATAAATAAATAATAGTTTCGATTCAACTCAATGGGGACGTACCGAAAACAATTTCGTATGCGTCCAGCGAGACTGAATTGAATATGGGAAGATGCTTTTATAATATTTTATTTGATTCTTTCCTACTTTGTGTTCCAATCTCTGTGAACAACATCAACTCAATAAAGCGTGGTTTGATGAGCACCAGTGTCGTTTGAAGTGTGTTAAGAATCTTTTGTGGAAAGCTTAGTGTAAGAGTAGGTCGTCTGCTTCTTACAATGATTCCTCTATAGCTAGGCAGAATTTCAAACAATACGCGATTTCAGCCTACAACAGGTACATTGAGAAATTATCGTTTGATGGAAACTTTTCTGACGACCCGGATATCATATCTAATTTATTTGCCGACTACTTTGCCCAATCATTTATCCTGGACGATGGTTCATCGGATTTTGATGCTTTGTTCAGATCCTTGCCTTGCTATACAATTTCTCGCTGTAATTTTTTAACGATCAGTGATGATACTATTTTTCAGTCCCTTAAGCAGATTAAAATCTGCTATAGTTCGGGATCGGACGGGATTCCCAGTGCCATTTTGTATCACTGTGCTGATGTCTTAAGTCTCCCTCTTTCATTGCTGTTTAACAAGTGCCTTGTGTTAGGCGTTTTTCCACACATCTGGAAAAAATCTTTTTTTATACCTGTTCATAAAAAGGGTAGCACTGTTGACATTAAAAATTATAGACCTATTGCGAAGCCTTCAGAAATTCCTAAAGTTTTCGTATCCATTTTGACTGAAGTGATTTACTTCAATTTTAAATCTTCACTTTCTACTAAGCATCATAGGCAGTGGCGTGGCATCCATTGATGCAATGGAAGCAATGCTTCCCTTACGTTTTGCCCTTTATTCAGTTTAGAAAATCTAAACTGAAATCAGCACGGATATGAAAATTTATTTAAAAATTTCTTGATGCTTACGCTTTTTCTGACCAACGAAAGTTGAAAGCCTTCCACAGGGAAAATGATGCGATTTTAAAAACGCATTTACAAAACCGCCGGCCAATACGAACGAAATTTTCTGCAAGTTCGACTTCAATATGAAGGGGAGATGCGTCGCATTAAAATGCTTCCAGCCTTCCTCTCATTGCTTTTAGTCGCATATACAAGAGAATGGGACCGCCGGCCACTACGAGTAAAATTTTCGCTCGCAGTGAGCGCAAGTTCTACTTCTCTACGAAGGAGAGATGCGTTAATGCAATTGCTTCCAGCCGGTGCTTTCAGTCGCAAGCTATGGTTCTCGATCATTGCCAGTATTGAAATTTCTGTTCTAGCCGAAAAATGATCAGGAAGAAAAATGTGAAGAGGCAGATCTGGCCATATTGTCCATATTTTCGCAGCGAGCGCAAGTTCCACTTCTATACGAAGGAGAGATGCGGATTGCAGATTGAAAAAAATCGATTAACAATGTAGACTGGATTCTAAATCGATTGCCGAAAACCGCACCCCTCTTGGATGACTGGAAGTGTTTCAAATAATGATGTAAGCTTGTGGAGTTATTCATATTGACGCAGCGCTTGGAGCTTGGCGTAAAAAATAATTGCTTCCCCTAGCTATAAAGTCACGCCACGCCACTGATCATAGGTTCCTTAAGGGACGACGATCAACTGTGACTAATCTTCTATCCTTTACCAATTTCATAAACCGCTGTATTGAAAATAAATCTCAAGTTGACTATACGGATTTCAGCAAGGCGTTCGATAAATTGTCTCATGAAATTCTGCTTCTGAAATCGGATAAATTAGAATTTCCTCCTATACTACTTCGCTGGCTTTGCTCACATTTGTCAAATAGAACTAAACCAGTTATTTTTAGATCTTGTTTTTCCCATGATGTCATGTCTTCGTCTGGTATGCCACAAGGAAGTCATCTTGGGCCACTACTTTTTATTTTATTTGTGAATGACCTTTCCTTTGTTTTACCGAACACTAACTTACTTTTGTATGCTGACGATATTAAAATTTTTAAAAAAATTGATAGTGAAACTGACTGTTTATCTCGGCAACGTGATCTCTTTTTGTCTCATTGGTAAGACCTATTTTAGAGTATGCTTCCCCTGTTTGGTGTCCTCATTATGCTGTCCATATTAATCTTATTGAAGATGTTCAAAAGCGTTTTCTTCGTTTTTCCTTGCGGTTCCTTCCTTGGAATAACCCTGAATCTCTCCCGCTTTATTCTGACCGGTTGACCGGTCAAATCCCGGTCGACGCATAATTCCAGCACACTGCCTGCTTGGGTATACCTTGGTCACCTCAATCTACGAAAATGAACAAATTCGTAGATAGAGGGTTGGGCGAAGGCTTAACAACCCTTTCACAATAAATAATAAAAAAATGTTAAGGAACCTGAAGGTCAGGAGGCCAAGGCCCGATTTGGGCTGTAGTGCCATTGTAGAAGAAAACAGATCAAGACATGGAAATCCGAAGTGATCCCGCCTGTAAAACCCCGAGAAACTGCAAACAAGGGTTCTGTGTGATTCCCAGACTTACTCGTAAATTTCTCCAAATACGTTTGCCAGACTCGATTCGCCTGACTTATATTTGCCAGACTTCCAATAACTAAACTTTCATTTTCCAGACTTACATTTGCATGACTTTGGAGGAAAACATGCGCCATTATCTTGAAGAAGCCATAAAAAAAAATGCCGTGTTACTTGACCGATAATTGGTAGTAAACAATGTTGAGTCCAGAAACAGGCCAACTTAGAACAAAGAGTGGTGCTTAAACTGGGATAGCAAATCCCAACCGAAGTTAACTGTCCAAGTATAAAACAGTCAAAAAGTATTTAAATGGAATTTCTGAAAACGTTTTTGTGAGGACACAATATCAATTCATGAAACAACGAGATTGAAGAAACTGCGACTAAAAAGTCCACAAGTTAACTTGGGCTTTCTTAAAGATGAAATAGAAAAAAACACCACTAACAGCAGCAACACCCTGCTTCGAAAATATTTATACTCTAGATGAAATCTGAGAGTATTATAAGTTTGCCACAAAGTTTGTAACGCCAAGAAATAAGGCTCGGAGAAAAAAATTAATGATACAGAAGTTCATATAATCACTCAAAAATCTCAAAACCGGATGTCCGTCCGTCTGTCTGTCCGTTCGTGTCCTCTTTAACCTGAGAACGCGCTGATCTAGGAAGTTCAAATTTTTTTGTCGTTTTTGGCAAAATAGTAAGGATAAGAAAAAAAAAAGATTTCGGGATTATACATTGTTACGTAACAGTGTAGAATCCGGAAATCTTTTCTTTCAATTCGAAATGCACTGTGAAAACATTCACCAAACCACAAGTAAGGGATAAGTTCGTGAACGGGCCAAATCTCTATCCCTTCTACCCCTTCCCACACAAAATGATACAATTACACAATTTGTGTCCTCTCTCTTCTTCCACCACCTCCCAACTCCCTCTCCTTCCACCCCATATAAACTTTTTCACGAAATGCTCTAAACCATTTTACTCAGTGCGTATACAATTTATCGATTTGAAATTGTCCACTAAATATTTATCTAGAATCATTAGTAAGACCGGAAAAAAATTAGACAGTTAGCTTTATCCCTTCTACCCCCTCCCATTCAAAATGACACATTTTCGCAATTCGACTATTAACGGATTTTTTCATAAAGCATAAAAGCTATTGATCTGAAATTTGGAATATATTAGTTTTATAAAAATTCATTGTGTCCTACCCTTCCTTGCACCACCTCCCATACAAACTGCACTTTCTTATGAAATACTATAAACCAATTTACTCAGTACGTGTGAAATCTATCGAGCTGAAATTATGCACAAAATATTTATTTGGAATTATTAGTAAGACCGACAAAATATTGGGTGATTAGCTTCATTCCTACTACCCCCTCCCACACAATTTGACACAATTCAACAACTTATCAAAAAGTCGATTTCCCTGAAAAGTATGAATGCTACTGATCTGCAATTTAAAATATGTCGATTGAATGATATTTACAGTTATTTCTAAAAAAGTCATTAATAATTTCACACTCCTTCTATCACCTCCCATACAAACTGCACAATTTCACTAAATCCAATACACTAATTTTTTCAGTATCTATTAAATTTTTCAATCCTAAATTTTTTATAAAACATTTTGATAGCAACCTTAGCGTGATGTGGAAAAATTAGTTCAATGTCGACACCCTCTACCCTCCACCCTCTACCTACAAAATTTCTTAAAATAAAAAAAAATCTCTTTCATTTTCATCGCAGTCCTGCTATGTTTATACTCTAGATGAAATCTGAGAGTATATTGTGTTTGCCTTACCGTTTGTAACGCTAAGAAATAATGCTCGCATAGAGTCGCCAAGGGTACAGAAATAATTGTTGTCGCTCAAAAATCTCGATTCCGAGTGACCATCTATCCGTCGATCCGTCTGTCTACAACATAACTCTCGAAAGCTTTGACCTATCGTGCTGAAATTTTTCAAATATCATTTTTAGTAAAGTAAGTAAAAAAGTAAAGTAACTTTAAGTTCGTGAACAGGCCACATCCCCCACTCCTTCTAACCCCTCCCATACAAATTTCATGAAATTTCGAAATTTAAAGAAATTGATTTTTCTCCGAAACCGTTTCAGCTATTGACTTGAAAATTAGGCAATAGTATTATAATATAAATATCATTACTATTAAAAAATATTGATCCGATTCCCTTACTCCTTCTACCCCTTCCCATACAAATTTCATGAAATTTCGAAATATTAAGAAATTGATTTTTCTTAGAAACTATTTAAGCTATTGACTTGAAATTTAGGTCAAAGTATAACGATATAGATGTCATTAATATCATGAAATATTGACCCGATCCCTTTACTCCTTCTACTCCCTCCCATACAAATGTGCAATTTCGGTTTCCATCGCAACTAGCAAAGCTAAAAGAACCAATTTTTGTAAAAATTAATTTTATTACAATTGCAACCAATTTTGTAAAATTTGTCAACTTCACCTCACTCTTTCTACACCCTCACACACAAATTTCGCGAAATTTCAGAATTTGAACAAAAATATTTTTCTCCAAAATTGTCAAGACTATCAATTTTAAATTTTGAGGAAAGTATACTATTATAAGTATCATTGATGCCAAAAACATTGGTTTTTATTCGAGTACTCCTTCTACTCCCTCCCATACAAATGCATAGTTTTGGTAAATGCATTTAACCAATTTTCCTTGAAACTAGAAAAAGTACAAGTTTAAAATTTTGCCATAATTTGTCCCTTAATAATTGCAACAAATGCTAAAACAATATGAACTTCACTCCTTCTACCACCTTCCATACAAATTTTTGTATTGAAAATTCAAAAAAAGTATTTCCCTTCGAACATATGAGTAACAAAGCAATGTGATTAAGATGTTGATAAGAAAATTCAAAATCATCCAAAACCTTCCACTTTCTCTGCCACCTCCCATACAAATGCACAATTTAGGCAAATATTATTCAATTATGAAAGCTACAAACTTTAAATTCAGCATGAAACATTTTGTATATTACGTTCGGTGTTATATGTATACAAAAATTAAAAACCTTCTCCCTCTGCTTGTACCACCTCCCATACAAATCACAATTCACTATTAGAAAGAATTTAAGATATTTCCGGCACAATAAACTATTTCCAGTTTGATCTAGAGTATCATATGATAATTCTGTTATGTTTATACTCTAGATGAAATCTGAGAGTATTATAAGTTTGCTCTAAGGTTTGTAACGCTAAGAAATAAGGCTTGGAGAAAAAAATGAATGATACAGAAGTTAATATTATCACTCAAAAATCTCAAAACCGGATGTCCGTCCGTCCGTCTGTCCGTCCGTCCGTCTGTCCGTCCGTCCGTCTGTCCGTCTGTCCGTCCGTCTGTTCGCTCTCTAGCTTGAGAACGCGTTGAGCTAGATTGTTCAAATTTTGTACACGTCGGTTTTGACAAAAAAGTAAGGTCAAGTTCGTGAACGGGCCAAATCGCTCCACCCCTTCTACCCCCTCCCATACAAAATGACACAAATGCGCAGTTTCACAATTAAAGGATTTGCTCAAAAAGTATAAAAGCTACTAGCCTCAAATTTGGAATATATTACTTTTATGATAATGTCAATCTACTGTATAAAAATTATGCGTGTCCTCTCCCTCCTTCTGCCACCTCGCATACAAACTGTACTTATCATGAATTACTCTAAGCTAATTTACTCAGTGCGTATAAAATTTAGCGGGCTGAAATTGTGCACCAAATATTTATTTAAAATTGTTAGTAACGCGAAAAAAAGTTAGACGATTAGCTTCACCTCTTCTACCCCCTCCCATACAAAATGACGCAAATTCGCAAATTCGCAATTTAACAATAAATTAATTTACTCGAAAAGTATAAAAGCTATTAGTCTGAGTTTTAGGATATATTACTTTCATAATGATTTAAATCTACAGTAGAAAAATTATTTGCGTCCTCCCTCTCCTTCCACCCCCTCCCATACAAACTACACTTTTTCATGAAATGCTCTAAGACGAATTTCTCAGAACATATAACATTTATAGAGCTCACATTTTGTAATAAATACTTAATTACTATTATCACTATCATTAGCTTCATTGCTTTTACCCCCTCCCATACAATATGACACAGTTTCACAACTTCACAAAAAATCGATTTTCTTGAAAAGTATGAATGGTAATAATCTGAAATTTAAGGGTTGTCAATTTTATAATATTCCTAGTTATTTCTGAAAAATCACTAAAATCCCCCCACTCTTTCTACCACCTCCCATACAAACTGAACATTTTCACTAAATCTTACTCACTAATTTTCTCAGTCCCCATTCAATTTTTGAAGTAAGCATTTTGAATAAAACATTTTTATAGCTACTTTAGCATGATGTTAGTTCAACCCCTTCTAACACTCCCCATCCAAAATTTCTTGGAATGACAAAAAATTCTATTTCATCTAGAGTATCGTAAGATTGCGCTTTATACGCAATCGTAGCCCTGTTATGTTTTTATATTAGCAATAGTCTTCAATTAGAATCTTCCTCATGATTCATTGACCTATGTCGAAATTTACATAAGTAAATTGATTATTATTGAAACGATTACAAAGCGACAAGAATTTCCTAAAACGTATTTATTAATTAACTAAACTATTCAACGTGAACGTACTAACCGGTAAATGTTATGGTCTTATTACGATGTACTCATCAGATCAAGTTTCTTTTCTCGATGACTCGATCTTTTTTGTTAAACTTCAATCAACTGCGTTTACGGGCATGTAATAAAGTGGAAAACATAATGATTAAGAGATTCGAAAAGAATCGAGTTTTGTAATACTAAGTATTATGTATGTACGAGTATATTGCAGACTATTAACTATCAATAAGATTGTAAGTAAAACATGTTTTCGTTTTATTTAAATAAAACCCCATAAAGTGAATCTGCAAGCCATAAGATATCTAGACACGTTTGAATTCCAGTTACAAAGCTATTTGAACGGTAGCGTATAACTTAGTCCCTGAATTGGTAGGATTGTAGAAATGAAGCAATTGTCCAATATATTATTATACTGTTTTCGGAAATAACTGCTTTAATCCGTCCGGATATCCGTCCGTCTCCTCTCTAGCTCGCGTTGAACGAGAAAGTTCAATTTTTGTGCACGTCCTTTTTGAAAAAAAGTAAGGTGAAGCTCGTGAACGGGCCAAATTCCTTTACCTCATCTACCCCCTTCCATACAAAATGATACAATTTCGGAATATAACAACAAACTGATTGTCTTGAAAAGTAATAAATAGTCAAACTGCACTTTTTCATGGAATACTCTAAACAAATTTACGTATAAAATTTATCGAGCTGAAATTAAGCCCTAAATATTAATTTAGAACTAGCGATCTCCCGCGACTTTGTCCGCATAAAAATCGTAATAATAAGCAATTTTTGAGAATGTTCAATAGTTAGTAATAATACACCATGGTCGGCTTAGTTTAATGGCTCTTTGAATACAATGTTTTGTATTTTGTTAGAATCAGTACCGTAAATTATTAAGAATGAAACCAAGATACTTGCATTTGTATGTAACAGGCCCGTCATCAAATCACTCCCATGATTTCAGATCATATACGTATTGAAGAGCGTTAAGGACATGTAAATAGTTGTTGCTTGTGTTAATTACAATTAACGACCTACATCAGGTAGTGAATTTTCCCAATAAAAATGGGAGATGGCTTGATATGATCTTTACAGACGCATATGATGAAGTGATTGTTAGCCCTGCCTCTGACCCGGAGAATCTTTTCTCTAATACATAACATCACTCTGCTATCATAGTAGAACTACCTTGCAACAACATTAATTTTGTTCACTCTTACAATAATAATATTGTTTTTGACTTCCGTAATGCTGATTTCAATTGCATTAATAACGAACTGTCTTCGATAGACTGGACATCCCTTTTCTCATGTAATGATCTTGACAATGCCATAACAACGTTTTACGATGTGATCTTTAAAATTGTCCCTGTAATAAAACAAAAAGACAAAGTTTCAGAGCCCTGGTTGGATAAAAACCTCAGATCACTGTGGAATAGAAGAAATAAGCTATTTAAAAAACTTAAGAAAACAGGCGCGATTACTCCTAATCTTCAGAAAAGTTATGACACGCTGGCCTCAGAGTTCTCTCCTAAGTCCCGGGTTGCGTATGAGTGTTATGTCAAAAAAATTTGTGAAGATATCATAACAGAACCAAAAAGATTTTTCGAATTTGTTAATACAAAACGAAAAAGTTCGGGTTATCCCATGACCATGTCTAATGGGATCACTCAATCTTCCTGCCGGCGTAATATCTACGATATGTTTGCTGACCGTTTTTCAAGAGGTTTTTTAGTGCCCAGTCAGATTTAACCCACAGTGAACCCAACATTTAACTCCGCCATAGACGGTCCCAAGCCCGAGTTGAGAAAGGAGGAGGGTACATGGAGTTAACCTGAATGGCCAGTAACACCAGTGCGTCTCAGGAAGTAGGCAAAAAGTATGACATAGTTAGACTTGCATCATAGCTGTGAGAACTCCAGCATGTCATATTTAGCTCAAAACTCCCACCCTTTTTCTACTAGGGTGTAATAAATAAGTAGGACCGGTCCTCCAGGTCGGGGGTTGGGCGAGGCGCCGACAACGCATCACCGGAAAAAGAACACTGTCCAGAAACCTGAAGAACAGCCTCGGAAAGGATGGACTCAACGGCAACGACCCCGCAAACGAAAAATGGACTACTCTATTGGATCTTGGAATGTTCGATCCTTATTTAGGACAGGAGCTCTGAAAGAGTTTCTCGAAGAAGTGGCAAAACACAACATCAACATAACTGCCATCCAAGAAACGAAATGGCTCGGTAGCGAAATCATGGACATGAGATCACACACAATCTATCCAAGTGGAAAATTGTCGGGAAGCAGAGAGTTTGGAGTCGCTTTTGTCGTTGACAAAAAATTTAAACAGCAGGTCACGAGCTTCAAACCAATAAGTGAAAGATTGTGTGCAATCCGAATAAAGACTAAATTTTTCAACACTTGGTTGATCAACGTTCACGCACCAACAGAAGACAAGGACGATGTAACTAAAGACGAATTTTATGCCACCCTAGAGACAACCTATGACTCACTGCCCTCGAATGACCTAAAGATTGTCTTAGGGGATTTTAATGCAAAAGTCGGAAAGGAGGAGGCTCATAGAGGAACAACAGGAGGGCACAGTCTCCATGACATAACCAACGACAATGGCCAACGTCTTATTGATTTCGCAAGCAGCAAAAATATCATAGTAAGCTCTACGTGCTTCCCACATCGCGATGTTCACAAACGAACGTGGGCATCACCAGATGGTCACACCTTCAACCAAATAGACCACGTTCTTATTGAGAAAAGGGCTGCTTCCAGCATACTTGATGTACGAACTCTCCGCGGTGCGAATTGTGACTCTGATCACTATCTAGTCAGAGCTAAGTATCGATGCAAAATAGCTTGTCGTGGGTATTCGAAAACGAGTAGAGCTCGCAAATTCAGTGTCGACAAGCTTAACGACGAAACGGTGGCGCAGGCTTACATGCTAGCATGTAATAAACACCTGACACCAATATATGAAAATATCCAAAATATGCCAGTGGATAATGCGTAGATGAAAATACGAGACGGCATCAAATCCTCCGCGGAAGAGGTATTAGGATATCAAGTACGGCGAAAAAGTAATGATTGGTTCGACCAAGAATGTCGCGACACAATAGATAGAAAGAACGAGGCTTACAAAATTTTTACTGAACGACCAACACGAGCCAAAAAAGAAAGATATGACGAGCTTAGGCGATATGCGAAAAAGACCTGCAGACGAAAACAAAGGAAGTACCATAATGACAAGATACAAAAAATGGACGACGACATGAGAAAAAATAATGCGCGGGACGCATACGCCATAGTAAAAGACTTGAAAAAGGGATATAAACCAAAAACCAGTCTCTGCAAAGACGCAGAGGGCAATATCATCAGCGACACAGAAGAAATCAAAAGGAGATGGGCTTCATACTTCGAACATCTTTTTAATCCCATCCCAGTAGCACCGATAACGACAGACAACATTTCAATTCAAGTCTCAACTGACGAAGATGAACCATCATCGACACCACCCACGCTTCCTGAAATCAAAGCAGCCCTATGTGACCAAAAACGAAACAAAGCGCCGGGAATTGACGAAATACCAGTTGAACTTCTGAAAAACGGTGGAAACTGTGTCGCTGAAATACTGCACAGCATGATATGCAAAATTTGGACAGAGGAAATCATACCCGACGACTGGCGAAAAAGCATTATATGTCCAATTTACAAGAAAGGAGACAAACTCTGCTGTGAGAACTACAGAGGAATATCATTGTTGTGTACGTCCTATAAAATACTGACAAAAATAATTGAACGTCGTCTTAAGCCCTATACTAATGAAATAATTGGCGAATACCAAGGCGGATTCAGAACCGGACGATCTACAACAGACCAGATATTCTCGGTGAAACAGGTGCTTGAGAAATGCTGGGAATATAACACAGACGTGCACCAAATATTCGTAGATTTTAAACAAGCATACGACAGTATCGACAGGAGCGTACTGTACCAAATCATGCTTGACTTTGGAATTCCTCCAAAACTAGTCCGACTAACAAGACTCACAATGACGAACACTGAATCCCAAGTAAGAATACAAACCGATTCCACAACCAGCTTTCGAACGGAATGTGGTTTAAAGCAGGGAGATGGTCTAGCTCCTATGCTTTTCAACTTGGCACTAGAGTATGTCGTCCGAAAAATCCCAGTCGACACCAACGGGACACTACTCTTCAAGTCCACCCAACTAGTAGCATACGCTGACGACATTAACATTCTAGCAAGATCCTTCCCTAGTGCTAAGGAGGTATTTGTCAATCTTGACTCTGCCGCAAAAGAAGTCGGGTTGCGCATTAATGAAAGCAAAACAAAAGTAATGACGCAAACAAGAAGGAGAACGCCAATCAGACAAAACATAACAATTGCGGACTATAATTTGGAGAGTGTGGACAACTTCATATATCTTGGGGCTAATCTAGCAAAGGACGGTAATGAAACAGACGAAATCAAACGACGGATAATACTAGCAAATAAGACGTATTATTCGGTACTTCCAATAATGAAATCCAAGAAAGTGCACAGGAACAATAAGCTGCGGATTTATAAAACTATTATACGACCTGTGCTCTGTTATGGCAGTGAGACGTGGACATTAACGCGAACTTCCGAAAAAGCAGTTAACGCATTCGAAAGAAAGGTCCTCCGAAGAATTTTGGGACCTGTGAAGGAAGGAACGGAATGGCGAATAAGATACAACCATGAGTTGTATCAACTCTACGACGAGCCAGAAGCTTCAACGTTCATCAAGTTACGTAAACTGCAGTGGGCTGGCCATGTAGAGCGAATGGAAGACAGAAGAATCCCCAAACGTGCTCTTAAAGGCAAAGCGAGTGGTAACCGGCCAGTAGGCAAACCACGCAAGCGATGGGAAGACTCGGTTGATGAAGACAGCAAAGCCATTCTAAAAATTAGCAGCTGGAGGACGCGGTCTTTGGATCGAGACGATTGGAGGCGACGACTTCAGGAGGCCAGGGCCCGATTTGGGCTGTCGCGCCATTGATGATGATGAACCCAACATTTCGGTTCCTACACTTATTGATAATATCTCATTTTCTATTGAGGAGGTGCTCGATGCTCTCAAAATTATTGATACCAAAAAAGGTCCAGGTCCTGATATTATTCCTCCCCTATTTTTATCAAAGTGTGCCCATCAACTTTCAAGACCTTTACATTTTCTCTTCAACAAGTCACTGTCATTGGGAACTTTCCCCTCGGCTTGGAAATCATCGCACCTCACACCTATCCACAAAAATGAAGACAAACGAAAAATTGAGAACTACAGAGGTATAGGTATCAGCAATACCGAAATTATTCGAAAAAATTGTCTGCGATAAATTAACCAATATGATCAACCCTGTTCTTAATGACCAACAGCACGGCTTTCAAAAAGGTCGGTCGACTACAACGAATCTCATGATTCTTGTATCTGATACGCTCTGCGAACTTGAAAACGGGCATAAAGTCGATACAATATACACCGACTTTAGCAAAGCGTTTGATCGAGTTGATCACAATGTCCTCATTTTAAAGTTAGAAAAAATTGGTGTGACAGGATCCTTACTTGACTGGCTTAAATCCCATCTTAACAATAGAACTCAATTTGTTAAGTTTCAAGGTCTTATTTCCAAGGAAATATTAGTGTCCTCTGGGGTACCCCAAGGAAGTCACTTGGGACCTCTCTTATTTAATGTGTTCATCTCAGATCTATCAGAAGTATTGGAAAATGTTTCACATCTGATGTACGCTGATGATCTAAAAATATATCATGCCATAACCTCGCCCGCAGATGCCGCATTCCTACAATCCAAGCTTATTGCGCTAGATCATTGGTGCATTCAGAACAAATTAGAGCTTAATGTCAGTAAATGCCACGTTATAAGTTTCTCACGTAAATCATCCTCATATCACCATGACTATGTCTTAAGTGGAACTCAACTACACCGTGTTGATCAAATTGAGGACCTCGGCTTAGTACTGGATAACAAACTGTGCTTCAAATCTCATTGTAATCGAATAATTTCGAAAGCCAATAGACTTCTTGGGTTCATTAAGAGAAGAGCCAAAGAGTTTAAGAATGTATGGGTTACAAAATCTTTATTCTGTTCTCTTGTCCGCCCTATTCTGGAATATGTATGTCCCATTTGGGACCCTTTTTTCCAGTTATACAGCAACAGAATTGAGTCAATCCAGAAGCAATTCCTTCTTTTTGCTCTCAGGGACTTGTATGACCCTAGAGACTTTGAAAACCTTCCACCCTACACAGTTAGGCTGCAATTATTAAATCTCTTACCGCTTGGTTCAAGAAGAATCATGCTCACATCCTGTTTTACCTTAGATGTTTTGAATGGCGATATTAAGGTTGACCATATCTCCAATAAATTCAGACTCAATGACAATGTCAGGCTGACGAGACATTCAAAACCACTTAAGGAATATGCACATCGTACTGATTACGGACAAAATGAACCTATTAACAGATGCTGTAGAGTATTCAACAAATTCAGCGCCCACTATACACCTCCAATAAATAAGCTGACATATAAACTGAGACTACGGTCCGTTTTATAAGGTCCCCACATCCCACTTAACCCTTCCACCAGTGTCTATCATAAATCATATATGTATATACAATTATGTTTAATTAATTAATGTAAATTTAAATATATTAGGATATATTAAAATAAATTAAATTAAGCAATCTATTTGTAAACTAAACTATCTTGTTATGATTAAAAAAAAAAAAAAAAAATTAAAAAAAAAAAGCACAAATAAAATAGCATTAAGCTTAAAACTATAACAGGACTACGATTGTGCGTAAAGCCCAATCATACGATACTCTAGATGAAATCGAAAATTTTGTGATCTTAAGAAATTTTGTATGGGGAGTGGTAGAAAGGGTGACTGCATTGAACTAATTTCTTTCACATCATGCTAGAGTAGCTATAAAAATGTTTTGTTCCAAATTTAAGTTCAAAAGTTGGATGGGAACTGAGAAAATTAATGCATTGGTTTTAGTGAAATTGTGCAGTTTGTATGTGATTTTTTGAGAAACGATTATAATTATCATGTAATTTGTTTTAAATTTCAGATCAGTAACATTCATATTTTTCAAAAAAATTGAATTTTTGAAAAGTTGTAAAATTGTGTCATATTGTATGGGAGGGGGTAGAAGAAGGGAAACTAATCGGTTTAATTTCTTTTTAATATTAATAATAATGTTAATTCAGGATTTAGTACAAAGCTTGAGCTCGATAAATCGTATAGGTGCTGAGAAAATTGGTTTATAGTATTTCATGAAAAAGTACAGTTCGTATGGGAGGTGGTGGAAGGAATCACCCCATCAAATCAATTTGTAAAACATAGAGCGAGCTTAAAATAAAAATACTATATTCTAAATTCGAAATTAATAGTATATATAATAATTAATATTAGACCCATTGCCAACAAATCATTCGTTAACGTTTCATTAGCCTTCGGACGCGATGTCTTTAACAGCTACCAAACACTGGCAAAAACGTTTTGCAGGAGGGCGAGAATCGATTCTCGAAGATGATCGAGCTGGACGGTCATCAAAATCGGTTACTGATGAAATGTCACTAAAATCAAATATCTCGTTACGAATAATCGTCGATTGACTGTGAGAGTGAATTAGTAAATAGGTGGACATATCGATTCGATACTGTGATACGATTCTGCAAGACCAACTAGACGTAAAACGAGTGGCAGCCAAAATGGAGCCGAAAGCTTTGAGTTCTGTCGACACTCATGTTTGGCTTTCTGGCTTAAAACAGCACCGTAGTGCTGTTCCAGTCACCATATTCGCCCGATTTGGTGCCATCAGATTTCTAGCTGTTCGAAGACATTGAGCGCGGAAAAAGAAAATCGCAAGATAATATTGAAACAACACTAAATAAATTTTACATGATTAATTTACAAAAGTCGCCAAGAGTTTTTAAACAGGGAAGTACATGCACGTTTTATTCTTGTACGAAAAAACCGTAGCGTCACAACGTTGTAACAGGCTACGTCCTGAAAATAATCATCGAATTTAAAACCATAAAACTTTTTAAAAGCGAAGTTACGAAACAAATTAAGAACGAATAAAACTATGATCCTAGGGTATAGCCTAGTAGGTAGTGTGTTGGTCTTGTATTGCGAAGGTCGTGAGTTCAAATCCCGGCCGGCGCAACATATAATTCCGGCACATTGCCTGCTTGGGTATACCTTGGTCACCTCAATCTAAGAAAATGAAAAAATTCGTAGAAAGAGGGTTGTGCGAAGGGCTAACAACCCTTCCACAATAAGTAATGAAAAAATGTTAAGGAACCTGAATATCAGGAGGCCAAGGTCCGATTTGGACTGTAGCGCCATTGAAGAAGAAGAAGAAAACTATGATTAGACAAATTTGATTAGACTGATCTCATGGGATTAGTAGAATTTAGAGGATGCATTTCAAAATGTTAATTACCGCGTTTCTTTAAATAGCTCAGTTGCTGGAGCAAAAAAATACATTTCCGTTAATTTCCAATCGATTTTTGTAACAACATTTCATATATTAAAAAATTTAAAAAATCAACAATAACAACAGTACCATCACAGAACATATTCAGTTTTTTCCGCCCTCGATAATTTTAAACATAATTCTGTAACTGTATAACATTTGATTTCTTTAGGTTTTCCCTACAAATCGGACATTCTTCGCGCTCATCAAGCCAATCCATAACACAATCCCAACAGAATAAGTGACCGCATGTCGTTAGACTCGTATCCTGTCGGGGTTCTAAGCAGAGCGAACAAGGCGGTGCTTTACTCTTTATCGACGCGGCACTATTATCACGATCTCTTGTAAATGTTTTCTTCGACATCAATTCCTGTTTGATTTTTGCTTTGTTTATCGAATCACGAATATGATAAATCGACGATATGATTAACTGTAGGAATGTAACGACTCCCAGTATTTTGTATCCGTACAAGGAGTAGCCGGGCTGTATCCAATGTCGAACGAGGACGTAGTTTATTCCTGTTAATCGTTTCGATAGTTGATATTTTGTTGAACCTAAGTAGAAAAGCGATTTATGAAATCCTTTTATGTATGGAGCAGCGGCTTTCATGAAAGCGATGAATTTTGTAAGTTTGACCTTTGCGTCGGGAAGCATTTCTTGATTCTGGGCGATTTCTTTTTCAAGGTGTTGTAGAAGTTTTATGAAGAGAAAATCGCCGCCGAATTCGAGAATTATCGATGTCATTTGGAGCTGAAATGGAAAATGGGATATGATATTTAATGTGGTGCATGCTATTTAGGATTAAAAGTTTATATTTATGGATCTTATCTACAATAAATTTGAGATTTTCCAGAAAGGATAAGATGACGTTATTTGAAACCTTGAACATTCAACCAGCCATTAAAAATTACACGGGCAATGCAAAGAAGCCACAACAACCACATTTATAGGCTTGGCCGATAGGAAAAAGACTCGGGAGACGAGGCAATGCCTTATAGAAGCAATTACCAGCGCTCGACCGAGAAGGAAAAGATTCGTACGACAAGGGGAATGGTTCGGCCGACAAGAGCTATATAAAAGGCGAGCGTTTTTGATGAAGTTTCGTTTGGAGCTGTCGACGAGTCATTCGATGTTTAGAGAGCGACTCCTTGCGAACTTCAATTGGTGTCAGAAGTAGGTTTACCACAAAATATCGTGAGTGACAATTGCAAAATTTCGAAAATCATAAGTAACAACTCCGTAATTGTGAGAATCATCAGTGACAATTGCGTAATTGTGAAATTCTTGAACGGGAAAAAGCAGAATTTTCGAGAATTTTACCGCGAAACAAGTGACCGCGAACAAAGCTCTCGAGCGAGATTCTGGGATTAAAATCCAGCGACTCGTAGAATAATTCCCGAGCAGGCAGTGAAAATTTTTGTGATTTATTTCTGCGGCGAGATATTGATTGTGAAATTCTTAACAGACAATAGAAAAATTTCGGTGTCGTTGAAAGTTGAAAGAGGAACTAGCTAAACGTGGGCTGCCTATGCTCGGAAATAAGGCAGAACTTGTAAACCTGATCATGGACGCGTTGGAAGCTGAGGGACACAGTGCCGAAAGTGTTGAGTTCCCCATCGAACAGGAAACAAAAAAACACACAACAAAATGTTGCCGAAAGTTCTGAATCTTCGGACTCAACGATGAGGCACCTGATGCAACATATGATGACACAGCAAAGTCAACAGGCAAAGGAACTAAAATGGACCAACAAAGCCAAGATCTTAATCAACAAAACCTAACAGCTGAATAACGATTTAAGTCAACACAGTCAACTGATAAGGGAAGAAGTAGACCTACAAACAAACGCACTCGGTAAGCAAATTAAAGAACAGTTAATCTTCTAGCACGGCTAACGGTTCTAGAGCAGAAGATCACTGAGAATACTGGAAAAAATCGAGAGCATCTCCAGTGAAGTGCAAGGCCCAATTTAAGGCGGCGGTCACTAACAATCATTGGTCCAATCAGCAACGAGCGACGGCCTTAATATTGGCATTACAGGATCGGCGGCCGATATCTTGCTGTCTACAAAAGTTGAACAGCAAAGCAGCGGGAAATTCATAAAACGCAACTTCGCAACCGTGTACAGAAAACTGACGAGACCCTGCAATAGCTTGCACAGGATATTGAAAGATTGGCGCTGTTACTCTTTCTTAGTATGGATCCAGCAAACCAAAATGAATCGGTAGTGGACGTATTTATCAACGCTGGATAGAGAGTTACAACATGCATTATGATTGGCGAACAAGAAAACACCACAAGAGGCTTTGGTGTACGCTCTTACTTACTGCCAAACAAATTTCGTACAACAGCGATCGAGTCAAAGAAATTAACATGGAGACTAACGAATGCGTTTGTCAGAGTGCAGAGTTTGTTTTCTTTCTTGTAAATTGGATATATGATGCTTTTTCGCCAATCGTCAGGTATGATTTCCTCTGTCCAATTTTGCATATCATGGTGTGTAGCATTTCAGGGACACAGTTTTCACTGTTTATCAGAAATTCAACTGGAATTTCGTCGATTCCCGGCGCTTTGTTTAGTTTTTGATCACAAAGGGCTGTTTTCATTTTGGCAATTGTGGGTAGAGATGATGGTGGTTCTTCTTCGTCAGTTAAGGCCACAATTCAGATGTTGTCTGTCGTGATCGGTGCTAATGGGGTGGGATTGAGAAGATGTTCAAAGTAGGAAGACCATCTCCTTTTGATTTCTTCCGTGTCGCTGATAATGTTGCGCTCTGCGTCTTTGTAAAGACTGGGTTTCACTTTATATCCCTTTTTTTATATCTTTTACTATTACGTATGCGTCCCGCGTTTAATTTTGTCTCATATCGTCGTCCATTTTTTGTATCTTGTCATTATGGCACTTCCTTTGTTTTCACCTGCAGTTCTTTTTCGCATATCGCCTAAGCTCGTCATATCTTTCTTTTTTGGCTCGTGTTGGTTGCTCAGTAAAAATTTTGTAAGCCTCGTTTTTTCAATGTATTGCATCGCGACATTCTTGGTTGAACCAATCATTATTTTTCTAATACCTTTGCAGCGGAGGATTTTATGCCGTCTTGAATTTTCATCCACATATTCTCTGCTGGCATATTTTGGATGTTTTCATATATTGAGTGTTGATCCAGTGCTGACATGTACGCCTGCGCCACCGTTTCGTCATTAAGCTGGTCGACATTGAATTTGCGAGCTCTACTCGTTTTCGAATATCCACGACAAGCTATTCTGCATCGATGCTTAGCTCTGACTAGATAGTGATCAGAGTCACAATTCGCACCGCGGAGAGTTCGTTCGCACATCAAGTATGCTGGAAGCAAGCAGCCCTTTTCTCAATTAGAAGGTGGTGTATTCAGTGTCGTGGTGTAATATTATAGCTAGAGGAAACAATTCCTTGGCAATGTCATGTAATCTTTTAAATTCTAAAATTATTGCATGCACGTGTGTATATACAATTGTTTGAATTCTCATTAAATAAGATCACTGACTTTGAGTGCAAATAAAAAATAAAATTTAGAATATAAATTTACTGATTTTAAAAATTTAAATTAGACATTTTTCACGCAGATTGTATTGCTGTATTTATTTCGAGAAGTCCTTTCGAGCCTGTGAGCTCATTCATACAACTCTGCCATGTATATCGCAAGAAATATTGCCTGGCTTTCCCAAACAAAATCGGATCTGAAATACTCGGCGCCCATAATTAGTAGTAAACACCGACTTGCAGTCGGTAAGAGAAAAACAATGAAATTCGGCTCCTTCCCATAAAAAATCCGTCCCGAAACATCCGGCGCCCACAATTCAGTAGCAAGCAAAAATTCCGGTCAACTCAGTTGCGCGGCAAGAGAGAAACGCAAGCCGAAAAAGTACAGCCCTACCCGTAGAAAAATCAAAGCACAAATGCGGCCGGTAATCCGACCGCTTCGCGTACAAAATTTGACCCGAAATACCAGGCGACCATAGTAGGAATCCTAAAAATCGGCGATAATTCTACCGCTCGGCAAGATAAACACCGTCATAATGTCACAATTTTCATACCGAAGCCGAGCAACCCGGCGATCATAGTTCTGCGTGCACGGTGTTTCGGATTCAGTTCAATATGGGAAAAATGCGGATTTTTTCAGCCGGCTGTGAGCGTATGTGCAGTGACTGGGCTGAATATTTTTCGCGAGGAAGAAAGAGAGATAGAGGACTTGAGCTTCGGTTGCTTGCTACTGAGTTAAAGTCGCCGGGTTGCTCGGCCTCCATTTGGTTTGAAATTTCTGGAATTTCTAGCCGGATTTTTTTCGAACGGACATTTTGAGTTTGTTGACATTTTATTGCCTACTTCTCGGTTGAGATTATGGGCGCCTGTTAGGTAGATTGCACACGGTTACGAGTTTTGGGACGTGCAAAGTTTTACACATATCCATATCAAAAATAAGGGAGAACAGAAGTCGCTAAAATCTGCAGAAATATTTATTGCTGTTTGATTAACGCTCTACTTTCCGGCGGTTTTCCACTGCCCCTTCAAACTTTTTTCCTTGATAGTTTTTTCGTCAAAATGAAATTCTGATAACTGACGGTACTTGTAGTGATGAAAAGTGATGAGGGCGAGAGAATGAGAGCCTGGAAATGGAAGCACATTCCACGATGATTCCACGCTTGGTATGGCAGTCGATTTTTTTCAGCTGGGCGCGAAGGTTTTTCTATGGCTGGGTCGTGAGTGTCGTTTATGGATTTTTCAAATCGCATCTCGCCGTTTCTTGAGAGTGTTTAAGGTGGGTTTCTAAGCTTTCGAGTTAGATAGGTTGGTTGTGTGCCGTGCTGAGCGAAAATAATGCCGAATTTTCATGATGAACATGCACATATTTTCAGATGATTTCACAAATTCTTTGTTAACTAAATTTTTAAATACAATTATGATGTAAAATATAAGGGAAGCAATGCTGGTTATGTCATGGAGATTGTGCCCTCCTGTTGTTTCTCTATGAGCCTCCTCCTTTCCGGCTTTTGCATTGAAATCCCTTAAGACAATTTTTAGGTCGTTCGAGGGCAGCGAATCATAGGTTGTCTCTAGAGTGGCATAAAATTCATCTTTAGTTATACCGTCCTTATCTTCTGTTGGTGCGTGGACGTTGTTCAACTAAACGTTGATAAATTTAGTCTTGATTCGGATTGCACACAATATTTCACTTACTGGTCTGAAGCTCGTGACCTGCTGTTTAAATTTCTTGTCAACGAAAAAAGCGACTCCAAACTCTCTGCTTCCCATGTACCGTCCCAGTATAAAACTCAATGAAGTTCGTCATAGCCAAAGGTTTTAGACAAAATCGCATAAAAAGTTGGTTCGTTATAAATGCTTATTTTTAATACATTTCTTATGGGACGGGACTTTTTAATAGGTTCGCTATAAAGGAAAATTCGTTATAACCGGAGTGTAGGAAGCGTGATGGAATTATACGTCGACCGGGATTTGAACTCACAACCTTAATGTTAATAAAAAAAAATCTTACCAACTTCGACGGCAGCGAAATGAATCTCGAATCGACCTGAATAATTCCCGTATACTCCTCGCCAAGTGTTTGCAAGTTATTTACGGATGCGAAGCCGTGATACATAATTTCGGCAAGCAGCTTACAAAGATGGTTATAGCGAATCCAGGCTCTGCTGCCCGTGAGCCGCAGGATATTTGAGAAGTCGGTCGACAGCTCATTGCTGAAGGTCTGATCTTTTTGTATCGTCCGAATAATTTCAGGTTGACGTGCTCTCCCATGAAATAAACTCATCTCGATTGCGATCGCATTTAAAAATGAAAAATAGTGAAAATTGTCAGATAGTCGGCGGTTTGTTTACGTTTCGTAGCGCACATAGTGTCAAAGTCCGAAAAGTCAAATTCGAACGAATTTTCGTCTGGCAACATGTTTTTAGTTGGTATTGCAGTGCAGCGAATTTTTGCACTTTCTTTTAAATTATTTTTTAAAATATTTAAATATTGAAAACGATCCATAGTTGATTCAATAAATAGCAAATAGCCCACTCTAGATGACGACATACACCCCCACACCATGACGTTACCACCACCATGTTTCACTGTTAGTGTTAGGTTTTCAACATTCATTTCTGTACTTCGTTTTCGTCATATTTTTTCTCTTCCACTTTTTCCAAAATCTTCAAACTTACTTTCGTCAGTAAAAATCACACTATTCCACATACTTTGAGGTTTTGCTATGTGTTCTTCTGCGAAAATTAACCTTTTCTTACGATCTTGTGATAAAATTAAAGGCTTTCGCCTAGGCTCATACCCGTGGTAACCTTTTTTTCTGAGCACATTGTTAATATTTTCATTGCTAACTTTTATGGAAAACTTATTTCGAATTTGGTTACCAATTTCTGGCGCGCTCGTCTTCGGCTTTCTTTTAATTTTGCATAAAATCTGTCATTCCATTCTCGCGCTCGTTATCTTAGGCGGACCAGAACGAGACATATTTTGAACAGAACCTTGACTTTTATAGTTGTTAACGACATATTGAACTGAAGAATGCGGTTTTCCGATGATTTTTCTGATTTGCCGTAATGACTTTCCTTCGTTGTGCATTTTGATAATAAGCTTCCAGATGTCGATGGTAATTTCGGCTTTGATGGAGCTCATCTTCACAAATTACACAGAATAAAGGAAAAAAATGTGAGCAACGTTAACGCGACACTTATTGCGAATCAGTGGTTAGAACTACTACCCTCCAGCTCACACGTCTGCTGTTGCAGTGGCAAAATTGTTGGAATTACGGTACAAATTGCTTCCTCACTCACCGTATTCTCCTGATTTGACCCCGTGTGACTTTTTATTGTTTCCAGACTTGAAAAAATGGCTTGCTGGAAAGAGATTCACCACGAATAGTGACGTCATCAATGAAACCAATGCATATTTTGAAGGGTTAGAGAAATCTTATTATTTGGAAGGGATCTAAAAATTGAAAAAAAACGCTGGACCAAGTATATCGAGCTAAAAGAAGACTATGTTGAAAAATAAAATAAATTTTTGCCGAAGAAATTTTGTTTTCTTCACGTCATTAACGATCCGCCCTCGTACACTGGAATTCAAGAAGGAAGTATGAAAATCTAACGGAACTACTAACTGTATAGAGACTTGTTTGTCATATTTTCACCTATTAAATTTGTTTTTTCTTTATTCTCTCCAGGATTGTAAATTGGTGCCGTTTATTTCTTCACATATTTTTTGTATATTGATTGAAATATAGTTTTGTCAAATTTCAGAAATATATATTCTATACAATGTGTTTGGAACTCCATGTGCCACCTTGTAAGGGGTTATTCCTAGATATATTTTGAGAAAAAAATTGTTCTACGGAGATGGTCAATTTTCAATATCCGCGGAGATACAAGGTGATCAAGAAAAATGTTTCGGACCTGCACCCTCACTCACGCAAAACGCTATATCTTGAAAACTAATAATCGCAATTCAAAGTAGTTGTTTTTTAGGGAATCAAATTACCTTTCATTTGGTGTAATAGTCCGCATTGTAACTGTACCCAATCTTGAGGTATTTGCCTCAGAACACAAATTTTTGATACTTTGACCCTCAAAATTCTGGGATCAATGTAGTTTTTCTCAAAAAAACGCATTATAAAAATGCCATTTCAATGTTGTTTTTTTATTTGCCATATTATTGCCTATAAAAGATGCACACATACTTATGACTTAGGTTTTCCCGTTTTCCAGGTAATAAGCGAAAATACATATGGCTTAAAAATAAAATATGCCATAAAGCAACCCTCGTTCTAAAAAAACTACCTGAAATGTTGTTAAACTGAAATATTTTTTGTGTCCTTTAATTACTATTTCAATTATCGAGGAATGTCCTTTAAGTAGTATTTAAATTACCGAGGAATGTCCTTTAAGTAGTATTTAAATTATCGAGGAAATGAATTAAATTAAAATGAGTTTCAACACAACTAGGTGTAGCACTTTGCCTTCTTTAATGGGGTACCTAACAAAATGAAAAGCGTATAAAAGCAAATCTTACTTCATATTTTTACCAGTTTTAGTTACATTGTTAAAAGTACAAGGTGTCACTAAAATTTAGAAAATAATTTCGAAATGCCTGAGTACTCGAATGAAGAATATGCAGCCATCATTTTCATTTATGGAGAGTGTCAGGGAAATTCACGAGCGGCGTGATCTTTGTGTCATCAGAGATTTCCTAATCGTCGGATACCTTACAGGAGAGTATTCCAAGAAGTTTACAGAAGGATTCGTAAAACAGGCAGCGTTAGGACAAGCAGAGTAAATGCAAATCCTGGGCCGATATTCGCTGTTCCAACAGATGAAGGAATACTACATGCAGTCCAAAATAATCCATCAATCAGTATCCGACGCTTGGCATTGCAGTTAAACGTCTCTACGTGGAAAGTTTGGAGTGTCCTAAGAGCATAGCGTTTGCATTCCTACCACCACACACCAGTGCAGAAGCTGTTACCCATTGATTTGCCCAAAAGGATGGAGTTTTGCAATTGGCTCCTTGAACGACAACTAAGTGACGAGAATTTTATGAACAACATTCTTTGGACGGATGAGTCCCAATTCACCAGGGACGGTACCACAAATTTCCACAACTTACACACCTGTGCTGAGAACAATCCACATACAAGAAGAGAGGCATCATTTCAGCACAGATTCAGTGTCAGGGCAGGTGTGATTGGTAACGATTTCATTGGTCCTATTAGGCTTCCGCCTACCTTAAATAGTTCCAATTACTTGCATTTTTTGACAAATGATCTACAGGAGTTATTGGATGATATGTCACTGCAAGGATTGGCTTCCATGTTTTACCAACACGATGGTGCTCCAGCTCATTACGGCCGACAAATCACAGATTGGTTAAATTCCAATTATAGCAATCGCTGGATCGGTAGAAATGGACTGATACACTGGCCTGCAAGATCTCCTGATTTAACTATTATGGATTTCTTTGTATGGGGACGGATGAAGGACCTTGTCTACGCAACGGAAGTAGTAACGTTGCAGGATTTAAACACCAGAATCGATGCGGCAGCAACAGAAGTAAGGCAGCAGTTGAGGAGTATGAAGACAAAGAGAAAACTGGCAAAACGAGCTTTAGCGTGCATTCAAAATGAAGGTGGCCATATTAAACATTTATTGTAATTAAGGAAATTTGAAATAAACCATAAAAACCATTCTTAAGTTCTTTTAGTTTAAGCGAAGAGTGTTGATCAACATATTCTTGTTTTTTTTTTGATAAAAGTGCTAAATTATTGGAATGATAGTTTTTTCTAAACTATGAAACTTTTGCAATGTATACATCTTTTGTAGGCAATAATATGGCACATAAAAAAAGAACATTAAAATGACATTTTTATAATGCGTTTTTTCGAGAAAAACTACATTGACCACAGAATTTTGAGGGATAAAGTATCAAAAATTTGTGTTCTGAGGCAAATACCTCAGGATTAGGTACAGTTACAATGCGGACTATTACACCAAATGAAAGGTAATTTGATTCCCTAAAAACAAGCTATACCCTGTATTCCGCGGATATTGAAAATTGACCATCTCCGTAGAACAATTTTTTTCTCAAAATATATCTAGGAATAACCCCTTACAAGGTGGCACATGGAGTACCAAACACCCTGTGTAAACAAATTTATTTACAATTATTTTCAAAGAATGTTGGTGTACGGAGAGTTTTATGTCTGACTGTGTGTAGTAAAACCGATAGATGAAGTGATTTCAGAGTGCTGATCGATTTTTTAAATAAGAAAAATTGGGTTTAAAATCTTATTTTTGAGCGTCTAAAACGGCCATTTCGTCGTTTTTCTCGGCGACGCTTTCATTAGAATTACAATAACTTGAATAATAATAAAAAAATTAAATAAAGTCAAATTTCCATAACTCGAATCACCATTCTCCACAAAAATAGTTCGACTTATAGAGACTTCGAGTTATAGAATAGTTTATCAAAACCAGCGGATTTATTGAAAGACACTACAATTACTACATACATATATTCAATTCAAATTTTTATTTACTCCATATTAAGTACTACATACTACATAGTTACAGTGGGTTAAAATAATTAGTAATTTGTGGCTAAAATTTCCTTTTGCTTTATTGTTTTCAATAAAAAGAGATTCCAGTTTATTTAAAGCCTTACAGTGTTCATAAATTCCGTTTTTATTCGTTTGTAAGTATAGATTCAAATTTCTCTAGGAATCCGCTAAATCATTCGTACAAGGCTGCTGAATAAATTCTTCTTCGGAACCCTCGTCATCACTTTCCACTGCAATTAAAGTCTGAGTCACTGATTCAGAATTAGAATTCTCAATAATGTCATCATCTGTAAGAAACCCTTCTGTACAAATTTCGTTGTCCATCTCAATATAATCATCAAGAGTAGCATTGGAAGTTATATTATTCAACGTTATCCATGCTTCGTAATCAGTTTGTATCAAGCTCCTCTCCTGATCAATATTATTTAAGAAACTAAAGGTATATTATCCACTAGTTGTATTATTATATTTATTTTCCTTTAGTTCAAGTTATTGTGTTTTTAATGATAACGCCGCCGAGAAAAATGATAAAATGGCCGTTTTCGAAGCTCAAAAATGAGAATTCAAAACGCAACCAGTTCATGTTACCTCGCTTTTACTACATAATAAATGGAATAAAATTCAATTTAGTGCAGTGGGAATTTTTTCTTGCTTTTAAAGATGCGCAATTTCCTAGTGGAATTAAAACAATTTCCCCATTAATTATAGAATTAAAAATAAAATGAAACTGGAAACTGCAAACTGCACAGAGCGAATTCAATTTCAGCTGAGCAAATTCATTCCCAACAAGTGAATTTCCGGAATTCATCGCACCGTCATTCATTGCGACAGCAAAGGAAAAAAAATCATCTCATCAGACAAAGTTTCTGTTCTGTGCACCGTGTGTTCGTCGCCATTTTGAAGGCAGCGACGTAAAGCGCTTTAAAAAGCCTTAAATACAAATTTTCCGCCGTTTTTTCGTTCTGCTTAGGCAGTGCCGGGAAGTAAGTTAGCGGTTTACCGCCGAAACAACGCCAAATTCCATCGATTCGATCGATTTTCGTTCGTCCGAAAAACTTTCTTCTACGTCGCCAATTCTCCCATTTTTTTGGAATTTCCAATACGAACGCAATCGGTATTTTGTCTTCGTGTGTGTTTGCAGAAATCATGGCCAACTAAAGATGTCTCCAATCAAATTATCGACAAGAAAAACTCCATGTGGAGGGCAAATTCGCCAAAAATCAATCATTTCAGCCGTCGTTAGGTTTAACAGCCGCCAGGGCGCAGTTAGTTTTAGCAATGGACAAGAAACCGAATCATTTTTCATCACGTCAACAAGGGTCGAACAAGGCCCTGCAGTCTGATTCGTTGCGCAAGTCTTCAGGTAGGCACGGAAAACACGGTCACATTTCAAAATCAGCTGATTTCCTTTCCTTCTATCCCGCTTGCAGATTCAATTAGCAGTAAGCCGTGGCCCCGAAATGCTCGTGGCCGCGAAAACCCCAACCAAGCCAACTCTAAGCTCGATCCGGTGCGCAACGGTAAATCGGGTTCGGCCAAGAACCGACCGAATTTCGATAAGCGACCGAGACCGCGAGGCTATCTCGGCGGAAATCCTTCGTCCGCCGCTTTTAATGTGTCTGCTGCCGGCTCCGGACTAGCATTCGACGATGCTGGCGCTGTCCTCGACGGCGCCGCTGATGAACTTTTTGAAATGAATTCGAAGGGAAATAAAAAGAATGGCAACCATTTGCTCAACTTCAACTATAATTCGCGCGAGCTCGACAACGCCAGAACAGTTAATTTCTTTAATCGGGGCGGCAGTCGGAATGTGAAGCGTCACAAGTACAACAAGGAGCAGTTTATGCAAGCGAAGTAAGTAGAGTTGGATGGTTCTCTTTCAGATTTCTTCGTTTTTTTTTTCCAGGCAGTCCATACGTTTACCTCTGACTGAGTAGCCTATAAAGGAACAGGAATTATCGATTTTTTTTTAGTTCTCTTGATGCTAGAAACGAACGCGTAGGCTAATGTTTTGCTTCGTTCGGTGTTCATGTTCAAGTGTACGAAGCTTTATCGTTACAAACGTTAGAACAAAGACAATATACGCTCAGATAGCAATGAATCTGCCTCTTGAGCCAACTCATTTCAACTTACTCACTTGATTGAGTCGATCTAAAAGAGGGTTTCAACAGAGTCAGACCCACACGCATACAGAGTAGTGATGTCAAAAAAGTAACTATTCGTTACAGGAGTACTCGTTACCGACCGAAATCCGAAGTAACGAGTACCGATGCAGAATTCGTCATTTAAGGAATGAAATGAACTCGCGATAAAGTAACTGAACTGTCAAAACGTTTCGTTACTCGAGTATTCGAAAAAATAATACCTGCACCGAAAGTAACGTTTAGTTTCTTTTTCGTTACATCACAGGAGGGAAACCTACACTTGTGCATAACGCCGTACCGCATTCGAAAGTAACAACGGGAAGGAATACTTATACCTTTCAGCAAAGTCTACTGAGAAAATAATGTTTTATTTTTATTCGTTTCATTTCTTCCACACTAAGAATGTCAGCGAGTAAAATTGTGGCGCTAGGCTCGAGTGACAGGGCAAGGACAGGCAGTTGTTCGTTACTATTGTTAGGATTGTGGGATCAGTTTTACCAGATTGTAGAATTCTATAATGTTTGGGGTGGTAAAGGGATTTTGTTTTATCAATTTGAGGGATTTTTGTTGAAGAAAATTTAGATTTGTCATAGTACAAATTTTCTTTCCTCTATGTTTTCTATTTGAATTCCCGATCTGCAAAACTGGCTTATCCATCCCTGCAACATGAGATTTCAGTCATTAAAAAAAACGAGTATCTAGTAATGAATAAAATGTAACGATTACTTTCCTCAAAGTAACGAATAGTTACTGGTACCGAAAAGTAACGAAACTTGACATCACTAATACAGAGCATACATAAAACGAAAAGCGCCCACTTATCAAACTTTCTGCGATGCCTCGCTTTTTCTTCATAGAATAACTGAAGCTTACTGTTTTCCTCCACTCAGAACATCAACAGCCCAAAACAATCGCTGAGCAAAAAAAAAAAAATTAATTTTGTATGCGCGGCCACCCATTAAAGCCTTGTGAGCCCATACGACTCGTTAAAATTGTGATAGAAAGAGCCATCATTGCACCGATAAAAAATTGCACATCGCATTATCATTGCACACAATGGATTTCGGCGACTAACTCACACCACAATTGATCCAACCCAGCAAACATTTTAACGAGCGCTCATAAATTCATGATCGAAAAACGATCGTTTTGCATGCTCGAGCTGCAATATGCTTGAAAAACAAATACCATAATGAGTAATCTAAACGTTCGAAAACCGAGCAGGACGGTAAAATAAAATTATGTAAACCAAACTCTGCAGAGTTAACATCACACGTGAGATATGGGAGTTCGAGAATGCATTTTCATCATCATGATGTCGACATGCAGTGGTGGCCACGAATTTAGCACACTCCGTATCTGTAACTTTCAAGTGTAAATATTTTCTACTGT
The DNA here is from genome assembly GCA_963669355.1 of Chorisops tibialis. Taxonomy (NCBI): domain Eukaryota; kingdom Metazoa; phylum Arthropoda; class Insecta; order Diptera; family Stratiomyidae; genus Chorisops; species Chorisops tibialis. Next base: position 250,174,214 of record OY770263.1, on the reverse strand, counting down.
TTCATGGTTTTCAGCCGACTTGTGTTTCTTGGGTGTTGGCTATGATGGGTTGATCATGTCATGTTAATTAAGTCTGGTTCCTTTATTCCCTTTCTTTTCTATTCTAACTTAATTGCAAATAGTACGTGATCAAGCTGGCCACAAATATTAGGGGTTGGAATTAATTCGTAGCGTTTTACAAAAGGTGGCGTTACTCAAGTATCCGTAGTCACATAAACAAAAGTAAATATTCTCCATAAAGCTACTGTCATGGCGCATCTAGTCCACTGAACGACATTTCTTTATCGAGTTTATAACATTTTGTTGTCCGTCATCAAACATGTCAACGTTCGTGCCCGAAAATCTGATTTTGCGGGGCGTGTTGTTTCATTACTTCCACATGAAGAAAAGTGCCGCGGAAAGTCATCGCATTTTAGTAGACGTTTATGGTGAATATGCTCTAGCTGAGCAAACGTGCAGAAAGTAGTTCGCTCGGTTCAAAAATTGAAATTTTGCCTTGGAAAACAAGGAGTGTCTCGGACAACCGAAAAAGTTTGAAGATGACGAATTGGTGACAATGTTCGATGAAGACCCGTGTCAAACGCTTGCACAGACGTCAACTGATGCGTTTGAGCAAAGCATTAGAAGAAAAGCTCCCCCAATTTAAGGATCGACGTGACAAGGTGATTTTGCTTCACGACAATGCCAGACCCCATGTTGCAAAAGTGGTGAAAACTAATTTAGAAACACTGAAATGGGAACTTTTATCCCACCCGCCATATTCACCAGACATCGCTCCATCAGATTTCCACTTGTTCCGGTCCATGGCGAATAACTTGTCAGAGCAGCACTTCGACAACTACGAAAGTACCAAGAATTGGATCGATTCATTCATCGAATCTAAAGACGAAGAATTCTTTCGACGTGGTATTCGTGCTTTGCCAGAAAGATGAAGAAAGTAGAAAACGATGGAAAATACTTTCAATAATACCACTTTAATAATATTTTGAGAATAAACCATCAAACTTTGCAAAAAAACGCTACGAATTAATTTCAACACCTAATAGCACACCTTTGAAATCTTACTCTTTTGCTTGTAGTTAATCAAATTAATTGGTAAGATTTGCGTTTTTTTTAAATTTCATTTATGATTGTTGTTTTAAAAAAATGTGTGTTTAGAAATGGCGAAAGGTACATGGTGCACAGAGACTCAGCGACAAGTAGTTCAGCAAATGAAAAACAGTGGAAGTACCGTTACGCAAATTGCTAGTGCTTTAATATGTTCCGGAAAGATGGTGTACAATGCATTGAGCCATATGCAACAATATGGGAGCTCCAAAAATGTTAAACAGCGACCTAGAGCACGAAAAACAATAATTAAAGAGGACCGTCTGATATACAGGGTATTTGGTACTCCGTGCGCCACCTTATAAGGAGTTATTCCTAGATATATTTTGAGAAAAAAATTTTTGTACGCGGATGGTCAATTTTCAATATCCGCGGAGATACAGGGTGATCACGAAAAGTGTTTCGGACCTGTACCCTCACTCACTCAAAACGCTATATCTTGAAAACTAATAATCTCAATTCAAAATGTTATAGCTTGTCTTTTAGGGAATCGAATTACCATTCATTTGGTGTAATAGTCCGCATTGTAACTATACCCAATCCTGAGGTATTTGCTTTAGAACACAAATTTTTGATACTTTGACCCTCAAAATTCTGGGATCAATGTAGTTTTTCTCGAAAAAACGCATTAAAAAAATGTCATCTTAATGTTGGTTTTTTTATGTACCATATTATTGCCTACAAAAGATGTATACACTTGTATTGCATAAGTTTCATAGTTTAGAACAAACTATCATTCCAATAATTTAGCACCTTTATCAAAAAAAAAAACAAGAATATGTTGATCAACACTCTCCGCTTGAACTAAAAGAACTTAAGAATGGTTTTTATGGTTTATTTCAAATTTCCTTAATTACAATAAATGTTTAAAGTGGCCACCTCCATTTTGAATGCACGCTAAAGCTTGTTTTGCCAGTGTTCTCTTTGTGTTCATACTCCGCAACTGCTGCCTTACTTCTATTGCTGCCGCATCGATTCTGGTGTTTAGATCCTGCAACGTTACTACTTCCGTTGCATAGACAAGGTCCTTCATCCGTCCCCATACAAAGAAATCCATAATAGTTAAATCAGGAGATCGTGCTGGCCAGTGTATCGGTCCATTTCTACCGATCCAGCGATTGCTATAATTGGAATTTAACGAATCTGTGAATTGTCGGCCGTAATGAGCTGGAGCACCATCATGTTGGTAAAACATGGAAGCTAATCGTTGCAGTGGCATATCATCCAATAACTCCTGTAGATCATTTGTCAAAAAATGCAAGTAATTGGAACTATTTAAGGTAGGCGGAAGCCTAATAGGACCAATAAGATCGTTGCCAATCACACCTGCCCATAAATTGACACTGAATCTGTGCTGAAATGATGCCTCTCTTCTTGTATGTGGATTGCTCTCAGCCCACGTGTGTAAGTTGTGAAAGTTTGTGATACCGTCCCTGGTGAATTGACACTCATCCGTCCAAAGAATGTTATTCATAAAATTCTCGTCACTTAGTTGTCGGTCAAGGAGCCAATTGCAAAACTCCATCCTTTTGGGCAAATCAATGGGTAACAGCTCCTGCACTGGTGTGTGGTGGTAGGGATGTAAACGCTCTGCTTTTAGGACACTCCAAACTTTCCATGTAGAGACGTTTAACTGCAATGCCAAACGTCGGATACTGATTGATGGATCATTTTGAACTGCATGTAGTACTCCTTCATCGATTGGAACTGCGATTATCGGCGCAGGATTTGCATTTACTCTGCTTGTCCTAATGCTGCCTGTTTCCCGAACCCTTCTGTAAACGTCTTGGAATACTCTCCTGTCAGGTATTCGACGATTAGGAAATCTCTGATGATACAAAGATCGCGCCGCTCGTGTATTTCCCTGACACTCTCCATAAATGAAAATGATGTCTGCACATTCTTCATTCGAGTACTCAGGCATTTCGAAATTATTTTCTAAATTTTAGTGACCCCTTGTACTTTTAACAATGTAACTACAACTGATAAAAATATGAAGTAAGATTTGCTTTTATACGCTTTTCATTTTGTTAGGTACACCATTAAAAAAGGCAAAGTGCTGCACCACCTAGTTGTGTTGAAACTCATTTTAATTTAATTCATTTCCTTGATAATTTAAATATTAATTAAAGGACATTCCTAGATAATTTAAAAAGTAATTAAAGGACAATAAGAATATTTCAGTTTAACAACATTTCAGGCAGTTTTTTTTAGAACCAGGGTTGCTTTATGGCATATTTAATTTTTAAGCCATATGTATTTTCGCTTATTACCTGGAAAACGGGAAAACCTAAGTCATAAGTATGTGTGCATCTGTTATAGGCAATAATATGGCAAATAAAAAAACAACATTGAAATGGCATTTTTATAATGCGATTTTTTGAGAAAAACTACATTTATCCCAGAATTTTGAGGGTCAAAGTGTCAAAAATTTGTGTTCTGAAGCAAATACCTCAGGATTGGGTACAGTTACAATGCGGACTATTACACCAAATGAAAGGTAATTTGATTCCCAAGCTACAAGACTTTGAATTGTGATTATTAGTTTTCAAGATATAGCGTTTTGAGTGAGTGAGGGTACAGGTCCAATACACTTTTCTTGATCACCCTGTATCTCCGCGGATATTGAAAATTGATCATCTCCGTAGAACAATTTTTTTCTCAAAATATATCTAGGAATAACCCCGTACAAGGTGGCGCACGGAGTACCAAACACCCTGTATAGAGCCTCAATCAAGAACCCTTTTAACAGCTCGACCATTATAAAAAAAGATATTTCGTCGGAATTTGGCATTGACGTATCCTCAAGGACAATAAGACGACGGTTCAATCAAAAACAATTGTGTGGATGCAATTGCGCAGAACTTGCAATAACCTTTGATTTTTTGGAAAAATGTGCTTTGGAGTGACGAATCAAAGTTTTGTCGGTTCGGATCCGACGGTAAGCGGTACCTATGGCGTTTTTCGAACATGCAGCACCATCCAAAGAACACTTAGACTGTTAAGCACGGTGGTGGGAGTGTGATGGTGTGGGCTACGTTTTCTTGGTACGGCGTTGGCCCTATACATAAAATTGACACAAGAATGGATCAGCATGTTAACATAAACATTATTGTAAACACAATGATGCCATTTGCTAATGATAACATGGCCCTTAAATGGCATTTTATGTATGACAACGATCCAAAACTCACTTTGCGCACAGTGAAGAGTTGCATGGAAGAGAACCGAATCGATGTTTTGAAGTGGCCCGCTCAATCACCGGCATATTCACGTATAGGGATGGCAAAATCTGCTCTTTTCCAATCGCAGTGATCAAATGCGATTGATCTTTTTCAATATCTGTGAAAAAGAGCAGCTCTTCTAATAGCAGTGATTTCTTCACCTCTATTCTCCATGTTAGTGCGCAAAGATGGCAAAAACTGCTAATGCAGTTATAAATATCACCAACAAAGGCTGCACTTTCAATTTTGTTTTATAATTTAGCAATGATTTAAATTGAAACAGAAAAACGAAGTGAATTAAACGGGAGAGCACAGAAAACTGGGGTAAAAATAAATCCGAAAAATTCAAAGTATTTATTTACATATTGGTTAAATTTAAGACAAATAATTCAATATATATGTATATAGAAACATGTAACAAATAAAAAATATTAACAGAAACAGTAAAGCAAATTAGTAAATTCCTCTGGCATATTCGAGTCAGGATGGCAAAAATGTCAATCGCTTCGCAAGCCAAATAAAAAAAAATACACCCGGTCATAGAAAACCAAACCAAAAGGGTCTTTTGTTTCTTTTTTCGCACGACATTACTTCACACAAGCAATTTCATCATGAAGAACGTAAAGCTCTTATCGACACGGTGGACTGCAACATAAATCGGCTAAACTTGCAATAGCCGCAACATGTCCCACCAACCGACCAGATCGAAACTCAGAACAAAATCCGCCAAAAAAAACTCTAGCAAAGTGCATCATTGACCCCTTCGGACGTTCCACACCCCACCTATCAGTTCAGATCCCACCGATCAAAATATCGCTAAACAAATCTCTTATCAAATCGCAATCGTTTCATCTAGCTCCAATTCAATTCAATCATTAGCCTAAAGCAACATCACTGAGAGCACGAGCACTACACACTGCTCGTGCTCTCAGTGTCAATATCAATCACCAAATATAGGGTTTGGGATAGCTTATAACATTGATAGTCTTTAATATCACAGAGCTGATATATCGCTGAGCGCGAACGATATAACAGATACGAAGACAATGGAATATATCAGATGTGCCAAGCGGCAATCGAGAGATACGAAAGAACGACGTTCACGCTCTTTCTTCGCGCGATTTATATTTAGCGCTGGGACTTGGGTAAAGTTCGACTGACATTTCTTCCATGGGTTTCGGGATCTGATCTGAGCTTTACGTTGTTTATGATGAAATTGCTTGTGTGAGGTAATGTCGTGTGAAAAAAGAAAACAACAGACCCTTTTGGTTCGGTTTTCTATGACCGGGTGTTTGTTTTTATTTGGTTTGTATATTAGCGATGAGTAAGTGGCAGTTGGTTTGACGAGCTTTATTCTGATCTCGTCGAGGTTACGTGCAATGCGTGAGTTGCGGGATTAATGTGCGAGTGCGAACAAAAACTTTGGGATTTGTAGCAATGATCATTGCGGCAATTTTATTGGTGATAGAACGTAAGCAGTATGCATTTGCTCTGCTCTTCTAATCGCAGCTCTTTTAAATTTTCAATATGCGATTGCTCTTTTCAAATAGCAGTGAAAAAATGTATGTAAAATAGCATACCATCTCTATTCACGTAGTCAAACCAAAAAATATGGCCAATTTTTGCATCGAAATTGAAAAAGCTTTGTATGCAATTCCGAGAGAACGTTGTATGACCCTGGTAAAGAGCCTACCGAGGAGATGTGCTGCTGTCATTAAAAATAAAGGATATCCGACAAAATACTAAATTCATACGTAGAAATTTGTTCTTTGTTATTTTGTTTTTCGCTTATAATAAACAGTTTATCATTTTGTGGTAAATCCGTGTCCAGTTTGTTTTCATCTTATTCACAATTAAGCTGAAATAGAAAATAATGGGAAGAAAATAACCAAATTAAAAACGGGACACACACACACACACACATCGTGGGCAAATCTCAAGAAAAAAAATTGAACTGAAAAGCATAAGACAGTAGAAAATATTTGCACTTGAAAGTTACAGATACCGAGTGTGCTAAATTCGTGGCTACCTCTGTATATGAAATAACTATGAGGCACTTATTTTACAAGTAAATGTTATCTTAGATGAACACTTGCTGCAAAAATATTTATTGCATTCATTGCAGGTATAAATCGCTTTGTTTTTGTTGCATAATCGAAATTGACAAGTTTTGCGTTCAGAAGATTTTTTTTTTTAATTTTCTGGAGTACAATCCATTGCTTTCTGTTTTTCGGAAGAGGCATCTTTTCTGCAGCAACTATACTTGCTGGCAAGTTCTTCTGACAATTGAAGCAAAAATTGTTTTCTGGTTTTATTTTCATCACAAGTCTCTTTATATAAAATCCGCGCATTGATTGCTGCCAATTCCAAAATATTATAAAATATTTGCAAAGGCCATCTACGCAATTCTGCTCTTACGTTATATTTGCGGGCCATTTGTTCAACACATACTTCGTCTCATTGTAAAACGATACACTTTCAGTAATACGTTTTCGATTAGACGCAAATGTTACGGATTTATGTTTAGAGCTAAGAAGTAGTACTTTCTTACGAGGCTTATTTTTATAAATTGTGGGAATAATATCATTTGATTTGTAGAGCTTTGTGGAGAAAAGAGCCATGTTATCTTTTCTAACTTTAGCTTATTTCAGCCATTTTCTTTTACCTAGCCAAGTCATAAATATTGGTATACAGAAAAATCTACGCCAAATGAAAACGAATTAATATTTTTTAAAACTTTTTTTCTTTTTATTGGGTTATTCAATGGCTACAAATCTTAGAACAACTTCTTCGAAATGACTTCCATTTGCCTTCCAGCACGATTTGAGACGATCTGGCCACTCATCAATCGCGAGACGCACTTCATGCATGGGAAAATTGTCCACTGCACGGACAAGGGCTCGCTTCAACGACTCAATATTTGGGTGCCGAGTAGAGCAAGCCATGCCCTCTAATACGGACCAAAACTTGTAATCCAACGGGTTGAGGTCTGGACTACCAGCTGGCCAATCATCCGTTGATATGAAGTCCGGAACGTTGTTTTTGAGCCACAGTTGAGTCGTTTTTGCCTTGTGAGCTGGAGCAGAGGCTTGCTGGCGAATATTGATTGGTTGAGAGGCTTCACAATGGGTTCCAAGACGGTCGTTTGATATACTTTGACCGATGTTTTCACGCCTTTCTCGCAAAAATGGAGCTTGGTAGCGCCATCGTAGCTCACTCCCCACCATACCATTACATACGCGGGATGGTGGCTTCTTTGGACCCTCGGGATGAGTTGGGATGCTTCTTTGGATGACCGAGCATACACGGTCGTTCTGTTTATTGAACGATTCTTCTATGGTGTAGATTTTCTCGTTAGTAAACAGAATTTGTCTGTGAGCATTCTTCGCGTACTGGCTGCGTAACGCTTTCGATTTTCGCTTGCGTTTTTCCTTCAATGCGGCCGTGAGCAGGTGTCCAGTGTGTGCGAAATTTGCATTTCCCGCGACAAGATTTTCTGTTTTCCCAGCGGTTTTCGGTCGATTCGTTTCTCCATGTCTTTGATCGCTTTCGGAGTTCTCACAGTGCGCGAAAGGCCGGATCTTTGACGGTCTCGTACTCCACCAGTATCCTCAAACAACTTCACAGCACGATACACAAAATTTCGAGTGATTCCAAGCGGTCGCAACGTCCGAATGATATCGCCTTTTTCATGTTGCATTTTAGTAGGCCAACTACAACAATACGATTTTCGATGTCGCCCCATTCTTTGATTGTAACCAATTGATGCCGAAAACTTTTTACGTGGCAATGAAGCAGAAATGTCAACTGTCAAATCGCAGTCAAGACGAAATGGATGCGCCCAATATTGCATTCGTAATGAATGCGTTCAGTTGTGTACCAATATTTATGACTTGACTAGGTATTTGCTCGTATAGTTCCAACACGATTTGTTTTTTTTAGCCAGTAGTTTCTTTGCGAGTGGTATACATGTAAAAATATTATACGTGTGACATAGTTTTTTACAAGATTCAAAAATACAAATTCATGCAAAGGTACTCCTGCTGGTCTAAGTTCATGTTTTCTCAAGTAAGGAAAGCCATTTATAAGATATTTACTTCGCACGTCTACAGCTAACCAAAATTTAATTCCGAATTTGTCCAGTTTATTAGGCATATACTGAAAAAATCTGACTCTTGTCTTTGTGGGAAACATTTGTTCATCTACGCTTAATTTTTGACCTGGGCTGTAACAAGCTTGGGTGTTATCAATAAATGAGTTCCATATTTCGGATATCAATCCAAAGTCGTTAATTCATAAGCAAACTCTCGTCTCGCTTTTTTTATCGAAACGAATGAATCTCATAATTTCTGAAGATCTGTTTCTAATCATAGTTTCATTAAAGTAAGTGGGTCCCCATTTTTTGGACCACAAATACGATAATTTTATGTTTCTTTCCTCGTAGGCTCCTCGAGCTTACAAAATGGCTATAAAAGCATCATAGTAATTTCCCAGACGTCCTGTAAAATGTTTCTGGCTTGTAGCTCATGGCAATTTTTTCTGAATCTAATACCTATGACGTCATGGATTTTCACAATTTCAATCTCTCTGGTACACTGTCGTCCCATAAATACGATGCGAGCTGTTTACAATAAATATTAATTCGGCATCATGTTTTCACTTTATTTCATCTAAAAGCCCACTTCTTTTGCAATCTTTTCAGTTTTCAATTTGTCATCAAGTGCTCGGCGAATGTTCAAGCAAATCTCGCCTCTCCCGACACCCTGGTCGATTGGAATCTTATCGAGCAAATCAACATTCAAACTACCGAAGAGCCACAATGCCCGATCTGTTTATATCCACCAATTGCAGCTAAGTTGACACGTTGTGGTCACGTTTACTGCTGGCCGTGCATGCTACATCTATTGGCACGAACCGATAAGACGTGGCACAAGTGTCCCATTTGCAATGATGCCGTACACCTAGACGACTTGAAAAGTACAACGATTGTCCAACAGGAAAATTTGAAAATCGGCGATCTCATCACGTTACAATTGATGCGGCGCAAACACGATTCGATTTTTATCGAAAAAGTCGATATTTTCGAACGGGATAAGAGCATTCCTCATTTAATGGAGAATGATGATAATAAGAAATTTACGAAATTTCTATTGGCCGATTCTAATGAAATTTTGTCGATTGTTGAACGTGAAAAGGCCGAACTAGAAGCAAGCAACGATCCTGATAGTCCGGAATCGATATTTGTCGTGGACGCTCTAAGGCTATTGCAGGAACGGGAAAGTTCTGTTGTAAAAGGGATGAGTAAGAGCGAAATTAGGGCCGCCACGGTTGATAAAACTCATATGGATGTAGTCGATGAAGTTGCGGAGATTGCTGAAAAATTTAATGAGTTGATCGACTTAGACGAACAAAAATCCACTTCCAGAACAAATCCAGTTGAAGAGGAGGCACGAAGAATTTCGCCCAGTGACGGAGCAAAGTATTATTACTTTTATCAATCAAACGACGGTCAGAATATCTACATGCATGCTTTGAATGTGAAAATGCTTCAGGCTATGTACGGTTCGTTAGAGCAGAGTCCATCTATGATTCAAGCAAAAATATTGCAAAAAGAAAGCCATTCGATGGACACCGACTTTCGTAAGAGACTGCGCTATCTGCAGCATCTTCCATTGACTTGTCAGTTTGAAGTAGTCGAAGTTCAATTTGAACCGCCAGTTGTTACGATCGAAGTTCTTAAAGCTTTTAGAGGTAAGTCGAAGGAAATTAATTATTGCATTGTAAGTCAAACATTATTTTCAATAGATGACATCATTTCGCGTCATAAATCACGCATGCAAAGGGCTCGGGAGGAACGGAAACACGAACGTAAAATTAATGAGATCAACGATCGTCAAATGGGAAAGATCATTGCTCGTTCGGCCAATATTGATATAAATTCATCGCAACAGTTTCCATCGGTAAGAAAACTTGCTCCTGTTTCTTAAGCCCCTTGAATTTAATCGGATATTTTTTCTATTGCAGTGCGGTACCGATGAATTAGCTGGCAATTCATTTAGCGAGTTCCCCCTATTTCTTACCAGCGATTTGCCGGACTCTTCACCAGGCTCGAGCAAATCGACCGGTGGCGGTGCATCTTTTGCTAAAATGCTTACTGCAGCTTCGAATCAACCCTTTTGGCCATCATTAGCCGGAGGCCCGTCCTCATCGAGCAGCCTTCTATCCGAAGCATCATCGTGGGGTAATAATCCACCGACGTCTCGGACTCAACCTAGCTTCGATAGAATTTTCGAAAACGATTGCTTCGACGAACTAACCGAAGATCATTTGGTTCAACAAAATCTGGGCGATGTAATTGTCGAGGCATTGAATTTGAAACAGTGCGCTGCAAATAAAGATAACTCAGTGAAAAATACTCCATCCGGAGGTGGTAAGAAAAACAAGAAAAATAAGAAGATGTTACTCTTTTCGACTGGCATGAATAGCTACAAGTAAAATTGACAATTTTTTGTTGATGAAGGTTGAAGCAAGAATTCTGGTAACGTTAAAAGCATTTCTTTTTTATTTTCGTTTTATTTTTAGCTAATTAGCAAAATTTGGTGATAAAGTAAATGTATGAGATAAAACAAGAGTTGTGTACTAACACTTAATATTTTTTTTTTAATTTCTTGAATCAATTATGGCAAAATGAAGAAAAAAAATAAATTATCGCTTTGCAGCTTGTCTTCAATTATTTTAATTTAAAAACAGTCCTTAAAAAAATATAAAATATTCGTTAAAAATTTGAAATTTATTTAATTTTGTATAATGATGTTGTAAGAGCCTCTATCAAACGGAATAAAATAAAATGCATAAGTGCAAATGATGACAACATTTAATTGTGTTTTGATTTCTACTTTTTTCATGTTTAAACATCAGCCTGAGTGTTACTCTGAATCCTGGTCTAAAACTACAAATTCGAAAATCTCAATTATGGCCCTAGCTGGAAAGCAGAATATCGACACTCATTATCCATTGCAGTCCGAAAGGGAGGGGTTAAAACAAATTATAGGCCGATTTTTTTACATGATTATTTCTTCGGAACTAACAACGAAGACAAAAAATTCATTTTTAAAGACCATATAGGTAGCTTATATTTCCATCACAGGGGGGCCAATATTTCTCAGGAGGAGAGTCACGGGAATGCAAAGAAAAACACTTAAAATTAACATCTCGACTATTTCATCTATTTCGACAACATATTTTGAGAGATAGTCGAACATATTGTTGCTCTAGTAAAATATTTGCGGTCTTCCACTGTACTCGAAAGTAATGTGAAATGTCAGCTCTACTTGTTTATCACCTACCACTGAATCAAATTAATGCGCGCGTAGGAGGAAATGTAGTAACACCTGCACTATTTTCCTCGAATTACGATCATGAACGTTCCCACACTATGTCGCTCGTCGAGTATTCGGGGACCTTGAGCATTCCAGTAAACTACGCGTAGAGACCCGAACGACAGGAGAAAGAATCGAACATAACGAAATGATTGCTAGTTCTTTGCCAAAAAGGCATCGACAGTAATCGTGCGACAGAAGAATTACTCAGGTAACAATGAAATGCTTGTCTCGACAAACAGTAATGAATGAACACTTACTGCAGCTCAAATCGGGCCTTGGCCTCCTGTATGTTTCGCCTCCATCAATCTGGGTTCAGTGTATGCGTCCTCCAGTTTCAGAATCTTAGCAGTGATGTGCTGTCTGCGACAATAGAATCCTCCCAGCGCTTCCGTGGTTTTCCGACTGGTCTTTGTCCATTGACTTTTCCTTTTAGTGTGCGTTTGGGAATTCTTCAGTCATCCATCCGCTTCACATGACCAGCCCATTGTAGCTTCTTAAATTTTATGAATGTTTACACTTATGGATTGTCGAAAATGACATATGTATGTAGCTTGATTTTTTCGCTCTAGGCCATCTTGGCATTCGCTGTCGAACCGATAATTTCTTTTGCTCCACATTTGTTATCCTATCACCGCCACTGCGACGGTGTAATACCATCTTTATCACATTCCTACTATTGGCATTATTGTTCAGCATCGTCGCGAAGTGTCTCTTCGAAGCTGATACGTACTTTGCAACTACTCTTCCTTGAGGTTTCTAATGTCGAATTTAGGAACCGGTTGAGTTTTTAAGTGTCTTCGGTTTGCTGTTCGACATCAGAACTTGGTCTATACCTGGCCTGTGTCGCAATTAGCCCCTCGACATGTGTGCACGTCGAGAGCGCTGGAGGCCGTCCTTTTCTATATTAGAACGTGTTAAATATTACGATAACCCAAACAGCGGTATCGTTTGTTAATTTTTTATTTATCTAACTATTGTATATTCGAAACATGAGGTCCTGAGTGTGACTCATTCGAATGTAAATATGAGGTGCTGAGAACGTAAACATGAGTTCCTGAATGTTATCTGTTGCACATTTGAATGTAAACATTAGGCTCTAAGTGTGACTCATTCGAATGTAGATATGATGACCCGAATGTAACTCACATAATGTAATGGTATTTCAACAATGGCTTGTGGATTATCATCGCTCCAAATGCGCCAATTCTGCTTGTTGACATAGCTATTTAACCAAATTTTCAAATGAAATTGTGGATCAATAGCAATGCTTCCTTTGACCCTTCGGCAGACGTTTCTCCGGCAAAAGTTTATTCATGATTAATTGCCAAACCAAACATGGTTTCAGGGCATCACGTCCGTACGAGGTAAAGATAAAATCGAATTTGGGCAGTTCCATTTATGATTTTCAATGTCACTCTTGCGTATAATACGCAGGTCTTCTGGAACGGGTGATGTTTTAAGTGTCCCTCGGCATATAATTCCAGGCTCGGCGTCGGTGGTTACCACTGCCGCTTTAGTCATATCTCAGGAATTTCCGGTGGCTTCATCCTCTATTTCACAACAAACGAAATCGGTGACTCAACCGGAAAGCTTATTCTGAAAAACTTCCATGAATTCCGTGTGGGAAGAAAATTGTAACTTGATACTTTTGACCTAAATTTTAAGCAGCAATAAAAATGCCAGTTACATGAAACATTATAAATAAGGAAATTAAAATTCAAATTCAAATTCATTTATTTCATCATTATATATCAGTTTGTATAACACAGAGTAACTTATTTTAGAGAACAGATTACAAGATCTTAGCAACTAGAGAGAATTTTGTAGAAATTTGCTGATTAGAACTGTGGGTTTTATTATTATTATAGTAATTATTATTATTAGATAAGTAAATTAAATATAAGAAACTATACTATTGTGAAGCTTGCAAGTCAGACAAGCATAATGTAAACAAATGTCATTTGAGGAAAAATTACAAAGAAAAAGGAAATAATTAACGTAGCAAACTGGTGAATCATAAGGGATGTTGAATTTTTAACAATAATAAATTAAATCAAAAGAATGTGAAAAATAAACAATAAATTAGTATAAAAGTGCTAAGCTAGTTTTATTAGCAGTCCAGTTGTTCATCCAGTATTCAAAGTTGTATCATTGAATAAACTTAAGTGAAAAAAAATTAAAAGTGAAAAAAGAATTGAATAAAAGTAAAAGTTTTTGAATCATAAAGAAAAGTATTTAAAATAAATTATTTCAAATCATAATTTTAGAAACATTAAATTGTATTTTAATGTGCTTAATTAACGAAAAAATAAAAAGTGAAACGAGAAGAATGCGTTGTCTTAGCTGAAAATCTACATTATAAAAACATAATTCTTTGCAACTCTAGATCACAAGGTTTAACTCTAGCTACCTGCATGATATTCCCTTAGCTTCTAAGGCAGGGCCTACTGACACGAGCCCAACTGACTAGTCCGTTGTAAGCACAGTATACCCAGTAATATAACTCAGCCAAATATGTGGCTGAGTTTCGAGAACACACGTGCGTTTCCTCTTTCAGACACGTGTGTTGCCTCTTCCTTAAGCTTACAGTGAGTCGTATTTGTTTAAAGTGGAATGCCTACCTCAAGGGTTTTATCACACTGTTGTCTTTTACCAACTCGAATTGTATTAGACGACAATCACTAACGCCCCCGAAGGTAGCAGTTTATACTATTAGCAGGGTAAGTATTCATATTGCTGGCTGCGAAACCCGTCTAAATCTCTGCCAATCTTTCGTTCATGGCAACAGGTTGTTAATCTAAATCACGCAACCTTACGCCGAGCAATTGCTCTGCCCGCGATGTGGGCACCACAGCCCCCACGTGTATGTCGAAGAAGACATCCTCAACCATCGCCGGGGGTGGAAGCAACCTTCCATGGGCTCCCCGACCCCCGTGGTACCAGTTTACCAATGGTAAGGCTTACACACTGAAGCATAGATATCCCTGAACTATGATCAGAACACTCCTCGGGTTCGTGGGGACGGCCGGCCCCAAAAGTAGTTACTGGAATGCCGAAGCTTTCTGGATCAGCACTTTCTTCCCTGCGTTAACAGGTTTTGGAGCTGATGAACCATAAGGTCCATTCAACTTACTCCCCCCTGTCATGTAGGATTCGGAGCCGATTTATAGTGTACTTACGTTGACGAATCAATTCAATACACAACATCGACTTGGTCCCCCCTACATTGATAAGTTTCAAAGCCGACACAATTACGTTCAACTTTATCCCCCCACAAAGTGGGTTTCGGAGCTGACGCTAGTATGCAACTTTGTCCCTTATCGGGGTTGATGAGTTTCAAGCCGACACAATGCATTCAACTGTCTCCCCCCCATCTAGTGGGTTTCGGAGCTGATGCTAGTAACATTTTCTCCCTCATCGTAGTGGGATTCGGAGCCGATGTATTAGTATGATTAGACTGATAAATCAATCCAATATACAGCATCGACTTTGTCCCCCCCACCACTTGGAGATAGGTTTGGAATAATACTTAAGGGACGTAATCCTTATCCTCCTTGCAGGATAGAAATAACCATGCGCTACCATAATTGGTGAGTTTCGAAGCCGACACAATGCATCAACTTTATCCTCCCCACCTAAGTGGTTCGGAGCCGATGCTGTATGCAACTTTGTCCCTCATCGTGGTGGGATTCGGAGCCGATATCACGACTTGATCCCCCCCACCACTTGGGTTTCGGAGCCGATGTGCATAAAGCAGCGACCATGCACTACCATGACAGGTTTGGAGTAAGGGACGTAAAGCCTTATCCTCCCCTATCTGATGGGTTGTGGAGTCGATGCAATATAGTGTAATAAATCGAGATTCAATATGCCTACCTCGACGTCCCCCATCTGTAGACCTCTTAGCGCTATCCAGCTTGCACCACGAGGAGGTGGGTCTACTTCGCAAGCCTTCTTAAGCTTACAGTGAACATTTAATCTGATCTTTCCATTTCATTTTCGCAAAGATTTTTTTTTTATTAGACAAGAGCAAGCGAAATTGTAAGAACCGCCGACCATGACCCACGCACCCGCCGTCCAAGTTGAATACGACGCGAGCCAAAGCTTTAAGAACACCATGTACAAGAATGAGAGATAAGAGGTGTCGCGGACTCGGCGGGACACGTCGCGAATTAGTTCGTCAGTACTTTTCTCTCTTTTTTTCGGAGGTAATGACGTCAAATTTTAGAGGTCTCTCATGAAAAACCTGTTAACCCAGGCAATATACAGAGTTATTTTACTGTGGTCGTAACAAAGGGCAGGGACGAAACGCACAAAGCGCTGAAGCCGCTCATTCGCTACAGAACATTTAAGATAACGCTGTCATACGAGTACACTGATTTACGAGTAAATATCGCTTGATCATTGGTGGCCAAGTACATATATTAACTTTTTTCATAACCCGAGCAATCTAACTGGAGGTGGAAGGAGGAAAAAACACGAGGATACATAAACATTGCAATCACTCTAAAATCTGTAAAACTCGAGGGTGGGGGCACCCGAAGAAGAAACTTTTCTCATTTCATTTAGAGTATTGCCTGATTGGACATTACGCCCAATCCTAATACGTTATGTTTTAAAGTAAAACGCATCGCTAGTATTTATTTGCGAAATAAATTCGTTTTAATTCGCCCCCGAAGTGTATAGCAGTAGCTTTTTTCTTAGCCATAAGAACCAATTTAATTAAAACTCTAAAAGGATTTGATCCTTTTTTTTCTTTTCTTTACATACATCTACTAATCATCTAGTATTTGCATAATATCCTTTTTTGATTTTCAACATATCTCTATGCAGGACGATATCGATTATCGGCATCATTCTACATACATACATGTATGTACATTGAATAGATGTATACGACAAAGGAGTTCGTAACACATATCCTTACTATATATCCGTCTTATTAAAAAATGCAATATATTGCTTTTACGTTACGTATAGGGTGTGTGTGTATATAAGGAAATTTCAGTCGAAGTAATCTGTAAAAAGGGAAAAACAGAATTATGCTTCGAATAAGCTTCTTTGAGGTGATCAAAAACATTCCAAGGACGATTCTAATTAGACATGTATGATAGCACGTAATAAATACATATATGGAAATTTTCAGAATATTTCACGGAAAACAACTGTCGATTTTATGTATACTGAGTGTAAGCTTCTACACCTGGAGTTTCGTTGCTATTTCGAGAATGAAACCAAAATACTCACATTTGTATGGGATAGGCTTGTGATCAAATCAATCCCGTGATTTGAGATCATGTACGTATTGAAGACATGTGAATAGTTGTAGCTTGTGTTAATTTAAACAAAAAAAAACCAAAATACAACTTCAAGCTTGAAAACATAACAGGACTATGATTGTGCGTAAAACCCAATCATACTATACTATAGGTGAAATAGAAATTTTTATGATCTTCGTATAAGGAGTGGTAGAAGAGGCGACTTACTAACTTACCATGGCGCTACAGTCCAAATCGGACCTTGGCCTCCTGAATACTTTGCATCCATCCCTCTCGGTTCAGTGACCGCGTCGTCCAGTTTGAAAATCTTAGCACTGATTTGCTGTCTAGTTCAATCGAATGCTCCCAGCGTTTCCGTCGTTTTCCGACCGGTTTTTGTCCATTAACTTTTCCATTTTGTGTGCATTTTCGAATGCTTCCGTCATCCATCCAGTCCACATGACCAGCCCATTGCAGCTTCTTAAATTTTATGAGGTTTGATATTTCTGGATTGTCGAAGATGGCGTACAATTCTCTATTGAGTCGTATTGTCTATATCGAGTCTTCCCTCACAGGTCCGAGGATTCTTCTGAGGACCTCAATCTCAAATACGGTTATTAATTGCCTGAGTTAATGTCTACGTTTCGCTGCCATAGCATAGCATAGGTTTTATAATTGTTGTATATACATATTCTTAGTTTAGTTTTCCTGTGTACGGTCTTATTTTTGACTAGCAAACGCCCGCGACTTTGTCCGCATAAAAATCGCATTAATAGGCAATTTTTGAGAATGTAGTTAGTAATACATTATATGGGATATATAATCCGCTTACTTTAATGGCTCTTTGAACACAATGTTTTGTATTTTGTTGGAGTCAGAACCATAAATTATTATGAATGATAGCATGATACTCGCATTTGAATGGGAGAGGCTCGTGATCAAATCAAACCCGTGATTCGAGATCATATGTATACGTTTTAAGGACATGTGAATAGTTGTAGCTTGTGTTAATTGAAAGAAGCCCAAATAAAATGACATTAGGCTTAAAAACATAACAGGACTTCGATTGTGCGTAAAGCCCTATTATATGATACTACCGATGAAATCGAAATTTTTGTAGTCTTAAGAAGTCTTGTGTGGGGAGTGATAGAAGGGATGACAGTACTAAATTAATTTTTTTCACACCATGCTAGAGTAGCTATAAAAATATTTTGCACCAAATTTAAGCTTGAAAAACTGAATAGGTAACTTGAGAAACTTAGTGCATTGGATTTAGTGAAATTGTGCAATTTGTATGAGAGGTGGTAGAAGGAGATCAGTTAGATTCACACTTTTCAAGAAAATCGAGTTATTGCAAAGTCCTGAAATTGTGTCATATTGTAAGGGAGGGGGTAGAAGGAGTGGAGCTAATCGGTTAATTTTTCCCGATAATAATAATAATACTAATTAGGGATTCATCAGAAAATTTTAGCTCGATCAAAGTTATACGTACTGAGGAAATTGGTTTAGAGTATTTCATGAAAAAGTGCGGTTTGTATGGGAGGTGGTAGAAGGAGTGGAGGGTTTTTGGTAATTTTTCTAGAAACAACTATAATCACCATGCAATTGATGTGTTTTAAATTTTAGATCAGTTAGATTCACACTTTTCAAGAAAATCGAGTTTTGTGCAAAGTCGTGGAATTGTGCTACATTGTATAGGAGGGGGTAGAAGGAGTAAACCTAATTGGTTAGTTTTTTCCTGACATTAATAACAATGCTAATTAAGGATTTAATACAAAATCTTAGCTTGATCAAAGTTATACGAACTGAGAAAATTGGAGTACAGTATTTCTTGAAAAAGTTTAGTTTGTATGGGAGGTGGTGGAAGGAGTTGGGGGATTCAAACTATTTATATACTTGAAGATTGCATTGCAAATAATATATTTTAAATTTCAAATTTCAAATTAATAGCTTTCATAGTTTCCATGAAAATTTGATTATTATAAGTTTTTGAAAATGAGTCACTTTGTATGGGAGGGGGTAGAAGGCGTAAGGGGAGAAAAATAAAACCTAAAGCAGATTACTCCCCGAGGCAGAGGTAATAATCTGTGAAAATTTCATTGCAATCGGTGCAGCCGTTTTTGCGTGAAAGCCGGAAAGACAGAGAGACAGACAGACAGAAAATTTTTTTAAAAACGTTTGATTCTGCTTAGTTATTGCTAAAATGAAGCAAAAAACTTATTTATAGCCATTTATAAACAAATAACAGACAGACACTACAATTATATTTATATAGATTATTGAAGGAACCTCGATAGGTTTGCCCTAGGTATACAAAGTTGTCTACGTTTTCTTGGTTACAGTCTCCTACTATAATAGCGTATTTTCCTAGTTTGTGTCATAACTTTTATTTTGTTTTCGTTAATACGTAGTCCAATTTTCCTTGCTACCGAGTCTAGGTTACCTAGGGTGTTGCCTAGTGGGTAGCGTGTTGGTCTACAAACCGATTTGGGCTGTAGTGCTATTGTAGAAGTAGAAGAGAGTCAACGTTTATAAATACCTCTTTAGAACTCTCCAGAGATCTTGCAAGGATATCTATGTCGTCGACATATGCTACAAGTTCTGTGGGTTTTAAGCATAGTGTTCTCTTGGTGTCAACGGGAAATTTCCGAACCACATATTCTAATATCAATTAGAAAAGCATTGGTGCCAGGACGTTACCTTGTTTATGACCGTTGTCCGTTTTAAGGTTTGAAGTCACATCATTTTCTACGCTGACTTATGACAAAGGCTCGGTCATTGTCGTTCTTGTAAGTCGAACCAGTTTCGGTGAACTCAAAACTTCAACATGATTTTATGAAGTACGCGCCTGTCGTATGCTTGTTTGAAGTCAACAAAAATCTGGTTCATATCAATAATTTATTCCCAGCACTTTTCCAGCACCTGCTTAACTGAAAATATCTGGTCCGTGGTCGATCGTCCAGCTCTAAATCTGCCTTAGTATTCACCAATTACTTTGTCAGCATACGACCTTAAGTCTCTTTTCCAGAATTTTCGCCAGTAGGTGTGACAGCATTGAACTAATTTGTTTCACATCATGCTAGAGTAGCTATAAAAATGTTTTGTACAAAATTTAACCTTCAAAAATTGAATAGGTACTGAGAAAATTAATGTATTGGATTTAATAAAATTGTGCAGTTTGTATGGGAGGTGGTAGAAGGAGTAAGGGGTTGTTAGTGATTTTTTGAGAAACAGCTATAATCATCATGCAATTGATATATTTTAAATTGTAAGCCAGTAACATTCATACTTTAAGAAATTGTGTCATATTGTATGAGAGGGGTAGAAGGGGAAACTAATTGGTCTATTTTTTCCAGATATTAACAATAATGCTAATTATGGATTTTTTTTTACAAAATTTGATCTCGATAAATGTATACGTACTGAGAAAATTGGTTTATAGTATTTATGAAAAAGTGCAGTTTGTATGGGAGGTGGTGGAAGTATGTAGTTGGGGGAATTCATATAATTTGTATACCATAAATCAAATTTATTTATTAATTTCAAATTGTTAGCTCTTATAGTTTTCCAGAAAATGTGATTATTAAATATTTTTAAAAATGAGTCATTTTGTATGGGTAGAGGACGTAGGGGGATTAAAATAAAGGGTGTCCTATTAAGACTGCCTGTTTCGAAATTTGAAAAAAAAAAAACAATGCAGCGTTTATTTGAAATGCTCTAATGTTTTTATTTTAATAAAGAGTGTAGACATGGAGGTTATGTATGGAACAGAATATCCGACAAATAGCCACCTCGTGACTGATGGCACTCGTTGATCCTTTTGACGAAATTTTCGATGAGATTTTGGCATAGTACCGCCTCAATTTTATCAATGGCACCACAAATCTCGACTTTATATTCAGAAATCGTTTTTGGGGTATTGGCGTATTGATTTCATAAAACCCAAAAGAAAGAAATCTATTTTAATCAAAAATCAGTTCTAAGGTATTAAATTAGTTTTAGTTTAGTTTAGTTAAAATTTTAGTTTCAGTATAACAATGAACAATCATGATTTTTGATATTTTATTTCTTTAGATTATATTGAAATACACACAGATAAAATAAACTGCCAACAAGTCGGGCGAAAATTTATTGTTCTTGGGACAATTTGCCGATGCGTGGAAAGTTAATGTGCTGGTTAGAGTGGTTAGGGAAGATTAAGTGAAAGGGGGTTCTTTGGCAGGGCAGTAGCCGATCGTTTATTTATGCAAGTTTGAGTTCTTATGAGGGGAGTTGTGAGGGGTGATAGTAAGGGTGGGTGGAAGTTAATAGTTTTCTAATTGATTGCTTGGATCACATCCAATATTCTCTGTATAGAATGTCAGTTTCATAGACGAAGTTGCATAGAATTTTCATAAAATTCGGTGTATTTTACATTCACGAATCCGAACATTTGTATGGGAGGGGGTAGAGAATGTAGGTAGTAATCGTATTATTTGATATGCAGTTTTATTTCGTTTTTTTTGCAAGGTGCTTCTACAAAATTTCAAGTTCGTAGCTTTTAGTTTGTTGGTTATTAATTGATTTAATGAAATTGGTCGAAAACTTCAAAACTTTTAACGTAATTTCTCTTCTACTACTATTTTGTAAGTTTTTATGCCAAATTTCAAATTGATAGCTTTAAATAGTTAGGTGATAATTGATTTCTTGAAAATGGTCGAAATCATACTTTTGTATGGGAGGGGGTAGAAGAACAAGCGCGATCTCAAAACTTTTGACGCAATTTTATTTCAACTATTTTTAAAAGTTTTTGTGCAAAATTTAAAATTGATAAGTTTTAACAATTAGGTGATAATTGATTTCTTGAAAATGGTCGAAATGGGAGGGGGTAAAAAAATCACTCAAAATTTTCGACATTTTTGCTTATCACCTCCCTCCTCTTACACCTCCCAACTTAAAATTTTTACCAAAATTAACCATTATGTAGTTCTACAATCTGATACATTTTTGATTTGATATCTGTACTATTTTTTGAGATATAAGGATTTGTAATTTTAAAAAGTGCGCCATTTTTGAAATGCTCCCCATTTCCCCCACAACTATTATTTCAACATGTTATACTTTTTTTGTATTTTCCTAGTATAGTTTAATATACGTTTCAAGTTTCAATTACATAGCTTAAGAGATAGTTGAGATATTAATTTTTAAGTGTTTTTCTTTGCACCCCCCCCCCTGACCCTCCCCCTTACAATAATTAGCCACTATTTAAACTGATTCTGATGGAACTATATGCCACCTTGATGGTCCCTAAATATGAATTTTTTACAATTTGTAATTTAAAATATATAATCATTTGAAAAAACAATTCGGCCGACAATTTGTTCTAAGCCCCCCCCTTTTCGGACGACAATGGATAAAAAAATTAAATTATTTTTAAAGTTTGTCCCACAACCCTCTCTACTTTCAACTTTCTATCTGCATTCGTGGTGGAGATATTAGCAAGTGTAGTTTTCGACTTTTTCCCTCCCCCCGCCTCCCCCTTCCACCTAACACCCCACAAAATTTAGAAAATAGAGCTAACTTACCCAATCAACAATCCACCCAAAAACGAATATTCTACCTTTAATGGTCTCGGAGATATGAAATTTTTAATTAACATATCTTGGAGCACTGTCATATTTTTTCGCCGGTTATAAAATGTTTGTCAATAAAAAAAATTTGGTAAAAAATTTGTCACAGATTAAATATTAAATTTCACACAATTAAACTCTTTGTAGCGAAATTTTGTCGAAAAACTAAATTTTTGTTTCTGTCGGAATTTCGCGAAGTGTGCCTTGTTACAATACGTGCAAGCATTTTGTGGTTTTGAATTTTTTCTGGCGATGAAAAGAACTGAACTTTTGCCTGAAAAACATGCATCAAATCTCTATTGTTGTGCGGTAGACATGAATGAGTTCCAACAAAGATCGAAGATGCAAAGCAAAATATCTTTAAACTAGCCGTACTCCTACACCGCGCTTCGACCGATCCTTTTCTATGTCTACATAATAATACTCATAGGTGCTGTGTTTAATTACCGATAATTATTGTTGGATTTGAATCGGACGGACACATCTGCTGCCGTGCTTCACTGAAGTTATATTATTTTTAATTTAGTCAAAATCTAAAAACAAAACTTTGTAAAAAAAAATCCATGTATTTGGGCCACAGCGGTCCATATGGAAGCTGATGAATTTTCAAGACAAAATCACGAAAGCCTTCACAAAATCCATTTTTTTTAGTTAAATGAGGACATTCAACCTAAGAGGTGAAGAGGTAACATCAAACAAACTCGGGCCGCCCGCATGTCAGGCGAGCATTCTACCACTGAACCACTGACGCTGACAATATTATTCTGTCAAAATGTTATCATCTACTTAATGCGCACAGTTTTTATATGAGGAACCTTTTTCTGAGGCTTAAGGTGTGTTGTTTCTTTTGGATCTGAAAAGTTTTATAGTAGTCGTACTTTGATGTTTCAAAAAAAAAAAAACGCAAGTGTGTAGGTACTATCGTTTGTTCTGGAAACTTCTATCAGTCGCTTAAATCCGAGTACATGTACCATACGTAGAGAATATGTTGGCCTTTAATCGCACGGGCACATCTGCTGCGTGCTTCGTTGGAATTATGATATTTTTACTCCAATAAAATCTTTTTAAAAAAAAACAAAACAAAAAAGTATTTATAAAAAAGAATATATATATAAAGTAGTAATTATTTAACTTTTCCAAGTTTATTTAGTTAAAATTATATTAAGAAAAAACGTTGTTCTCTTGTTATTTTTTTATTTTATTCAATTATATAGCAACCAAACGCCTACTCCTATCATGAATTTAGATACATTGACATAGCAAGGACTACTACAATAACTATATCTAGAATCTACGCCCGTGGCGGCCGCACATCGGGCGAGCATTCTACGACTAAGCCACTGCCGCTGATAAAATTATCTCGTTAAATTGTTGTCATCTACTTCATGTTGATTTTTATATGAGAAACCCTTTAAACCCTTTGTCGATGCAATATTTTTTGGATCTGAAAGATTTTATAGTACTTTAATGTTTCAAAGAATTCAATAAAAAAACCCAAGGCTGTAGGCGCTTCCGTTTGGTCTGGGAATTTCCATCAGCCACTTACATCCGAACATATATGTTAGATGTGTTCTCGGCTACGATAAAAGTAAGTTTAATCGCCGACAGACTTTAGACTGTAGTCCTGCAATAGCTAAAGGCCGATGCTCAGGATCGCGCCTTGTGTAAGAGAGCTGTTCCTATCCAATGCCCCTATGAGTGGTCTTAACAGGAATTTGATTGATTGAGACAGACGTTCTCTCAGAATTGAGGTTTTCGAAAAGGAACAAATATTTTTGTACCTTTGGCCCAACTAAAGGAGTCATATTTCTTTTAACGTTAGGATAAATACAATAAACTCTTAAATTTCATCTCTATGTATATGTTGAAAAGAATCTTAGCCGTGATATGGTTCTTGCAACACTACTCCCTTTACTATTTAATTCACAGAGGTTGCAACAAAAAAGGGCTTCGAAAATCCTATAATTAACCTAACCCTAATTAATAACCTGATTTATATTCACATTCACGATCACTGAATACCAAAAATATCTCCCAATATGTAAAACTAGTCTCACGCTATTTCGAAAAGAGCTGGCTATATATGTATATATAGCTTTATAATTTAACTAATTTTATAATAATTCATTTGAAAGGATTTTATTTGCAATTATTTAACTAGCCAGGAAACTAAATTCCTATCTATGGTTTTATGGTTACCATTTTCGCATAAAACTATGAGGGTATTTAAGTAGCTGGAGGACTATTTTAATACGTCCATTTCCGAAAACCGACCCTAAATTAGTTAAATTTTAGTTCCATATACCGGAATGGCCGCCGAGAGCAGGCCAATGTGTCTTTCTGAAAGCTGATTTAATACCACGTAAACTCCATTAATTTAGCGAGTCAGGTTGCATTATTTTAAAAGCAAATTTCTCGTCCGGTTAAATTAATTAAAAAAAAAAAAAAAAATTCCATCGAATAGTTTATTTTAAAATTCAATGATGGAAAATTTAATTATATGTATCACATCGAATATGTTCGAATATAGCCATAGGGTCAAAAGGCAGTTATGATTTCGGTCGTTTGCTTTGGCGTGGTAGATGTTTGAAATAATAGATCAAGTGTTATCTGATTTTCGCAAATATAGTATGTTAATTTAAACGAAACAGAATTTTAGGAATAATTTAATAAAATATGCGGTTTCCAGAGAATATCTGTATTTGTTTTTTCTTTAAATTTAATTTTTTGTAAATCATGAAATTTAGATGGGAGATGATGGAAGAATCTAAGATATTTCACAGCTATTGAATATCACTGAAACAATAATGATATATGACAATATCTGAGACGTTCGCATTGCAGACCAACACATTACCTACTAAAATATACCTGAGCGATGAGCTTGCTTTGCTCTTTTAGGAATCTATTTCAATGTTAAGACTTCCTATAGGGGCATAGGATAGGAACAGTTCTCTTCCAGAAGGCGCGGTCGTGAGCATCGGCCCTTAATTGTCGCCAGGATATGTTTATTCCTCTGACCAACCCGGCGTCTTTCTTGATGATTATAATCCAGGCCTTGTTTGGCGATTTTTGGCTCTGATTTTCGTAAAGTGTGACCGATCCACTGCCACTTCCGTCTTTGAATCTCAACGCCTATTTTAGTCTGTCCAGTTACACTTCAAAGTTTGTCGTTGGAGATCACCTCTAGCCAAAATGTCCCGAATGTGCGTTGTAGGCATTGGTTCAAGATATTTGGCAATTTCTTGGCAAGTCGAACGGTAACATGTAGTACAGCCATATAACGACACGTATTTGGGCATGCGTCAAATACTCGCAGCTTGGTACGAAGGGAGATCTTTCTCAATCCCCACAAAGGGTAAGCGATACCGAAGGCCTGACGAGCCTCGGATTTCATTTAATAGATTTTTATTAAACTGTTAATTACGAAACTTCTCTAAGCGATTTCCAACTTGAAAGTATTTCATTAGACATAACATACACTATAGATGAACATCATAACCCATGGGAATAAAATTCAAATCCGCAATGGAAGAATTCGCGTTAAATCATCTGCCAAGACCATAACTAACCCAATTGCTAAAACTCCTTGCATTCTCTCGACAAGTTGCTTGCTAAAATACCATTCCAACAAAATTCGTTTGTAACATACATGATAAAGCGGACAGAAATTGAAAAATAATTTTACCACAGTTTAAATAAAATAAATATGAAGATACCGAAGTAAAAAAAAATTATACTCCGTACAGTTTGCCTTAAGGCTATTTGTTTCATCCTTGCATTTTATTTAACCCTCCGTTATACGAAAGTGCATGCTTTACGAAGGGTTTATGAATATATTTTTTTTTAATTTGTATTATTGTGAACGATCCAACACAAAAAAAAGCTAACGAAACAATTCTTTTCAATCGTTCTCTTTCATTGTTTCGTAAAATCGTCCCAAGTCCTTTTTGTTCGGATATTTTTGAGTTTTGAATTGTTTAGAGAACCGAAGCAAATATACCGACTAGACAGGGAGATTCTATGAAGCTGAAAATGAATGAATACTTCACAAATTAACCAAAACCCAGAAGTACTAGAATTATAGGAACGAGTACTTCAGTTATGTACTAACCCTTTGAACGTAGTCAAAAAATTTGCGAAGGGTTTAAGTTTACCTCAAAAGAGCCCCAAAATATCGGCTTTTATATACCTTGGAATTTCACCCCAAAGTTTCAGGAGAATGCAACGTGTATTTCAACTATGGAAAATGAAATTTTCCGGATGCAACTAGGGAGAAAAAAAATAAATTGCACATAAAACACGTGCAGTGTTTACTACATGTGGAAATTTTTGCAAGGGGAAAACTTTCCAAACGTGGCTGAAAACTCAAATAAAACTTGTAAAGCTATGGAAAATTGAAAATTGCTTAACGATAGTTTGACAAAGTTTTAGTTATGCATTTAATCAGCAAAATACTTGTAAATGGTGGTTTCTATAATCAATATCTTTGTTTTTATACCGAACGGGAGTTATCTATGTTTGAGTTAGGAAATATTTGGGTCAGATTGTAAAGGCTAGTTCTTAATATAATAATAGTACTATTTATTCTTCAAACGGAATTCATAGCTAGAGGTCATCGCTAGAGCGAGAGAGCATTTCCATCACGTTATATTGACACCAAGTGCTCGGTTTGTGAACTCGTATACTACGTAGCTGATTGATACAGCTGGCAGTACTTTTATGAAATTAATTTCCTGTTAAGACATAGGACAGGGCATAGGACAGAAACAGTTCTCTTCCAAAAGACGCAATCCTAGGCATCGATATTTAGTTGTTGTTCGGATTTGTTTATTCCTCTGGCCTTCTGCATAACTGCTCGCATCCATGTGGTACATGCTCGACCAACCCGACTTCTTCATAAAGGATTAAAATCCAGAGCTTGTTTGGCGCTGTTTCGGTCTGGTTTCCTTAAAGTGTGACCGATCCATTGCCATTTCCACATTTGAATCTCAATGCCTATTTTAGTCCGTCCAGTTGTACTCTTAAGTTCGTCGTTGGAGATGACTTTTGCGCAGAATATAACTTAGCCTAAAATTTGTCGGAGTCATTGATTCGTGGAAGTTTGCAGGTTCTTGGTAAGCATAACGGTAAGTTTCCATGTAAAATAACCAAATAACAATTCGCAACTGTGTTCGAAGGGAGATCTATCTTAATCTCTGCAAAGGGAAAAGGATACCGAAGGCCTGACGAGCTTAATTTATACGAGCCTCAACATCCTTTTCGGCTTCGCCGCCCAAGCTGACAATGCTTCCGAGGTAACAAAAGTCTTGCACCTCTTCCGCATCTTGTACGATAAGCACAATCGGTGTGGTTGTGTTTGAACCTATGTTCACGTACTTGGTTTTACGCATATTTATTTTTGGTCCAGCCTCTTTGTATTTAGAATGCAACGAGCGAACATTTGACTCTATGGGATATTCCTTGATAGATGCCGTGAATCAGAGCCTCTTTCTTCTTCTACAATGGCACTACATCCCTAATCGGGTCTTGATCTTCTGACTTACAGGTTCCTTAACTTTTTTTTTTTAAAATTATTCTTTGTGAAAGGTTTGTAAGCCCGTCGCACAACCCTCAATTTATGAATTTATCATTTTCGAAAATTGAGGTGGCCAAAGTAGACACAAGCAGGCAGCGCGCTGGAATTATACGTCGGTCGGGATTTGAAATCATGACTTTCGGATTGTAGAATAACTCGCTACCCACAAGGCTACACCTAGCTAATTTGAGCCAGTGATCATAATTTTACCCAATTAAGCGCAATCGTGCAATACTCTAGATTAGAGTCATCATGCAAGAAAGAGACACACTGTGTAAGAGTCTGACAGAAATGTCACAATCGATACCTGCGAATCCACCATTCGTGGTGTGGTGAGTTTAGTGGTTTCCTTTTGCCAATTTCATCCACCCTAAGATAAATTGTTCCTTCAAAATTTTTGTTTATGAATTTTTGTTTATAAAAGCTGCGCATAGTTCAAATATCGGGCATCACCTTGGCCAAACTATGGTAAAGCGCCTCTAGTGTCCCATGGAGTAACTATACTCTAGATGGAAGAGATTTTGTTTTTTTGATTTTAAGGGGGAGTGGTTAAGGGGCTGACGACATTGAACTAATTTTTTCACATCACAAAATGTTTAATACGAAATTTAGGACTCAAAAATTTAAATGGTTCTGCGAAAATTTGGATTTAGTGGAGATAATAGAATGAGCAGCGAGTTCTTAATGACTTTTCCAGAAATAGCTATAAACATCATGCTTTTGACATATTTTAAATTGCAGATCAGTTGCATTCATACTTTTCAGAAAAATCGACTTTTTAAAAGTCGTGAAATTGTGAATAGTGACTTTTGTATGGGAGGTGGTAAAAGCAGAGGGGGGAGGTTTGTAATTTTCGTATACAACACCGAACGTAGTGTACAAAATGTTTCATGCTGAATTTAAAGTTTGTAGCTTTCATAATTTTCGAGCAAATTAAACAATTTTTGTTTGAATTTATGGCATTTGTATGGGAGATGGCAGATGAAGTGGGAGGTTTTGGATGATTTTAAATTTGCTTATCAACATCCTAATCACATTGCTTTGTCACAATTTTTAAGTCGATAGCTCTCATATGTTTGACTGAGAAATACTTTTTTTGCATTTCCAATACAAAAATTTGTAAGGGAGGTGATAGAAGGAGTGAAGCGAATTTCACATTTTTTTTTAAAGCATTTATTAAAATTATGAAGGGACATATTCTGGCAAAATTTGAAGTTTGTACTTTTTGTAGTCTCAATGAAAATCGATTAAATGCATTTACCAAAATCGTGCATTTGTATGGGAGGGGGTAGAAGGAGTATTTGAATCGAAACCAAATTTTTTGATATCAATGATATTTGTAATAGAATATTTGTCTCAAAATGTAAAGTTGATAGCTTTGACGGTTTTGGAGAAAAATAATTTAATTGAAATTCCGAAATTTCGTGAAATTTGTATGGGAGGGGGTAGAAAGAGTGAGGTGAAGTTGATAATTTTTCCAAAATTAGTTGTAATTGTAATAAAATTTACTATGACGAAATTGGTTTTTTTAGCTTGGCTAGTTGCAATGTAAACCGAATTAATGTATTTTTGAAAATTGTGCATTTGTATGGGACGGAGTAGAAGGAGATCAGATCAATATTTCTTGACGTTGATGATATTCACATCATTATACTATGACCTAATTTTCAAGTCAATAGCTGGAATGGTTTCGGAGAAAAATTAATTTCTTACAATTTCGAAATTTCATGAAATTTGTATAGGAAGGGGTAGAAATAGTGGGGGGATATGACCCGTTCATGAACCTAAAATTTCTGTTTTGGTAAAAAAAATAAAATATGACATATGACAAATTTTAGCACAACAGGTCAAAGCTTTCGAGAGTTATGTTGTAGACTGACGGTCACACATTTCCGTACCGTTGGGGACTCTGTGCGAGCATTATTTCTTTGCGTTAGAAACGGTAAGGCAAACACTATATAATTTCAGATTTCATCTAGAGTATAAAAATGTTTTGCACCAAATTTAAGCTACAAAGGTTGACTGGGTACAGAGAAAATTAGTGTATTGGATTTAATGAAATTGTGCAGTTTGTATGGGAGGTGGAAGAGGAAGTGGAAGGTTTTAAGTGATTTTTGAAAAATTTCATAATTTTCAAGAAAAGCTAATTATTGAAAAGTTATGAAATTGTGTCGCTTTGTACGGGAGGGGGTAGAAGGAGGTAAGCTAATGAGTTTAATTTTTTCTTATATTAATAACTAGCAAACGCCCGCGACTTCGTCCACATAAAAATCGCATTAATAAGCAAGGTTTGAGAATGTAGTTAGTAATACATTATATAGGATATATGATCCGCTTACTTTAATGGCTCTTTGAACACAATTTTTTGTATTTTGTTGGAGTCAGAACCATAAATTATTAAGAATGATACCATGATACGTGTTAATTGAAAAAAGCCCAAAATAAAATGACGTTAAGCTTAAAAACATAACAGGACTTCGATTGTGCGTAAAGCCCCATTATATGATACGACCGATGAAATTGAAATTTTTGTAATCTTAAGAATTTTCGTGTGGGGAGTGATAGAAGGGATGACAGTACTAAATTAATTTTTTTCACAACATGCTAGAGTAGCTATAAAAATATTTTGCACCAAATTTAAGCTTGAAAAACTGAATAGGTCACTTGAGAAACTTAGTGCATTGAATTTAGTGAAATTGTGCAATTTGTATGGGAGGTGGTAGAAGGAGTGGGTTTTTGGTAATTTTTCTAGATACAACTATCATCACCATGCAGTTGCTATCTTTTAAATTTCAGATCAGTTAGATTCACATTTTTCAAGAAAATCGAGTTTTTGCAAAGTCGTGAAATTGTGTCATATTGTAAGGGAGGGGGTAGAAGGAGTGGAGCTAATCGGTTTATTTTTTCCCGATAATAATAATAATACTAATTAGGGATTTATCAGAAAATTTTAGCTCGATCAAAGTTATACGTACTGAGAAAATTGGTTTAGAGTATTTCATGAAAAAGTGCGGTTTGTATGGGAGGTGGTAGAAGGAGTGGAGGGTTTTTGGTAATTTTTCTAGAAACAACTATAATCAGCATGCAATTGATGTGTTTTAAATTTTAGATCAGTTAGATTCACACTTTTCAAGGAGATCGAGTTTTTGCAAAGTCGTGGAATTGTGCCACATTGTATGGGAGGGGGTAGAAGGAGTAAAGCTAATCGGTTAATTTTTCCCGATAGTAATAATTATGATAATTAAAGATTTAGTACAAATTTTTAGCTCGATCAAAGCTATACGTACTGAGAAA
Source organism: Chorisops tibialis (assembly GCA_963669355.1). Taxonomy (NCBI): domain Eukaryota; kingdom Metazoa; phylum Arthropoda; class Insecta; order Diptera; family Stratiomyidae; genus Chorisops; species Chorisops tibialis. The sequence continues at coordinate 250,142,762 of OY770263.1, read as the reverse complement.
ATTGGTTTAGAATATTTCATGAAAAAGTGCAGTTTGTATAGGAGGTGGTGCAAGGAGTGGAGGGTTTTTAGTTATTTTTTGAGAAGCAACTACAATTATTATTGAATTGATATATTTTATATTTCAGAACAGTAACATTCACACTTTTCAAGAAAATCAAATTTTCGCAGTCGTGGATTTGTGCCAGATTGTATGGGAGGGGTTAGAAGGAGTAAACCTAATTGGTTAGTTTTTTCCTGACATTAATAACAATGCTAATTAAGAATTTAATACAAAATCTTAGCTCGATCAAAGTTATACATACTGAGAAAATTGGAGTATAGTATTTCATGAAAAAGTTTAGTTTGTATGGGAGGTGGTAGAAGGAGTTGGGGGATTCATACTATTTATATACTTGAAGATTGCATTTATAATAGAAATAAAATATTTTAAATTTCAAATTAATAGCTTTCATAGTTTCCATGAAAATTTGATTATTATAAGTTTTTGAAAATGAGTCACTATGTATGGGAGGGGGTAGAAGGCGTGAGGGGAGAAAAATAAAACCTAAAGCAGATTACTCCCCGAAGCAGACCAAATAATCTGTGAAAGTTTCATTGCAATCGGTGCAGCCGTTTTTGCGTGAAAGCCGTAAAGACAGACAGACAGAGAAATTTTTTAAAAACGTTTGATTCTGCTTAGTTATTGCTAAAATGAAGCAAAAAACTTATTTATAGCCATTTATAAACAAATAACAGACAGACACTATAATTATATTTATATAGATAATCTTAATGCGGGGTTTAGTACAAAGTTTGATCTCGGTAAATGTTATAGGTATTGAGAAAATTTAATTAAGACCCCTATAGGGGCATAGGACAGAAAACAACAAACTGTGCAAGTTTCATTATAATCGGTTCCGCCGTTTGTGCTTAAAAGCCGGCCGGATATACACACAGACAATAATTTCAAAAACTTGTTTTTATGCTTAGTTATTGTCCAAATAAAGCAAAACACTAATTTATAGCCATTTAGTAACACAGAACAGACAGACACTACAATTATATTTATAAGTATAGATGTGTTGATTAATTATAACTTCCAATTATTTTGTAATTTTTGAGCAATAACAAATATGTCTGTCAAACGTTAGATTATAAAAATATTTATGGAATAACCAACATACAAGGATTAAATCAAAGCATACATTTTCAATATAAAACGATTTAGATTATAAAAATACGAAGCTTCAGGTGTGTTTTTCAAAGTCGAAAATATTTTAACTCTGAAGTAGTGACCGGAATGTAACAACGACGTAACTATTTTTTGCTTGCAACGTACCCGCGACTAATAACGCCTACTGTAAAGATAATCATATCGATTTTGATACATTACTATAAATGCTAGCTGGGTTGGCTTTAAAATGGGTTCTACCTTCTTCGTATGTCATAATTTTTCAATCTCTATGAAAACAATATGTTTTGTCATTGTAAATTTCATTTCTAAGTTTGCCAAGATAGTATGTACATATGTAATTAACAAAAGAATTAAGTATTCAACAACTTGTATAAGTTTAAGAACAAGATATGCTTGAAATTTTATCATGAACACTTTCAATCCTCTATGAAATATTCAGTGCAAGTCGAGAATTTATCTCCGTAATTTTCCTTCATCTTAACAATCGCCTTAAATATCTTAACAAATTGTCGGTAACAAGAATGAAGGCAAGTTTTTGATTTTCTTCGCGAAAACTTACCAGCTTAGAAATTCAATTTGTATAGATTTTGAAAGGAACAAGTAGGTCCTTGTTATACATTTGTACTACCTGTAAGTAGATAAACGTTATGAGCTGTACACTCTATCTTAAATCTGTAAATCTGTCGCCATGCTTAGCATCCGATTATACGAGTATAGTTCGGAGATTATCAACTTTGTACACTAAGGATGAGAAGTTCTTCTTTAGACTCGAGATTGTGTGAAGACCTCCTTCATTCGTCCTTTTTGAGCACCCAATTGTCGCTCAGATGTTTCTTTTTCCGTTTTATACACAAAATTCTCGTCAGATTCTTGGCAAGCTACTCGGTTCTTGGAAAACTTCAAACTTAAAGCCAATTTAGAGACTTTCATTTTGAGTCGAAAAACGTTAAAAAGTTTCGTAATAAGTTTTTTTTTGAAAAAAAAAATTAGATCTGATGAGAAAGGAATTGTGAAAAAAATATTTTTAGCTAACCATTGTTATAGTACGAGTTCAATTTTGAAATGATGGACAACAGGACCGAAGCAAAAAAACTTAAACCATCCTTCGGATTTCAGAATTGAATGCAATTTTTTTCGTAGAAAAGTTTATTTCTTTTGAATTCGAGTCTGATGTATTTTTTTTTAGCCCCAAACATTTGCTTAGCCATTGCAATTTCGTTTCTATTGCGAAAAGTTGAAACGAAACATTGAAATAACTTTGAAACTGAAATAAAGTTTAAGGGATTCGACCGTAATATGTGGGCACTCTATTGGTTCAGTTTTTCTTTTTTTTGCATAGATAAGCTATGTGATTGTTCAAGCCATTGTTGGCAAATAAGTTACATGCAAAACTTTTCCATTTTTAAGTACTCGTATAAATTTTACGATACCTCAAACTATTTTATTGCTTTCATAGTATTGAAGGCTCTACAATTTTTTTTCTGGAGCTATCGAAAGAGGCTCTAATTATTCTACAATGGCACTACAGCCAGAATCGGGCTTTGGACTCCTGACCTTAACACCTAAAGAGCTTATATGCATGGGGTATATGGTGTATACGTAAATGTTTGGGACAGGAGGTGTCTGACAAAGTTAATAACTTTTTTTTAATATTTATTGTAATTATAAATACTTTATTATTAAAATAATAAAGTGAAATAAAAATTTTGACAAACAATTTTTTTAACTTTGAAAGTTTCAAAGACATTTTTTTTTCTTTTTAAATTTTGATATTTTGTGAAATTTATATGAGAAAAGGTCGAAGGAGTGGAGATAATTTTAATATTATTTGCAATTATCATTAGAACACATCTGGAAAAAATGACATTGCTAGCGTCAGCTAAAATCACAAATGAATTTATAGGAATTCATCAAATTGTGGTCGGAAGAGTAAATGGAAATTTTGCAGTCGATTGCGGATTGGAAGAAAAATTAATTTCTTAATATATTGGAATTTCGTGAAATTTGTATGATGAGGGGGATGTATTCAGTTCGCGAACTTAAAAGTTTTTTATTGCCTCACCTATCCAAAAATAATGTTCACCGTCATATCCAACTCTCTCACGAATTCTCATAAAATTGTATACTCTTCCTAAACCTTCATAGCTGTGCAATGCATTAAAGGGTGTTATACTTAGTGCTTCAAAGAAAGAAAAAAAAATAGCTTAAGGCCGATGCTCAGGATCGTGTTTGACTTTTTTAAAATTTTTTAGTCCATTGAAAGTTTTTTGAAGTATTTTGAAGCTCTGTCAAAATTGTTTGATATTCCTTCAATTTTTTTTAATTAATTAGATAAATATTGAGTTTTGTGATTCTTTTTTTCCAATACACAATTTCACCTTGTCTTTAGCACTTCCGCTTTTCTATCGCAACCTTTTGGCAGCAAGCTTCCCAAGACACTGCAGAATTTCAGTGTTGAGGCAGAGTCCTGCCAACTTCTGGCTTCTCGCTGCCACCACTTCGTTTTCAAACTAGAGTTGTTTTCAGAATCATGCAGGAGCTCAATATTTACAAGTCCGCTGAACTTTTCAGAGTGCTTTCTAGAAATTTTTGATTGTTTCGAGTCTTTTTTAAATAGATTGAAACTATCTTTTCGAAGCATTATATACGTATCGTATTAGACGGAATTACTTCTGCCCATTTTTCTATTGTTTCCGACGTCCCGCAGGGTTCAGTTTTATCTCCCACCTTCTTTTTAGTCTTCATGAACAACCTTTTGTCGACTTTCAATCCTATTCATAATTTTGCAGGTGAATGCACAATTGACGACAGCTTTTAATTTTTTATTCTTTGAGGATGCACATCTGGCTTCGGTACCCAAATACCGTAATGAGTCAATTGAGAATACTGTTTAATATTGCTGTGGAGCCTGGAAAACAGAGCAGATATTTTTGCCAAAAACGCAGTCCTATCGTCTATCTCTTAAATATTCTGTTTCGGCGTCCGCCGTTAAAACTTTCTGCAATGGCTTGAAGCCTCGAACAGTCTAGGTATTCTGCAGAAATGCAAGAAATACTTTTCTGCGTTGGGACTAGCTATAAGGTTTGTATCCGGTCCCGTCTTGAATACAATTCCCATGTTTTGGTTGAGACTTCACTCACCTATAGCTTTGCTTGTCTCCAAAAACACGCACTCCGATTAATTAGAGATGAAGTCGTATTGGCTTCAATATACTCCCTCGAGCGCTGTGGAAATTTCGGAGTATATTGCATTTACTATAGATATTTCTATGGTTAACGCAGTATGAAACTTAACGCGAGTACACTTTGAAATCCTTGTCGTATAGAAGAGTGAAATTTAGGTAGTCCTTTATCGGATGATAGCAATTTTGAATGCAAATTCATTTTTCCGTAATAATAAAACACATAATAAATTGCTATGTTGCGGCCTAACCCAACCCCCGACCTGGAGGACCGGTCTTAGTTATTTATTACACCTTGGTAGAAAAAGGGTGGGAGTTTTCAGCTAAATATGACAAGCTGGAGTTCTCACAGCTATGCTGCGAGTCCAACTATGTCATACTTTTTGCTTACTTCCTGAGACTCCATGCTCCCTCCTCCTTTTTCATACGGGGTTGGGACCGGCAATGGCGGAGTTCTTCAAAATATCTCAAAACTTATTTTTAAGTAAATTAAGGTGTATATAATACACGAAATCGAAGTAGAGGCGGTTTTCGACATTTGGCACGACAATAAACCAAAATGGTGATTGAATTTGTGACATTTTGGCGAAACAAATTTTCGACAAAATTCTGGGAAAAAATATTTAATTGGCAACGAAATGTTTGATAGTCGCACGACATACCGTGTTTCATCGCTTAAAAACTTCAAAATCGTATGCCCATCTGTCCGTCTATCTGTGCGCTCTTTAGCTTAAAAACGCGTTGAGCGAGAAAGTTCAAATTTTGTACACATCGTTTTTGACGAAAAAGTAAAGTGAACGGGCTAAATCGCTTCACGCCTACTACCCCTCCCATATAAAATGATTCATTTTCAAAAATTTACAATAATGAAATTCTCCTATCTCCGCCTAAGACGGTTCCAAGCCCGGTTTGAAAAGGAGGAGAGAAGAAGACATCCTGAATGGCCAGAGGCACCAGTGCTTCTCAGGAAGTATGCTAAGAATGAATATAGTTGGAGTCGCTGTATAGCTGAGAGAACTCCAGCATATCCTATTCAGCTGAAATTGGTCAGTCGTATCTGTGTGGTTAATTACACAGGTTGGGCGATAGGCTAACAGCCTGTCCGCACAAAAAGAATCACTTACTATGGAACCTGAAGCTTCGCCTCGGATTGAACGGATTCAACGGGAACGACCCGGCACGCGAAAAATTGAACACTCCTTCGGAACCAGGAATGTACGATCCTTGTTCAAATCTGGAGCACTAAAATCACTCCTGGAACAAGTTGATAATTTCAAAATTAATGTTGTCGCACTTCAGGAAATTAAATAGCTTGGTAGAGAAATAACGGAAATGGGGTCGCACACAATCTTTAAAAGTGGAAAGTAATCGGGAAGCCATGAGCTCGGAGTAGCTTTAACCGTCAGCAAAGCATTTAAACAGAATGTCACCAACTTCAAGCCTATTAACGAAAAATTGTGTGCATTTCGCTTAAAGACAACTTTTTTTTAACATCTGGCTCATTAATGTTCACGTCTCAACGGAAGACAAGGACGAGGCAATTAAGGGTGAGTTTTATAGTCGCCTTGAACAACTTATGACTCATTGCCCGGAAATGATATTAAGATCATTTTATGTGATTTCAACGCGAAGGTTGGGAAGGAGGAGACACATAGAGGAACAACCGGAGTGCACAGTCTTCACGCCATTAGTAATGATAACGGCTAACGTCAAGTTGACTTCGCCTGCAGTAGAAACATCGTAGTAAGCTCAACATGCTTCCCGCATCGGATCATCCACAGAAGAACCTCGATGGAAAGACGTGACCCTATGGAAGGACGTATAATGAAATACACCACGTTCTCAAAGACAAAAGGGCAGCCTCCAGCAACGTAGATGTAAGAACCTTCAGAGGTGCTAACTACGACTCTGACCACTATTTGGTCAAGACCACATTCCAATGTCGAGTAGCAAACAGCGGACCTGCAAAACACCAACCCACACTTAAATTCGACATCGAGAAGCTGAAGGACAAGTCCATCGCAGCCGCATATACATCAGCCTTAGAGCGACATTTTGGCCAAATATTAAGCCACCACAAAATGCTAATGGACCAGTTATAGCTCTCCCCCAAAAATGGTATTAAGTCCGTCGCAGAGTAGGTTATAGGCCACCGAACCGGACGAAAGAAGAATAATTGGTTCGATGATGAATGCCGAGATGCAATAGGCAAAAAGTATGCAGCTTACGAACAATTTACTGAACGCCAACGAGAGCCAAGAAAGATATATTTGATGAGCCTAGACAAAACATGCAGAAAAAAGAAAAGGAAGTATCTCAATGATGAACTATGCAAAATGGATAAAGATTTTAAATCCTGCAACACAAGAGCGGCTTACGCTCTAGTTAAACATAACAGAATTATGATTGGGTGTAAGACCCAAGCACATGGCAATCTAGATGAAATAGGAAAGAGTTTATTGTACTGTTTATTGTAAGCTTTGTATAGGAGGTGGTAAAAGCAGATAGGGAAGGTTTTTAATTTTTGTTTATAACCCCGAAAATAGTATACAAAATGTTTCATGCCGAATATAAAGCTTTCATAATTTTCGAGGAAATTGAAAAATTTCTGTCTGAATCTATGGCATTTGTATGGGAGGTGGCAGAGAAAGTGGAAGGTTTTGGATGATTTTGAATCTGCTTATCAACATCCTAATCACATTGCTTTGTTACTCATATGTTCGAAGGAGAAACACTTTTCTTGAATTTTCAATGCAAAAATTTGTATGGGAGGTGGTAGAAAGAGTGAAGCGAGGCTTATATTTATATTCTAGATGAAATCTGAGAGTATAATAAGTTTGCCACAAAGTTTGTAACGCCAAGAAATAAGGTTCGGAGAAAAAAATGAATGATACATAATCACTCAAAAATCTCAAAATCTCATGTCCGTCCGTCTGTCTGGCTGTCGGTCTGTCCGTCCGTGTCCTCTCTAGCTTGAAAACGCTTAGAGCTAGATAGTTCAAATTTTGTACACGTCGTTTTTGACAAAAAAGTAAGGTCAAGTTCGTGAACGGGTCAAATCGCTCCACCTCTTCTACCCCCTCCCCCTCCCTTGACAATAAACGGATATACTCGAAAAGTATAAATGCTATTGATCTGAAATTTGGAATGTAATACTTTTATGATGCTTTTAATCTACTGTATAAAAATTATTTCTGTCCTCAACCTCCTTCTACCACCTCCCATACAAACTGCAGTTTTTCATGAAATGCTCTAGACAATTTATCCAGTGCGTATAAAATTTATCGAGCTGAAATTGTGCACCAAATATTTATTTAGAATTATTAGTAAAATCAAAAAAAAATAGATGATTAGCTTTACCCCTTCGACCCCCGCCCATACAAAATGAAATAATTTCGTAATTTGACAATGAACCAGTTTGTTCGAAAAGTATAAATGCTATTGATCTGAAATTTGGAATATACTACTTTCATGATGATTCAAATCTACTGTATAAGAGTTATTTGAGTCCTCTCCTTCCTTCCACCACCTCCAATACAAACTGTACCTTTTCATGAAATACTATAAACAAATTTACTCAGTACGTATAAAATTGATCGAGTTTAAGTTGTGCACTAAATATTAATTTAGAATTATAAGTAAGACCAAAAAAAATTAGACGATTAGTTTTACTCCTTCTACCCCCTCCTATACAATCTGACACAATTTAACAGCTTCACAAAAAGACGATTTTCCTGAAAACATGTCAAAAACATAATGTTTTCAGTTATTTATGAAACTCTACCACCTCCCATACAAACTGAACAATTTTACTAAATTTTCTCAGTACCTATTAAATTTTTTAATTCTAAATTTTCTGTAAAACATTTTGGTGGCAATTCTAGCGTGATGTGAAAAATGTAGTTCAATGTCGTCACCCTCCCCACCACTCCCCCCAAAAATTTCTTAAAATCAAAAAAATTCTCTTTCATTTAGAGTATCGCACGATTGGGCTTTATGCTCAATCGTAGTCCTGTTGGGTTTTTTTTTTTTTTAGCATTTATTGCAATTATTAAGGGCCAAATTGTGGCAAAATTTGAAGTTTGTACATTTTCTAGTTTCAATGAAAATCGATTAAACGCATTTACCAAAATTGTGCATTTGTACGTATGTATATATTGTTACAGATCTGGCAATGATCTTTCCTGAATATGCCAGAATTTTTTAGAACAGTCCTCCTTTATGTAAAAAACCCACAATCAAAGATCTAGAACCTTCCAGTATAGTCTAGACATGAAATAGGAAAGAGTTTATTGTACTGTTTATTGTAAGCTTTGTATAGGAGGTGGTAAAAGCAGATAGGGAAGGTTTTTAATTTTTGTTTATAACCCCGAAAATAGTATACAAAATGTTTCATGCCGAATATAAAGCTTTCATAATTTTCGAGGAAATTGAAAAATTTCTGTCTGAATCTATGGCATTTGTATGGGAGGTGGCAGAGAAAGTGGAAGGTTTTGGATGATTTTGAATCTGCTTATCAACATCCTAATCACATTGCTTTGTTACTCATATGTTCGAAGGAGAAACACTTTTCTTGAATTTTCAATGCAAAAATTTGTATGGGAGGTGGTAGAAAGAGTGAAGCGAGGCTTATATTTATATTCTAGATGAAATCTGAGAGTATAATAAGTTTGCCACAAAGTTTGTAACGCCAAGAAATAAGGTTCGGAGAAAAAAATGAATGATACATAATCACTCAAAAATCTCAAAATCTCATGTCCGTCCGTCTGTCTGGCTGTCGGTCTGTCCGTCCGTGTCCTCTCTAGCTTGAAAACGCTTAGAGCTAGATAGTTCAAATTTTGTACACGTCGTTTTTGACAAAAAAGTAAGGTCAAGTTCGTGAACGGGTCAAATCGCTCCACCTCTTCTACCCCCTCCCCCTCCCTTGACAATAAACGGATATACTCGAAAAGTATAAATGCTATTGATCTGAAATTTGGAATGTAATACTTTTATGATGCTTTTAATCTACTGTATAAAAATTATTTCTGTCCTCAACCTCCTTCTACCACCTCCCATACAAACTGCAGTTTTTCATGAAATGCTCTAGACAATTTATCCAGTGCGTATAAAATTTATCGAGCTGAAATTGTGCACCAAATATTTATTTAGAATTATTAGTAAAATCAAAAAAAAATAGATGATTAGCTTTACCCCTTCGACCCCCGCCCATACAAAATGAAATAATTTCGTAATTTGACAATGAACCAGTTTGTTCGAAAAGTATAAATGCTATTGATCTGAAATTTGGAATATACTACTTTCATGATGATTCAAATCTACTGTATAAGAGTTATTTGAGTCCTCTCCTTCCTTCCACCACCTCCAATACAAACTGTACCTTTTCATGAAATACTATAAACAAATTTACTCAGTACGTATAAAATTGATCGAGTTTAAGTTGTGCACTAAATATTAATTTAGAATTATAAGTAAGACCAAAAAAAATTAGACGATTAGTTTTACTCCTTCTACCCCCTCCTATACAATCTGACACAATTTAACAGCTTCACAAAAAGACGATTTTCCTGAAAACATGTCGAAAACATAATGTTTTCAGTTATTTATAAAACTCTACCACCTCCCATACAAACTGAACAATTTTACTAAATTTTCTCAGTACCTATTAAATTTTTTAATTCTAAATTTTCTGTAAAACATTTTGGTGGCAATTCTAGCGTGATGTGAAAAATGTAGTTCAATGTCGTCACCCTCCCCACCACTCCCCCCAAAAATTTCTTAAAATCAAAAAAATTCTCTTTCATTTAGAGTATCGCACGATTGGGCTTTATGCTCAATCGTAGTCCTGTTGGGTTTTTTTTTTTTTAGCATTTATTGCAATTATTAAGGGCCAAATTGTGGCAAAATTTGAAGTTTGTACATTTTCTAGTTTCAATGAAAATCGATTAAACGCATTTACCAAAATTGTGCATTTGTACGTATGTATATATTGTTACAGATCTGGCAATGATCTTTCCTGAATATGCCAGAATTTTTTAGAACAGTCCTCCTTTATGTAAAAACCCACAATCAAAGATCTAGAACCTTCCAGTATAGTCTAGACATACACCCAACAACACCCAACGACACCCGACGGAAGCTTCGAGAATTAGGCAAAATGGTATAACACGGTAGCTCTCAGCGAGCAGTCAGTCATTCAGCGATATTCATGAAAGACGCGAACCAGTAAAGTGCGATAGTAAAACACGCGACGGTGTTGTCATAAAAAGCGATAGAAAAACACGCAGCGGTGTTGTCAACAAAAACGAAGTGATCGGGAAATTATATTAGAGTGCGAATAAGCAAATTATCACTTATTTTTAAACGAATTGTGTTTTTACTTGAAATCCAGGCGAACCCCTAGCTCGCAACAATTGGTGTCAGAAGTGGGATTTCGGGTTAAAAATCGCGAGTGAAATTAAAATTCTCGAACGGATAATTTTGTGAGAGCGAAAAAGTGAAACTAAAATTCTCGACCGGACAGCGAGAATTTTGTGAAATCGAATATTTTCGAGTGCTTTAGTGAGCAGTGGCTTTAATTAGTGAAGTAAATTTAAGTAAATTCGAATCGCGGAAAAACTTAAAATAATCGGTAGTGAAAATACCGCGTTATCTTAAGTACTTGAAATTAACAGAGCTGAAGGAAGAGCTCAGTAGACGCGAGTTATCTACGACAGGAAGCAAGTCTGAACTTGTCAGCCGTATGTGCGATAGTAAAACACGCGACGGTGTTGTCATAAAAAGCGATAGAAAAACACGCAGCGGTGTTGTCAACAAAAACGAATTGATCGGGAAATTATATTAGAGTGCGAATAAATAAATTATCACTTATTTTTAAACGAATTGTGTTTTTACTTGAAATTCAGACGAACCCCTAGCTCGCAACAATATATTCCAATACTCCTTCAACCCCCTAGAAGGAGTATTTGAATCAAAACCAAATTTTTCGACATCAGTGATATTTGTAATACTATACTTTTTGCATGATTTGGAGAAAAATAATTTAGTTAAAATTCCGAAATTTCGTGAAATTTATATGGGAGGGGTAGAAATAGTGAGGTAAAGTTGATAGTTTTTACAAAATTGGTTGCAACTGTAATAAAATTAATTATGACAAAAATAGGCTCTTTTAGCTTTGGCGCAATCGTAGTCCTGTTATGTTTTTATATAATCGTTCATGAAATTATTGGTAAATTTGTGAAAAAAGTGCGTCAGAGAACACTGAAAAATCCAGGAACCCATGGAAAAGATTTTAACTTTTCACCGTCATTTCCTATGCTTTCTGAAGCCAAGCGGAGCAGGACTAGCTTTAAATTGGTTCAGGCTGTTCTAGAAAAATATGGAGTCATACCGGCACTAGACACTACCTAGACATACGAGTATAGCTACGAACTAGAATTCCTGGAAGCTGATATTTACCTGCAGAATAATGAAAAAACGTAACCATTCCATATGTCGGTTTAAAAACACATCCTGGAGTTATATCTTCTGAGAAGAGATGGTGGCAAGTCCTTTTTTTTAATGAAATTCACATAAGCAATGCTCGAATGCTGGCAAAAGTTTTCGCTGTTTTTCAGTTTAGTTCGTTGGAATACGAAATGTGTTTCGGTGCAAGTTGCTCGTAATGCTGCTACTAATAACATAACGTCGCGACAAAATTCATTTTCATAATGCCGTTTCCTTCCTTATGAGCAGCCAACAGCCATTACGCTTTAGCTATGTCCCCCCTCCCGTCCCCTTTGTACACCTAGTGCAGGGTGAGGTTTAATTGGGTGCAAAAGGATTTTCGTCTGGAAATGACTGCACCTGTTTCAACTAATTGTAGTGTAAAATACCCATAAAAAAGAATAACAACTTCATCTGGCACCTTATGAGGTTATTTTATATACATACGTACTTCATAACTGTTTGTGTACTTTGACAAATAAATTATATAGAAAAGATAAGAAAAAAAAATCTGTATTATCCTTTGGCTCTTAGTTTGTGATGCTTACTTAACAGTGCTAATAATGAAAGTATATGGGCAATCTCTGTCATTTTACAGAATCACATAGAATGCTGTTAAATGTGATTTCGGGCTCGCCTAGCACAAAATTTCAGCTTCCTAACTTAAACCGTTTTGAGAATGCCACTATTTCTAGACCATCGATACAACACAAAAACTCAGGATAGAAAATTCTTTCATAGGTTCGAAACGAAACGCTCCATTTATGAACATAAAATTGTTCATTAGAAGAATTTATCTCTGTAATATGGCAACTTTGTGTCCTGCTTCCAAGAACTTTATCATCATGCTTGCCGCTATCCCATCGGCTTCACTTAATGCACACTACTGTTGTATACTAACTTTTAAGGATTCCGGTATACACACGTTATTCAATTTAATAATGACATTTATCACTTTTATGTACGTATCCTTCCGATCTAATAGTTTCCCTTAATTAAATCTTTTAGTTTTTCTTCCAACGATAAATAAATGGAAGGACTTGAGTTCGGTCGTCCTTTCCAGTTTAAAGCGAAAAAGTTTAAATCATGGTCTGCAATATCGCGCACACAGACCGTTTGTTATGGATTTTTATGCTTTTTTTCTTCGATAATACGAGTAATAGCCTTTTGTGATTTCTTTGCTGATTGACCTGGTGCTTTTGCGCTTTTCATACTTGGAAGTAGCCAAGGGCTTGTTTCTTCTCAGTCTGAGCGTTAAATGGGAGCAATAAAATCCTTGAAAATAAGCTCATATATCTTGAGTCTGAAAGACGAAATCTTTTCGTTTTCTTTAAAATTCGACTGGTTTTTTTCTTCTTTTTTCTTCGGTACAATAAAATGTCTTTTTTAGTAGCGAACAATGTTGAAAGATGGTGCTTCTGTAAAGGGACCTGAAAAATGAACATATGTATTGATAGAGGAAATATTACGACTATAATAATATTTGTAAGCTCTAAATCAATAGTATTCACGCTGTTTTAACAGGAGAGCCACTTTCCGTCTTAGGCTTGGGAGGGGGAGTGGGGGAGCAGAGAAGAGCATATAAACAAGAAGATACATAGACATTGCATACGATCACTCAAAAATTTGGGAGGGAAGCCTCCACCCATTCCCCTTTACGCCTTTGCATGTACTCCTAAATATTTGATTGACTTATCTCGTACTCCAACATATTAAAATTAATTAATTAATTAAAATACACAAATGCATAATTTCGGAAAGCGATACCATCTTAATCTTGAAACTACATATGTTGGCAATATCAAAAAAAAAACCTCTGCGAACAAGTCGGGCGCTACTTTATTATTCCTGTGACAAGTTGAGGATATGTGGGAAGACAATATGCAGGTTAGGATGGATAGGGAAGTCTATGTGAATGGGTGTTCTAGGACAGAGCTGTGTGCGATTACGATCAATAACTCCAGTACATATAATCAATATTTCATTCGTTTATACAGTGCACGACACTAACTTAAAGGTACCACGTTTTTTATGTTTTTATGAAAATATGAATCTTTATTTTGCCAATATTATTAATAATTAAAAAGTACATATTACTAAGCATAAGATATGAAAAGGAAAACATTTAATTATCACATTATATATCACAGTTTTTCTCAAAACTTATAAAATAAGATACGAAATAAACTTAAAGGCACTTTCATCATTATAAGAAAATTATAATATACTGCTTTAATTTAATATTTTGTAGGTCCGCCCTTCGAGTAGATAACCTCGAAGATCCTATTAGGCATTGAATCCACTAGGTTTTTCAATTTCGTTAATTCTATTTCGGACCACACTTCGCGAATTTTTGATTTTAAGGCATTAACGGTTTCGAATTGTGTTCCATTGCTATAAGCCGTATGAACTAGAATGCCCCACAGATTTTCAATAGGATTGAAATCTGGGCTTCTAGCCGGCCAATCCAAAACGGGTATATCTGCTGCCTGGAACCAATCTCATACAACGTGAGCGGTATGCACGGCAGCGTTATCTTGCTTGAAAATGAAGTTTTCCCTGCTATTTGCTCCCCATATCCATCCAGACCCCATTCTAACATCTCACGATAATGAGCAGCATTCAATCTTGTAGGAACCCATGTAATGGGCGATTTTCCGCTGTATCCAAATGCCGCCTATACCATGACACTGTCACCACCGAAATTCCTACTTCACGTAACTTCTTTATCTCGACGTAAATCATGCCAGTAGTACTGACAACCACCCGGGCCGTCGAGACTGAATTTTTTTTCATCACTGAAGATCACATTGTGCCATCTAGTGGTCCAACTCATATGTTGTCGACCAAAGTCTATCCGCTTTTGCCTATGAGTTGCAGTTAGCTGGAGTTTCGCTATTCTTTTGGTATCCTTACGGTACGGTGATGACGAAAGAATTTGATGGACTCGCCGAACTGTCAGCGGAAGCTTTAGCTTTGTTTTGATTTGCGATGCCGACAAATTTTCTGTAGTGCTACTCGAAAAATTGACCTTTCATCCCTCAGAGTGACCTTTCATCTCTCAGAGTGACCTTCTACGCCTTTTTTCTTTTTTGACCATATCCGTCTCCAAAATTGACGAAATTGTCAATAACAGTAGGGGATCGACTAATTTCCTTTGCTATAGCCCGGTTTGAATAATTGTTGCGACGTAAAACCTCACTAATTTTCTTTTCTTCTTCAGATAATGGCTTGCATCTGTCCGTATTGAACAGCTATAAAAAATATGTAAATTTGCCAAACGCGAATCGAATTTTGAAAAAAAAAGAACATGAGTAATATGACAGGCTTACCTAAACTTCTCTGAAAAGTTTTTTGACATAACTTGATCGACATTTCGGTACTAATTTAAACAGCATCGTCGCAGCTGTTTAGTGAGAGATTCGACTTATTAATAACCGTAATCATAGAAGTTCGATTTTTCGTGCTGCCAAGTGAACATTTATTTTGTTTTTTATTGCAATCTCCACTATTGTCATGACGTGCGGGAAATGCTTGTCTGTAATTACATCTGACAGCCTCAGATGCTCAGGGATGTGTGGTTTGGAATTTCATCCCTCATGTATGGAGATCTCAGCAGCCAAGTTTTTTGCCGCTCTTGCTCTTCCTGGCATTCGTTGGCTTTGCCCGACTTGCGATAAGACTGCCATTTCGAGCCTTTCTACTAAATTGAGTTCAATGTCGACTAATATTGATGCTGTGCTTTCCAATCTTAAGGAGCTAAAAGATGAGTTAGCTCAACTTCGGGGACCACAATCATTGGCTGTTGTTGACAATTCAAACCGGATTCAACCAAACTCCAATGTATTGACGCGTAGCATGGCTCAGCAGTTAAAGAAAGACGGGCATCGCTATCAAAGTGGGATTAATCAGAACATTGGCAAAGATGCTTCTCCCAAGCCTTCAAATAAGCCATCTACTAGGCCAATTACACCTACAGCATCATCAACTTCATTTACAACTTCATTTACTTCGGCATCACTTGCCTCGTCATGCAAGGAACATAATAAAACAGGGGGAGTGAAGACTGGTTTAATGACCTCTAGGACCAATGAATCATCAAAGAGTATGCCAAATGTTAATTCCACGTCGAGAATGTCAAATTCAGTGCCCGTTGGCAACATCTCGCCTGCTGTGCCTGAACCTAATATCTCAGTTATCGAGGTTCCGAATGATGGTCTGATTGGAACTTGGAATCACGTAACAACGAAGAAGGTTCGCAGGTCTAAACGTCGTGGTAATATCATGGGTACCGACACAAATAAGTGTACTGAGTTCACTGTAGTGCCGGCAATTAAGTGGTTGCATTTGTCTCGGTTTGAAGTGCATACTAAGACTGAGGCTATAAGGAAGTATACGGCCGAAAAACTGCAAATTGCAGAGGAGCAAGTACTTTGCACCAGATTGACGAAGAGAGATGAGGACATTACTTCTCTTCGTTATATTACTTTCAAGATTGCAGTTCCTGTTACTCTACTTGAGTGTGCCATGGATCCATCAATATGGCCCATCTCTGTTCGCGTTAGAGAGTTTATTTACCGTCCAAAAAACGTGGATGCTGCTCTACCGGTGGAGACCTCTTAACTAAAACCAATGTGCCGCCTTGTACTGCGTCTTCCAATGACTTCTCAGTGTATTACCAGAACGTTGGTGGCATGCGCACGAAAGTTAGCGAATTTTTGTTGGCTTCATCACTTCACGAATACGACGTTATAGCTTTAACGGAAACCTGGCTTAATGATAATTTTCATTCAACAGAACTTTTTGACGCTTACTATGTAGTTTATCGAAGTGACCGCTCACCATCTACTGGCATGGACCGTGGTGGCGGTATATTAGTTGCGGTCCGCGCTACACTTCGAAGTAAGCAAATTGATCTTTGCCAGAACTTAGATATCATAGATCAACTTTGTATTTCGGTGGAGTTTTCCCCTACATCTAAAATAACATTTTTGGTGAGCTACATTCCGCCTAAGAGCCCGTTGGAGCTTTATCGTCAGCATCTGATCAACATAGAGGACATTGTTAATAACCTGCAGCACTACGAGATCCCAATATTGATGGGAGATTTCAACCTTGGCGATGTAACATGGACGTTTTCTGAGGATGAAAAAGCACTTATCGCCTTCAATGTTCGAAAGGAAGTCGAGTATGCAGTAATCGTTCTACTGTACTCTTTTGGATTATTTCAAATTAATCCATATAAAAATAGTCTTGGACGAATTTTGGACCTAATCTTCGTAAATAATGAGTTTAAGTATAACACTTTCTTAGTAAATTTTCCGCTCTTGAATAACTCTATTCATCATACTGCTTTTGGTTTTTTAATAGAATTTTATAATTTTGAGCCTATATCTTGTAATAATTTAGACCATACGCGTTACGATTTCTCTAAAGCCGATTTTGTTGCTCTTAATAACCATTTTTGTTCTGTTGACTGGAATTCTAAGTTTTCCAATTTAAGTTTGTCTTGTGCTTATTCAACTTTCATATCAATGTTATGTGATGCATTTAAATTATATGTCCCCTCGCGTATTGAAAAGTCGTGTCCTAAACTTCCGTGGTCCAACAAGAAATTGAGCAACCTAAAAAACGCAAAAAATAAAGCTTTTAAGCGTTTTAGAAAAACTGAGTCTTTGTACGACCGGAACAATTTCCTTCGTCTAAGGAAGAAGTTTGATTGGCTCAATCGCTTTCTTCACAGACAATATATCGACTCAGTTGAATCAAGGATTAAACGTAATAGTAAATCGTTTTGGGTCTTCTTCAACTCCAAACGTAATTCTTCATTACTGCCTAATTCAATGGAGTTTCGGGGAGATGTATCGAACTCTGCTGTAGAGTCATGTGAACTGTTCGCATCGTTTTTTAAATCTGTTTACAACTCAACATCAACGGTTGATTCTAATTTTCCAGGAAGGTTCGAAAATTTGGTTTCCATTGTTGATCTTGGCAGTTTAACTCTTACGGAAGATGATGTACTTGTTGCTTTATGTAATTTAGACATTCAAAAAGGATCGGGTTATGATCAAATTCCTGCTATGTTCTTAAAAGGTTGCGCATTTTCGCTTTATGAGGCGCTAACTATTATTTTCAATAAGTCGCTTGAGTGTGGATCATTTTTGGATACGTGGAAACTGTCTTTCATAACTCCAATATTTAAGTCTGGTCGCAGACATATGGTTGAAAATTATAGACCAATATCCAAAGTATCCTCTATCCCTAAGTTATTTGAAAGCATAGTTAAGGATAAGATATTTTTCCACATTAAAGAAAGTATTTCAAACTGTCAGCATGGTTTTGTTAGCGGACGTTCTCGTCTACAAACCTAACAATTTTTACTAAATATTGTATAGATTCTATGGAACAAGGTTTTCAAGTTGACGTTTTTTATTCGGATTTTAAAAAGGCATTTGATCGGGTTCATCATAGTCTTTTGATTGAGAAATTGAAGGCACTAGGATTTCATTCTAATCTGTTGAACTGGTTTTCATCTTACTTGTCAAATAGAAGACAAGTGGTGCGAATAAATGGAAACTCTTCGTCGTGTTTTGATGTTAAATCTGGCGTTCCCCAAGGAAGCCATTTAGGGCCTTTACTTTTCGTTTTATTTGTAAACGACATTCCTTCAATATTTAAATTTTCTAGCTCTCTTTTGTACGCTGACGATGTGAAACTCTTTTCTAAGATTTCAAGCTTGGATGATTCTCGTGAACTTCAGGCTGATATTGATGAGCTCTGTAATTGGTGTGATGTTAATTTATTAGAACTTAATTTTGATTAGTGCAAAATATTTTCTGCCTACAGATAATCTTTTCCCATTCTATTTGATTACAACTTGAAGAACATATCTCTTCAGAGATCGTCGGAGGTAAAGGATCTTGGCGTGTTGTTCGATTCAAATTTCAACTTTAATTCTCATATCGACTACATAATCTCCAAAGCCAGTTCAAATTTGGGATTTGTAAGACGTAATGCCAAGGATTTCATTGACCCATACACTGTCAAAGCACTCTTTGTTTCTCTTGTGAGACCTATTTTGGAATATTGCTGTGTGATCTGGCATCCTATATATCAGATTCATGTGTTGCGAATTGAGCGAATTCAACGTAATTTTTTTAGATATGCTCTTCGTAAGTTTAACTGGAGCGCTGATATTCCTACGTATGAAACCAGATGCCAATTAATTGGCTTGCAATCTTTGGCTCATCGAAGAAAATTATTATGCGTGATGTTCATAAAAGACGTTATCTCCTATCGCATTAAAAGCCCTGAATTGCTCAGTTATCTCCCCATTTTTGCTCCAAAAAGGCCATTGAGGTAAAGGACGATTTTTCATCCCATCGCGCACCGCACAAATTATGGACTTAATGAACCTATCTCTAGATGCATCTCTTACTTTAATATGTTATGCGACAGAATTGACTTTACCGATAGTCGACCGCAGTTTAAAGCTTATGTTATAGAAAATTTATAAGTTTTCTTTGTATTTACTTTTATTTTTTATTATTAATTAACTAATTGTTTTCGTTTTTTTAATTATTAACATGTACATATTTTAATTGTAATTCTTTAGTCTGTTGAGATTCCTCTATAGATGAATAAATAAATAAATAAATGAAAAGATCACCAAATAAAACAAACAGTAGAAAAAACAAAAATTTTAGTCGCTGCTTTTAAACTAATTTCGCCTTAAGATCGCTGCTCTGGAATGTGAAACATTCACGTTTGAATACAGACTGAAAATACACACACAAATCAACTCGAAACATCTGCTCCAGTTAACTGTATTTATTTTGTGGAGCACGTGTGGCTGGTGCATTATAAAAAAAATTAATACGAATCGTAAAATATTAGTTGCCTTTAAGTTAGTTTCGTGCACTGTATATGCAAGTTTGGGTTTGTATGTGTGTGTGTGGGGGGCAGGATGCGATAGAAGAGATAGTTACATTTCAATAATTTTTTAATTGGTTGCTCGAATCGCGCTCAGAATTCGCGGTATACAGTGGATAAAAAAAGTTAAGGCACGATGCACCCAGCGAGAAAAGTCATAAGTTTTTTTTTGAGATTTTTATTGAGAATGGAGTTATTTTTACATTATATCGGGAGCTGGGAAGATATATTTCAGTAACATAACAAGAAAAAACAAACATAATCAAAAAAATGCTTCTTTGCAAATGAAAAATGACTCAAAAAAGTTAAGGCACGCTCCAAATAATCACACTTCCCGAGAAAAAAACACCGTTAGATTTACATGGAATTTTCGGTACATGAAATATTTGTCATTTCGGTTCAGTAAATGATCAAGGAAAGTAAGTTTTAAGAGTTTGTGAATAATGAGTGCCAAGAGAAAACCGTTAATTGAAGAAGTTCAGGAAATTATAGTTCAGCATTGGCAGACAGGAATGTCCTATGATAAAATTGGTGAATTAGTTCAAAAATTCAAATATACTGTCAGAAACGCAGTATTAAAATATAGAAAAACGAAATCATTTGAAACAACACGTCGATCAGAAAGGCCCAAAATGCTATCTGAGCGAGAAGAAAAATGGATTGTTAGAGAAATTAAAAAGGATCCGAAATTAAGTGCCCCATTTTTACACAACGAAGTAAAAAACCACCTCAGAAAAGATGTATCTGCACAGACGGTACGAAATACAATAAAAAATTTGGTCTTTAAAGGCAGAGTTTGCAGGCGGAAACCGTACATTAGCGCAAAAAATGTGATGGCAAAATTACGTTTCGTGAGAGAGTATGTAAAAAAACCAAAGTCCTTCTGGAAACGGGTTAATTTTGTTGACGCAACAAAAATTAACCTGTTTGGATCTGGTGGGAAGCGGTATATTTGGAGAAAACCAAATACTGAATTAAATTTCAAACATACCAATCCCACAGTTAAACACGGCGGTGGAAGCATTATTCTATGGGGTTGAATGGGGACTTATGGACCTGGAACCTTAGAAGTTATAAATGGCATTATAGATCAACATTATTATCTAAATATCCTCAAAAGGAATATAAAACAAAGTGCTGAAAATATGGGAATTTTAAACTGTTTTGGCCTGGACCAGGATAACGATCCAAAATATAACTCGGAGAAATGCCGACTTTGCCCAAAAGTTATTAAAACCCCTGCTCAGTCCCCAGATTTAAACGCCATAGAGCATCTATGGCACCACTTAAAGTGGCAATTCGCAAAGTAAAAAATAAAAACGAACTAAAAACGGCTGTTATTGAGGAATGGGGAAATATTTCACCAGCCTTCTGTAAAAAGTTGGTCGAATCGATGCCGAACCGCCTCCAGGAAGTTATAAGAATGCGAGGAAAGTTTACAAAATATTAATATTAAGTAAGTTTTTTAACTTTGAAGGTAATAAATCTAAAATATTTCGAATGATTTCAGATAAAACTATATCGTGCCTTAACTTTTTGAGTCGTTTTTCATTTGCAAAGAAGCATTTTTTTGATTATATTTAAAAACTTACGTTATTATTTTTTCTTATTATGTTACTGAAATATATCTTCCCAGCTCCCGATATAATGTAAAAATAACTTCATTCTCAATAAAAATCTCAATAAAAACTTATGACTTTTCTCGTTGAGTGCATCGTGCCTTAACTTTTTTTATCCACTGTAGAATGTTAGTTTCATAGACGAAGTAAATTCTCGATGTATTTTATGTTCTTAAAACCATACATTTGCTTGGGAGTGGTTAAAGGAGGTGAGCGAATAGCAAACTTTGTGATGCAGTTTTGTAAATTTTCTTTTGGAAGGTTTTAGTACAATTTCAAGTTCCTAGCTTTTAATTAGTTGTTAATTAGTTGATTTATTGCAATTGGTTGAAATCATACTTTTGCATGGGAGGGGGTGGAAGGGCATGAGGGATTTCAAAACTTTTAATGCATATTCAAAATATTCTTAGAAGTGTTTGTACAAAATTTTAAGGCGATAGCTTTTAATGGTTTGGTGATAATTGATTTCTTAAAAATGGCAGAAAAAAACACTTTTGTGTGGGAGCGGTAGAAGTTTCAGAGGTATTCGACTAGTTAATATCTTAAACTTTGAAGCAATTTTTTTAAATGAATTTTACAAATTTTAAAGTTTGTGGCTTAAAATTTCATTCAAAAATTTTCAGTTTTTGTTCTTAAACTCTAGATGAAATCTGAAAGTATATTTTGTTTGCCTCACCGTTTGTAACGCTAAGAATTAATGTTCGCATAGAGCCGCCAAGGGTACAGAAATATTTGTTGTTGCTCAAAAAATCTTGATTCCGAGTCTGTCTGTCCGTCTGTTTGTCCGTCTGTCTACAAATTTCGATATTTAAAGAAATTGATTTTTCTTCGAAACTACATATTTAAGGTATCGACTTGAAACTTGAATCAAAGTGTAACAATGTAAATATTGTTAATACCAACAAATATTTATCTGATCCTCTAACTCCTTCTACCCCCACCCATACAAAAGCACAATTTTCAAAATATATTTATCGAATTTAATTGAAGTTAGCAAAGCTAAATATACAAATGTTTGCCAGTATTAATTTCATTATAATTGCTATCAGTTTTAAAAAAACCATCAACTTCACCTCACTCCTTCTACCTCCTCCCATACAAATTTGAAATTTTAATTATGTTATTTTTCTCTGAAACTGTCAAAGCTACAGACTTGAAGTGTTGTTGAAAGCATTATAATAGAAATATCCTTGACGATAAAAAAATTTATTTTGATCCGTATACTCCTTCTATCACCTCCCATACAAATGCATAATTTTGGTAAATGCATTATATCGATGTCCATCAAAACTAGAAAAAGCACAAACTTAAAATTTTGCCAACATTTGTCCCTTAATAATTACAATACATACTAAACTAATTATCAGCTCCGCTGCACTGCTTTTACCACCTCCCATACAAATATCTATATTATAAATTCAAGAAAAGCATTTCTCCTTTGAACATATGAGAGCTAGCGACTTTGAAATTGAAACGAAGCATGGCGATAATTATGTTGATGAACATTTTCAAAATCATATAAAATCCTCCACTTCATCTGCCACCACCAATACAAATACTCCAAATTCAAGAAAACTATGTATGTCTAATTTCTTTGAAAATAATGAAAATTACAAATTTTAAATTCAGCACGAAACATTTTGCATGCCACTTTCGGTGTCATACACAAAAATTACAAACCTCCCCTCCAAAATTTCAAACCGTTATATCTTAAAACTGAGTACAGATATCAAATTGAAATTTTGTTAGATTCTAGAACTGCATAATTTTTAATTTTGGTAAAAATTGGTGGTGTGAGGTGGTGGTAAGTAAGAATATCGAAAATTTTGAATGATTTGTTAGTGCTCTGGTGAAAGATACAAAGTTTCAATTTTGCAAGTGCAAATTTTTTTGTTATACATACAGAAAAAAAAATAAAAATTCCACAATTGTTATGCATCGACCCCTCCGGTCAAACGTACACAATGTGTTTCATGTGCAATGAAAAAAACATATAAACTGAAAATTTTTAAATGTTATTTTAAGGTAGAAACTTGAAAATTTGCGAAATGCATTTAAAAACATAACAGGGCTACGATTGCGCATAAAGCGCAATCTTACGATACTCTAGATGTCATCACAAGAAATTTTGGATGGGGAGTGTTAGAAGGGGTGATAGCATTGAAATAATTTTTTCCCCATCATGCTAAAGTAGCTATAAAAATGTTTTATACAAAATGCTTACTCCAAAAATTGAATAGGAGCTGAGAAAATTAGCCTGTTAGATTTAGTGAAAATGTGCAGTTTGTATGGGAGGTGGTAGAAAGAGTGTGGGGATTTTAGTGAGATTATAAAATTGACAACCCTTAAATTTACTTTTCAAGAAAATCGATTTTTTGTGAAGTTGTGAAACTGTGTCATATTGTATGGGAGGGGGTAGAAGCAGTGAAGCTAATCAAATATTTTTTTCTGATCTTAGTGATAATACTATTTTTTTATTTATTACAAAATGTTAGCTCTATAAATGTTATATGTTCTGAGAAAATCGTCTCAGAGCATTTCATGAAAAAGTGTAGTTTGTATGGGAGGGGGTGGAAGGAGAAGGAGGACGCATATAATTTTTCTACATTAGATTTAAATCATTATGAAAGTAAAATATCCCAAAACTCAGACTAATAGCTTTTATACTTTTCGAGTAAATTAATTTATTGGTAAATTGCGAATTTGCGTCATTTTGTATGGGAGGGGGTAGAAGGAGTGAAGTTAATTGTCTAATTTTTTTTCGCCTTACTTACAATTTTAAATAAATATTTGGTGCACAATTTCAGCTCGCTAAATTTTATACGCACTGAGTAAATTGGCTTAGAGTAATTCATGACATGTACAGTTTGTATGGGAGGTGGTAGAAGGAGGAGGAGGACACAAATAATTTTTATGCGATAGATTGATATTATCATAAAAGTAATATATTCCAAATTTCAGGCCAATAGCTTTTATACTTTTCGAGGAAATCCGTTTATTGTCAAATTGAGCAATTGTGTCATTTTGTATGGGAGGGGGTAGAAGGGGTGGAGCGATTTGGCCCGTTCACGAACTTGACCTTAATTTTTTGTCAAAAACGACATGTAAAAAATTTGAACAATCTAGCTCAACGCGTTCTCAAGCTAGAGAGCGAACAGACGGACGGACAGACGGACAGACGGACAGACGGACGGACAGACGGACAGACGGACATCCGGTTTTGAGATTTTTGAGTGATAACATTAACTTCTGTATCATTCATTTTTTTCTCCAAGCCTTATTTCTTAGCGTTACAAACCTTAGAGCAAACTTATAATACTCTCAGATTTCATCTAGAGTATAAACATAATAGGACTACGATTGCGCGTAAAGCGCAATCTTACGTTACTCTAGATGAAATAGAATTTTTTCTGATCCCAAGAAATTTTGTATGGGGAGTGTTAGAAGGGGTGATAGCATTGAACTAATTTTTTCCCCATCATGCTAAAGTAGCTATAAAAATGTTTTATACAAAATGCTTACTCCAAAAATTGAATTGGAACTGAGAAAATTAGTGAGTTAGATTTAATGAAAATGTGCAGTTTGTATGGGAGGTGGTAGAAAGAGTGGGGGGATTTTAGTGATTTTTTTCAGAAATAACTAAGAATATCATAAAATTGATATCTTTTAAATTTTAGACCAGTAACATTCATACTTTTCAAGAAAATAGATTTTTTGTGAAGTTGTGAAACTGTGTCATATTGTATGGGAGGGGGTAGAAGCAGTAAAGCTAATCGAATATTTTTTTCTGATCTTAGTGATAATGCTAAATAAGTATTTATCACAAAATGTGAGCTCGATAAATGTTATATAATATATATTCTGAGAAAATCGGATTAGAGCATTTCATGAAAAAGTGTAGTTTGTATGGGGGGTGTTGGAAGGAGAGGGAGGACGCAAATAATTTTTATACTGTATATTGAAATCATTATGAAAGTAATATATCCCGAAATTCAGACTAATAGCTTTCATGCTTTTCGAGCAAATCCATTTATAGCCGAATTGGGAAATTGTGTCATTTTGTATGGGAGGGGGTAGAAGGGGTGGAGCTAATCGTCTAATTTTTTTTACCCTTACTAACAATTTTAAATAAATATTAAATGCAGAATTTCAGCTTGCTAAATTTTATACGCACTGAGTAAATTGGCTTAGAGTAATTCATGACAAGTACAGTTTGTATGGGAGGGGGTAGAAGGAGGGGGAGGACACGCATAATTTTTATACGGTAGATTTATATTATCATAAAAGTAATATATTCCAAATTTCAGGCCAAAAGCTTTTATACTTTTCGAGCAAATCCGTTTATTGTCAAATTGTGCATTTGTGTCATTTTGTATGGGAGGGGGTAGAAGGGGTGGAGCGATTTGGCCCGTTAACGAACTTGACCTTACTTTTTTGTCAAAAACGATGTGTACGAAATTTGAGCTTTCTAGCTCAACGCGTTCTCAAGCTAGAGAGCGAACGGACGGACATCCGGTTTTGAGATTTTTGAGTGATAATATCAATTTCTGTATTCATCATTTTTTTCACCGAGCCTTATTTCTTGGCGTTACAAACTTTAGAGCAAACTTATAATACTCTCAGATTTCATCTAGAGTATAAACATAACAGGGCTTTACGCCCAATCGTGTGATACTCTAGATGAAAGATAAATTTTTTGATTGCAAGAAATTTTGCAGTGGAAGTGGTACAGGGATTGACGACATTAAACTAATTTTTCTCATCACGCTACAGTTGCTATCAAAATGTTTTATACAAAATTTAGGATTCAAAAATTTAATAGGTACTGAGAAAATTAGTGTATTCAATTTAGTGAAATTATGCAGTTTGTATGGGAGGTGGAACAAGGAGGGTCAAATTCTGAAAGACTTTTCCAGAAATAAAAATATGCATCATGCCCTTGATATGTTTTAAATTGTAGATCAGTAGCATTCATACTTTTCAGGAAATCCACTTTTTGTAAAGTAGTGAAATTGTGTCAGATTGTATGGGAGGGGGTAGAAGGAGTAAAGCCAGTAGTCTAATCCTTTCTTGGCCTTACTAATAATTATAAATAAATATTAAGTGCACAATTTCAGCTCGATAAATTTTATATGCACTGAGTACATTGGTTTAGAATATTTCATGAAAAAGTGCAGTTTGTATGGGAGGTGGTGGTTGTCTAGAGTATTTCATGAAAAAGCACAGTTTGGGAGGCGATAGAAGGAGGGAAAGGACACTCATAATTTTTAGACGATAGATTGAAATTATTATTATAGTAATATATTTCAAATTTCTCTTATACTTTTAGAACAAATACATTTATTGTCGAATTGCCAAATTGTTTTTGACAAAAACGTAAGGGCAAGTTCGTGAACGAGCCAAATCGCTTCACCCCTTCTACCGCCCTCTCATACAAAATGACGCAATTCAGCAATTCGACAATAAACGGATATACTCTAAAAGCTGCTATTGATCTGAAAGTTGGAATATGTTACTTTTATGATAATTTCAATCTACTATACAAAAATTATTTAAGTCCTCCGCTTCCTTCTACCACGTCCCATACAAACTGTACTTTTTAATGAAATGCTCTAAGCCAATTCACTCAGTGCGTATAAAATTTATCGACCTGAAATTGTGCACTTACTATTTCTTAAGAATTGGCCAAAAAAATTAGACTATTAGCTGTACCCCTTCTACCACCTCCCATACAATCTGACACAATTTCACAACTTTACAAAAGTGGATTTTCCTGAAAACTATGAAAGCTTCTGATCTACAATTCAAAACAGCGAAAGCATGATGTTTATAGTTATTTCTGAAAAAGTCTTTAAGAAATCGCCCCTCCTTCTACCACCTCTCATACAAACTGCATAACTTCACTAAATGTAATACACTAATTTTCTCAGTACCTATTAAATTTTTGAATTCTAAATTTTGCATAAAACATTTTCATAGCAAGTCTAGCGTGGTGTGAAAAAATTAGTTCAATAACGTTACCTCTCTACCACTTCCCTACAAAATTTCTTCAAATCAAAAAATTTCGCTTTCATTTAGAGTATCGCACGTAGTCCTGTTATGTTTTTTTTTAATCATTTTGCCGTTCTACAATTATTATTCTTGTTGTAATGAGAAAGAAAACGAAAATTATTTCCAAAATTTAAAGTTTAACTGAAAATTCTAGTAAAGTAACAACAAAAGGAAGGTTTTAATTTTAATCGGTGGAAATTTAAAAGAAAAATTTAATTTTAAGAGCGCATTGGTTGGCATAATAACGGAAGGGAATATAATTGTAAATTTAAGGCTTACCAGAATAAAAGGATGGCATTGGCAAAGGATTCTCATTCATCGTTATACTAAAGAGAAAATTCTCTGGGTATGATATTCCATTACATATCCCTTATTTAAGCGAGACTGAAGAGAATATGCTATAAAATGTTTTCGCAACATTATGGTATATAAAGATGGGGAAATGGAGCATGGGATACGTTAATTTAAACTCTTTATGTTGCTCTGTGCGATATTCTATTTTAAAATTTCCGTTCTATCCTGAATTGAAGAGAAATTGTTGGAAAAATAAGAAAATAATTGCGAATTAACAAAGCTACTAGCTAACAACTCATATAGAATTCATAATTTCTCTTAAATCGGAAATAGTTTGTTTCTCTATAGATCTATTGGTACAGTTTACGTACAATAGTACAATTTTTTAAGTTTTCTCTTTTATTGCGTAGTTAGGATACATTAAATTTTCAATCACTTAATTCAATATGGATTTCAATACAAAGAATATTTGAAAGAAATATTAATATACTTGGAAATTTTAGGGACATATTCAAAAATTGAACAGCAACTGTAATGCCGCAAAACATCCCTATTGACATTGCCATACGGTCGAGGTTCGATGTTCATCGCATATACATAGTATATACATATGATTGACTATTAAGGTGACGTGAGGTCCCAAAAGGACGTTTTCGATGAAGCAATTTCAAATTGAACAATTATACAAATATCTTAAAATTAAATTAATATCCGATTTTTTCCCAAGACTAAAAACATCAAACTTTACTATGTGAAAAAAATTTACAAATCTACTACATAGGAAACTAGCACTACAAAAATATGAAAAAAAAATCAAAATAAAACTTCCTTTTTCATACAATATCTTCTACAATGGCACCACAGCCCAAATCGGGCCTTGGCCTCCTGACCTTCAGGTTCCCTCACATTTTTTTCATTATTTATTGTGGATGGATCCTTTGAATTTTTCATTTTCATAAATTGAGGTAACCAAGGTATATCAGTCGACCGTGATTTGCATTCAAGACCAACACGCTACCCACTAGGCTACACCCTAGCTTTTCATTTAATATATTATTAACAAAAATTATAAAAATGGAAAATATGCTCAATACAAGGCCTACTCGTGACTTTGCTCTATCGTTATAGCAACAAAAAGTAAGTAATCATCTTTTGAAATATAGGTAAACAATTTTTGCAGCTTTTAAAACTATAAGCGAATTTGAGGTTATATTTCATTTTCGAAACGAAATTTTTCAAATTTATTAATTAAATTAAATTTATTAAAGGTTAAAATGAAAAATAAATGGTTTCATTATCTTTTACCATTAATTACAAATATAAGTTCGACAACAGACTTTTTCGAATGAAAATCGGTATTTGCGACCCACGGCCCCAAGAATTTGGCATACATATGGTATCTACATATATGTAGATACATATGTAGATAGATACTACTTATATGCCAAATTCTTGGGGCTGTGGGGCGCAATATGTACATACATATATATTGTAAAAATTGTAATACAAAAGCAATAGATAAGTGAGTGAATGCTCTTTTTATCGCGAATGTTTAGATCATTTTTTTTTTAAACTTGAGTATCTGGATTGAGATGTTCACGGGTTCATAACAAGTACTACGTTCGCTATTGATTGAAACGGAAATTTTTCAAAAATTTATTGGGCTTCATCAGACGTGCATGTTGACAATATTCACTAAATCACAATTGAATTCACTTATGTATATGTGTATATTTAAAAATTCATAATTTCAAGTGTGCAATTGGGTTATTTCAGAATGGAATTGTTCGGTATTCTTTTTGAAGCCTATAAAGCATATTCCGCATAACTTAATTAATGAGAATCTATTGGAATGCATATGCAAATATTTACGTTCACCATGCACGATTGCACATTCTATATTTTCTCATATGGAAAGTTGTACGAAAGTTGCTTTTGCTTTTGGTCTAGCTAGCTAGCTAAAGTCGGACTGGAATAAAATTAATATGTACACATAGTATCCTACTAATGGGACGTATAGCCCTAATAATAATGCGGCTGACGATAGTGACGGAGTAGCCAAGAGGAGAGAATTAATGCATTCAGAGTTTGTTGAGTGGAACACTCTGCAAATTTAGCATTTTATTTGATGGTTGGATGAAAATTTATAAATATACCTACCTACCTGAGCTGTATAGTACGTAGTCAAGGTACGATAAAATGTAACCAAAAATTTCTACCGAGTGCATGCAGCTGCCATATGAATTCAATTTTATGCAAAATAAAGCTCAGGTGTAGAGTTAAGTTAATATGGAAAGGAGAATATGCATCCGATATATATGCGAATAAACAAAATCGTTATGGATATGGGTTTATACGCTTGATGAAATAAATATGGATGATGAAAAGCGTAGAATTGAATTTCCAATTGTTTGTGTATAGAGGTTTTGAATATTGAAGTGGATGATTTTGTGGACTCTCTACTATTATAGAAGTGCTCAGAATAGCTGAGGGGCGAATCCGATATAATGATCCTGATTTATTTTATTTGATAAATTTTCCGGTCAATGATGTACAATGTGGTATATGCACCTGGCGATATTCTCAGGAAGTATTTATTCTTCTTTCTAGTGCAATATCCAAGCACTGACATGCATATAATAAAAACACTGATATGCATATAATAATAATAACATTTTTAATGCGAAATATAATGAGTTTTTCGAATTTTACCAAGTGAAAAGCATATGTATATGACTAAATTAGCCTAGAAATGCAAAAAAAAATCCGTCCCGCCGTACGCCGTAGAATCAAAAACTACACTTGCTAATATCTTCACCACGAATAGAGATAGGAAGTTGAAAATCAGCAGAGATATAGAAAGGGTTGTGGGACAGACTACAAAAATAATTTAATTTTTTTATCCATTGGCGTCCGAAAAGAGGGGGCTAAAAACAAATTGTCGGTCGATTTTTTTTTTTAAATGATTATATCTTCGAAATTACTTACCATAAAAAATTCTTCTGTTACTAGGGGGGAAAGATATATGAGTATTTTACTCTAAAAAGTAGGTATGGGTTTAACCAATGTAAGCCCAAATCCGAAGACGTCGTCGTTACGCAAAAGATGAATATGTGTGCTACCCGATGTAACACACATACTTCAATCTTCTGTTTGGTTTACCTAGTTCCTGGGGCCTTGGGTAATCCAAAGAAAAGAAAAAGGGGAACGATTCCTATAACTGCGGGGAGTAGATCCCGGAAAGAATGAGACAGGAGGGAGGGGGACTCCAGCTTTTGAAAGCCAGATGCTCAGTCAGCTCTTGGAGCCGGAGGTGGTCCCGTCAGTCAAGGGGCTTTGGGAATACAGCCCGTAGGGCCGGACACGCAAGCAGCTCTAAGGAGCCGAAGATGTTCCCGTTAGTCTGTCCTGAAAATAAAAGTCTTGTTATTATTTACCTCCATTTTTATACTCTAGATGAAATCTGATAGTATTATAAGTTTGCCACAAAGTTTGTAACGCCAAAAATTAAGGCTCGGAGAAAAAAATGAATGATACAGAAGTTAATATTATCACTCAAAATTCTCAAAACCGGATGTCCGTCCGTCCGTCCGTGTCCTCTCTAGCTTGAGAACGCGTTGATCTAGAAAGTTCAAATTTTGTACACGTCGTTTTTGACAAAAAAGTAAGGACAAGTTCGAGATCGGGCCAAATCGCTCCACCCCTACTACCCCCTCCCACACAAAATGACACTATTACGCAATTTGATAATAAACGGATTTGATCAAAAACTATAAAAGTCATTAGTCTGAAATTTTGAATATATATATTACTTTTATGATGATTTCAGTCTATGGTATAAAAATCATACGTGTCCTACTCCTCCTTCCACCACCTCCCATACAAACTGTACTTTTTCATGAAATACTCTAAGCCAAATTACTCAGTGCGTATAAGATTTATCGATCTCAAATTTAGCACTAAATATTCATTTAGAATTATTAGTAAGACCAAAAAAAATTAGACCTTTAGCTTCACCCTTTTCACCCCCTCCCATGCAAAATGACACAAATTCGCAATTCGACAAACGGCTTTTCTCGAAAGTATAAATGCTACTGATCTAAAATTTGGAATATAATACTTTTATGGTAATTTCATTCAACTGTATAAGAATTATTTGTGTCCTCAACCTCCTTCCACCACCTCCCATACAATCTCCACTTTTTTATGAAATGCTCTAAGCCAATTTACTAAGTGCGTATACAATTTATCGATTTGGAATTGTGCACTAAATATTTATTTAGAATTATTAATAAGATCAAAACCAAATAAACTGCCAACAAGTCGAGCGAAACTTTATTATTCTTGCGGCAAGTTGGGGATGAGTGGGGAAGACTAAGTAAAAGGGAGTTCTTGGGCAGGGCTGTTGTCAATTTAACAATATTTCATTCGTTTCTGCAAGTTTGGGTTTTTATGAGAGGAGGAGGAGGGATAATAATAGGGGTGGGTGGATGTTAATAGCTTTTTAATTAATTGCTTGAACCATGTCCAATATTCTCTGTATAGAATGTGTTTCATAGACGAAGTTGCATAGAATTTTCATAAAATTCGGTGCATTTTACATTTACGAAACCAAACATTTGTATGGGAGAGGGTAGAGAAGGTAGGGAAGTCGTAAAATTTGATATGCAGTTTTATTTCGTTTCTCTTGTAAGGTGCTTGTACAAAATTTCAAGTTCGTAGCTTTTAGTTTGTTGGTTATTAGTTGATTTAATGAAATTGGTCGAAATCATACTTTTGTATGGGAGGGGGTAGAAGGACAGGCGCGATCTCAAAAGTTTTGACGCAATTTTGTTTCAACTATTTTTAAAAGTTTTCGTGCAAAATTTCAAATTGATAGCTTTTAAGAGTTAGCTGAAAACTGATTTCTTAAAAATGCTCGAAAAAACAATTTTTTATGGGAGGGGGAGAAGAGGTAGGGGAATCGCAAAATTTTGTGACGCAATTTTCTTTTCTTTCTCTTTTAAGGTGCTCGTACAAATTTTCAAGTTCGTAGCTTTTAATTTGTTGGTTAGCAGTTGTTTTATTGAAATTGGTCGAAATCATACTTTTGTATGGGAGGGGGTAGAACGGAAAATGTGATCTCAAAAATTTGGACGCAGTTCCATTTCAAAGGATTTTGTGCGAAATTTCAAACCGATAGCTTTTACTAATTAGGTGATAATTAATTTCTTAAAAATGGTCGAAAAAATAATTTTGTATGGGAGGGAGTAGAAGCTTTCAAGGTATTCGACCAGTTAATATTTGATTCATTTAAAAAAATTTTTTAAATGCATTTCGCAAATTTTCAAGTTTCTAACTTCAAATTTCATTCAAAAATTTTCAGTTTATGTGTTTTTTACATTGCACATGAAACACCTTGTGCACGGTAGACCAGCGAGGTCGGTGCATAACAATTGTGAAATTTTTATTATTTTTTCTGTATGTACAACAAATAGATGTATCCACATAGAAAATTTAAATTTTGTATCTTTCACCAGAGCCCTTAAAAAACGCTCAAAATTTTCAACATTTTTGGTCACCTCCTCCCTCCCCTCACGCCTTCCGGCGTAAAATTTTCACCAAATTTAAAAACTACCTAGTTCTACAATTTGACAAAATTTGAATTTGATATCTGAACTCAATTTTGAGTTATAACAGTTTAAAAATTTGGAAAGTGCACCATTTTTGAAATGCTCCCCATTTCCCCTCACTACTATTTTTTCCAAATGTTATATTTTTCTCGGATTTTTCTAATATAGCTTAATATAGGTTCTAAGATTCAATTACATAGCTTAATAAATAGCCGAGATATTGATTCTTAAGTGTTTTTCTTTGCACCCCCCTGACCCTCCCCCTTACAATAATTAGCTTTTATCTAAACTTATTCTAGTGGACCTATATGCCACCTTAATGGTCTCGAAATATCAATTTTTTATGGTAAGTAATTTCGAAGATATAATCGTTTGAAAAAAAAATTCGACTGATAATTGGTTCTTAGCCCCCCCCCCCCTTTTCGCACCCCAATAGATAAAAAAATGAAATTATTTTTAAAAGTTGTCCCACAAACCTCTCTATATGTATGTTGAGTTTTAGCTTCCTAGCTGTTACCATGGTTGAGATATTTGAATTCGTATTTTTCGGCTTAAGCGCTTCCCCTGCCTCCCCCTGAACCCGTACACCCCCGAAATGGGTATCCACCTGAGATCCGCAACTATCTACAATCCCCTAAAAAATGAACTTTCTATCTTGAAGGGTTTGGGAGTTAATGTGCGCTGAGCGTACGGCGGACGGCGTACAGACAGACGGATTTTTGCATTTTTAGGCTAATTTAATCATGAAACGCGAAAAAACAAAATTTCAGGGTAGCAAATTTCTTTTTTCCAAGCCGATCACAATACTTTATTATTAAAATAATAACTGAGTGCAGATATGAAATTGAAATTTTGTCAAATTGTAGAACTACATAGTCTTTAATTTTGTCTTTAATTTTGGTAAATTTAAGTTTGGCGGTGTACGGGGAGCGAGGTGGTAAGCAAAAATGCGAAAATTTTGAGTGATTTTTTTAGGGCTCTGGTAAAAGATACAAAGTTTAAATTTTGCATGAGAATACATCTATTTGATATACATAGAAAAATAATAATAATTTGATCCATGATTGTTATAAACCTATCCCCTTCCTCCCCCTCCCCTGTCTAACGTGCACAAGGTGTTTCATGAGCATTGAAAAAAACACATAAAGTGAAAATTTTTGAGTAAAATTTTAAGGTAGAAACTTGAAAATTTGTGAAATGCAATGCAATATTAACTGGTCGAAAACCTTTAAAACTTCTACCCCTTCCCATACAAAATTATTTTTTCGACCATTTTCAAGAAATCAATTATCACCTAACTATTAAAAGCTATCAATTTGAAATTTTGCATAAAAACTTCGAAAACTTCGTCTATGAAACACATTCTATACAGAGAATATTGGACGTGATTCAAGCAATCATTTAAAAAATTATTAACACCCGCCCACCTTTACTATCCCCCCTCACCCTTTTCTCATGAAAATCCAAAATTGCACTAAAAAACGAATGAAATATTGATTATATGTATGTACTGGAGCTATTGATTGTATCCGCAATTAAGTGTTAAATTGACAACAGTCCTGCCCTAAAAGGGGTTCCACTTATGATTATATATACCGGAGTTGTGAATGTTTCTGCCCTGCCCAAGAACCCCCTTTTACTTAGTCTTCCCTAACCACTCTAACTTGCATATTGAGTTTTCACGCACCCCCAACTTGTCCCAAGAATAATAAAGTTGCGCCCGGCTGGTTGGCAGTTTATTTGATTACGACACTGGACGTGGTATGCAAAATGTTTCGTTCTGAATTTAAAGTTTTTAGCTTTTATAATTTCCAATAAATGTTACCATTGTTTTCCTGAAATTGGGTCATTCTTATGGGAGGTTTTGGATGATTTTGAAACTGCTTATCAACATATAATCATCGACAGCTCCAATTTTAAATTCGATAGCTCTCATATGTTCGAAGGAGAAATGCAGCTTCTCAATGTCGAATTTAAGTGTCGGTTGATTTGCTGGTCCGCTGTGTGAAATTCGGCATCGGAATGTGGCCTTGACTAATCGCCCAACTCCCATCCTTGAGGACCAGATTGGTGTACTTAAACGCATAGACACGGTTCGGCAATTTCATTTGAACAGGATATGTTAGCGTTCTCTCAGCTTTGCACCGAGTCCAACTATGTTCATTCTTAGCATACTTCCTGTCCTGAGATGCACTGGTGTTTTTGGCCATTCAGGATGTCTTCCACTCTTCTCCTTTTTCAAATTGGGCTTGGGACCGTCTTAGTTTTCCTAATTTGGTAGCACCCTAATCTGCAGATTGACTTTTTACGCATCCTCAACTTGTCCCACGAATAGTACTTATTGCCAGATATTTTACAATACAAGCAACATGCGGTGTGTTTTATGGGTGCGTATTGGTCTTGTGAATGGTTAGCGTTCCATGAGAAACATTACTACTTCTCGTTGTTTTGTTAATGTCGAATGATGCTCGATAGTTGCCAAGTAAAAAAGCTAAATCGTCATATAAAACGGATTTATGTCTATTTATTTCCGTTAAAAACACCGAAATCGCGGTAAGTTTATTATCGAAACATAAATTCACAGCATTCCATTTCATACATCCAAAGAGATAGTCGACAAAGCAAAACACAATAACATAGCTATAAACGAAGAATGGCTAAATCATGAGCAACTCTTCCCGACAACAGCAGAATATGTTCCTGTTTTATCGTACGATATTTATGCCTCAGTTTGCCGTAGAATCCTTGAAGCATGCATAAATACATACGATTTCATATAAATATCTATCTATGTGCAGGTTACGCGCAAAGGAATATAGCTGCTAGAAAATGGTGCCGTACACGGAAGGAAGCTTGAAATGCATCCTGAATTGTATCTCGTTCGTGTATGGGTTAGTCGTGTGTATTGCAATATTCACGCTGGCTTTTTCCCACCAACTCTTGGCAATTGAACATTTTCGTAGTGTATGGAAACTTTTTGGCGAAAGACATTTCCGTTGAGCGCTTTTTAACGCTGAAAATTACGTCTATAGTTCGGTAGAAATAACTCCATGGTTTATACTTTATGTACAAAAGCGGTTTCTGAATTCATTAGCAAAAGTTTCGAGAATAATGCGTTGTGGTATAGATAATCGGTTCGTTTTTTTGTAGAGTAGCGAGCGTATGAAGGATAAAGCTGTATACAATTGGCAAACGTTTCAATTATCGACTTTTTAGCATGTTAGGATATCTAAAAATTCAGCAAAGTTTTGGGAAATTCAACCACAACTTTGAAAACAAAATTGCCCACCCGCTAAAAACTTGTAATTTCTACAATAGTTAAGCTATGGTAATAGTTATGTATTTACCTGCATAAAATTTGATTGAAATTTATCTAATGTCATCTCTTGTAACACCTTTAATACTTCGACTATGAATAATTGAAAAAAAAGAACAGTTTGATTTTATTAAACAAAAACTTATTTCGAGGAGTTATAAGTATTAACTTTAGTCATAAATTTTCCTCAACCAAACTTTGAATAATATTACTCGAAATTTTCTATTATAAAGCGTAATTTTGTGTGAATTTTGCAGAGGAAATCTGAAAACTTTTGAAACTGAATGAAAATTTTCTTAAAATTTATATTTCGTTATTATATTACGTACAATTGTTTTAGGTCAGGTAAAAAAATCACAGCTTAACATCTTAGTACTTTGCAGCTTTTAATTTTTAGCGAAATAATTCGAACAAATTTTAAGTTCATTTTACTTTATTATTATAATAATAAAGTATTGTGATCGACACAAAAAAAAAAAAACTTTGCTACCCTGAAATTTTTTTTTTTCGCGTTTCATGACTAAATTAGCCTAAAAATGCAAAAAAAAACATAAAAGAATTATGATTGGGCGTAAAGCCCAATCATATGATACTCTAGATGAAATGAGAAAGAGTTCAATGTACCGGAAAATATGTCACCTCCAATTCTTTTAAATAATTAATAGTGACTTTTGTATGGGAGGTGGTAGAAGGAGAGGAGGAAGGTTTGTAATTTTTGGATATGACACCTAATGTGGTATGCAAAATATTTCGTGATGAATTTAAGGTTTGTCGCTTTCATTACTTTCAATTGGACATAGTTTTCCTCAAATTGAGGCGTTTGTATGGAAGGTGGCAGAGGAAGTGGAGCGTTTAAGATGATTTTGAAACTGCTTATCGTCATCCTTATCACCACGCTTTGATTCAATTTCAAATTCGATAGTTCTATTATATATATTCGAAGGAGAAATGCTTTCTTGAATTTATAATACAGATATTTGTATGGGAGGGGGTAGAAGGAGTGAAGAGGATAATTTTTTTAGCATGTATTGCAATTATTAAAAAACAAATTCTGGCAAAATTTTAAGTTTATACTTTTTCTAGTTTTAATGGAAATCGATATAATGCACTTAACAAAAATTATACATTTGTATGGGAGGGGGTAGAAGGAGTGTACGGATCAAAACACGTTTTTTTCTCGTTATTTATATTTATATTTGTATACTTTATGCAAAATATCAAATTGATAGTTTTAACAGTTTCGAAGAAAAATAATTTAATTTAAATTTCAAAATTTCGTAAAATTTGTATGGGAGGGGGTAGAAGGAGTGAGGTGAAGTTGATAATTTTTTTAATTCTGATTGAAATTATAATAAAATTAATTTTGGCAAAAATTCGTTATTAGAACTTTGCTAGTTTCAATGAAAATCGAAAAAATGCATTTTTCAAAATTATGCATTTGTATGGGAGGGGGTAGAAGGAGTGACGGGATCAGATCAATATTCAGTCATATTAATGAAATTTATATCATAATACTTTGACCAAAATTTCAAATCAATAGCTTAAATAGTTTCAAAGAAAAATCAATTTCTGAAAATTTCGGAATTTCGTGAAATTTGTATGGGAGGGGGTAGAAGGAGTTTGGGGATGTGGCCCATTCACGAACTTAAAGTTTCTTTTTTGCTAAAAATGACACACAAAAAATTTCAGCACGATAGCTCAAAGCCTTCGAGAGTTATGCTGTAGACAGACGGACAGACGGACAGACGGACAGACGGACAGACAGACAGACGGACAGACGGACAGACGGACAGACAGCAACTCGGAATCGAAGTTTTTGAGCGACAACAAATATTTCTGTACCCTTGGCGGTTCTGTGCGAGCGTTATTTCTTAGCGTTACAAACGGTAAGGCAAACACAATATACTCTCAGATTTCATCTAAAGTATAATTATGATTGGGCGTAAAGCCCAATCATATGATACTCTAGATGAAATGAGAAAGAGTTCAATGTACCGGAAAATATGTCACCTCCAATTCTTTTAAATAATTAATAGTGACTTTTGTATGGGAGGTGGTAGAAGGAGAGGAGGAAGGTTTGTAATTTTTGGATATGACACCTAATGTGGTATGCAAAATATTTCGTGATGAATTTAAGGTTTGTCGCTTTCATTACTTTCAATTGGACATAGTTTTCCTCAAATTGAGGCGTTTGTATGGAAGGTGGCAGAGGAAGTGGAGCGTTTAAGATGATTTTGAAACTGCTTATCGTCATCCTTATCACCACGCTTTGATTCAATTTCAAATTCGATAGTTCTATTATATATATTCGAAGGAGAAATGCTTTTCTTGAATTTATAATACAGATATTTGTATGGGAGGGGGTAGAAGGAGTGAAGAGGATAATTTTTTTAGCATGTATTGCAATTATTAAAAAACAAATTCTGGCAAAATTTTAAGTTTATACTTTTTCTAGTTTTAATGGAAATCGATATAATGCACTTAACAAAAATTATACATTTGTATGGGAGGGGGTAGAAGGAGTGTACGGATCAAAACACGTTTTTTTCTCGTTATTTATATTTATATTTGTATACTTTATGCAAAATATCAAATTGATAGTTTTAACAGTTTCGAAGAAAAATAATTTAATTTAAATTTCAAAATTTCGTAAAATTTGTATGGGAGGGGGTAGAAGGAGTGAGGTGAAGTTGATAATTTTTTTAATTCTGATTGGAATTATAATAAAATTAATTTTGGCAAAAATTCGTTATTAGAACTTTGCTAGTTTCAATGAAAATCGAAAAAATGCATTTTTCAAAATTATGCATTTGTATGGGAGGGGGTAGAAGGAGTGACGGGATCAGATCAATATTCAGTCATATTAATGAAATTTATATCATAATACTTTGACCAAAATTTCAAATCAATAGCTTAAATAGTTTCAAAGAAAAATCAATTTCTGAAAATTTCGGAATTTCGTGAAATTTGTATGGGAGGGGGTAGAAGGAGTTTGGGGATGTGGCCCATTCACGAACTTAAAGTTTCTTTTTTGCTAAAAATGACACACAAAAAATTTCAGCACGATAGCTCAAAGCCTTCGAGAGTTATGCTGTAGACAGACGGACAGACGGACAGACAGACAGACGGACAGACAGCAACTCGGAATCGAAGTTTTTGAGCGACAACAAATATTTCTGTACCCTTGGCGGTTCTGTGCGAGCGTTATTTCTTAGCGTTACAAACGGTAAGGCAAACACAATATACTCTCAGATTTCATCTAGAGTATAAAAAATCCGTCTGTCTGTACGCCGTCCGCCGTCCGCCGTACGCCGTACGCCGACGTGTACGCTCAGCGCACATTAACTCCCAAACCCTTCAAGATAGAAAGTTCATTTTTGGAGGGATTGTAGATAGTTGCGGATCTCAGGCGGATACCCATTTTGGGCGGTGTACGGGTTCAGGAGGAGGCGGGGGGAGCGCTTAAACCGAAAAATACGAATTCAAATATCTCAACCATGGTAACAGCTAGGAAGCTAAAACTCAACATACATATAGATGGGTTTGTGAGACAACTTTTAAAAATAATTTAATTTTTTTATCCATTGGGGTGCGAAAAGGGGGGGCTAAGAACCAATTGTTGGCCGAATTTTTTTTTCAAATAATTATATCTTCGAAATTACTTATCGTAAAAAAATCATATTTAGAGATCATCAAGGTAGCATATAGTTCCATCGGAACCAGCTCAGAAAGCGGCTAATTATTGTAAGGGGGAAGGTCAGGGGGGGTGCAAAGAAAAACACTTAAAAATTAATATCTCAACTATCTTTTAAGCTATGTAATTGAAACTTAAAACATATATTAAGCTATACTAGGCAAATACAAAAAAAATATAACATGTCGAAATAATAGTAGTGGGGGAAATGGGGAACATTTAAAAAATGGCGCACTTTTCAAAATTACAAATCCTTATATCTCAAAAAATAGTACAGATTTTAAATCAAAAATTTGTCAGATTGTAGAACTACATAATGGTTAATTTTGGTAAAAATTTTAAGTTGGGAGGTGTAAGGGGATGGAGGTGATAAGCAAAAATGTCGAAAATTTTGAGTGATTTTTTTAGGGCTCTAGTGAAAGATAAAAAGTTAAAATTTTGAATGTGAATACCTATATTTAATGTACATAGAAAAATAATATTAACTTGATCCATATTTATTATAAACCGACTCCTCCGGTCTAACGTGCACAAGGTGTTTCATGTGCATTGAAAAAAACACATAAACTGAAAATTTTTGAGAGATATTTTAAGGTAGAAACTTGAAAATTTGCGAAATGCATTTAAAAAAAATCCCTAAATATACGAAATATTAACTGGTCGAAAACCTTTAAAACTTCTACCCCCTCCCATACAAAATTATTTTTTCGACCATTTTCAAGAAATCAATTATCACCTAACCATTAAAAGCTATCAAATTCAAATTTTGCAAAGCAACTTACAAAAATAATTTAAATGAAATTGCGTTCAAAGTTTTAAAATCGCGCTTGCCGTTCTACCCCCTCCCATACAAAAGTATGATTTCGACTAATTTCATTAAATCAACTAATAACCAACAAATTAAAAGCT
The DNA here is from genome assembly GCA_963669355.1 of Chorisops tibialis. NCBI lineage: Eukaryota > Metazoa > Arthropoda > Insecta > Diptera > Stratiomyidae > Chorisops > Chorisops tibialis. The sequence goes on along the minus strand of OY770263.1, from coordinate 250,101,493 downwards.
ATGAACTTGAAATTTCGTACGAGCATCTAACAATAAAAATGAAAGAAAATTGCATCACAAGTTTGACGATTCCCCTTCCTCCTCTACCCCCTCCCATACAAAATTATTTTTTCGAGCATTTTTAAGAAATCAGTTATCAGCTAACTCTTAAAAGCTATCAATTTCAAATTTGGCATAAAAACTTATAAAATTAATTCAAATGAAGTGCTTTAAAAGTTTTGAAATCGCGCTTGCGCTTCTACCCCCTCCCATACAAAACTACGATTTCGACCAATTTTATTAAATCAACTAATAACCAACAAACTAAAAGCTACGAACTTGAAATTCTATACAAGCACCTTACAAGAGACGCGAAATAAAACTGCGTATCAAATTTTACGATTCCCCTATATTCTCTACCCCCTCCCATACAAATGTTCGGTTTCATGAATGTAAAATACACCGAATTTTATGAAAATTCTATGCAACTTCGTCTATGAAACACATTCTGTACAGAGAATATTGGACGTGATTCAAGTAATTAATTAAAAAGCTATTAACATCCACCCACCCTTACTATTACCCCTACTCCTCCCCTCATAAAAACCCAAACTTACAGACACGAATGAAATATTGTTAACAGTCCTGCCCAAGAACTCCCTTTCACTTAGTCTTCCCTAACCACTCTAACCTGCATATTGACTTTCCACTCATCCTCAACTTGTCCCAAGAATAATAAAGTTTCGCCCGACTTGTTGGCAGTTTATTTTTACTTCAAACGATCTACAACTTTCACGAGTTATACGTTGATTTGTAGAAGTCATGACCATTTAATCTTAACACTCTGCAATTTATGGAACTTGTAGTAAGCTTAATAGAAATTTAAAATAATGTTTTTTTTTTCTTAAGAAAAAAGAATGAATTGTTCCAATAAGAAACATTTCATGTCCTAAAATAAAGTAGTTAACGAAAAACTTTATTATTCTCTGAATCCGAGTTTGTGATGCATGCAAAAGTATCGAAACTTAAAGTAGTAAAAAAGAAAAACTTCGACGATTGAAGAAGTTTTTTTTAAAGTATTGAATGCAAGAAAATTACTCATTACTAAGAAATGCTATGTATGTAGATAGTAAGGACAGAGTCAACTCTCTTCCACAAGACGCGATCCTGAGCATCGGCCCTAAGCTGTTGCCAGGACTTGTTTATTCCTCTGGCCTCCTGCTCAACTGCTCGCTTCCATGTATTACATAGTCGACCAACCCAACGTCTTCCTTGAGGGTTATAATCCAGAGCCTGTTTTGCGATGTTTCGCTCTGGTTTCCTCAAAGTATGACCGATCCACTACCACTTTCGCCGTTGAATCTCAATACCTATTTTAGTCTGGCGAGTTGTACTCCAAAGTACGTCGTTGGAGATTACTTCTGGTCAGAATATTCCTAAAATGCGCCGGAGGCATTGGTTTACGAAAGTCTGTAGTTTCTCGATAAGTCGAAAGGTAACTTTCCACGTGGTAATAACACGGATTTGACGCATGCGTCAAAAACTCGCAGCTTCGTGCGAAGGGAGATCTCTCTTAACCTCCAGAAAGGGGAAAGGATACCGAAGGCCTGACGAGCTTTATTTAGCCGAGCCTCAACATCCTTTTCGGCTCCGCCGTCCATGCTGACAATGCTTCCGAGATAGCAAAAATCTTGCACTTCTTCCACATCCTGTCCATTAAGAACAATCGGTGTGCTTGCGTTCGAACCCATGTGCATGTACTTGGTTTTACGCACATTTATTTTCAGTCCCGCCTCTTTGCATTTAGAATGCAACGAGCGAACATTTGACTCTAAGTCCGAACGGGTATGTGCAAGCAAACACACGTCATCAGCATAATCAAGGTGACTTAAGATGTTAAATAGTCTCCATTGAAGACCTTTACCTTCCCCACCTTCCAGTGCAGCTTTCAAGATGTTATTTATTACCACCAGAAACAGGGCTGGTGATAATATGCAGCCTTGTCTGACACCCGTTTGCACAGGGAAGCTTTCGGACAGCTCTCCTCTATGCAAGACGCGACACCTTGCATCTTCGTAGGATTCTTTAATCATAGCTATGACCTTATCTGGAATACCTCTCCTACGCGAAGCATTCCATATGTAATCTCGATTAACGCTGTCGAAAGCCTTCTCGAAGTCCACAAACATGAGATGTAGTGGCGAACCCATTTCGGCTGACTGCTCTAATATTATCGGTAGGGTATTTATGTGGTTGGTATAAGACGACCCTTTACGGAATCCAGCCTGATAAACTTTGAGAGTGCTCTCGACGACATCACTAATCCTATTGAGAAGTACCTTAGCCATAATTTTTGATACGGCAGTAAGTAGACATATACCACGCCAATTGCCACAATCCTGAAGGTCGCCCTTCTTCGGAATTTTCACAATGACGCCCTCCTTCCATTCAGTTTGATATCCTCCTTCATTCCACACCTTAGTGAAGAGTGAGAGGAGTATATCGGCTGTTATATCCGAATCCACTTTGAGGAGTTCGGTTGGTAGTCCGTCTATACCCGGAGCTTTCCTTCCCGCCATTGACCGAATGGCGGAAACTATCTCTTCCTTATCTGGGGAATCGTCCCTAATAGAAGATTGTTGCGGTTGGATGTTTGGAAGTTGTTCTGTTTCCGGAATATCTTCCTCTGACAAGATGTTTAAAATATCAGAGAAGTATTCCTTCCATCGCCGCAACTGGTGTTCACTCATATTGAGGAGAGCTCCGTTGACATCTCTCACCAGGTCGTTGGCGGTGGAATTTCTGTTCGTCAACTGTTTCATGATTTTAAATAGTGAATCCATATTCCCAAGGTAAGCCGTAGATTCTGCCTTGTTTGCCAGATCTTCAATGGCATTTCTCTTGTCGTGTCTAACAGCCCTCTTAAGCTGTATATGAGCATCGCGGTAGTTCTGCCTCAAGTCGGGCGTTCGTTGGTTGACATCGTGTTGAGAGATGATTGCCAATTTGGCTTTTTTCCGATTGCCAACCTTGTCCCATGTGTCTTGCGACATCCAGGGTTTCTCACCGCTTTGCGCATATCCCACAGATTCTTCAGCACTAGATAGAAAAGTGTTTCTGGTTGCCTCCCAATTGGCGTCCAGTGTGCGCATTTCATGTTCACCCAATGTGGATGACTTTTCGCGTAGAATGGTGGTGTATTCGAGTTTTTTGTTGGGACCTCTGAGTTTATCCACATTAAGCTTGCGCTTCATTTGAAGAATTTGTGGTCGTCGGATAGCTGCTGTACACAATCTCAAGCAGGCAACCATCAAGTGGTGATCGCTCCCCACGTCAGCTCCACGTTTCGCTCGCACATCGAGGAGACATCTTCTCCATCGGCGACTTATAGCCAAATGGTCAATCTGGTTCTGAGTAACACCATCAGGGGAAACCCAAGATGTTTTATGATGACTCTTGTGTGGAAAAAGGGTCCCTACGATGACCATTTGCCGAGTACTACAGAACTCCACAAATAATTCGCCCTTTTCGGGTCTCTTAATCCAAGGTCGTGAAGGGTCGACCCAAGGGTCACCATGCCTCCCCATGACGTGTTCTAGTCCAGTGTTGTCTGATCCAACCTGGGCGTTCATATCTTCCGAGATGAAAATAATATCACCTCTTGGAACACGTTCGAAGGTGGCACTCAGTTGGCTATAAAACTCCTCTTTGTCACCAGATGTTGCGGTATTAATTGATGCGTAGCACTGCAGAATTGTGACGTTTCTGACACTGGTCCTGAGCCTGACGACGATAATCCTATCCGAGATTGGTTCCCAGCTAATGAGACTGTTTCTCGCTCTCGGCGTAAGGACGAACGCCACGCCATTTCTGGCTTCACTTTCAGGGCCAATGTACAGAATAGTGTTTCCGCTAGGGGTTCGTTCTTCTCCTGATCCTGTCCACCTGACCTCGCTCAAGCCCAAGATATGGATGTTATAGTGCTTCATTTCTCGGTCAATCACTGATTGGCGGTGCAAGGACCGAGTAACCCCAGCTCTTCCCCCGTCATTCAATGTTCGAACGTTCCAGAAGCCAATCATAGTCCGTTTTCGAATGCCAAAAGTCGTTACCGTAGAATCAGTCCGTATCCGAGGCGATGTATACGTTTCTCGTATCATTTAGGTCTTAAGATCACGGGTGATAAGCCCATGATCCAGTGAGTGTCCATTTGCCATTTTTAGGGCAATCAGGACTGGCTGTGGGTGAATTCTACAGCCCCCATACCAGAGGGGGATAGTTAGCTCAGGTCCGTGGAGTCGCTAACTCCAAAGATAGTTGCAGGAATTGGTAAAACCTCATACTACAACTACCCCCTTGCGGGGTGATATTAATGACATCTATATCATAATACTTTGACCCAAATTTCAAATCGATAGCTTAAATAGTTTCAAAGAAAAATCAATTTCTGAAAATTTCGGAATTTCGTGAAATTTGTATGGGAGGGGGTAGAAGGAGTGGGGGATGTAGCCCATTCAGTAACTTAAAGTTATTTTTTTGCTAAAAATGACACACAACAATTTTTAGCACTATAACTCAAAGCTTTCGAGAGTTATGCTGTAGATAGATGCACAGACGGACAGATGGACAGACAGACAGACAGACAGACGGCCACTCGGAATCGAGGTTTTTGAGCGACAACAAATATTTCTGTACCATTGGCGGCTCTGTGTGAGCGTTATTTCTTAGCGTTACAAACGGTAAGGCAAACACAATATACTCTCAGATTTCATCTAGAGTATAAATATACCTATACATATTAAATTGTTCCGATAAATTAATAATTGAAGCTATTGCTACAATTGAATTAAATTATTTAATTAATTAATTAAATATGACTTTACGCCGAGTCGTCGTAATGTCGAGCTGTAGTAGCCATTGCAATTAAACTTGTTGATGTATCTAAATTCATGATAGGAGTAGGAGTTAGGTTGTTGAAGGAGAACAAAATAAAAAAAATAACATGAGAACAATTTTTTTTCTTAATATAATTGCAATTAAATAAACTTGGAGAGGTTAAATAATTACTTTAACGAATGTCCAATTAGTCCGCTGATGATTCGTTAATGACACATTAACGACGCTCATTAACGATCAAATCGCTCGTTAATATAATTAATTAATTAATTATATAATTAACGATTCTTTAATGAATTATTTTGTTTGCTGGGTAGTTACTTCCGAGAATTTTCGGAAGAAACGGAATAAAATTGATTGAGCAATATTTTTTTTCCAAGCACTGTATGCACAGTATATTGTTATGCACTTCATATCCGTGTCGCTTTTCGTTGTTATTTTTCGTTATAGGCCTTTCGCTCCATTGGTAGTTGAACTATTTCACTTTTATATTGTTTGGCCATTTTATTTCGAATAGTTTTCGTTACTAGCAGCAACTGAAAAACTACTTAAATGAGAGCGAAACTAGACAAAATTTTGACCTGCGAATAGCGCCATCATTGACGGCAAAACTAATTTTGTGAAAAGAGAACGCAACTAAATTTTAATTTTTTTCTAATTTTAATGATAAGAACTTACATTAAATTTTTTTATTTTATTTTTATGTAAATTACATAAAAAGCTAAATAAATTTTTAATTAAACGGATAAAATTTGCTTTTTTGTGCATGTTTCATAGGGAAGATGCGATATCCTGAATTAAATGTGTCCAAAATTTCATGATCACTTTCATTCAATTTGAAATCGAATATGTCAATGTTTTGTACAATTCGATTTTTATTCGATGATTTTGGAATTGGAATCACATTATTTTCAATCTAAAAATAAAATAAAATAATATTATTATGAAATAATCAATAATAAGAATTGAATAGATTATTTCAGAACTTTGCTAAATTTTACGCATTCAAATTTGAAATATGCATTTTGGGTTTTTTAAGATCTTAATTATTTTTATTGTAATTAGAAACGTTTTCAAGACGATTTCAATACTTCAATTCAAAAACGTACCGAGTATCTCAGAACGATCTGAGCCGGACTTTTATTATATTTCTGCGCAATCTGCTTAACTCTATCGTCCGTTATGAAATTGTGAACATCTTTAGTCGGATCGGGACATGCTAGAGGACTGTATCCTGTCACAACAATATTGTTGGCGATGCAATGTTTCACTAATTTCTTTTGAGTCAATCCTGGATGGTATTCAATCTAAATAAAATGTTGTAACTTATTTCTTTTCCAATTTCTCTAATATTTAACAGTTCATTGCTAACCTGATTATTAACTGGCTTTATTGTAGCATGTTTCAAAAGTCGATCGATTTGTTCTTCATTGAAATTTGAAATACCAATACTTTTTACAAGGCCGAGTTTAACTAGATTCTCCATTGCTTTCCATGTATCGATATAATCAATTGCACTGGAATGAAGATAATTGTGATAAGTCTATACAATTCATAATACTTAAAAAACATAGCAAAACTACAATTTAACAATATAAAAAATACAACATTATGATTATAAGCAGCGATGCCGATTCACTACAATTCCAGTAACTCTGCTTCAGTCGATTTTTAGAAATTATCTACTTTCCTATTTCAAAATCTATTTCAAATTTTCATAAAAATAAGTACGGTGCTGCCATTACTAAGTTATGCCGAGCTTATACCACATGACTGGACATATTGTCAAGCAACAGAACTAAAATAAACACGTCTCTTCACTTTGTCAGTTTCAATAAATTTTGACAATTTTCTTCAAAAATGCTCAATCTACATATACATTGCGTTCAAGTGCCCAGTAAATTACTATGTAGTTTATCGAACCTTGTTGTATGACAACTATTTACTCGATACTGACGAGTGTTGAATTTATTATTGCGGATTATCTTACATTTGCACGATTAATAATATTGAGGAAATTCGTACTAATTATACTGACATCTACTGAACTTGAACGACTTGCTTTTGTTATAAATTAAAATATAAAAAAGTTTTCTTTCCACAATCAACCTGCTTCAATTTTTTGCATCATCCACTTTACTAAATTATTTTCAAATTGGCAACGCTGCTTTCAAGATAGTTGGAAAAATTAACTGAAAATATTTATAAGGGAGGTGGTAGATCTTTACGTGCAGCGATATGTCCAAATTTTATGTCCACAGCCTTTCCAGACTCTGTATAAAATAATACAATGGTGCGAGTAATTGCGGGTGAGAGGGTGAAATAAAATTTAAAATTGCGAAATGAAACTAAGTGAAAACAACGTTTTGAAAAGTAACTACATAACATAATAATGAACTATTACAAATACCTACCTCAATCTAATTTCGCCACTAGTATCTGTAGGAAACATCACATCGTCACCCTCATAGACATAGCCGTAAGGCCAATGCATGAGATATAGATCGATATAATCTAATCCCAAATTGTTCAGTGATAATTGACATGCACGCTCAACCTTTTCGGGATCATGAAAATGCGACCAAAGCTACATAAAAGTAATATTTTAAATAAAACAATAACACAAGCAAAAGTTTATACCTTTGTAACTATGAAAATGTCCTGTCGCTTAACAATTCCTTCGTCGATTTTACATTGTACAGCTTTACCAACTTCACTTTCATTTTCATAGAAATATGCTGTGTCAAAATGTCGATAGCCAGCATCAATTGCATCCTTAATAGCTTGATTCCCTTGATCACCTATCGACTAGAGAAGAACAACTTTTTTTATTCATCCATGAACATTTCAAATCAAATTTAAAATCTTTTGAGCGTAGTTTTCTGAAAGTTTTACCGCACTTTTACTAACATCTACACCTGCCGACTACATATTTATCAAACTTTTACCTTATACGTTCCTAAACCGAAGCCAGGCATTAAAATGCCATTATTTAATTTAACTTTCGGAACTTTCGGCATTATATTGGATGAGCTAGGAGTGTTCGACACGACTAAAATGATTTTAAAAATTTAATCAATTTTACTGATACGTGTATCATATTCACTATAGTGAATATGATAATGTTATTCAAATTTTTTTCTGATGTTATCATGAGTTCAAACTTTTTGTTTTTAGATTTTAAGCATGCACTGAAAATATCAATGTGTTGAAACAGAGTTAAGGGTTCATTTAATATTGATAGTGGTTAAATATTGATAACAACATATGGTAAACATTACAAAGATGCTACGCTAAATTTTATGTATTTACTAGCGATCGCCCGCGACTTTGTCCGCGTAAGAATCGCAAAATAAGCAAATTTTGAGAATGCAGTTAGTAATATATTATGTGGGATATACAATCTGCTTAGTTTAATGGCTCTTTGAACACAGTGTTTTATATTTTGTTGGAATGAGAACCATAAATTATTAAGAATGAAACCATGATACTCGTATTTGGAAGGGGCATGCTCGTGATCAAATCAATTCCGTGATTTGAGATCATGTGCGTATTGAAGAGCGTTGAGGACATATGAATAGTTGTAGCTTGTGTTAATTAAAAAAACAAGCCCAAATAAAATAACTTTAAGCTAAATCCATAGCAGGACTATGATTGTACGTAAAGCCCAATCATACTATACTATAGATGAAACTGAAATTTTTGTGATGTTAAGAAATTTTGTATGGGGAGTGGTAGAAGGGGTGATAGTACTGAACTAAATTGTTTCACGTCATGCAAGAGTAGCTATAAAAATGTTTTGCATCAAATTTAAGCTTGAAAAATTGTATAGGTACTGAGAAACTTAGTTCATTGGATTTAATGAAATTGTGCAATTTGAATGGGAGGTGGTAGAAAGAGTGGGGGGTTTTTGGTGATTTTTCGACAAACAACTATAATCATAATGAAATTGATACATTTTAAATTTTTGATCAGTAACGTTCACACTTTTCAAGCAAATCGAATTTTTGTAAAGTCGTGGAATCGTGTCATATTGTACGGGAGGGGTTAGAAGGAGTGAAGCTAATGGATTAATTTTTTCCCAATATTAATAATAATGCTAACTAAGGATTTGGTACAACATTTTAGCTCGATGAAAGTTATACGTATTGAGAAAATTGGTGTATAGCATTTAATGAAAAAGTGTAGTTTGTATGGGAGGTGGTGGAAGGAGTGGGGGAATTCAAATAATTTGTAAACTAAAACACAATATCTTTTAAATTTCAAATTAATAGCTTTTACAATTTCGCAGAAAATTTGATTATTACATATTTTTGAAAATGAGTAACTTTGTATAGGAGAAGGCGTGAGGGAAGTGAAATAAAACCAAAAGCAGATTACATCTCGAAGCATACCCAATAAACTGTGAAAGTTTCATTTCAATCTGTTCAACCATGTTTGCGTGAAAGCCGGACAGACAGACATAGAAGAATTTTAATACGAGTGTTTCTGCTTAGTCATTGCTAAAATAAAGCAAAAAACTAACTTATAGCCATTTCTAAAGAACTAACAGACAGACAATATAGTTATATTTATATGTAAGGATTTGTTATTGAAATTGATATGATGACTATTGTAAAGTTATAGGATCTCTGTAATGCAGTAATTATTTTATTAATATAACCTATAAGTTAGGTCAGGGGTTCTTGAATTAAGGGGCGTGAAGACCTAAAATCGGAGTGCAAAGACTAATTAAAATTTTATCTGCTTAATCGCATATTACAGTTGGAATTAAGAAAAAAGCGGATATCCATCACTATTAAATATGGCTATGAAAATCTTACTACATTGGGGCATAGAACAGTTCTCTCGTACAAGGCACGACTTGAAGTATCGACAGAATGCACTTATGCTCGTACTCGGACTTCTTCACAAACCAACTTTTTCGGAACTAGCACTACCTATGGACGGAGTTTCGAAAAGGGCCATTAAACTCCGTCATAACCTTTTCCTATCCATTCGATGGTGGTAGTGGAAAACCAAAAGGTTCAGGCAAATTAGAATCTCAAAATGCTTGCATTCTGCCAACTGTAGAATCCAGATCGACCTCACAACAAGCTTCCAAACATTCTCCGGGCTGAAGCAAGAAGATGGCATTGGACCTACACTTTTTAACATAACAGTATCGCATGATTGGTCTTTACACCCAATCGTAGTCCTGTTATGTTTTTTATTTCGTCTTTACTTTTGTACACGTTTGGGTATTCTTCTGCCCTCCAGCATATTATACGCTATACGTCTAGATGACAGGGAAATTTTTTGATTATAAGTTATTTTGTATGGGGAGTGGTAGAAGGGGTGATGGCATTTAACTAATTTTTTCCCATCATGCTAGAGTTGCTATCAAAATGTTTTATTCAAATATTAGATAGTTACTGATAAAGTTAGTTTGTTGGATTTAGTGAAATTGTGCAGTTTGTATGGGAGGTGGTGGTAGGCGCGAGAATTTCCTAATAACTTTTTTAGAAACAACTACAAACTTTATTCAATTGACATGATTTAAATTGCAGATTACTCAAGAAAATTCACTTTTTGCAAAGTTATGAAATTGTGTCATATTGTATGGGGGGTGGTAAAAGAAGTGCAGTGAATCGTCTATTTTTCGGCCTTACTAATAGTTCTAAATAAATATTTCATCCACAATTTCAACTCGATTAATTTTATAGGTACTGAGGAAAATTGGTTTATAGTACTGAAGTACTCATGAATGATAAAGTACAGTTTTTATGGGAGGTGGTAAAAGGAGTAGGGGGTTTTCAAGTAATTTTTATACAGTAGACTGAAATTATAATAAAAATGATTTGTTAAAAATTTCAGATTAACAGCTTTTATGCTTTCCGAAAAAAATCCGTTTATTGCCAAATCCCGAAATTTAGTCATTTTGTATGGGAGGAGGTAGAAGAGGTGGAGCAATTTTATCCGTTCTCGAACTTGACCTTACTCTTCACCAAAAATAACGTGTACAAAGTTTGAGCTTCCTAACTGAACGCGTTCTCACGCTATAGAGCGTACATAAGGTCGGACGAACGGAAGGACAGTCCGGTTTCGAGATTTTTGAGCGATAACAAATATTTCTGTACCAGCAAACTTACAATACTCTCAGATTTCATCTTGAGTATAAAAAGCCAGTCGAAATAACCTCTGGGAGGATTCAATCGATGAAGAAAGCAAATCGCTTTTGAAATTTTCGACAATTAAATCGAGAAAATTGAAGACGAGTCATAAAAGAGGCCAAGGCCCGCGGTAGCGCCATTGATGATGATTTAGATTAGAGTTTATAATTTTTCTGACTCTACCTATTGTGAAAATCCGCTGTATAAAAGTCTTAGAGTTCTCTGTTGAGTCACGTGCTATAGATAAAGGTTAGGATATCTCGAAGAGGGATGGTCAGAAATTCACATCGGCTTATGACCAAAACGGAGTAGTCTTTTGTGCACGAGTAGTTCACAATCGCAGAGACTGTGTTCTGGTGTTTCCTCCTCCTCATTGCAAATTCTGCGGAGATTGTCCTCATAGTGTCCTAAGAAGATGTTTGGGATACTCACTAAGAGTCTGGTTTGATTGCGAGTTATTTGGAGATATCCAGAAGTTCGTTTGACCAAATGATAATTCCTGGTATGCTTATTCCCTGGTGTCGAGCCCCAGTGAAGGGACTATAACTTTAGACACATTTAAATGTAAATTTTTGCAGTACTAAACCGTATCCCGCGAAAAAGAATGAGTCGCACGAAATCAAGTCCGAGTCCCTTAATGGCCAATGAATCGGCTTGTTCACTTCTCCTAAAATAACTGCGTCCAGCGATCTAAATAAGAATTAGTCAGTTTTTGGTTGCTAACTCTGTTAGTACCTGTTGGTTATCCCTTACGAGCTTAGTTCATATTTGAGATGACTAAAGCCACAATTGATGCCTAGCTGTCTCATAGACTACAAATATGCGAACGGGTGTCAGGCAGGTTATTATCACCAGCCCTGTTTCTAGTGGGTAATAAATGACATCTTGACTGGAAGGTAAGGGTAATAAAGGTCTTCAGTGGTGACTGTTTAACATCTTATGTCACCTTGTTTATGTTGATGATATCAGTTTGCCTATGCATAATATATCGGACTAAGAGTCATATGTCTGCCCGTCGCATTCTAAATACAAAGGGGCAGGAATGAAAATGAAAGTGTGGAAAACCAAGTACATTATGCACTCGATGCAAGTACACCGATTGTTCTTAACGGAAAAGATAAGGAATAGGTGCAAGATTTTCGTCATCTCGGAAACATTGTCAGAATGGACGACTGAGCGAAAATTAATATTAAGGCTCGTATATATAAAAGCTCGGTAGGTCTTCGGTATCCTTCCCCTTTCTGGAGGTAAAGAGAGATCTTCCTTCGTAAGAAACTGTGGATGTTTGAGGCATGCGTCAAATCCATGTAGTTATATGATTGTACTACATGGAAAGTGACGCCTTAGCAAAAACCTGCAAGCTTTCATGAACCAAGGCCCGAACTTAAGGGATATTCTGGCCAGATGTGATCTCCAACGATGAAATTTGGAGTTAAGCTAAAGTTTCATGAACGAAGTAAATTTTATGAAATCAGTGCATTATACATTTATGAAACCATACATTTGTATAGGAGGAGTAGAAGAGTTCAATGCATCATAAAATGTGTAATGCAGTTTTATTTCTTCTGCCTTGAAAGGTGTTCGCAAGAATTTTGAAGTTCGTATCTTTTAATTTGCTGGTTTTTAGTTGATCTACGAAAATTGGTCGAAATTACACTTTTGTATGTGAGGGATTAGAAGAAGTAAAGGGATTACAAAACTTTTGATGCAACTTTGTTTCAAATATTTTTAAAAGTGCTTGTACAAATTTTCAAGTTAATAGCTTCTATTATTTTGGTGACAATTGATTTACTTAAAATTATCAAAATAATATTGCACTTTTGTGGGGGATATAAAGTATTTTGATCGACACGGAAAAAAAATGTGCTACCCTGAAATTTGTTTTTTCACGTTTCATGACTAAATTAGCTTAAAAATGCAAAAAAAAAAATCAGTCCCGCCGTACGCCGTACATATGGACTCATATCTCCGAGACCGTCAAAGGTAGAATGTTCGTTTTTGTGTGGATTGTTGATTGGATAAGTGAGCTCCATTATCTAAATTTTGGGGAGTGTCAGGTGGAAGGGGGAGTCGGGGGAGGGAAAGAATCAAAAACTTCACTTGCTAATATCTCCACCACGAATGCAGATAGGAAGCTGCAAATCAGCAGAGGTATAAAGAGGATTGTGGGACAAACTTTAAAAATAATTTAATTTTTTTATCCATTGGCTAAAAACAAATTATCGGCCGGCAGGGGGTGTGGTAGCTAGGGTATAGCCTAGTAGGTAGTGTGTTGGTCTTGTAATGCGAAGGTCGTGAGTTCAAATCCCGGCCGGCGCAAAATATAATTCCGGCACATTGCCTGCTTGGATTTACCTTGGTCACCTCAATCTAAGAAAATGAAAAATTCGTAGAAAGAGGGTTGTGCGAAGGGCTAACAATCCTTCCGCAATAAATAATAAAAAAAAAAAAAGTTAAGGAACCTGAATATCAGGAGGCCAAGGTCCGATTTGGGCTGTAGCGCCATTGTAGAAGGAGAAGGGGGTGTGGTGCAAAGGAAACACCTAAAAATGACACCTAAATGACAACTATCTCTTAAGCTATGTAATTGAAACTTGAAACATGTATTAAGTTATACTAGGGAAATACGAAAAAAATATAACCTGTGGAAATAATGGTAGTGGGGGAAATGGGGAGCATTTAAAAAATGGCGCACTTTTCAAAATTGCAAATCCTTATATCTCAAAACTGAGTACAGATATCGAATCGAAAAATTGTCAGATTGTAGAGCTACATAGTCTTTAATTTCTGTAAAAATTTTAAGTTGGATGGTGTAGGGAAGGAGGTAGTAAGCAAAAATGTCCAAAATTTTGAGTGATTTCTTAGGGCTCTGGTGAAAGATACAAAGTTTAAATTTTGCATGTGGATACATCTATTTGCTGTACATAGAAAAAAATAATAATAATGTGTTCCACATTGTTATAAACCGAACCCCCCCCCCGGTGTAATGTGCACAAGGTACTTCATATGCATTGAAAAAAACACATTAACTGAAAATTTTTGAGTGAAATTTTAAGGTAGAAACTTGAAAATCTTCGAAATACATTTAAAAAAAATCCTTAAATATACGAAATATTAACTGGTCGAAAACCTTTAAGAATTCTACCCCCTCCCATACAAAATTATTTTTTCGCCCATTTTCAAGAAATCAATAATCACCTAACTATTAAAAGCTATCAATTTGAAATTTTGCACAAAAACTTTTAAGAATAGTTGAAATAAAACTGCGTCAAAAGTTTTGAGATCACGCCTGTCCTTCTACCCCCTCCGATAAAAAAGTATGATTTCGACCAATTTCATTAAATCAACTAATACCCAACAAATTAAAAGCTATGAACTTGAAATTTTGTACAAGCACCTTACAAGAGAAATGAAATAAAACTGCATCACAAATTTTACGATTCCTTTATCTGCTCTACCCTCTTCCATACAAATGTTCGGTTTTGTGAATGAATACACCGAATTTTATGAAAATTCTATGCAACTTCGTCACCCCTCTACCCTCCCCTCATAAAAACCCAAACTTGCATAAACGAATGAAATATTGTTAAATTGACAGCAGCCCTGCCCAAGACCTCCCTTTCGCTTAGTTTTCCCTAACAACTCTAGCCTGCATGTTGGCTTTCAAAGCATCCGCAACTTATCCCAAGAATAATAAAGTTTCGCCCGACTTGTTCGCAGTTTTACTTTATTATTTTAATAATAAAGTATTGTGATCGACTTGGAAAAAAAAAAAATTTGCTACCTTGAAATTTTGTTTTTACGCGTTTCATGACTAAATTAGCCTAAAAATGCAAAAAAAAATCCGTCTGTCTGTACGCCGTCCGCTGGTGAGTACGCTCAGCGCACATTAACTCCCAAACCCTTCAAGATAGAAAGTTCATTTTTGGGGGGATTGTAGATAGTTGCAGATCTCAGACGGATACCCATTTTGGGGTGGTGTACGGGTTCAGGGGGAGGCGGGGGGAGCACTTAAGCCGAAAAATACGAATTCAAATATCTCAACCATGGTAACAGCTAAGAAGCTATAACTCAACATACATATAGAGGGGTTTGTGGGACAACTTTGAAAAATAATTTAATTTTTTTATCCATTGGGGTGCGAAAAGAACCAATTGTCAGCCGAATTTTTTTTTCAAATGATTATATCTACGAAATTACTTACCATAAAAAATTCATATTTTGAGACCATTAAGGAAATGGGAGCACTTCAAAAATGATACACTTTCCAAAATTTCAAACCGTTATAATTCAAAATTGAGTGCAGATATCAAATTCAAATTGTAGAACTAGGAAGTTTTTAAATTTGGTAAAAGTTTTACGTCGGGAGGTGTAAGGGGAGGGAGGTGGTAACCAAAAATGTCGAAAATTTTTCATGATTTTTTTAGGGCTCTGGTGAAAGATACAAAATTTAAATTTTTCACGTGGACATATCTATTTGTTGTACATACAGAAAAAATAATAAAAATTCCACAATTGTTATGCACCGACCCCCCTGGTCTAACGTGCACAAGGTGTTTCATGTGTAATGAAAAAACACATAAACTGAAAATTTTTGAATGAAATTTGAAGGTAGAAACTTGAAAATTTGCGAAATGCATGCGAAGTTCATATTTTCTTTTAGCATTTATTGCAATTATTAAGGGACAGATTGTGGCAAAACTTTATGTTTGTATTTTTTCTAGTTTCAATGAAAATCGATTAAATGCATTTACCAAAATTGTGCATTTGTATGAGAGGGGTAGAAGGAGTATTCGAATCAAAACTAAATTTTTCGATATTTGTAATAGTATACTTTGCCCAAAATTTAAAGTTGATAGCTTTGACAGTTTTGGAGAAAAATAATTTAGTTAAAATTCCGAAATTTCGTGAAATTTGTGTGGGAGAGGGTACAAAGAGTGAGGTGAAGTTGATAATTTTTACAAAACTGGTTGCAATTGTAATAAAATTAATTATGACAAAAGTTGTTTTTTTTAGCTTTGCTAGTTGCAATGCATACCGAATAAATGCATTTTTGAAAACTGTGCAGACAGACAGACGGTCACTTGAAATCGAGGTTTTTGAGCGACAAAAATATTACTGTACCCTTGGCGACTCTTTGCAATCATTAATTCTTAGCGTTACAAATGGTAAGGCAAACACAATATACTCTCAGATTTCATCTAGAGTATAAAAATGTTGCTGTTAGAGCTGCAAAGATCCAAAATATATAAATTTCAGAATTGGAATACACACGCAAATTAGATGTTACAAAAAATAAGTCTCATTCAGTTCAATGGTAAACGAGTAAAAAAAATGTTATTTTGATGGTACCTACTATTTTTTTTGGAAAGAGCATGTACTTTCTTTTCTTGGCCTGTTAACATTTTTTTAGTCCGTCCTCGTTCGCAACTTGCAATAGTTGGCAGCCCTAATTCGAGAGGATATACAATCTCTTTTACAAAAAGCGCAGGGTGTATAGTGCGTACAACCACCAGAAACAGTCCTTGTTGTTATAGTTGCTTTTTGTAGGCGATGAATTTAAAGCTTTGATTATTTTTCTGCGCCACTACAGGTTGAAATTAAAAGATGGAACGTATTCCTTCGAATTATTTCATCCTGAAACCAACTTTTATGTTCGTATTTGGTCATTTTCCTTTTAATAAGAACCGCGTAATTTAGCCGGGATTCATCTATCGTAAGGTTTAAAATTATACTGGTATAATAATGCCCTGAAACATATATGCTTAAAAATCAAAACATGATAATAGAACACGCAAACATTTGTTTAGCATTAATAACCGAACATAATAATAATGAGTTTCATTGGCTACGTTACTGTCGTTATTTAACTTGAAATAAATTTTTATAGTAAGAGAGCTTTGTATTGAACTTAGCTGGCATAAAACGCGACACTTTTGAACGAAATCAGTCATTATTCGAGGTTTCTCGGCTGAAATACTTTGATGATTTGTTTGTAGTCCAGAGGTTTAGATATAATTTAAAACGGTGTGAGAGTGATACAGTTGAAAGTTAAACTATTATTTGTAAAAAGTGCTTGAAAATGGCTACAATTCCGTCTATAACACAAAACGATGGTACAGACATGCCGCTTATTGGTTTGGGAACATACACAGTAAGTATGGTCATGTGCATTTTGCGGAGAGATTTAATTACTATACTATAGTTGTGGTTGCCTCTAATTTATAGGATTAGTGCCTTTAAATAAGAAAACACAAATACGAAACTTCAACCATCTGTTAATAGGAAGAAAAAGAATTGTAACTTGACCGATATCACAGATCTTGTTTTGACTTTGAAATGTCATTAGTTGTGATTATATACAAACGCACTATCTTATGACGTTTGAACATAATCTGTATGTGCTTTCTTATAACAAAGCCGAAGTGAGCATCATTTATACGGCATGTTCCGCGCAAGTGATTCTCTTTGCCATTTTAATTCGATAAGCTATTGAAAAATTTAAGCTTTATCGCGTTGAAAGTAATTCACTTTATTATTTATACACTTCAATATTACACACCTCAAAATTCAAAAACATGCAGAAAGCTGAAAATAAAGGCAACGAATTAGAAAAAACATAACAGAATTATGATTGGGCGTAAAGGTTTGTAGCTTTCATTATTTTCAATTGGACATAGTTTTCCTGAAATTGGGGCATTTGTATGGGAGGTGGCAGAGGATGTGAAGGGGCTTAGAAGATTTTGAAACTGCTTATCGACATCATTATCGCCAGGCCTTGTTTCAATTTCAAAGTCGATAGCTCTCATATGTTCGAAGAAGAAATGCTTTCCTTGAATTCATAATACAGATATTTATATGGGAGGGGGTAGAAGGAGTGAAGAGGAGCTGATAATTTTTTTTCGCATTTATTGCAATTATTAAAAAACAAATTCTGGTAAAATTTTAAGCTTATACTTTTTCTAGTTTTAATGGAAATCGATATAATGCACTTAACAAAAATTATGCATTTGTATGGGAGGGGGTAGAAGGAGTGTACGGATCAAAACACATTTATTATTAAAATAATAAAGTAAAAAAGCCCAAATAGCATAACATTAAGCTTAGAAACATAACAGGACTACGATTGTGTGTAAAGCCGAATCATACTATATTATAGATGAAATTTTTGTGATATTAAGAAATTGTGTATGGGGGGAGAGGTAGATGGGGTAACAGCCTTAAACTAATATGTTTCACATCATGCTAGAGGGGCTATAAAAATGTTTTCTACTAAATTTAAGCCTAAAAAATTGAATAGATACTGAGAAAATGACTGCTTTGTTTGTATTGGAGGTGGTGGAAGGATTGGGGATTCTTAGTGATTTTTTGAGATACAACTATAATTATCATGCTATTGATATATTTTAAATTTCAGATCAGTAACTTTCATACTTTTCAAGAAAATCGAGTTTTTGAAAAGATGTGATATTGTGTAACATTCTATGTTTATTTATTTTTTTTTTTTTATTTATTTATTAATCATAACAAGATAGTTTAGTTTACAAATAGATTGCTTAATTTAATTTATTTTAATATATCCTAATATATTTAAATTTACATTAATTAATTAAACATAATTGTATATACATATATGATGTATGATAGACACTGGTGGAAGGGTTAAGTGGGATGTGGGGACCTTATAAAACGGAGCGTAGTCTCAGTTTATATGTCAGCTTATTTATTGGAGGTGTATAGTGGGCGCTGAATTTGTTGAATACTCTACAGCATCTGTTAATTGGTTCATTTTGTCCGTAATCAGTACGATGTGCATATTCCTTAAGTAGTTTTGAATGTCTCGTCAGCCTGACATTGTCATTGAGTCTGAATTTATTGGAGATATTGTCAACCTTAATATCGCCATTCAAAACATCTAAGGTAAAACAGGATGTGAGCATGGTTCTTCTAGAACCAAGCGGTAAGAGATTTAATAATTGCAGCCTAACTGTGTAGGGTGGAAGGTTTTCAAAGTCTCTAGGGTCGTACAAGTCCCTGAGAGCAAAAAGAAGGAATTGCTTCTGGATTGACTCTATTCTGTTGCTGTATAACTGGAAAAAAGGGTCCCAAATGGGACATACATATTCCAGAATAGGGCGGACAAGAGAACAGAATAAAGATTTTGTAACCCATACATTCTTAAACTCTTTGGCTCTTCTCTTAATGAACCCAAGAAGTCTATTGGCTTTCGAAATTATTCGATTATAATGAGATTTGAAGCACAGTTTGTTGTCCAGTACTAAGCCGAGGTCCTCAATTTGATCAACACGGTGTAGTTGAGTTCCACTTAAGACATAGTCATGGTGATATGTGGATGATTTACGTGAGAAACTTATAACGTGGCATTTACTGACATTAAGCTCTAATTTGTTCTGAATGCACCAATGATCTAGCGCAATAAGCTTGGATTGTAGGAATGCGGCATCTGCGGGCGAGGTTATGGCATGATATATTTTTAGATCATCAGCGTACATCAGATGTGAAACATTTTCCAATACTTCTGATAGATCTGAGATGAACACATTAAATAAGAGAGGTCCCAAGTGACTTCCTTGGGGTACCCCAGAGGACACTAATATTTCCTTGGAAATAAGACCTTGAAACTTAACAAATTGAGTTCTATTGTTAAGATAGGATTTAAGCCAGTCAAGTAAGGATCCTGTCACACCAATTTTTTTTAACTTTAAAATGAGGACATTGTGATCAACTCGATCAAACGCTTTGCTAAAGTCGGTGTATATTGTATTGATGCCCGTTTTCAAGTTCGCAGAGCGTATCAGATACAAGAATCATGAGATTCGTTGTAGTCGAGCGACCTTTTCTAAAGCCGTGCTGTTGGTCATTAAGAACAGGGTTGATCATATTGGTTAATTTATCGCAGACAATTTTTTCGAATAATTTCGGTATTGCTGATAGAATTGCTATACCTCTGTAGTTCTCAATTTTTTGTTTGTCTCCATTTTTGTGGATAGGTGTGAGGTGCGATGATTTCCAAGCCGAGGGGAAAGTTCCCAATGACAGTGACTTGTTGAAGAGAAAATGTAAAGGTCTTGAAAGTTGATGGGCACACTTTGATAAAAATAGGGGAGGAATAATATCAGGACCTGGACCTTTTTTGGTGTCAATAGTCTTGAGAGCAGCGAGCACCTCCTCAATAGAAAATGAGATATTATCAATAAGTGTAGGAACCGAAATGTTGGGTTCACTGTGGGTTGAATCTGACTGGGCACTAAAAACCTCTTGAAAACGGTCAGCAAACATATCGCAGATATTACGCCGGCAGGAAGATTGCGTGATCCCATTACACATGGTCATGGGATAACCCGAACTTTTTCGTTTTGTATTAACAAATTCGAAAAATCTTTTTGGTTCTGTTATGATATCTTCACCAATTTTTTTAACATAACACTCATACGCAACCCGGGACTTAGAAGAGAACTCTGAGGCCAGCGTGTCATAACATTTTTGAAGATTAGGAGAAATCGCGCCTGTTTTCTTTGGTGGATTATTGTGACCAACGACTGCAGTATCAAGATTTGTACAAGATAACTTTTCATTTTTATCTTCAACACATGTTACTGCTGACGAAGGGTAGGGATTGATTGTGTCGCCTCGCACGAAATTTTTGTAAGGACCCGGAACTATGACAGAATTCGAAGTAGGAACTGAGACTAGATTCGAATTAGGTAGTGTATTTGAAGTATGAAGGTTAATGGAATGTAATAAACTGGTGTTAACACGATTAGTTGTGGCTGTAGTAATGGTGTTAGTGTTAGTTTTATGGGAGATTTTTTTCTTCTTATTCGTACTCATATTGTTCCTATAATAATTATTGTTATTTTTATTACTATTTGTATTACTATTTTTAGTTTTGTTATTGGTTCTACTCTTATAACTAATATTTGGATTGTTAGTGGTATACTTATTATATTTTAAATTTGACTTCCAGTGTCGGATTTGTATGTTGTTCCATTTGAAGACATCAGATTTCGTGGTGAAGAAAAGCCAGTCATATTGCATAGGCATATAAAATTTAAAACTCGTGTGTTTCGGTGTAATTCCACTAACTCTGCGGGACGGTAACTTTTCACACTTACAGCCTTTTATCGCAAATTGGTCCGCAAGCGTTTTGCATAGCCACGATGCATCCGAGTTTGGAGGAGCTCCAGTAACAAAATAGGCAAACGAATCAGTTGAATTTGTAATTTTGACCTTGTTAATCCTATTCAGCTTATTAATTCTGGCATCCCAATCGGCTTGCGTCCATGTTGCGTTGAATTTTATTAACGAATTTTTCGGCGCGTCAGGAACTCTTCCAGGTAAGTGTTTGAACGGGTGACAGCGAAAGTGTACGTATATGCAGATTTTCTTTTGAACTTTGAGGTGGATCGCAAACAAATCGGGAGACTGCTAGTTCGCGCTCGAAATCAACGAGTTTTGTTGTTATATCGTCTGCCTGTCTGATTTCGGACCTGGACGTTGTATGACTCAATTGACTTGATTCCTTCACAAGAGATTTGTCCGCCTTCGTTACCAGTAGCTTAACTGATCTGACGTCATCATGGATACTGGTGAGCTTGCTTGCAACAGCGTTCACCTCCGCGAGCGAGACGTCTGTTATTGATGATACACCATTAGCGGAAATATTGTCTGATAAACTATCTAGAATAGTAGTTAGTTTAGAGTCTGATTGTGTCCACTTTTTCTGCAACTTCGATGCGTCATGTTGGATCAAACTACAACATGAGTGTAACTTGTCCAGCTGTGATCCGTAGTCACGAAATTCGTCAATACAGTCGCTTAAGTTGGTAATATTATCAACGAGACTATTGACTTTGTTCGCAATGAAAGAACAAGTGCTTTTTAAATCCTCTATTGCAGCGTTGCTAGAGTCAATTCGTGATGCAGTTAGTTTAAAAAATTTAAGAATATGACACGGTTTTATAGCGCTACACTCGGTACATGTGAAGCTGCTTGGATTGTTCGAGACCCGATGAGCTTTAATACACTCGATATGGAAGCTTTGATCACAAATTCCATCACAAGTAATATTGTCAAGATTTTTAATAGCCTTATGGCAGACACCGCATAGTGCGTAGGACATTGGTGAAGGAGAAGACATTGCACAAAACAGAACTGTAGTCACTGGGTTAAAAGAAGACAAAAATCGTTTTTAATTGAACAATGTCAAGTTAGCCGAGATAATTATTAATAATCCACTGATTATGTATTTTAAACACACGGCGAACAGTAATTTTAATAATATTAAGTGTTTTTAATTAGGTCAAGTTTGCACAGGTAATTATTGATAATTCACTGTTATGTAATTTATCAGTCACTAATTGCAAGTTAGCAAAAACGTACCGCAAAGCGATTCACACAGTAAACAAAATAATTAAAAATAAACAGACGACCGGTAATATTAATGAAAAAGTAGAACGAAATAATTGGTTGATAAAAAGTAATTATTTCGTGGAGCAAAACAAAAAGACGTCTACACTGTCGGACGGTTAAAAATGAATGTGTGGGGGTAGAACGGGTTTACTTATCCCCGATATTAATTATAATACTAATTAAGGACACAAAATTTGAGCTCGATAAATTTTATACGTATACCGAGCAAATTGGTTTATAGTATTTCATGAAAAATTTAAGTTTGTATGGGAGGTAGTGGAAGCAGTGGAGGGATTCAAATAATTTGTGTACCATAGATCGGATTTATGGTAAAAATAAGATATTCTAAATTTCAAATTGTTCGCTACTATCATATGGTTTTCAAAAAAATTATTATATATATTTTACATATTTTTGAAAATGATTCATTTTGTATGGGACGGGGTAGAAGGCGTGGGGTTATTGAAATAAGACCAAACGCAGATTACATCTCGAAAAACTCCAAATAATATATGAAAGATTCATTGCGATCGGTTTAGCCGTTTTTGCTTGAAAGTTGGAAAGACAGACAGAGAAAAAATTTTAAAATCGTGTGTTTCTGCTTAGCTATTGTCCAAATGAAGCAAAACACTAAGTTATAGCCATTTATAAACAAATAACAGACAAACACTAGAATTATATTTATATGTATAGATGTAATAACTTTTAATAAATTTAACGTTTCGTAATAAATTTCATTTGTAAATTGACATATCTCAAATTGTGGCATTTGTACATTTGAAAGGCAGGTGGAAGATTGAATAGAACTTTTTCTTTGCTTTGAGCAAATTTTATCGTCGATAGCTTCTATATTGTTACATGTCAGCCCTAGTTGCTTTTTGAATATTCGAGATCTTCAACCACTATTCTCAAAAAGCATCTACTCGTTCTCTTCTGCGAACGAAGGCAACAACAATTACTCGCCGACGGTCAGCAGTACGTCGGTTGTGCTGGATATAAAAAGGACGAGCGCTTGTGATGAAGAGTCAGTTGTCGGATGTTATTTGAGTGTGAGAGTCAGCAGACGAGTGTGATTGACGGCCGTGATGACTGAGCGAGTGAGTCGTGCGGTCGGGTTAAGTAAGTGAGTAGGTCCTGTGATCGACAGAAAACGAGTAAGTCCTGTGACCGACAGGCGGAGTTCAGTAAGCGAGTAAGTCCTGTGATAGATAGGCAGAATTCATTAAGCGAATACGTCGTGTGATCGACGGCGAAGATTAGCAGTCGAAATTAGGAAAGCGACAATTAAATTATTGAAAAGCGATAAATAAAGCTTTGCGGTTATTTTAAATGAAACGCGACTTAGTTTCATTTTTATTTGAAATGCAGAGACCCGTAGCGCACTTGAAAATATTGAAAGCAAAATGCTTTTGTTAAATTTTTGAAATTTTAAATAAGTTGTATGCAAGGTGGTAGAAGGTGTAGGGTGAACCTAATAACTTTTCTAGTATCATAAAAGAAATTCTAACAAAATTTCATATTTCTAACGTGGCTAGATTCTTAGACATTAACAAATGTTTTCCAAATTTGGGAATTTGGGGTATAGGATGTGGTAAAGGGTTGGGCCAATTGCATTGACATTGATGGCATTTACGTCAGTATACATTGACCATGGTCAAGTAGATAGTTTCGAAGAAAAATTGATTTTCTTACGTTTCCGAAAATTTGCAAGAGATGGAGAGAATGTGGACTGTTCACGAACTTAAAGTTACTGAAGACATGAAAAAAAAAAAAAAATGTCAGCACTCGATAGCCTAAAGCGTTTGGGAATTATCGTGTGGTTGGAAAGACAGATAGCCGGATAGACGGTCACATGGACTTTTTTTTAAAGTGACACCGGAACTAGAGGGGTCACCCTTTTGTACTGAAGCACAGCTCCGGTGAGGAGGGAAGGATATTGGTTTTTGGGAATTAAAAGGATAGAGACGGAAGTGGTTACGAATATTTCTTTTGAATTGTTGAATATTGTAGTCATGCGGGAATACTGAGATGGACAGGGAGTTCCATGTTTGAACAGTCCGGTATAAAAACGAATCACGAAATTTGACAGTGCGATCGAAGATAGGGCTGAGAGAATGCTTATGAGCGCGTGACGCAGCTTGAGTATTACGGAATAAAGGCATACGCGGGGGTAAGATATTAGAGATGTCGTCCGAACAATCTCCATTGTAGTAGCGATACAAAAGGGTTAGGGAACTTACTCGTTTATGCTCGAGTGAATCAAACGATGAAGTGAAGTCAGAATCTCCTATAATTTGGATATTAACCAGATAGGATAGAGAAGTTATTGTAGCTACCGTCTATAGATGGGAATTAAATTCAAGATGTGGTCTAATATAGGCCTTATAAATTGTTAGTAACCCAGAAGCAGTGAAGAAGTTTTTACAACGTTGTACGTAACCCAAACATATAGATACTTCCTTGGCGATGTTAAATATATGATCGTTCCAAGATAAGTTATTTGTGATTTGGAAACCTAACATCTTAACACTTGAAAAGTTGGTTAACGGCTATCTTCCGAAGGTGATTGGATCAAGGTTAGACTTACGTTTGTGAGACACAAGACAGCACTGGGTTTTCGAAGCATTAAATTTGACTTGATTCTTATTGCCCCAATTAAGAATTTTAGCCAAGTTGTCATTCAATGATTGAACCATGTACCTGCGTTGTTCTACTAAGCTAGTACATCGGGCTAAGGACACAGTTTTGAAGTGATAGGAGAATTTTAATGTGCTGTCATCAGCAAAGCTATGTACAGGATTGAAAGTTGAAAATAGCAAGTCATTATTAAATATTAGAAAAAGCGTGAGAGATAGAACCGAACCCTGAGGGTTACCAGGGTTAATTTTATAAGAAGGGGAAATCACACCATCCAATACCACATCAATGCGATTTTTAGCCAATCCAGGAAATAAAGTAGTTGCTCAAACCAATAGCTTTAAGTTTAATTAAAAGGGTGCTATGCCATACTGTACCAAATGCCTTGGAAATATCGAGACCGATAATACAAGATTCACAAAACTAATGATTGCTCTTGTTCCAACGTTCATTGAGGGTGGTTAGAAGATCTCCTGTGGAACGTTTTTTTTCGGAATCCATACTGTTTGTCGTCAATAATATTATTAGTGTTGAGATATTATATATATTACTTTATTGTTGATGATTGTTTCCATGGCCTCGTCAGAAGTAAGGTTATTGCTATTGGATGATAATTAGCAGGATTGATGCGTTCTCTTTTTTATGGGACTAACTGAACATTTGCAAGCTTCCATGAAGATGGGACAGTGGAGGACGATAAGGAGTGACAGTAAAGTTTGCATAGAGGTTAACCAAGAGAAGCGTAGCGATTTTTAAGGAAAAGGGCAGGGATTCCATCTAGATCGGACGATTTGTTGGCATCTAGATTCTTAAGAATTCGGTATACGTTACGCGGACGAATGTTAATTTGTCCTAAGGAGAAATTTAGCGCAGTATACGTTGGAAGGCTAGAGTTCGTAATGAAGAGTTGGCAGCAAATTGAGTCGCTAAGATGTTTGCCTTCATGTAAGGATCCATAATAACCTCATTGCTGTAGATTAAAGAGCTAGGGTGTAGCCTAGCGGGTAGTGTATTGGTCTGCAATGCCGAGGATTGTGCGTTCAAATCCCGGTCCACGAATAATTTCACCACACTGCCTGCTTGGGTATACCTTGGTCACCTCAATCTACGAAAATGAAAAAATCGTACATAGAGGGTTGTGCGAAGGCCTAACACCCCTTTCACAATAAATAATGAAAAAATGTTTAGGAACCTGAAGGTCAGGAAGCCAAGGCCCGATTTGGGCTGTAGAGCCATTGTAGATAAGATAGATGTAGATTAAAGATGGAATTGATGATGCAGAATTACCTCTCATGAAACGAGCGAGATACCAGAAAATTTTGCTGCCCTTAGGACATCTCAAATTTTTTTGCCTTATTTTCTGGTCATGCAAATATTTTTCTCGTTGTAAGCTGGATTTACAGAGATTCCTTTCTTTTCTGAAATTAATCCAATTAACTTTAGATGGCAGCTGCTTGTAAGCACAGTAAGCTGCCTCTTTAGCCCGTATCGCAGTATTGCATTTTTCATTAAATCAAGCTTTAGAACTGGGCTTGATTGGTTTGTAGCTTAGGGGATGCACAATAAGATGGTCTCACTTACTGCGGAAGAAGCATACGCAACACCTGTGTTGAAGCATATTGATCAATCAAATAATATAATAATAAAATTGTTTAAGACTGGAACAATTGGCACTTCCGTAATGCCTTACCAACTTTTTTTAAGTTGGTGTGATTGGCGTCGAGTTGGAGACTTGGGAAGCGCGCAGAAATTAAGCAATGGTCTGAGCTTCTGAGTGGAGAATCATTGGAAGTCAAGTATTTAGCTGGGTCTGAAGTTAAAAAAGATAACGAAGATAAGATCATTGGCCTGCAGCATCAGGGATACGAGTAGCCCTGTCTACAGTTTGGCATAGGTTATTCGTTGAAGTGAATAGTTCAACAAATCGACTGGTTGGAAATGTGTTACGGTAGTGTCAAAGCCAATATTATGGACATTAAAATCGCCCGCAACTGTGGCCTCGAGTTCATGGTGCTTGGAGAGTTCTCGATCAATTGAATCAGAAATATTTTCAAATTAATTGATTGAGTTTTCATCCGGCATATTAGAGCTTTGATACAAAAAGCCAAGATAATGTACTTTTCGATTAAGAGTTTAAATTAAATGAAATTAAATTCGGGATTAGTACAATTTCCGTATTCTCGGGCAGAATTTGGTAAGCGATATTGTTGCGGATGTTGCAATGCAATCCGGCGTTGTCTAAAAAATACCGTCACCAGTACATAATTCGGAACAAAAAATTAATCCAAATCGTCTTCATTGGAAACTTTAGTTTCACCAAGTGCCAGTATCGCTGGACTTCTAGAGGTGAGGTGGCAATACACTCCAAAGAGATTCTTTCTTAACCCTCGAATATTTGTAAAGTCAATTGCAAACGAGCTATGCATTGACTAGTGTTGCAAATGTCAATAGATTGTAACAACAAACAACAAAAACACAACGCAAATAGAATTTCTTTTTAATAAATAGTGCCACAGTCTTGACGTCTTGTATGCTTCGTCTCCAATTTTCTCGGTCCAATAACCACGTCTTCCATATTGAAAATCTCAGAAGCGATTTGCTGTCTTCGTCGATTGAATCCTCCTAGCGTTTTATTGGTACACGTTTGGGTATCCTTCAGTCCTCCATTCGCTGTACATGATCATCCATTTGTAGCACTCGAAGTTTGATGAGAGTAGAGACTTCAGGATCATCAAAATTGATATACAAATCCTGATGGTACGAGGGCCGCTATTTAAGTTTTGAGCCTAACCTATACGCAGTGTTGATAGGCGCCATCTGACGTTTCAAATGAAAAGTATGATCTTTTCAATCATAACGTACTTCAGAGCGTTTTGACATTGGAGCATAACTTCTGTTGTTTACAGTCTGTTCAAAATTTTGTCTCAGCGAAAAAATGGAATTATCTCGGGAACATTTTCGTGCGATGATTTTTTACGATTTTCGACGTGGATTATCACGACGGGAGTGCATTGATCAACTCACTTCGACTTTTGGTGATAAAGCCCCATCCGCGGTCACTGTGAAACGCTGGTACAACGAATTTGATCGTGGCCGTAGTTCGATCAGGGACGAAAATCGTGTAGGTCGTCCAAAATCAGCTGTTGTGCCAGAAAACATTGCTGTTGTTCGCGAACTAATATCGGAAGATCGTCATGTGACCTATCGGGAGATTGAGGCATCCGTGGGCATCAGTATGACGACCATCAACAAGATTTTGCATAAACATTTAGCTGTTAAGAAGATTTGTTCACGTTGGATCCCACATAAATTGACAAAAGATCAAAAAGATGCTCGTGTCGAGTGGTGCAAGGAAATGATCAAAAAATACAATCGCGGTGCGTCAACAGCTGTTTATAACATCTACACAGGTGACGAATCTTGGATCTATGCATATGAGCCTGAAACAAATCGCCAATCCACCGTATGGGTCTTCCACGACGAGCCAAATCCGACAAAAGTTGTTCGTGCGCGGAGCACTTCGAAGCAAATGATCGCCTGTTTATTCGGAATAACTAGACATGTGGCAACCGTACCGTTAGAGGAACGAAGAACGGTTAATTCTGAATGGTACGCAACCATTTGTTTGCCAAAAGTGTTTGGCGAAATACGAAAAAGGAAGCGGCAACGAAGGATCATTCTTCATCATGACAATGCGAGCTCTCACACATCGGCTGCATCAACCGCCTATTTGACTGGTCAAAGCGTCGAATTGATGGGTCATCCTCCGTATAGCCCTGATTTGTCACCTAATGACTTCTTTTTATTCCCGAATATCAAGAATAAATTACGCGGTCAACGTTTTTCGAGGCCTGAAGAAGCCGTTGATGCATTCGAAAACCATGTTTTGGAGGTACCTCAATCGGAGTGGAAAAAGTGTTACGAAGATTGGTTTAAGCGAATGCAAAAGTGTATTGATCATCATGGAGACTACTTTGAAAAACAATAAAGTCATTTCCAACAAGAAATTACTGTTGTTTCATTTTTAGGCTCAAAACTTAAATAGCGGCCCTCGTATCGCATTCTCCATTCACCTTGTTCTCTCACCGGTCCGAGGACTCGTCCTAATACCTTCCTCTCGAAGGCATTAACTATTTTTTCTGATGCCGTTTCACTGCCATAGCATAGTACAGATCTTATAATGGTTTTTAGATTCGCAGCTTCGTTTTTCTATATCCGTCTTTACATTTTATTATTGGGAGTATTGAGTAGTATGTCTTGTTTGCTATCATTATGCATCTTTTGATTTCATTGATTTCGAAAGAAAAGATTTCCGGATTCTACACTGTTACGCTTTATTATTCGTGACGTTTCGGTCTCTGCTAAGACCTTTATCAAACTATCTCAGCAGAGACAGAAACGTCACGAATAATAATGCGTAACAGTGTAGAATCCGGAATTCTTTTCTTCCAATTCGAAATGCACTGTGAAAACATTCACCAAAACCTTCATTGATTTCATCCAAACGTTAGAGAGAACACAATTTCATATTTCATAGTGACTGAGGGTATTATTCTTTAGTGTAAAATCATTTTAAAAACTAGTATCCTCCATTTCAACTGTAATATTATTCTAAATTTTTTCAGTCAACCGGTGGAGACTGTAAACGTTCTGTGAGGGATGCTATCGATGCGGGCTATCGTCATTTTGATACGGCTTTCTTCTATGAAAATGAAGCTGAAGTTGGTGAAGCGATTCGCGAAAAAATTGAAGAAGGTGCTATAAAACGTAAGGATGTCTACGTGGTCACAAAAGTAAGAAGTATTTTTCGAAATAATAATAGAGAGAAAAATAATAATAATGAAATCTTATTATTTAATAGCTTTGGTGTCATTTTCATGAACCGGAGAAAGTAGAGCATGCTTGTCGTTTATCTCTAAAGAATTTCGGGCTGGATTACGTTGACATGTATTTAATGCATTGGCCTTATGCTTATCCATACGAGGGTGATAATGTTTTGTTTCCATTGGACAAAGACGGAAATGTGAAATTAACGTAAGTTGTAACTTTAGCTATTAACTTTTCAAAATAAAATTTTATGTTGTATTTCTTTGCAATCATATCTTTCCTTCTGGCATTTATGGTAACAATAACCAGAATTACAAAGACATTTTTGTCATATTACTTTTTTTTCATTACCAAAAATTGTTATAACAAAAACAAAAATTATCAACTTAACATGAACCGACCCAAAAAAATTACATTTTTATTTAATTCATTAAAAATGATTTCACAGTGATACCGACTTCATTGAGACATGGAAAGCCATGGAAAAACTCGTTGGTCTTGGCCTCACAAAAAGTATTGGTGTCTCGAATTTCAATTCGAAACAACTTACTCGATTGCTTTCAGTTGCAAAAATTATACCCGTACATAACCAAGTAAATTTGAAATCAAATGCTCTTAACTAAACAATTTCGCTATTATTAAAGAACATCATTTGCAGATCGAAGTAAACCCCGGGATAAATCAAAAGCGCTTGATTGAATTTTGTAAACAGCATAAAATTATAGTTACCGGATATTGTCCATTGGGACGTCCTGATTCCAGTGTGGATCAACCCGATTATATTTCAGATCCGAAAATAATTGCCATCGGTAATAAGTACAATAAAACACCGGCACAAATTATTCTACGATATTTGGTAAATTATTTGAAAATTAAATTTCATCAAATACTTTTCTATTATTTTAAAATATTTTTTTTTATAGATTGAAAATGATGTTGTTCCGATTCCGAAATCAGTAACTAAGAGTCGTATTCAACAAAATATACAAGTTTTCGATTTCAAATTGAGCAAGGAGGATCATGAAATTTTAGATGGATTTAATACTAATCGACGAGTTATTCCCATGACGCATGCCGAAAAGAGTATCCATTATCCGTTCCATGAAGAATTTTAAAGTATTATCATTTTTATTTTTTAAATGCATAAAATAAAATATAATTATTGAAAAAAGTGTAAAGGCTTAGGCATTTGATTTTTTGCAAATTTAACGAATTCTTGAAACTATTAAAATAAATGTCAACAATTTGTGAATCTTTATTATTGTAATAATCATTAATTGCTCAGAGTAGATTATATTTCACAGTGGGGCAAGGTTGGTTCCTTCTAACACTGCGAGACTGAAGGGTCCATTTTGATCTCCACTACATATATATTAGAGTTTCTCATCGAGTCCCTACAGAATACGCTTAAGATATGTCGTGGAAAATGGTTGGTCACTTGGGTTCACGAATCGTTGATCGAAATGAAAGAGACTTTTGTTCACCAGTGGTTCGCATTCACAGAGCAATTAGTTCGGCCTGGAAGATAGTAGCTTCTTTACCGATGGGGTTAGAAACCGAGAAGTAAGGACCTTTGACTCCGGCTCCAGTTCCCTTTGAGGTACATGAGCCATTTGTATACCAGATAGTGGATTCTTCTTCCATTAGAGGTAACATGGGTTGTCAGTCCTTGCGTTCTTTGATTATAACTTTTAAGGGTGCTTCAAAGTTGAATTTGATCGGCTTAATGTCCAATAATGTTGAGGCTAGAACATTTATTTCCGCTGTACGCCGTACATATGGACTCATATCTCCGAGACCGTTAAAGGTAGAATGTTCGTTTTTGGGCAAATTGTTGATTGGGTAAGTGAGCTCCAATTTCTAAATTTTGGGGAGTATCAGGTGGAAGGGGGAGGTGGGGGGAGGGAAAGAGTCAAAAACTTCACTTGCTAATATCTCCACCACGAATGCAGATAGGAAGTTCCAAATCAGTAGAAATATAGAGAAGGTTGTGGGAAAAAACTTTAAAAAAAATTTAATTTTATTATCCATTGGCGTCCGAAAAGGGGGGGCTAAAAACAAATTGTCGGCCGAATTGTTTTTTCAAATGATTATATCTTCGAACATTACTTATCATAAAAAATTCATATTTTGGGACCATTAAGGCGACATATAGCTCCAACAGAATCAGCTTAGAAAGACGGGGGATTCAAGGAAAAACACTTAAAAATGAATTTCTCAATTATCTCTTAAGTTATGTAATTAAAACTTAAAACATATATTAATCAATACTAGCGAAATACGGAAAAAATATAACATGTTGAAATAATAGTAGTGTGTACTCAAAATTGAGTACAGATATTAAATTGAAAATTTGTCAGATTGTAGAACTAAATAATTATTAATTTTGGTAAAAATTTTGAGTTGGGAGGTGTAAAGGGAGAGAGGTGGTAATCAGAAATGTCCAAAATGTTGAGTAATTTTTTTAGGGCTCTGGTGAAAGATACAAAGTTAAAATTTTGCATTTGGATACATCTATTTGATATACATAGATAAAAATAAGAATTTGTTCCACAATTGTTATAAACCGACCCCCCGGTCTAACGTGCACAAGGTGTTTCATGTGCATTGGAAAAACACTTAAATTGACAATTTTGGAATGAAATTTTAAGGTAAGAACTTGAAAATTTGCAAAATGTATTTAAAAAAAATCCTTAAATATATGAAATATTCACTGGTCGAATACCTTTGAAACTTCTACCCAAACTTTCCCATACAAAATTATTTTTTCGACCATTTTCAAGAAATCAATTATCACTAACTATTAAAAAATTAAAATTTAAAATTTAAAAATTTTGCATAAGAGCTTCTAAAAATAGTTGAAACAAAATTACCTCAAAAGTTTTGAACATGCCCTTCTACCACCTCCCATACAAAAGTATGATTTCGACCAATTTCATTAAACTAATAACAAACAAATTAAAAGCTACGAAATTGAAATTTTGTACGAGCACCTTACAAGAGAAATGAAATAAAATTGCATCACAAATTTTACGATTCCCTTACTCGCTCTACCTCCTCCCATACAAATGTTCGGTTTCGTGAATGTAGAATACGCCGAATTTTATGAAAATTCTATGCAGCTTCGTTTATGAAACACATTCTATTCAGAGAATATTGGTCATCATTCAAGCAATCAATTAAAAAGCCACCCACCCTTACTATCACCCCTCCTGCTCCCCTCATAAAAACCCGAACTTACATAAACGAATGAAATATTGTTAAATTAATAACAGCCCTGCCCAAGAATTTTCTTTCACTTAGGCTCCCAAAACACTCTAACCATGACTTTCCATGCATCCCCAACTCGTCCCAAAAATAATAAAGTTTCGCCCGACTTGTTGGCAGTTTATTTTTAAATGATTTTATCGTGTGTTTATTTATTTTTTAATAATTCCGTACTTAAAAGTAAATTCATTAGAACTGTGAAATAATTAAACA
Organism: Chorisops tibialis; assembly: GCA_963669355.1. Classification (NCBI taxonomy): domain Eukaryota; kingdom Metazoa; phylum Arthropoda; class Insecta; order Diptera; family Stratiomyidae; genus Chorisops; species Chorisops tibialis. The sequence continues at coordinate 250,068,089 of OY770263.1, read as the reverse complement.
TGAAGGTTTTGATCCATTCGTTCCGGAGGAACAGACGGTTAATAAGGATTTGGCCGTTGTGTGAGCAAATCCGTAAAAAACGGTCGGAATTATGGAAGGAGAATTTATGGATTTTTCACGATGATAATGCGCGATCACATAGAGCCTCAATTGTGATGCCAAAAAAGCAACAATTTCCATCAATCAACCACCGATTCACCAGATTTGTCTCCGTGCGACTTTTTCCTATTCTCGAAACTGAAATTATCTCTCCGTGGAACCCGTCTTCAGTCGATCGAGGACATACAACAAAATTCGCTGAAGGCCATACCAAAAAGTGCTTATAAAAAGTGTTTCGAGGACTTGAAAAAACGCTGGCATATGTGTTGCATCTAATCGGGATTATTCTGAAGGCGAAAAAATAAATATTGACAATTATTTAATATTTTGCGTTTTATTTACTTTTTGTTCACAATGTACACTGGCCGACAAAAGTCTACATACAGCCCCTATTTTCGCTGCTTGGCGAGCCCAACAGTACTATTTGAAAAAGTAGTGATGTAGTCTTGTTTATAATCTATTTTTATTGACATGTGACAAAAAAATCCGTTCTCCAATATAAACTTAACAATCTATTCATAAAAAAAAACTAAAAAAATAGCATTGAGAAAAGTCTACGTACGATCATGAGATCCACCAAAAACTACATTAAGGAATTCACATGTTATTTCAAAAGTTAATATTAATATTTTTTTGGCCTACCATGGGCATCTACCTATATAACTGCCTGCAACCGTCTTGGCATTGATGCGACCAAATTGTCTAGCTCGTTAGGCGTTATTTGACCCTATTCCTCAATGAGCTTCTCTTTTAGCATTGTAGCACTTCCAATGACATGTTTTTTATTTTTCGATCCAGAAGCTCCCAAACGTGCTCAATGACATTCAAGGCCGGACTTTGTGGGGTGTATTGAGCTGTCGTGGAGAATAACATAGTAGCCAGTCCTTCACGATTTGAGCGGTGTGCTTGGGATCATTGCCTAGTTGGAATATCCAGCTTTCACCAAGGTCCAACTTATCGACCGATTCCCTTAAATTGTGTTACAAGATGGTTTTGTAAAGATGGCGATCCATGGCAACATCAATGAACACCAAATTTCCTACACCTGACGCTGCGACAGCACCCCAAACCATCACATTGCCACCGCCATGTTTGACTATAGGAATTAGGTGTTTCTGCTCCATTCTCGTGTTTTCCTTTCTCCAAACTTTAGCTCTACCGCCACTTCCAAATATGTTATACTTCGATTTATCGGTGAATAAAACCTTCTTCCAGAAATCAAGACCTTTATCTTGATGCTTTTTGGCAAATTCTAAACGGTTTCTTGCATTGTGTTCTGCTGTGATAACCATTATTATTTAATGTTCTCTGAACTGTTCTTAGATGTACCGTGGTTCCCGTTCGTTTTGCTATGTCCACCGCTAATTTTGTGGCATACGCCTTTAGGTTTTGGTTCACTTCTTTCGAAATAAAGCAAGCATCTCTGCGAACCAGCTTCTTCTTTCGATCACTGAGCGGCTTATTTGCAAAAGAGAACCTGCTTTTGTAGTTGTTGAATATGGCTTCAACTGTCGATTTACTTAAATTCAACAATTTGGCTGTTTCTCTGAAATATTTTCTTTCGTTTCGATGTTTTACCACCAAGTTCCGTACTTCTGATGAGATTTCCTTCCGAGAAGCCATCGTCACAGCTGCGGCCTTATCGAAACTGCCCAAGCTGTAGCCTAACGCGAAGCGCAAATGCCGAAAGTTGACAAACGGTACTTCCCGTTATAAAACAGAACCGCACAGTAGCATAAAGAATGATTTACCTAGACGTATGTAGACTTTTGTCAATGCATTTTTGTAGTTATGTATAAATAACTTGTAAATTTTAAATTGGGGGAATGATTTTTTTGTTAAATATCAATTAAAATAAAGAACATGGAAGTGCATCAGGGAAATGTAAAATTTGTGATGCAGTTTTATTTCATTTCTTTCATAAAGTGCTCGTACAAAATTTCAAGTTCGTAGCTTTTAATTTGTTGGTTAGCAGTTGATTTATTGAAATTGGTCGAAATTATACTTTTGTATGGGAGGGGGTAGAAGGGCAATTGCGATCTTTGAACTTTTGACGCAGTTCTGTTTCAACTATTTTCGAAAGTTTTTGTGCAAAATTTCAAATTGATAGCTAAAATAGCTATTTTAAAATTGGTCGAAAAAATAATTTTGTATGGGAGGGGGTAGAAGTTTTAAAGGTATTCGACCAGTTAATAATTAATTCGCTTAGGGATTTTTTTTAAATGTATTTTGCAAATTTTCAAGTTTCTACCTTCAAATTTTATTCAAAAAATTTCAGCTTATGTTTTTTTTCATTCCACATGAAACACCTTGTGCCCGTTAGACCAGAGTGAATAACAATTGCAGAATTTTTATTATTTTTTCTGTATGGACAATAAATAGATGTATTGACCTGCAAAATTTAAACTTTGTATCTTTTACCAGAGCCCTAAGAAAATTTCTCAAAATTTTCAACATTTTTGCTTTTCACCTCCCTCCCCTTACACCCCCCAACTTAAATTTCTTACCAAAATTAAAAATTATATAGCTCTACAATCTGACAAATTTTTGATTTAAAACCTTGGAAAGTTCAATGCTCCCCATTTTCCCCCACTGCTATTTTGTCAAATTTTTTCGTATTTCTCTAGAATAGCTTAATATAAGTACCAAGTTTCAATTACATAGCTCAACAAATAGCCGAGATATTTATTCTTAAGTCTTTTTCTTTGCACCCCCTGACCCTCCCCCTTACAATAATTAGCCTCTATGTAAGCTGATTCCAGTGAATCTGTATGCCACCTTGATGGTCTAAAAATATAATTTTTTTAAGTGATTTCTAAGATATAATCATTTGAAAAAAAAAATTCGGCCGACAATTGGTTTTTAGCCCCCCCTTATTGCACCCCAATGGATAAGAAAATTAAATTAATTTTAGAAGTTGTCCCACAAACCCTTTTATATGTATATCGATTTTTAATCTCCTGGCTGTAACCATGTTTAAGATATTTTAATTCTTAGTTTTCGGTTTAAGTGCTTCCCCGCCTCCCTCTGTACCCTTACACCCCCCAAAATAGGTGTCCGCCTGAGATCCGCAACTATCTACAATCCCTCCAAAAATTAACTTTCTATCTGGAAGGGTTTGGGAGTTAATGTGCGCTGAGCGTACACACCGGCGTACGGCGCACAGTGGGGCCGAATGGCGAAAAAGCGGAAAAAATTCAATATCTCGAAAACGGATTAACATACAAACCTGGTGCCAGTCTCATTCGATTCAGAACAAAAAAATTCATCAAGTTCAACTGTTTTTATTGAAGGAAATTATATAAATAATGAGGAAATGAAAGCCTATTGGCAAGATAAAAATTTCTGAAATTTTCGGAATAGGTTGTAACAAACAAGTCAACAAATCAAGTAGCAACAAGTATTTTGAGTGTATATTTAAATTAAAATAATTAAATTAATAAATAATTACATTATAACAATAAATAATTTAAAAAAAATAATTACAATTAAAAGATCAAGAAAGCTAAAGAGACTGGAGAATTTGGTAAATAATAAAACTAGAGATTCAAAGTCAAAGGTAGTTCAAATTGAAAAGATATTTACGATTTCAAATTCAAGGAAATTAGATTAACAGCTCCTTAGCTGCATCACTCATTTCCAGGTGATTTTTCTTTGGTTCGGGTCTCATGTTCGTGATAAAAGGATCCGAAGTCTCCAGTAGCTTGTGGAACACGTCTTCGTTGGTAGATAAACGAGACATTTTCCGCGAGTTTCTGATCCTAAAAGTCTTGTAATCCTTATTTCTACTTTCTGGTGCCTCTTCCGACAATATTCCGACTGGGAGAATCGACTTCTGCACTATTTCAGCACCATGCAACAAAATCTTATGTACCGTGGATGGCATATAGTACCATGAATACTTCTCAATGGCCATCTCTGCTGTTTCTTTTGAGAAGAGCCGGAATTTTTCTGGGTCGATCATTGCATTGCTATTTATGACTTCCAGTATGGTAGCGATCCGGTGGAATAGAGTTTCGTCGACTCCCGTTATTGCACTTGTGACCTTGCAATCATTGAAAAAACGTCTGGCAGTGTTGCCATTATTTGAAGATCCGTAACCCTGCTTAACGAAGTCTACTTTGATGCCGACTTTCCCAACAAACTCTTGTTGAATATGTTTCTTTTCGTTTTCGTGCATGACTCGCGTGTCTTTTGTAGTCCTCCATTTTTCAAAATTTTTGTTGCAGGCAATGTGAAGAATGTATTCCATACACTTGATTCTGGCATGTAATGGAGAGATACCAAATTCGAGAGCATTCACATTAAGAGGTTTTTGTTGGATTTTTGCCAAGTCGTTCATTTCGGATGGTAGAGCACTGCATATGTAACAGGCACTTGCAAACTTAATATTTGTGATGGCTTGCGCTACCTTGCCGTCCAACATTGTCATCACCAGAATATGTCGAATACGGATGACAGTAATGCCGATCACCACTTCGGTAGCTTCCAACTTCTCTATTTCTTCTTCAACCCGTTTTTTTTCAGCTCGCGCCAAATCAAGTGTCTCTTTCTGGAAACTGTATCTCAAGGGCCTGCAATGTCTTGTTGAGGAAGGTCGGTTATTTTCCCAAATTGATCCATTTTGATCAACACCAATTGGGATTATGAGCTTCAGATGAACTATTGACGTCATGAATAAATTCGAGTCACTTATTTCGTTATTGTCGATCGAATATTTTTGGGCAAATTCATTTTGGCCTGAGGCACCGTCGAATCCCCATTTCGTCGTCAATATTAATTCGTGATTATTTAATTTTTCTAGTACTTCTGGTGGTTTTGTTTCCAGAATTCGTTTGGCAGTATGGTCAAGCATATTCTGCAAAGGGACCATTGCAGATGTTTCATTAATTGACACATTTTCAGGGTAGCACTGCTTCTTTGCGAGGATTAATTTTTTATAACTTGGAAATACATGGCTCCCAAGGTCTTTTAGCGCTTGTCGAATCACCTCGTACTGATATTTTGTCAGGTTGGCCTGGAGAAATATAGCTAATGCCTGATCGGCTGACAAAGCTTCGGGTTTATCGTGGTCTTCATTTATCGCAGCTGCGTTAATCAAGCTTTGTGGGTACGATGCTTGAAGGTAGCGTATTTTATTCCTCTTGCTTTTTTCACCACAATCATCAAAGTCTTTACTTGGTCTCCCAACACATGCAGTGAATTCCTGGTCTCGTAAAAACATATTCATTTTCGCTGAATTTTTTTTTGAACCTTGTCCGGTCCCGATTTACCATTTCTTTTTTTTTTATTAAAATGAGGCAAAAAATTCTTGTTTAGAGTTGTCAGCATTGAAGAAGTGTTTTCCTCGTCAAGTTCAGGGTGATTTTGTCGGAGGAATACGTCGAAGTTTGTACCACCCCACAAGCACTCACACAAATCGCGGTATTTAATTTTGATAGAGCTCATGACTAGAAAAACGTTAGCAACTAGACTGAACTCGAATTAAAAGTGTTTTGAAGTTGGGACAGGCATTATTTGAGCCAATTGGGTAAACAAGAAAGTGCAACAAACAAAGGCGCACTATGATCGGATAGGCAGATAAAGGCAGGTGATTTTTGTTCTAATCTCTACTTTAACACGTCTAGTTTGAAAAGTGACCTTCCACATTTCGGAGGAAGCCGGAGCTTTTTTGTAATCATAGCTGTTCTTAATGCTTATTTAAAATTCGTTACTTATAACGTTGTAAAGCGCTCTAATTTTTTTTTGCCCAGTTTGACTGATGTGTGGCTTAGTTGGCTATCGTAGAGCAGGGAAAAAATTTGACAATTTTTATCTCCCGCTTTTACAGTTATACAGGGTGTTTGGTACTCCGTACATAACCTTGTAAGGGGTTATTCCTGGATATATTTTGAGCAAAAAATTGTTCTACGGAGATGGTCAATTTTCAATATCCACGGAGATACAGGGTGATCAAGAAAAGTCCTTCGGACCTGTACCCTCACTCACTCAAAACGCTATATCTTGAAAACTAATAATCACAATTCAAAGTGTTATAGATTGTTTTTTAGGGAATCAAATTACCTTTCATTTGCTGTAATAGTCCGCATTGTAACTGTATTCAATTCTGAGATATTTGCTTCAGAACACAAATTTTTGACAGTTTGACCGTCAAAATTCTAGGATCAATGTAGTTTTTCTCTAAAAAACCCATTATAAAAATGTCATTCTAATGTTGTTTTCTTATGTGCCATATTATTGCCTACAAAAGATGCATACACTTGCATTGCATAAGTTTTATAGTTTAGAAGAAATTATCATTCCAATAATGTAGCACTTTTGTCAAAAAAGCAAGAATAGGTTGATCAACACTCTCCGCTTGAACTAAAAGAACTTAAGAATGGTTTTTATGGTTTATTTCAAATTTCCTTAATTACAATAAATATTCAAAATGGCTCCCTTCATTTTAAATGCACGCTAAAGCTCGTTTTGCCAGTGTTCTCTTTGTGTTCATACTCCTCAACTGCTTCCTTACTTCTGTTGCTGCCGCATCGATTCTGGTGTTTAGATCCTGCAACGTTACTACTTCCGTTGCGTAGACAAGGTCCTTCATCCGTCCCCATACAAAGAAATCCATAATAGTTAAATCAGGAGATCTTGCAGGCCAGTGTATCGGTCCATTTCTACCGATCCAGCGATTGCTATAATTGGAATTTAACCAATCTCTGATTTGTCGGCCGTAATGAGCTGGAGCACCATCGTGTTGGTAAAACATAGAAGCCAATCGTTGCAGTGGCACATCATCCAATAACTCTTGTAGATCATTTGTCAAAAACTGCAAGTAATTGGAACTATTTAGGGTAGGCGGAAGCCTAATAGGACCAATAAAATCGTTGCCAATCACACCTGCCCATAAATAGACACTGAATCTGTGCTGAAATGATGCCTCTCTTCTTGTATGTGGATTGCTCTCAGCCCATGTGTGTAAGTTGTGGAAGTTTGTGATACCGTCCCTGGTGAATTGGGACTCATCAGTCCAAAGAATGTTGTTCATAAAATTCTCGTCACTTAGTTGTCGTTCAAGGAGCCAATTGCAAAACTCCATCCTTTTGGGTAAATCAATGGGTAACAGCTCCTGCACTGGTGTGTGGTGGTAGGGATGCAAACGTTCTGCTTTCAGGACACTCCAAACTTTCCACGTAGAGACGTTAAACCGCAATGCCAAGCGTCGTATACTAGTTGATGGATCATTTTGAACTGCAGCTAGGATTCGTTGATCAATTGAAACAGCGATTACCGGCGCAGGATTTGCATTCACTCTGCTTGTCCTAACACTGCCTGTTTCCCTAATCCTTCTGTAAACGTCTTGGAATACTCTCGGGTAAGGTATTCGACGATTGGGAAATCTGTGATGATACAAAGATCGCGCCGCTTGCTCATTTCCCTGACACTCTCCATAGAGGAAAATTATGTCTGCATATTCTTCGTTCGTGAACTCAGGCATTTCAAAATTCTTTTCTAAATTTTAGTGACACCTTGTTCTTTTACAAATTTAACTAAAACTGATAAAAATATGAAGTATGGTTTGCTTTTATAGGCTTTTCATTTTGTTAGGTAACCCATTAAAAAGGGCAAAGTGCTGCACCTAGTTGTGTTGAAACTCATTTTAATTTAATTCATTTTCTCGATAATTTTAATACTACCTAAAGGACATTCATTGATAATTTAAATAGTAATTAAAGGACACAAAGAATATTTCAGTTTAACAACATTTCAGGTAGTTTTTTTAGAACGAGGGTTGGTTTATGGCATATTTTATTTTTAAGCCATATGTATTTTCGCTTATTACCTGTAAAACGGGAAAACCTAAGTGATAAGTATGTGTGCATCTTTTGTAGGCAATAATATGGCACATAAAAAAACAACATTAAAATGACATTTTTATAATGCGTTTTCTTGAGAAAAACTACATTGATCACAGAATTTTGAGGGTCAAAGTATCAAAAATTTGTGGTCTGAAGGAAATACCTCAAGATTGGGTCCAGGTACAATGCGGACTATTACACTAAATGAAAGATAATTTGATTCCCTAAAAAACAAGCTATAACACTTTGAAATGCGATTATTGGTTTTCAAGATATAGCGTTTTGAGTGAGTGAGGGTACAGGTCCGAAGGACTTTTCTTGATCACCCTGTATCTCTGTGGATATTGAAAATTGACCATCTCCGTAGAACAATTTTTTGCTTGAAATATATCCAGGAATAACCCCTTACAAGGTTATGTACGGAGTACCAAACACCCTGTATATCACTCATTTAGAGTAGTGTGTAATTTGGTCAAACTTCCATTATTATGAGAGTTGACCTAAATTAATGGGAATAGCCTTGAAACAGGAAAAAAAAACATGCTGTTCCTAGATTCTGTAGCTTATATAGTGTGAGAATCAAAAACTAGATAATCGAAATTAGCGCTTTCGAAAATCGAATTTTTTCCGCTCTGGCACCACTGTGCGGCGTACGGACAGACGGATTTTTTTTTTTGCATTTTTAGGCTATATTAGTCATGAAACGCGAAAAAACAAAATTTCAGGGTAGCAATTTTTTTTTTTTTTCGAGTCGACCACAAAATTGAAATTTGGAATAATATTCCCAAGGAAATAACGATGAATTTAGTGGAATCAGTTCCAAGGCGACTGCAGGCAGTAATAAATGCAAAGGGAGGCAGGACCTCATATTAGATGTCGAAAAAGAATGATTTTTTCTATTCATTTCTGGTATTTTCCAGTATTACTATATGAAGTACAAATAATTTTGTGAATAAATTTCAATGGTACAAATAATTTTGTTAAAATGTTTTTTGCTTTTAATTCCTTTGCTTTAAATAAATTGCGTTAACTTTATTATTGGGTATTTTAAGGACATTAGTCGCTTTCTTTCCCTGTAAACATGTTTTCCGCTAAAGCTGTAAAGCGCACTTTAAACATGGCTTAACTTGAAGATTGGTATTTTTTCCATGGTACAAATAGTTTTGTGATGCATAGTATCTTTAATATTCTTTCATTTGAATTGTAGAAATATAAATACTTATCAAAAACTACAGACTTTCGTGAACCAATGCCTCCGATGCATTTTAGGAATATCCTGGCCAGAAGCGATCTCCAACGACGAACTTTGGAGTACAACTGGCCAGACTAAAATAGGTATTGAGATTCAAAGGCGGAAGTGGCAGTGGATCGGACATACTTTAAGGAAACCAGAGCGAAACATCGCCAAGCAGGCTCTGGATTATAATCCTCAAGGAAGACGTCGGGTTGGTCGACCATGTAACACATGGAAGCGAGCAGTTGAGCAGGAGGCCAGAGGAATAAACAAGTCCTGGCAACAGCTTAAAGCCGATGCTCAGGATCGCGCCTTGTGGAAGAGAGTTGTTTCTGTCCTATGCCCCTATAGGGGGTCTTAACAGGAATTTGATTTGATTGAAATACTTATCAAAAATCTATAGACTATCACTTCTTCTCATTCTACATAGAATCAACCCTAAAAACAAACAATTTGCTCATCGAGCGCTTTAATCGAGCTTTTCATTCGATAACAAAACTGAAAAGTTTTTCTTAACCAAAAAAAGTTCACGTTAACTTCCGAATTAGATAAAATCTGAGATAAGCTTGTTTTTCTGTGTGTAATTAATTATGGCGCTCCTGCACTCCAGCAGTGCTGCACGACAGTTTCCTGCATTGGCAGTACAGATTTCGCAGTCGCTGCATGGAACTGCTGCTTGCGTTTTTCGTCGTGAATTTGGCGATTCTCGTAATCGACTTCACTTTACACTTGCTCGTGGTTACGCAGGCTTTTCAGATAACACTCTGATCACACAACGGTACCGCGCAACATTGCTTAGTGCTAATTTTAGAAGTGTTCCGCAATTCGCCGAGTTAATTAGTTCTTCGCGTAGTTTGTCGACGGCAACGGAAAATAAGAGTTGTGCCAAAATGTCCCCGGTACCCAGTGTTGTATTAAATAATGGCGAGAAAATGCCCGCCTTAGGACTGGGAACGTATCTGGTAAGTAGTCTTTGTATTGTTCCTCTTGCACCCCCATGGGTTTTCTTCATTTTCTGTAAGCATGCATCTTTCGAAATTACGACAAAAAAGATCCCAAAGTTCTCTAATTTATGACAGCCGGGACTAACAGAACAAGTTATTCGTTCCAGCTGTTTGATAGATAAGTGAAAGCGTCCAATGTTAACACATAAAAAGCTCAATTCGTTCCACATAGCTTGTCGTCCACAGAAAGTTTTACACAGGTATGGTTGTTATTCCAGTGGCATAGGGAATGCCTTTACCTTTTAATAATCTGGAATTTTATGTTTGTAGTGATAAGGGGATTGTTTTATCTATTTGAGGGATTTTATTTGAACAAAATTACGCCTTAATAAAAGTTATTTCCTTCATTCATGTCATTTTATTCTTTATTAGCGATCGTCCGCGTAAGAATCGCAATAATTAGCAATTTTGGAGAATGTAGTTAGTAATACGTCATGTGGGATATGTAATCTCACTTAAAAGTGCTACAAATAAAAGATTTGCAAGATAAAAGCAGTAAAAAGTTACACGGACAAGTAGCACGCATACAGTATTGGACAAAACTAAAGCACCCCTTTGCGAAATATCAGTTATCCTCTGATATTGTCAAGAAAACTTGATGAAAAAAATTTGTTCTTAGTTTTTATTATTTATTTACATGTGCATTATAAAAAAACATAACAATGACAATTCAGTCTTTTCAACAACAAAAATTAAAACAAAAATATTTCTCAGTACTCAAAAGTTGCCTGGACAAAACTAAAGCACCCTCTAGCTGACGATCAGAATTTATACCAAATGTTGGGTAGTTTTAGTATTTCGTCGCCAGTTCTTTATTTGTAATAACAGCAGCACATCTTTTTGGCATAGAAGATATTATATTATCAATGAATTCTTCAGAAATATTTTCCCACGCTGTCTTAATTGCTTCGAAAAGTAACGGTTTTGTCCTGCAGTTTTCCCTGTTGATCCTCCTTTTAGCAATTGCCCCACATGTTCTCAATCGGGTTGAGATCAGGAGATTGCGCAGACCAATCCAAAACCCCTATCTTATTCGTTTCTAGCCAAGTTTTGCACAGCTTAGAGGTATGCTTAGTATCATTGTCCTGCTGAAATCTCCATTTTAGTGGGATCTCCTCTTCAGCGTACGGCGGCATTATGTTTTGTAAAATGTCAACGTATACGAAACGATCCATAATACCATCAATTCGATGAATTGGTCCAATACCTTGTCCAGAAAAGCAACCTCAGACTAGGACATTACCTCCTCCATGTTTGGTTGTTGGGATGCAGTACTTAAGGTTAAATCTTTGACCTTTTGGTCGTCGTACATGTTTTATTCCATCAGAATATTTTATTCCATCAGAATATTTTATTCCATCAGAATATTTTAAATTAAATTTCGATTCGTCGGAAAATAATACAGTTCTCCACTTTTAAATAGTCCAGTCTAAATGGTCCTTGACAAACTTTAACCTGGCCCTTCTGTTCTTTTCTGAGATGAAAGGCTTTTTTGCAGGCCGATAAGCTGGCAAACCAGCTTCTTCAGCTCTTCTCCTAATTGTCCTTGCACATACTGGTAACTTCAAATCAATTTTAATTTGGTTCAACTGCAATCCTTTTTTTGATCAAAGAATCATCTCTTCGTGTTGTTTTTCGAGGCCTTCCTCCAGAATGTACAGGAGATATGCGACCCGTCAGCTCATATTTTTTGATTAGTCGCGATATAATTGACCGATTTATCGAATATCTTTTACTAATATTATGTCGAGATAATCCACTTTTATAATCAAATATAATTTTATGTTTAATTTCACTACAGTACGTGTTTTTTGCCATTTTTAGTCTCTTAATGTCTTAACACAAAGAACAGAATGCGCACCACTATTCACGACAGAATTTTTAAATTTTAATGATTCATATCAGACAAATGCATTTCTGATGCAATAACTATTTCCTGCTAACTGTTCGGCAGTAGCGGTACGAAAAAAGTGAGTATAGAAAAGGGGTGCTTTAGTTTTATCCAGGCAACTTTTGAGTACTGAGAAATATTTTTGTTTTATTTTTTGTTGTTGAAAAGACTGAATTGTCATTGTTATGTTTTTTTATAAACACATGTAAATAAATAATAAAAGCTAAGAACAAATTTTTTTCATCAAGTTTTCCTGATAATATCAGAGGATAAGATATTTCGCAAAGGGGTACTTTAGTTTTGTCCAATACTGTACATATGGGTCTTCACGAGACCAATAAAAATAAACTGCCAACAAGTCGGGCGCAACTTTATTATTTTTGGGACAAGTTAAAGATATATGGAAAGTCAATATGCAAGTTAAAGTGGTTAAGGAAGACTAAGTAGAACCCCCTTTCACAAGTGGAACCCCCTTTCACAAGTGAAACCCCCTTCCACAAGTGGAAGGGCAGGGATGATGCCAATGCAACACTTAGTTGCGAATGCGATCAATAGCTCCAGCACATGTAATTAATATTTCATTCGTTTATGCAAGTTTGGGTTTTTATGAGGGAGAGGTGAGGGATGATATTAAAAGTGAGTGAATGTAAATAATTTTTCAATTGATTACTTCAATTACGTATAATATATTCTGCATAGAATGTCAGTTTCATAGACGAAGTTGCATAGAATTTTCATAAAATTTGGTGTATTTTACATTCACGAAACCAATCATTTGTATGGGAGGAGGTAAGGGAAATGTAAAATTTGTGATGCATTTTTATGTCATTTCTTTTTTAAGGTGCTCGTACAAAATTTCAAGTTCGTAGCTTTTAATTTGTGGGTTAGCAGTTGGTTTATTGAAATTGGTCGAAATCATACTTTTGTATGGGAGGGGGTAGACGGGGAAATGCGATTTCAAAACTTTTGACTCAGTTCCGTTTCAACTATTTTTGAAAGTTTTTGTGCAAAATTTTAAATTGATAGCCTTTCAGTTTTAGGTGATAATTGATTTTTTAAAAATGGTCGAAAAACTAATTTTGTATGGGAGGGGGTAGAAGTTTTGAAGGTATTCGACCAGTTAATATTTCATTCTTTTAGAAATTTTTTTTTTAAATGCATTTCGCAAATTTTCAAGTTTCTACCTTAAAATTTCATTAAAAAATTTTCAGTTTAGATGTTTTTTCATTGCACATGAAACACCTTGTGCACGTTAGGCCAGGGGGGTCGGTGCATAACAATTGCAATTTATTATGTTTTCTGTACGTATATTAAATAGATGTATCCACGTGGAAAATTTAAACTTTGTATCTCTTACCAGAACCCTAAAAAAATCACTCAAAATTTTCGACATTTTTGCTTACCACCTCCCTCCTGAGCTGAGCGTACACACCGGCGTACGGCGGACGGCGTACAGACAGACGGATTTTTTTTTTGCATTTTTACGCTATTTTAGTCATGAAACGCGAAAAAACAAAATTTCAGGGTAGCAAATTTTTTTTTTTTCAATTCGATCACAATACATTATTATTAAAATAATAAAGTAAAAGAAAATTTAAATTTTAAGAACATTTCGGCGGTAAACAAACATTGCGGAGTTGGTACTCATGTGTGAGTTTGTCGCGACGTAGAGCCCCTTCTAGCAAAAATCATCGATATCTTGATTGAAACGTAACTTTACGTCCGCTTCTGGTGATTTTTGGTGGTTGAGGGACTTGCGCGTTTGCTGGCAATAACTCGACACCACCACTCGTAGAGGGTGACCGTACCGTAGTCGATCCTGTTGAGAAAGCTAACCTATTGGCAGCAAGCTTTGCGAGAAACTCCACACTACCACCTTCAAACCAAGGCCCTCCTATCACAACACCTTCTGGTTTTTCGCTGCCTTTGCTACATTTTCGCACACGTCTCATTTTCAGGATTCTGCAACAGCTCAATAATCACAAGTCCGCTGGCCCTGATGGCATTCCCCCCATTACCCTTAAAATGTGCTCCTCTTCTCTGGCTAAACCTCTTCGTAACCTATTTCATCTATCCTTCTCTTCTGGGTGCTTTCCACAATTGTGGAAAGTTGCGAATGTTCAGCCAATTCCCAAGAAAGGAAGCAAAGCGAACCCCGCCAACTACCGCCCAATAGCCATTACTTCAGTGCTCTCGAAAGTGATGGAAACTGCTGTCAATCGCAAAATCGTTAAATATTTCGAGGATAAACAGCTTATTCACGACCGCCAATACGGTTTCCGCTCTGGAAGATCGACGGGAGATCTCTTGGTTTATCTAACGGAACGCTGGAACTCTTGCTTGCATAAATACGGCGAAGGTCAAGTTTTTGCGCTTCACATTGCGAAAGCTTCTGACAGAGTTTGGCATGAATGCCTTCTTGTTAAGCTCACGGCCATTGGCCTGGATGCTACCCTCATTCAATGCATTCAATGGATTGAGAGTTTCTTGTCTAAACGAACTATACGAGTAGTATTAGATGGCGTTACTTCTTCTTCATTCCCAATCAATTCCGGTGTTCCTCAGGGTTCTATCTTATCGCCGACCCTGTTCTTAGTATTATTAATGATATCTTGTCTTCTACTGTCAATCCAATCCACTGTTTCGCAGATGACAGTACCTTGGATAAAACCTATGAATTTGACTCTGTTGCGGAATCAAACAAGCATTCTATTGCTTCCAATCGCAGAGAGTTATTCCGTTCGCTGAACTCAGATCTCGATTTAATCCTGGAATGGGGCAGGAAAAATAGAGTAGAGTTCAATGCCACTAAGACTCAGGCCTGTCATCTATCCCTCAAACGTGATGTTCCAGCGTCGTCTTCTAATGTAGCCTTTAATGGTGTACAACTCTGCTCTTCCGAAGATTTTATTCTTTCTTTTTCTCAATAATCATCTCAATTGGAGTCAACACATCTTCGAAGTTGCTCTTGACGCTTCCAAACGCCTAGGTATTCTTCGTAAATGCAAAAAATACTTTACGCTTCACGACTTAGCTACCATCTACAAGGCCTACATACGACCTTGCTTAGAGTACAACTCGCATATTTGGGCTCGGGCCCCCAAAACTCACCTTGCGCTGCTCGACCGAATCCAAAAACATGCGTTCCGACTAATTGGAGATGATACCATTACGGCTTCTATTGACTCTCTCGAGCATCGTAGAAATGTCGGAGTACTCAGCATTTACTATCGCTACTTCCATAGTAAATGCAGTTCGGAACTATGCGCACTTATTCCTCCACTTCACACTTTTCCGCGTCATACTCGACAAGCGGAACATGCGCACCAGTTCACAGTGAAACTTTTATCTACCCGTACAGTGAAATTTAGGCGGTCATTCATTTCCCGAACATCCAGACTCTGGAACGCATTGCCGGCTAGCGTTTTTCCGAACGGGTATAACCTCCAGTCCTTCAAGAATAATGTTCACCGTCATTTCCTTCTCTATCCATCCGAATTTCCATAATATTTCAAATTTTAATCCACTTCCTCTACCGACTTAACTGACTTAAAGGGTGACCGCCTAAGTTATACTCGGTGCCTTAAAAAAAAAAAAAACTCGAAATTATCGTTGGCTAAGAAGGCTGGCTTGAAGCGGTCAATCTTTAAAAATTTGGACGACCGGTCGATAACTTTGTATGGTCCTAATACGAATGCGTCAAACTGGGCCGCACAGAGTCGTTACGAACAAAAACGTGAACATCTTTTCTAATACCGAGCCAAGCGAATCGCTGCGTTGCTAATTTGGCTGAGTTTCGGATGAGCTGCATTGCCAGAAGCTCAGAGTCGTATGTACTGTATCGGCATTGCGTCTTTTCGAGCTTTTATGAAAATAAACCAGTGGTTGCACTTTGTTGCCAACCACTTGATTAAGTACAGCACCTATGGCGGTATCGGAAGCATCAACGTACAGCGACAGTTAGGCCTTTGGAACTGGATGTGCAAGAAGAACAGCATTAGTGAGTTCCGATTTGGACTTTTCAAAAGCGTTGCTTGCCTATGTAGACCGAATGTGAAGAATTGATGGGTGCAAAACAAAGTTTAGTTGGAATTTTCTGTAAAAATTTATCATGGCATTAAAACTTCTTAATTCCTTGGCCAGATTTGGTTTTGCCAGTTTCAAAATACGGCTACTTTTTCTGGCGATGGTAGAATTCCGTTACGAGTGATAAGACGGCCAAGGAATTGTAGTTCACTTTTGCCAAATTTTCTAGCGTCAAAATAAAGTGTACACATATGACAAGAGGTCTAGCGCTAGAAGATTTCAAGGAAAAAAATTCCCGTTATCTTTCGTATTTTGTAGCCGTGGTGATCTATCGTCTTATTAGTTATTCCATGCGCGTCATTTGTGCTGATTAAAGTGTAAGAACTATAAAAAAGTTATTTCACATTTAATTTGATGAATTAATTTAATTTGATGAAAACTTCTTTGGAACCCCGAGAACTTGTCATACAATTTAGAATCGAAAGAAAACCGTTGCGAGAAATAGCTTCAATTATTGATAGAAGCCATAACAATGCCAAAAAAATTATTGACAAGTTTGAGATCTTCGGTAAGTTAGAAGATCGGACTGGTGCTAGTAGACCAAAGCGGCTCAGTGAAAGGAAACACTCCAGTTTGTAAGAACCATTAGACAGGATCCGAAAACGAGCGCCGTGAAAGTAGCGCCTCTCAAGGTCATCAGGACGCAAAGTATGCGCCAGCACCATCAGACGGGCATTGCATAATAATGGTCTATTTGGAAGGGTTGCGAGAAAAAAGCCATTCATATCCTAACCTAACTATTTTGCCAAAAAGTACGGAAATCATCATAATTCATTTTGGAAAAACGTTTAATTTAGTGATGAAAGTAAGTTCGAAGTTTTTGGGAAGAAAGCGCCGACTAGGATATGGAGAGGAAAAAATCAGGGGTTCGAAGATAAAAACACTGTATCGACAGTGAAACACGAAAAGTTGAGGAATGAGTTCATGAAGTTCCGGACAGCATTTACCATGAAAGTAACGATAGTAAATGCTGAGTACTTCGACATTTCAGCCATGCTCAAGGGAGTCTATAGAGTATGTTATGGTTTCATCTCCAATCCTTCGGAACGTATGCTTTTAGATACAGTTGAGTAACGCGAGGTGTGTTTTGGGTGTCCCAGCCCAAATGTGAAAATTGCACTCTAAGCTTGGTCGAATGTATGTTTTGGGTTGGGTGATGGTGTGGGGGTGTATGGCGACAAGTGGAGTTGGCAGATTGTTATTCATTGATAATACAATGAATAAAATAGGATACCTAAACATATTGAAAGATAATTTCGGTCCTAGTGTGGAAAAAATGGGGTTGGATCGTACGTGAATGTTTTAACAAGACAACGATCCCAAACATACGGCCAAAATAGTTAAAGAACATTTGCTTTATCATGCACCTAAACAATTGGATCACCCCCCACAATTACCGGACCTTAATCCCATTGAACCTTTATGGGAACATCTGGACCGACAAATATGAAAGAGAAACATAACTAGCACAGACACCCTAAAAAATGCTTTACTGGACGAATGGCAAAATATTTCATGACATCAAAATTAGTGGAATCAATGCCAAGACGACTAGAGGCTGTTCTGAAGGCAAAAGGAAAACAAACTAAATACGGAAGGCAGGATTTTGAGTATTATTTTTAATTTTTATTACAACTGTACACTTTATTTTGACGCTATGAATATGAAGAATTTTTTTATTTTTGTTGCATTATTTTCGTTTTAGTGAAATAATCTCTTAACTTACTTTGTTGGCTATTGAAGTACGCCTTAATGATTTTAGAAAATATTTCATGAAAGCACATTGTAAAATACAGAAATAAATGATGCAAATGTTTAATATATGCGGTACGAATTATTTTGACGCTAGCAGTATATGTATGTGAGTTTAGGGCTCAAGACGGATCCATATTCTAAATTTAATGTTTCTAGGTGAAGGCGTTGCTAAAATAGAGTATTTATTCGAATAGGACCTTTCACCCTATGTCACCACTAGGAAGTCAAATTTCTCAAAATCCAAAAGCCATTTTTTCTGAGAACCTTTTTCTATATTATAATGGTTTTTTTTTTTTTTCCAAAATTTTGGGTCTCTAGTTCAAACCATTGCAAATACAGTTATCTACCATTTAGATGTTTTTTTGGATCGAATTTTGAAAAACACCAAAATTATTGAGGTACCATGTGCTAACTTTCATGTTTTTGGGTATAGGAGCTACGAGATACTGCGGTTCCTCAGATAGAGGGTTTCCCCATATTATACAGGGTGCGCCATCTAAATGTGGTCGATGGAAATATTGAATAACTTTGACAGATTTAAACCGATTGACGTCGTCGAACACATTTCGGAAAGGTTATTGCATTACAATTTTAACCATGAATCGATTCACGCCCAAAGAACGCGCGGATAACGCGCCAATAACGTTATTCGAGTGAGTGAATCGGAGCCCAATTTTTGGGAGCGAATTTTAATGACTGATAATGCCCATTTCACGCTATCTGGCACTGTAAATAAACAAAACTGTCGCATTTGGGGGAAAGAAAATCCTCATGCTATACATCATACTCCACTGCATGATCAGAAAGTGACTGTTTGGGCCGGTGTCTGCTCAAAAACCATCATTGGTCCATTCTTCTTCAGTTGGGGAAACTGTCAATGGGGATCGGTATCGATGGATGTTGGCACACTCTGTTTTACCAGAAATGCGTGAAAAAGGTCTTAAAGGCTTTTGGTTTCAACAAGACGGCGCGACATGTCACACCGCGAAATCAACGATGAACTTCTTGCGTCAAAAGTTCCCAGGACGTGTGGTATCGAAAGGGGGGGATATTGACTGGCCACCGAGATCGCCCGATTTAACGGCACCGGACTTTTTTTTGTGGGGATTTTTAAAAAGCAAAGTGTATGCCAACAAACCGAAGACTTTAGACGAGCTTAAGGACAATATTCGAGCCGAAATCACTGCGATATCACCCGAGATGCTGGCAAATGTCATGGAAAATGCCAGAAAAACAGCTGAATTTTGTATCCGCGATAAAGGTGGTCATTTGATCGACGTTGTTTTTGGAAACTGAATGGAAAAAATTGTAAAGCTTCAAATTTTATAAAAATAAATAGTTTTCCAAAATCGATTGAGAATTGTTCAGTTATTCAATATTTCCATCGACCACATTTAGATGGCGCACCCTGTATATCTTTGAAGTTAAAATTCAGACATTAATTTGATGGAAATATCAACCAAATACGATCTCATCCTATCATTTGAGCACCAAGTTCAATTTAGGTGGTCACTCTTTAATGTGTTGCACATTTGATTCGGTGTAGGTAGAGGTAAAAGGCATTATGTTACTGGAATTTTCAAGGAATTGAATGAAAGAGATGGTGGACGTTATTCTTGAAGCGCTGGAGGCATGTACTCTTCACAAAAAATACTAGCTGGCAATGCATTTCAAAGTCTTGTGGTTCGAGTAATGAATGTTTGCCTATATTTGACTATACGGAATTACGAAGGTTTCACAAGGTAATCATATGCGGGTGAAACTTTCCGAGAATGGCCAGGAATAGTGAAAAGATGAGGAATGAGTTCATGAAGTTCCGGACAGCATTTACCATGAAAGTAACGATAGTAAATGCTGAGTACTTCGACATTTCTGCCATGCTCAAGGGAGTCAATAGAGTATGTTATGGTTTCATCTCCAATCAGTCGAAACGTATTTTTTTATATACGGTTGAGCAACGCGAGGTGTGTTTTGGGTGACCCACCCCAAATGTGAAAATTGCACTCTAAGCTTGGTCGAATGTATGTCTTGTTTACTATGTTGGCTAGATCAGAAGGTGTGTTACGACGGGGGTATTGTCGTCGCGTCTGGAAGGATATCTGGGTCCTTCTGTTGTTATTAGGATTTAGTACAAACACTGATTCTACTCGAATTTTTATTGTCACTAATAGGAACGAACTCATTTTAGCGAACTGCCTATACTGAACTACCAACTGCCTACTGGTCTTAACGAACTGTCTATTATCAACTGACTCGAGATCAGGTTATCCTGATCTATTTATAGAATCCCGATTCCCTGCTAGAAAGACGCTGACTTCGCGGTTGGTCATCAAATATCCCAGTGCTTAATGGTATTGTCCTAAAACAACATTCGTACGATCTTCAGCTACTGAAATGTATCACGTATGTCCAGCTGCGAGCAAGTGATCTGATCCTTTTGTGTTATTGTTATTGTAACGACACTTGTTGCATGATAGCATACCATGGGTGTTATGCAATAAAAACATGTACCATTTGTACGATTTTTAATTGGATCACGTGTGCCCAGCTGCAAGCAAGTGACCTGATCCTTTTAATTGGTATTGTTTGTTGCATAATAGCATACCATGTATGCTAGGCAAAAACATGTACCATTCGTAATTACCCGAAAAGGATCACGTGTTCCCAGCTGTAAGCAAGTGATCTGATCCTTTTAATTGGTATTGTAGCGCTGGCAGATTATGTGGTGAATGGGTTATGCTCGGGACAGGGTGATCTATGTGATTTTGGTATTTAAGTTAAGTAGAAGAGGGGGTAATAAATCGTGAGGCGATTTATTACAGGTGTTAGATATTTTTTCTATTTCCGGAGAATACCTAGAAGTTTGGAGGCGTCAAGGGTAATATCAAAGATCTGCTGACTCGAATTATGGTAGTTATTGATCTTCATGCTTACGGGAGTAAAATATTCCGAAGAACAAAGTTGCACGACGGCGAATAATACATTTGAAGATAACACCGGAACATCACGCTTGAGAGGTAGATGACTGCACTGTGTTTTTGTGGCGTTGAACTCTATTCTGTTTTTCCAGCTGCATTCCAGGATTAAATTGAGATTAGAGTTCAGTGAAACAAAAAAATCGCTGCGTTTGGAAGCAATGCCTGCATGAAAAGTGAATTAAATTCATATGTGTTATCGATATTACTATAATCTGCAAGATCGTGGATTAGATTCAGATTAGATGACAGAAGTTCGTTGATATATGTAAAAAATAAGGAGATGAGACTGAACCTTGAGGGACGGAATCAGTTGGGTAAGTAGGTAGATGAAACGCCATATAATACAACTCGTATAGTGAGATCAGAAAGAAAACTTTCAACCCACGGGATAAGCGAAGCATTAAAGCCGATGGCTGTGTCAGCGTAACTAAAAGGAAATCATGCCAAATTCTGACAAAAGTCTTTGCGATGTCTAGATCAAGAATTTGACTTTCGCCATATTTAAGGATCAATCAATCAATCAAATTCCTGTTAAGACCCCCTATAGGGGCATAGGACAGAAACAACTCTCTTCCACAAGGCGCGGTCCTGAGCATCGGCTTTAAGCTGTTGCCAGGACTTGTTTATTCCTCTGGCCTCCTGCTCAACTGCTCGCTTCCATGTGTTACATGGTCGACCAACCCGACGTCTTCCTTGAGGGTTATAATCCAGAGCCTGTTTTGCTATGTTTTGCTCTGGTTTCCTCAAAGTATGACCGATCCACTGCCACTTTCGCCGTTGAATCTCAATACCTATTTTAGTCTGGCGAGTTGTACTCCAAAGTTCGTCGTTGGAGATTACTTCTGGCCAGAATATTCCTAAAATGCGCCGGAGGCATTGGTTTACGAAAGTCTGTAGTTTCTTGGTAAGTCGAACGGTCACTTTCCACGTAGTACAACCATATAACAACACGGATTTGACGCATGCGTCAAAAACTCGCAGCTTCGTGCGAAGGGAGATCTCTCTTAACCTCCAGAAAGGGGAAAGGATACCGAAGGCCTGACGGGCTTTATTTAGCCGAGCCTCAACATCCTTTTCGGCTCCGCCGTCCATGCTGACAATGCTTCCGAGATAGCAAAAATCTTGCACCTCTTCCACATCCTGTCCATTAAGAACAATCGGTGTGCTTGCGTTCGAACCCATGTGCATGTACTTGGTTTTACGCACATTTATTTTCAGTCCAGCCTCTTTGCATTTAGAATGCAACGAGCAAACATTTGACTCTAAGTCCGAACGGGTATGTGCAAGCAAACACACGTCATCAGCATAATCAAGGTGACTTAAGATGTTAAATAGTCTCCATTGAAGACCTTTACCTTCCCCACCTTCCAGTGCAGCTTTTAAGATGTCATTTATTACCACCAGAAACAGGGCTGGTGATAATATGCAGCCTTGTCTGACACCCGTTCGTACAGGAAAGCTCTCGGACAGCTCTCCTCTATGCAAGACACGACACCTTGCATCTTCGTAGGATTCTTTAATCATAGCTATGACCTTATCTGGAATACCTCTCCTACGCAAAGCATTCCATATTTAAGGATACAAGAATTTAAAGCTTGATCACTGAAGTAATGGTTATCGAGTGGTAGTCAGCGGGGTTCACTTTGATTACCTGGGAATTGGCTGAACATTCCATTTTCGTGGAAAGCACCCAGAAAAGTAAGATAGATGGAATGTATTGTGTGGAGGTTTAGTCAGAGTCATAGGTAATTTCTTGAGGGTAATAGGGAGATATCATCAGGACTTTGTAGGTTTGTGGGTAATTAGCTCTTCGAGAATTCTAGGTATTAACCGCGTTCGGAAATGTAGTGAAAAAACAGTTAGAACCGGATTGGGGGAGACTGGTTAGAAAGTGGTTGTCTTGATTTCCCTGCAAAACTCGCTGCCAATAGATTAACTATCTACAGGATCAATTACGTTGGAGCCACCATCAAGAAGTGGAGGTGTTGAAGAAGAAATGAAATTACTTTTGACCGTTTTGACGAATGACCATTAAGATCTTGAGCCGTCAAAGCAACCAAGAATCTTCCGCCGAAGTTTTTATAATGCTCAAATATAACACGATTTGTAATGGATTTGCAGAAATTTCTTGACTTGTTAAACAGTGTTGGCAGGTGTTTGATTGCATTTATTTGTTTGAAATGCTTGTTTCTATGCGTGTATGGAATCGAAACATTTATTTTTATTTTATGTAAACCAAGAGTCCCTTGACTGATTTACTCTCTTGCGACTGGAGAGTACGTAGAGCTTTATACCCTGCTGGATAGTCTCGATAACCAGTCATTGGAATCGAAGCACAATTTCCAGTTAAATGCACAGAAGAATTCGTTAAGCGCCATGTAATTTGCTCTTTTAAAACGTCACACAGTTCTTCGGGGTGTCTAAACTGGGAACGAGTTTAGTGCTGCAACGATCCTAAAAGCGGTCCATATTTCCAAAAATGTCCCTTTTTTTCTGTGAATAAAGAAGTTGAAGCAATATTTGGACAATTAGCCTTCTTCTACCTTCTACAATGGCGCTACAGCCCAAATCGGGCCTTGGCCTCCTGACCTTCAGGTTCCTTAACATTTTTTTCATTATTAATTGTGGAAGGGTTGTTAGATCTTCGCACAACCCACTATCTACGAATTTTTCATTTTTGTAGATTAAGGTGACTAAGGTATACCCAAGCAGTGTGCTGGAATTGAGCGTCGACTGGAATTTGAACTCACGACCTTCGCTTTGTACACCAACACGCTACCCGCTAGGACACACTAGGACAATTAGCCTACTGAAACCTAATACCTGATCAAAAAATTGCTTCGTTTTTCACCATTCCATTTATATTTTTAAAAGCCGCTCCTACTTTATTTAAGTTTTTGATTTATTATTAAATTTTAAAATTCCTGTGTTTCTTTTCTAGTCGAAAGAAAATGAAGGAGTTGAGGCACTACGGCACGCAATTGATATTGGTTATCGTCATATCGATACCGCATATTTCTACCAAAATGAAAAGGAAATTGGTCAAGTAATTAAAGAGAAAATAGCTGAAGGCGCTGTTAAAAGAGAAGATCTTTACATCGTAACTAAGGTAAGTTGAATTTTCTCCTGATTTTAACTACCGGTAATTTTGGAATGAAATTTCAGCTTTGGAATATTTACCATGATCCGACCAAAGTCGCGGAGGCCTTACAAAAATCTTTAAAGAACTTGGGCCTTGATTATATCGATTTGTATTTGATGCATTTTCCTGTGGGATATATTTGTAATGAAAATGAAGATTTACTACCAAAAGACGGATCTGGAAAACTTTTATTAAGGTAAGAATTATATTTTTGTGTTTTTAATTCTATTGAACTCTAAGCAGCTTGTTCTTATCAGTGATTTTGATTACATGGATACATACACTGAAATGGAAAAACTTGTGAAAAGTGGATTGGTTCGTAGTCTTGGAATTTCGAATTTCAATAGTGAACAAACTGATCGACTTTTGAAGAGGTGCGAAATTCGACCGGTTACAAATCAGGTAAATAGGAAAAAAAAATCCAAGTTTTCGCAACTCCTTCAATACACATTGTAATTTAATTTTTAATTTAGATCGAATGTCATCCCGGTTTCAATCAAAAGCAATTAATCAAATTTAGTAAAGAACGTGATATAGTAATAACTGCATACTCACCATTGGCACGTCCTGATCCGGCCCAAAAGAAACCGGATTTCTTGTTTAGTCCGAAAATGCTTGCCATTGCTGATAAGTACAAGAAATCAGCGTCACAAATTGCTTTACGATATTTGGTAACTATCGAACGGTAATTGTAAATTTCCTGAATTCGCTTTAATCAATTTTCTTCATTTGAATAGATTGAAATCGGAACAGTTCCCATTCCGAAATCGGTTAATAAGAAACGAATGGAAGAGAATTTAAATGTCTTTGATTTTAAATTGACCGAAGATGAAATCAAAATAATCGACGAATTCCATACCGGCGAAAGAATCAATCCATTCAATCTTGTACGAGCTCAGAATCATAAGTACTTCCCATTTGATTTGGAATTTTAAATTTGGTTTTGAATCGAATATATATTTTTTTTGGTAATAAAAATGCTATTTTTCAATAGAAAATTTATAGAATTATTTCCGGAAATATTTACCAATTAAATTTAAATGTGAGATTATAAATTACTTGTAGAAACATAAATCGACTATTTAATTTCACTGTTCGTAACGACATAGAAGATATTTTTTTTTTGCATCGACAGCACTCTGAAAAAATGCATTATAATATGAAGTTTTATGAAAAGACTTTCCACTATGTATATCGCTTTTTTTCCGTGCGCTTATAGCCATTATTCGATCTTTATAATGAGCTGGAGCACCGGAACCGAGTGGATTTTCCTCTTAAGTAGGATTTTGAAGCTGGCATTTTTCCTGGTCGTAAATTTGCATTTCAGCGTATTTCTATTTACGGTGATATGCCAGCCTGCTGTTTCAACTAGGGCACCAATCGGCAGATCTTCCGTTCTTTCTTTTATTTACGAATAAGAGCTGATCAATTCGGTTTCGGAAAATGTCGCTTCTAAAATCAATACGGCAATATCGTAACTATATCCTTACGATTTACTTCCTTAATGAAGAACGGCTCATTGAATTTTGCGTGTATGTCTTTCACTCTGCTCGACAATATGTCGAAGTCCGGCTATAGCTAAATGGTCATAATATGTCGAAGTCCGGCTATAGCTAAATGGTCATAATATAAAAAATGAAATGTCGATTTTTCGATAAAATTTGATAGTAATATATTTTTGGAAAACAAATAAAATCAAACGATTTTTGAACATGTAGGGCAGAGATCAAAAGTTTTGAAATAAGGAGGAGGTTACGATTTTCGTAGCCGGCGTCAGGTTGCAAACAGTTCCCGCTTCTCGACCAACTTGATGTCTTCCTTGAAGATTTTAATCTAGAGCTTGTTTGACGATATTTTGCTCTGTTCATTCCGCCTTTGAATCTCAATGCCTACTTTAGTCACTCCAGTTGTGCTTTAAAGTTAGACGTTGGAGATGACTTCTCGCCAAAACATCCATAAAATGTGTCGGACGCATTGGTTTATGAAATTTGTAGCTTCTTGGTAAGTCGAATGTCGCCCTTCGGAATTTTTACAATGACGCTCTCCTTCTATTCAGCCGGACATCTCAGTAAAGAATGGGAGGAGCATATCGGCTGCTGTTTTCGAGTCCGTTTTGAGGAGGCTGGTAGTCTATGGCTTTCCCGCCATTGACGGTGGCGGAAACTATTTCTTCCTTATCTGGGTGATCATTCCTAACAGATTGTTGCGGTTAGATATCTGGCAATTGTTCTGTTTCTGGAAAATCTTCCTCTGATAAGTTTTTTTTTAATTAAAATATCAGAGAAGTATTTTTTCCATCGCCACAACTGCTGTTCATGCATATTAAGAGAGTTCCGCATCTGGCACTAGGTGGTTGGCGGTGAAATTTCTTTTCATCAACTGTTTCATAATTTTAAATAGCGAACCCATATCTCCAACGTAAGCCGCAGATTTTACCTTATTGGCCAGATCTTCAATGGCCTTTCTCTTGTCGCATCTAACAACATTCTTAAGCTGAATGTGAGTATTGCGGTAGTTCAGTTTCAAGTCAGAAGTTCTTTGCCACTGGGTGAAAACCAATTGCTTCGTTTTGTTTGCTTCACCTAGAGAAAAAGTCTGAATTCAAAACTGCGATAAAGTTAACAAAAAAATGAAAATTTTCGTGATTCAATGCCTCCCACGCACTTTAGAGATATTGTAGACAGAACTCATCTATAATGACAAACAGAGTACAATTGGACAGACTAAGATAGGCATTGAGATTCGAACGTGAAAATGGCAGTGTTGGTCGGACTTTAACCGACCGGGGCGAAACATATCTGGGTTATAGCCCCAAATAAATACATGGAAACGAGCTTTCTGTTCTATGTATGCCCTATAGGGAAACATATTGAATTCATAAAATCCACTACACTACAGTACGCTCCACGTGAATGAGTTATATGTAAGTATAAAAATGCAATAACAAAAATTCCGTCTGAGAAACTCGTATCTCCAAAACTTTTAAAGATAAGAAGTTCAGTTCTTGAGTGGTTCTTAAATTGTGTGTGGTAGTTTCATTACCTAAATTTTATGGAGTATTAGAAGGAAGGACTAGAGTCAAAAATTCCACTCTCGATTACGAATGCAGACAGAAATTTCAAGTTCAACAATTTGTCAGTAGCAGACAGTACAACTGAAAAATATACTAGCTTCTCCACTCGTTACGATCGTTCTCACTCCTCTTCCCCTACCTTCCTAATCTCATTCCTTCCCTCCATGACTGTGTTTGTGCATTGCACATAAAGGCCGAAATTGCCTACTACACAGGTCATTCTGTAAAAAAAAATATGACAATAAACGGATTTTCTCAAAATGTATAAAAGCTACTGATTTGAAATTCGGAATTTTATATTTTTTTAACAATTTTAATCGACGGTATAAAAATTATTTCAATTCTTCCACTCCTTCTACCACCTTCCATGCAAAATCCTTTTTTTTATGAAATACTATAAACCAATTTACTCAGTACCTATAAAACTTATCAAGCTGAAATTGTGCACTTATTATTTGTTAAAAATTTTTAGTAAGACCAAAAAAAAAAAAATTAGACGATTAGCTTCACTGCTTCTACCCCCTCCCATACAATATAACACAATTTCACAATTTGTACGAATGATACTGATCTACAATTTAAAATATTTAAATCCATGATACTTATAGTTGTTTCTGAAAAAAAAAATCGACAAGAACTCCCCACTACTTCTACCACCTCTCATACAAACTGCACAATTTCACTTCTTCAGTCCAGGTCTGGAATATAATCCTCAAGGAAGACGTTGGGTTGGTCGACCATGTAACACATGGAAGCGAGCAGTTGAGCAGGAGGCTAGAGGATTAAACAAGTCCTGGCAATAGCTTAAGGCCGATGCTCAGGATCGCGCCTTGTGGCAGAGAGTTGTTTCTGTCCTATGACCCTATAGGGGGTCTTAACAGGAATTTGATTTTGATTTGATACATCCAATGTACATATATAACACGAAAACAGTAATTGAGACCCAAACTTTTATGCACCGAAGTACGACTCTTACGGGGGCCACTCGTTTCAGGTGCTGTTAAAAAATCATGAAAAGGCAAAACTTTTGATGACGTATTAAACTAGGGACTTCATATTGGGTAATTAAAATTCTCAAGTAAATAATTTTCATATTACTTAGGAATGGTCTTTTTTTAAATTTCGAAAATATGGGTAATTTGTATAGAAGCTAGGACGTAGCCAAGTGGGTAGATTGTTCAAATCCCGGTCGATGTATAATTCCAGCACACTGCTTGCCTGGATACATCTGGGTCACTTCAACCTGCGAAAATGAAAATTCGTAAATAGATGGTTGTGCGAAGAGCTAACACCCCTTCCACAATAACAAATAAATTTTAAGGTACCTGAAGGTCAGGAGACCAAGCTCGATATGGCTATAGCGTCATTGATGAATATAAAGATGAGGTATGGAAGGTGGTAGAAGCAAAGAAGTGACGTAGCTAATTTACCAATAGTTTTTTGGAGTTAGGATAGAAAATGTCTCGATTTTCATTCCACGTAATATTTAATAAGCGCGCAATTCTCAGTTCTCTCTGACTTTTTCAATATTCAAAATGGTAAATTAAAATTGTTCCACTTCTAAAGGTTTACAGTCAGTTGATAGTAGTAAAACCAGTTGGTTCAGTATTTATTTATTTGAGCTCGTGAACAAAAAGGTGACAATTTCAATTAAACAAAAGCGAAAAATAAAAGAATAGCAAAGAGAAAAATTTAAATATTAAAAATGATAGTTTTTACTCTATTTTTAAATAAAGGAAAAGAAGTGGCTAAAGAGCCAAGTTGTAGTCGACCATGATTCCTTTGCATTCTTAGCATCGGAGAGTGATGGTAGATATCGAGAGAAGTTTGAGGAGTATAGAAGATATCTGAATTCTTGGTTGAGACTATTCCTGGTCTAAAATTCAGGTCGTCACAGAGGTGTGTATTGAAGGGGTGATTACAGCTTGAAGAGAAAGCGGGTTTCGACGAAGGTCCGTCGTAAATACAGAGGCTGGAGGTGAAGTACATCAAGTCTACAATTGTAGTCGATATGAGGCTTTTTTAATCTGCAGAAAAGGGTTCGGGTTAATCTACGCTGAACAGATTCGATGGCATCAATATGACAACATGGTAAGAATGGTAAGCGCTCCAGACGATGGAACAGTATTCTAAAATACAATGGACGAGAGTGGAATATAGGAGAGCAGCTGTTCCTGGACGGTTAAACTTAACTGTCGTTCGGAGGACGAAACCAGCCAGTCTGTATGCCTTATTATTAGTCTACTAGCATCAACATTCTGTATGTTTTAGTTCTTCAAACTAGGCCAACAGATGAAAGGTATGAACAGAACAATTTACTTTATCAGTTAGAGAAAGAAAAAAAAAAAGGTTTAGTATCGTTTAAGTAACTCTATATTTTATACCTCTTGCATTTTATAAAATTTGCACGTGAACCATAAAAATGTAATCACAGGTCGATACGAGGTTATTTACCTTAGTTTAATCTAATTTGATTCCCTATTAATTTGTAGGTTGGTTCAGAGAAATGAATCTATTCGGAAATATTTGAAATTTGGGAAAAAATTGTTTCTGACAATGAGTGTTGAAAATAAACTAAGGATTTAAAAAAAAAATCATCCTTTACTGACAAATATTTTTTGACTTTGTTTTATACATACACTGGCGGTCACGAAAAAAAAACAAATTTTTTGCTTTGGCGGAGGAAGGACTATCTTCTGTCACTATGGCTCATAAAATAGGATGTAGCCATTCTACAATTGTACGCCTTTTCCAGAAAAAAGAAAATTTGGACCCTCTGGAACGATCCAAAGGGTCTGGTCCCAAGAGGAAGACTACCAGCAGGGGAGATGCGACGACTCGACGGATAAGCCTGAAGGACCGCTTCAAAAGTGTTCCAATGATTAGAAACGTCCTTATTACCCATTACGGCATACAATTGACCTACGAAAAAGCCACTTCTCACCCAAAAAATGAAGCTTGCTTGGAGTGGGCAAAACGACATGAAACCTGGACAACTGATGACTGGCGAAACATCGTTTGGTCTGACGAAAGCAAGTTTAACTTGCTGTGTGTAGAAAATCTGCCGTATGTTCGAAGAAAAAGTGGAGAACGATACAGTCGTGGCTGCACTATCGCAACGCAGAAGAATGTGCCAAGCCAGATGGTTTGGGGATGCTTCTCCTTTTTCACAAAAGGACCACTACACTTCATTGAAGGCACAATGAATGCCAAAAAGTATGCGGATGTGTTAAACACATTTTCGTTGCCAGCAGTTGAGGAGCATCTAGGCTACACTGGTGACGTCATCTTCCAGGATGGCTCTGCGCCTTGCCACAGAGCTAAATCAGTAAGCTTAGAGTCAAAAACGGATTAAAATTTGAGGTTTCATCGTTTCTCTTTAAGAAAAAATTTAATTTTTTCTTTTTTCACAGTTGGATGAAGTCTTTGAGAACCTCGGATTAAGGCGGTTAGAATGGCCAGGAAATTCTCCGGATTTAAATCCGATTGAAAACCTGTGGCACTTTTTAAAGCGGAAAGTTGCAGACCAGAAGCCAGCAAATAAGGCGAAATTAATTATGACGTTGGATCGAGTATGGACTGAAGACATTTCAGTCGAAATTCTCGAAGTCCTTGCTAATTCGATGCCTTCTAGAATAAGTGAGGTTATAAAAGCAAAGGGGGGGGGGGGGGGGGGCGAGACGCGCTACTAAAAACTACCAAAACATTTTTTATGACTATAAGATCATTATGTATTTTAATATAATATAAGTCAATAAAACCTGCATTAGAATTTTTTACTTTTTACTGTAGGAAATCCCAAATTGCACGCAAATTGACCTTGTTTTTGATTACATTCAATATATTCTGAAAAAATGCACATATATTCTCAAAAAGGTGATAAGTATAGTCAAACCCATAAGTAAAGCAAGTGAACCTACAGGCTTTGTACAAAACTAAATATCTTCTAATTTCCTCACTGCTTAGGGGTGGTGCGGTTTTCGTGACCGCCAGTGTACACTAACTTTCACCAATTCTCTTTTTCCTTGATTTTTCATTCTCACTAAATTGCCATAGAACTAAATGTCAATTTCCCAAACTGATCTCAATCATTAAACAAATTAATTAAACTTGCACAGACATAATTAATTTGGAAGTCATCCAAACTATAAATCTCCTTACTATCAATAGATACACAGAAGAAAAGCTCTTCAATTGAATTCTCTAGTATTACTAAAAATTAATAAAAAAGTGCACGTATGGTGATCGCTGTTGTGCCAAATATCAAGCTAAATAATGGGCTGGAAATGCCTCTTTTAGGCCTTGGAACCTACCTGGTATTTGTTTAGTGAATTGCTTTCTATAAAATCAATTAGTACGGACTCAATTACCCTTTTCGATCGATTTGAATTAAAAGTTCGAACAGCTTATATTTTGTGATTATAAAATCTATCGGAAATAGTTGTTGAATGCATTTTGTTGTTATTGCACAATCGATTTAAATTATTTGTGTGAAGTGTTCAATCGTTGTGAAATATGTGTTGCAGTATTAATCAACATTAATTTGATGTATTTTATATATAGGCTAAGGATGATGCAGTTCAAGAAGCGGTTAGTCATGCCATTGATGTAGGATATAGACATATCGATACTGCCTTTTACTATCGGAACGAAACGGAAATAGGAGAAGTAATTAGGGCGAAAATTGATAAGGGTATCGTGAATCGAGAAGATCTTTATATTGTCACGAAAGTAAGTTGGTTATTTTCGACTTTTATTTCGAATAGTTCGTATGAAATTATCAAAATTTCAGCTATGGAATGTCTATCATGAACCGTCGAAAGTGGAGTATGCTTGTCGTAAGTCCCTGGAAAATTTAGGACTAGATTATCTTGATTTGTATTTAATCCATTTTCCAGTTGGATATGTTTATGTCGATGATAATAATCTGAATCCGAAATATAGCGATGATAAACTTATGCTGAAGTAGGTGTTTTTGTTTTTAATTTTTTTTAACATAATTAAGACTATTGTTATTATTTTTTTATGCAGCGACGTGGACTATGTAGATACCTTTAAAGCAATGGAGAAGCTCGTTAAAAAAGGACTTGTGAAGAGTATTGGCTTATCGAATTTTAATAGAGACCAGATAGATAGAGTTTTACAATTTTGTAAAATAAAACCGGTAATCAATCAGGTAATTGCATGGATAATCTGACCACTGAATTCCGTTTACAACTAATTACTCAACAAAGTAGCCGTTGGTGACAGCCTAACTAAGTAATTCTTTTGACTTCTAGGTCTAACTCTTTTAATTTCTCTGTAAGGTGCCCTTTCTTAATATATTCGGGACTAGCGATCGCCCGAGACTTTGTCCGCGGAAGAATCGCAAAATTTCAATAAGCGAAATTTGATTAAATTCGCCTTTTGAATTCAACATACCCTGGTTTTCATTAATTAAGAAGATATCGCCCTAATCGACGCAGCAGTATCTTATTGCTCATGAAATATGGTATCCGGTTTATTTCCGTTGATCTCAATACTGATATTGCATGCGTTTGCTGCTGTATTCATCTAGAAAATAAAAATATTTTCATATCATCTATAAATATTCCGTGAAGATACATGCCGACAGACCAGAGCATAATCAATTCTTAGTATTAGGTTGATTATAACGCACACAATTATACTTGGGAGCCTATACGCAGAGACAACAGAATACGACTATTAAAATCCTTCCTTGATGATAATGGCATTCTAACTTCAAAGCTTAGTTAATGCTTATATTTGATGGTGAGCGTTGGTAATTGAGTCGAATTGTTATCCAGGGTACTGTCATCTGCAAAGCAATGTATCGGATTGAGCGTTGATGACAGAAGGTCATTGATACAAATAAGAAAGAGTGTGGATGATAAAATAGAGCCTTGGGAGACTCCAGAATCTATGGGCAAGGTGGAAGATGCCAAATCTAATAGTATGCTATCTCTATGCTCTTATGTACATACACAATACACAAGTCATAGAAGTAAGAACGGATTTTCTGGGTTCAGCATGGTTCAGTTCTGTCTTCTCTTCTCCTCTGTAGCAAAAAAAAAAAAAAAATTACGCCTTCTTATGAACGAACCAATAATATAGTAACGAAGTTCGCAAGTTTGCATGTGCATGTAAACAAAAGCAAGAAATCATCAATTAGCATAGATATCTAATTTGCTTACATTCCATGAAATAAGGGACAGAACTAAATTCAGTCCAGTTCATATTTTCCGCTAAGGATCTTTTCCTTATGGAATAAACAGTATCAATGGTAAATAGGAAAAAGATTTTTTTGTTTATATTCTAGATGAAATCTAAGAGTATTATAAGTTTGCTATCCATTTTGTGACGCTAAGAAATAAAGTGCGGAGAAAAAAATTAATGACACAGAAGTTAATATTTTCACTCAAAAATTTCAAAACCGGACGGTCACCGTCCGTGCGCTCTCTAGCTTGAGAACGGGTTGAGCTGGGAAGTTCGAATTTGTTACACGTAATTTGTGATGAAGAAGTAAGCTCAAGTTCGAGAACGAGCTAAATCGCTCTACACCCTCCCACACAAAATGACAAAATTTCGCAATTTGACAATTAATTGATTTTGTTTAAAAGTGCAACAGCTATTGGTTTGTAATTTGGAATATAGTATTTTCATGATGATTTTATTCTATAGTATAAAACTTATTCGAATTCCTCTAATCCTTCTATCACCTCCCATACAAACTGCACATTTTCATGAAACATTAAAAACCAATTTTATCAGCACGTACAACACTTATCGAGCTTAAATTTTGTAATAACTACTTAATTAGTATTATTATTAAGATTGAGAAAAAAAATCTGATTGGCTTCACTCCTTCTTCTACATCTTCTAGAATGGCGCTACAGCCCAAATCGGACCTCGGCCTCCTGATATTCAGGTTCCTTAACATTTTATATTACTTATTGTGGAAGGATTGTTAGCCCTTCGCACAACCCTCTTTCTGCGAATTTTTTATTTTCGTAGATAGAGGTGACCAAGGTATATCCAAGCAGGCAATGTACTGGAATTATATATTGCGTCGACCGGGATTTGAACTCACGACCTTCGCATTACAAGACCAACACGCTACCTACTAGGCTACACCCTAGCTACACCCTAGCTTCACTCCTTCTACCACTCCCATACCAAAGGACACATTTTCAAAATTTTGCCAAAAAATCGATTTTCTTGAAAAGTATGAACGTCACCGGTCTGAAATTTGAGTGACATTAACTAAATAACAGTCATAATTATTTTTATAAAAATCAGTAAAAACCCTTCCCTCCTTCTACCACCTCCCATACAAACTGCACAAGATCATTAAATCTAATACACTAATTTTATCAGTACCTATTTTATTTTTGCAGCTGTAAATTTGTACAAAACATTTTTGTAGCTACTCTAGCGTGATGTGAAAAAAAATAGTTTAATAGTATCACTCCTTCTATCACTTCCCATACAGAATTCCTAAAAATCATAAAAATTTCTATTTCATGTATTTCATCTTGAGTATCGTTTGATTGCGTTTTGCGCGCAATCGTATTCCGGTTATCTTTTCGGTTTATGATTACTTTAGATCTCAGAAATTTTCCGCAGTTTGAAGATTGATTTCGTCTAATCAGACGTGCTCGGTATAAAGCCATGAGGCATATAAATATCTTTTGCGCCTCATCACTACTATTTATCTACAGGGAAATACACCTTACTAGCCAAGCATCAATGAAAGACCTGTGAATTCTCAATTATTGCTCACCGCTGATCGGTAATACGTATTTAGGCAACATCTTTCATCGATGAATGGTAATAAAACATTCAGTAATACTTATTAATGAACGCTCAGTGTAAGAAACATGTTCCTATCTCTTTCGCACACACTGAGTTTGCTATTCAATCATGAGATAGCACCTACAATGCACCATTGAGGCGATAGAGAGATCGCAATGTGTTTTACTGCTGGTTAGAAAGGAAAGGAAACACCTCATGTATTTACAGATAAGAGACATATAAGTGAATATTCTCCAGGCTGATAATCTATTTTCACCAGAAGATTTCGAAATCGTTGAACTACTCTTCAGAGGTATTTCATCGATGTTTGGCTATCAGGGAGGGATGTTGGTGCTTGTGCGTATCTTTTCCAGTATTGAAATTAAATCCAGCAACCATATAATAACATAGAGAAATATTTTTCCACCTTTGGACTTTCAGCAAAGAAGACAAGTTAATGGTTTTCACATGGATGAAATTTCATATATGCATTAAGGGGCTTGTATTGGTTGAATGAAAATAGCCCACATAGCCTTCCGAGTTGCTATCTATACTATACTTCG
Organism: Chorisops tibialis; assembly: GCA_963669355.1. Taxonomy (NCBI): domain Eukaryota; kingdom Metazoa; phylum Arthropoda; class Insecta; order Diptera; family Stratiomyidae; genus Chorisops; species Chorisops tibialis. The sequence continues at coordinate 250,032,626 of OY770263.1, read as the reverse complement.
TTTACGCTTTCGATATTCGATAGAAAGATATTTCATACAATCATTCGCTCCTTAGAGACTCATTCTGGAAAACAACTTACACACTTTAAAATCCATCAAACCCTACAATATCAAATCTTCGAGCAAGTTATTTGAGCATAGTAAGATGCAGATACCACAGTCTTTTCAATATGATCAAGAAATTAATCAGTTTGTACCTGATGTTTCATTGCACAGGATTGCAAAGGAATGCCTTTATTTCCAGATCTGTTCTTCTCCTCGTAATATGACCATTATTCTCATCATCGATAGCAATACCAGAGCAAAACGACTTTACCCCTGTTGAAGCTCTTTTTAAGTTTGCTCTGACTAACACGATTTTTTCTAATCCAGTTTGGGGCAATAACCTAATTGTCCTTAAGCCGAACTTTTCTTTTCGAATTTTTCTTGAAAACTATGTTAAGTACGTGCACACATTAAATAAATTATAGAAATTATATCATACATAGCTACATATCGTAAATCGATTTATCCAAAATTATTTTCACATTCACTTTTCAGATCGAATGCCATCCGGGGTTGAGTCAAAAGAAACTGATTAAATATTGTAAAGAAAACGATATCGCAATTACAGCCTACAGCCCTTTAGGTCATCCAGTTTCGGGTCAGAACGTACCGTCATTTTTATTCGACGATAAAATAGTTGCAATAGCTAAAAAATACAAAAAATCCCCAGCACAAGTATCTTTACGATATTTGGTAAGTTGTTCTTTATCACGGAGAAACATCATAGAATTTATGTCATTTAAGATTTTTTGGTATGATTCAGATTGATATTGGCACAATTCCGATCCCAAAATCGGTAAATCGTCAACGAATTGAAGAAAATTTGAAGATATTCGATTTTAAACTGACGGAAGAGGATATAAGCATAATCGATGCGTACGAAACTGGTAACCGGATATTCCCATTTCCCGTAGTTAAATTGCAGAATCATAAGTATTATCCGTTCGATGCGGAATATTAGTTAATTTTTCGGTATAGGGCGTTGCGTTAAATCGTTCAAGCATCGCTAATATAAATCTTTTAATCTTTTATTAATGTACCAATATTATTTAGATCTGTACTAAATAAAGCAAGTAGTTTCGTTCTGTGACCAAACCAAATTTGAATTTTGCTTAGTACTCGTATGTTAGCTTAGTGCTTAATATTTTGTCGCTAATGTGTGTTGATAAATGAAAAGCTCGAAATTATACATAAACTTTGGTGAATCATCGCCCGATGTTAATGAAATTGAGTGAAGGTTGGAGAAACTATCCAAATATAAAATCGTGTTTAGCTCTTAATAAGCTCAGTACTACCGAAGATATTCAACGAGAAAGTGTTGTGTACACGTGTTAAAATGGTTAGAACGCCAAGTGTTAAACTAAATAATGGCATTGAAATGCCAGTTCTTGGACTGGGAACGTTATTTGTAAGTATCTTAACTGTGCCTAGGGTATTAGGAGTAGATGCAATATGGTATGTACATATGTCATGGTACACGGTCCATCAATAATTACATTCATTAACCTTAGAGATTTTTTTCTGTGTATCTTACGTCACTTAACGTTTGGTCTGGATCGTGTGAGCTTATAGAGTATCGCGAAATGATTCAGTTCGGGATTTCTCAGAGGGAAAGACTTGTTTAGTTTTCATAGTGGAAACAAGTAAATGCCTGAATGAAAAGCGTCTTTTGAGAGTAAGCTCACAATTTGTACAGTGACAGCGTGATCTGCTATCCACTGTTTTTTTGTAAACAAACTTAAATAAGATACGATTCAAAGAGTGGATAAGGATTTGTTTATTGTTATTATATGGATATGCCTACTGGCTCGACTCAACCAAAAATGTTGTGCATCGCAAAATTTGTTACCATGAGTCTATCTCTCTAACAGGCGCCCATAATCTCAACTGAGCAACAGGCACAAAAAAAATCGGTCAACGCAAAATTTCCGTTCGAAAAAATTCGGTTGCTGAGTTATGGGTGCCTGGTATTTCAGGTCGGCCTTGTTTGAGAAATCGTGGAATTTTGCAATCCCTCAACACGATCTGGTAAAATTTCAGTAGAAGATTAACGTAAAGAAGGAAGGGACAGCTCACAACGGTGTCGGCGACATTTGCTCTATCGAGGCGACAATAAAAGGAAAACGCGCCCTACTCGTCTCCGTCTACATTTCGCCGAACACTTGGATTAAAAAAATACGATAGTTGTGTGTATAGTATATAAACTAACGGTCTTCATCACAGTAAGTGGTACTAGACGCGACGCACGTTGGGTGTCTGTCTATGAGTCTATTTCTCTCGTACTTGTGTGCATATCTATATTGTTATAAATCTGACAACCTCGACGTCCCCAGCAACACCGAGAAAAGTCCATCAACATTTAAAACGCTATACACATGTTTCCAGACACTTCTACCGAGCTCCACAATGTAGCCAATCATTCTAGACACACACACACAACGACACCTGTCTGGGAGACTTAGTATAAATAACCGCCAACTTTCAGACAACGAGTTAGTTAGATTTTGGCGACACCTATCGGTGGAAGAAGGCGAATCGGTACAAGTGATAGATTGGCAGTGTTCCTGAGTTGTACGAATTAAGTTTTAGAGCGAATTTAGTGAAGTGATCGGGAAATTGTGTATGAAGTGCAATAAATAAATTATTCATTGTTTTTAAACGAATTGAGTTTTCTTTGGAATCTGGCGAACCCCTAGCTCGCAACAATTGGTGTCAGAAGAGTGGGATTCCAAGGATAAATTCGGGTTAAAAATCGCGAGTGAAATTAAAAATTCTCGGAACGGATAATTTTGTGAGAGCGGAAAAGTGAAACTAAAATTCTCGGACAGTGAGAATTTGGTGAAACCGAATATTCTCGAGTGCTCTAGTGAACAGTGACTTTAATTAGCGAAGTAAAATCGCGGAACTAAAATTCTCGAACGGACAGTGAGAATTTTGTGAAATCGAATAATCTCGAGTGATTTAGTGAGCAGTGACGTAAATTTAAGTAAATTCGAATCGCGGAAAAACTGGAAATAATCGGTAGTGAAAATGCCGCGTTATTTAAAAGACTTAAAAGTAACGGAGCTGAAGGAAGAGCTCAGTAGACGCGAGTTACCTACAACAGGGAGCAAGTCTGAACTTGTCAGCCGTATGATCGAGACACTTGAGGCTGAGGGTGAGAATGCAGATAGTTTTGAGTTCCAAATCGAAGAAGCTAGTAAAGAGGAGTGCTCTGGTACATCGGATGCCTTAACACAGTTAATGCAACAAATGATGCACAAATTGGATCAACAATCAGCGGACATGCATCAGAAATTTGAACAACAATCGGTGGACATTAAACAACAATCAACGGACATTAATCAGAAACTAGAGAAATTAGACGAGACTTCAAAGGACCTTAACCAAAAATTGGAGCTGCAAAATGATAAAATAGACATCATGGGTAAGACAATAGAAGAAAATGTAGAGAAGAAACTTCGAATCTTCGAAGAGCAAATTACGGAAAGGATATCCGGGATTGTACAAGAAGTCGAACGCCTAAAAAGAGACTTGGATAACGTGAAAGCGGTCGGAGTCATGGAAGCAGAGCACGTTACGCATAAGGGTTTCAAAGCTCCAATCTTCGATGGACAGACACCGTGGGCTATTTATAAGATCCAATTTGAGGCTGCCGCCAGAAACAACCATTGGAATGATCTCGAACGAGGAACGGCTCTTATATTGGCGTTAAGAGGTCCACCAGCGGAGGTCCTTCAAACGATTCCGCAGGAGCAACAACAAGATTTTTCAACGTTAGTCCAGACATTGGATCTTCATTACGGCAGTGACCGCATGAAAGAGATCTACAAAATAGAGCTGTACAACCGAACTCAAAAGAATGGCGAAACACTTCAAGAGCTGGCACGCGATATTGAACGACTCACATTATTATCGCTGCCCAATGCGCAAACAGAGCAACGCAACGATACAGCTGTTTTCGGACAGAGAGCTGCAAAAGGCGTTGAAATTGGCAGGTAAGAAAACGATTGGCGAAGCCTTAGTATATGGGCTGACGTTCGAAGCTGCCAAGCAAAGCTCGCGGAGTAACTATCGAGTTCGAGAAATAGTAGAAGAGTGTGTGTGTCGGAAAGCAGAGCACACCAAGCGGAGCGAAAGGTTTGGTGCCCCCCGATGCTGGAATTGTGGACAGGCAGGACACTTGAGACTCGACTGCCGTAAACTCAGAAAAGCGACCAACCATTGTTCCGGCTGCGCGGCTAAACAACGCGAAGGTAGAGATCGTGAATGTAGATCTTGGGTAAGAACTAGTCGTCAGAGTTCAAATCTTACACACGGTTGTGACAAAAGACGCCAGAGTAGATCGAAAACCCCGAGTCGGCAACAAGAACAATACATCGGGAAAGATCATGGAAGCAGAGTTAGGCATTCGAATAGGGATCACGAGCGAACGGGTAGAAATCGTGACAAGACCAAACATGGGAAGCGATATGATCGAGAAGATTGCGAAAGGAAGAATGCGGAACGAGAAAAGGGAAGTAAACGTGCCGCTAAGGAGGAGAATGAGCGCGAAAAGGAAACGGAGAAAGAACGCGAACGTGAGAAGGAAAAAGAAGCCGGAAAAACCATTCGGAGGTTAACGATCGAACCAGAGGATGAATGGAATCAGCGAAAACCTCGTACAAAAATGAAAGTGGTACATCTCGACCGACTAACAAAGTACCATGGTGCCATTGCGGAAATGAACGACTCTGTTCGGGACGAACAGGGACTAAGGAGAGGGTAATGTTATAAATCTGACAACCTCGACGTCCCCAGCAACACCGAGAAAAGTCCATCAACATTTAAAACGCTATACACATGTTTCCAGACACTTCTACCGAGCTCCACAATGTAGCCAATCATTCTAGACACACACACACAACGACACCTGTCTGGGAGACTTAGTATAAATAACCGCCAACTTTCAGACAACGAGTTAGTTAGATTTTGGCGACACCTATCGGTGGAAGAAGGCGAATCGGTACAAGTGATAGATTGGCAGTGTTCCTCAATCAAATTCCTGTTAAGACCCCCTATAGGGGCATAGGACAGAAACAACTCTCTTCCACAAGGCGCGATCCTGAGCATCGGCTTTAAGTGGCAGTGTTCCTGAGTTGTACGAATTAAGTTTTAGAGCGAATTTAGTGAAGTGATCGGGAAATTGTGTATGAAGTGCAATAAATAAATTATTCATTGTTTTTAAACGAATTGAGTTTTCTTTGGAATCTGGCGAACCCCTAGCTCGCAACAATATGTACATATATGCAATATGTATAGTATTTCACCAAAACATACCGAATGCAATTTGAAATACCAGGCATGCAGGACTATAATCACCGGGTTCATCAGATTCCATTCCGTACGAAAATTATCAATTTTCTGACCGGATATTTTCCTTATTCTTGCCGATCAAATTCGACACCGAAAATTTTGGCTGCTACTGAATTATGGGGGCACTGATTATTTTCGAGTTCGTTTGTAACCGTGCTATGGTTCCAACATCTAGCGCTGCTTTAATGCGCGAATCGCCGAAAAGTGCAACTCAGCCTAAGTGTGAATCGCGCAACCAAATATGTATGTATATATAAAACATAGCCATATTCTTTATATACTTCCGTGTAGCGGAGGTCAAATTACACATTCTTTTTGTAAATTTTGTGAATCTAATTATATAATAGTAGTGTCTGTCTGTTATTTGCTTATAAATGGCTATAAGTTAGTTTTTTGCTTTATTTTAACAATAACTAAGCTTAACAACACGTTTTTCAAATGTTTTGCTTGTCTGTTTTCCGGCCGTCTTTCACGCACAAATGGCTGAACCGATTGTAATGAAACTTGCACAGTTTGTTAGGTGTGTTTCGAGATATAATCTGCTATTGTTTTTATTTCACTCCCCTCACGCCTTTTACCCCCTCCCATACAAAGTGACTAATTTTCAAAAATGAAATTTAGAATATATTATTTCTATTACATATGCAATCTTATAGAATACAAATTATTTGAATCCCTTCACTCCTTGCACCACCTCAAACACAAAATACACTTTATCATGAAGTACTATACACCAATTTTCGCTGTACGTGTAACTTTAATCGAGCTAAAATGTTGTACTAAATCCTTAATTAGCAGGTTTACGACTTTACGAGCGGTTCGATTCTCTAAGTAAGTCGTTGAAGTGCGACTGCGATTTGCTTAGCGAGCTTTGATCTGATCGATGTGACGTGCGAAGTGGTCAATGAAATGAGGTGCGCTTTCGTGGGTAAGCGGCGAAATGTTTGGCGAGCTTTGATCTGAGCTACGATCTGGTCGGAGTGAGGTGGGACATGTGAGTTGCGCTATTAATGTGCGAGTGCGAACAGAAGCCCTGGGATTTGTAGAGATGATTATTGCTGCCATTTTATTGGTGATCGAATGTAAGCGGTATGCATTAGCTCTGCTAATCGTAGCTCTTTTCAATTTTCAATCGCAATATGCGATTGCTCTTTTAAAAGAGCATTGAAAAAATCGCAGGTATGTAAAAGAGCATACCATCTCTAATAACAGTTTGAAATTATGTTTTAATTTTATATTTTTTTCATTATTCACTTATAGCTTGATATATGATCCAAGTCTCAATTACAAAGCTTAAGAGATAGTCGAGATATTAATTTTTAAGTGTTTTTCCTTGCACTCCCCTTGACCATCCCCCTTACAACAATAAGCCTCCCTTAAAAAATTCTGATTGGTCTAAATACCACTTTAATGGTCACGAAATATAATTTTTTTATGGTAAGTAATTTCGAAGATATCGTCATTTGAAAAAAAAAATTCGGTGGACAATTTATTCTTAGCCTTTTGGACCCCAATGGATAAAAAAATTAAATTATTTTTAAAGTTTGTCCAACAAACCCCTCTATATGCATGTTGATTTTCAGCTTTCCAGCTGTAACCATGGTTGAGATATTTGAATTCTTAGCTTTCGGCTTAAGCGCTCCCCCCGCCTCCCTCTGAACCCGTACACCCCCAAAAACCGGTGGGTGACCGCCTGAGATCTGCAACTATCTACAATCCCCCCCAAAAATGAACTTTCTATCTTGAAGGGTTTGGGAATTAATGTGCGCTGAGCGTACACACCGGCGTACCGCGGACGGCGTACAGACAGCCGTTTTTTTTTCCTGCTTTCTTAGGCTATTTTAGTCATGAAACGCGAAAAAACAAAATTTCAAGGTGTAGCAAACTTTTTTTTTCCAAGTCGATCACAATACTTTACTATTAAAATAATAAAGTAAAATTCGATTTTCTTGAAAAGTTTAAATGATACAGTAAATGATTATTGTTGTTCCTCGAAAAATCACCAAAAACCCCTACTCCTTTTACCACCTCCCATACAAATTGCACAATTTCATTGAATTCAATGCGCTAAGTTTCCCAGTACCTACTTAATTTTTGAAGCTTAAATTTAGTACAAAACTTTTTTATTGCTACTCTAGCATGATGTGAAATAAATTAGTTTAGTGCTGTCACGCCTTCTACCACTCCCTACAGAAATTCTTAAGATCACAAAAATTGCGATTTCATCGTTAGTATCATATGTACGATTGAGCTTTACACATAATCATAGTCTTGTTATGCTTTTAAGCTCTATATTATTTTATTTGGGATTTTTTGTTAATTAAAATTAGTAATAATTGGGGTTATTACAATGAAAATGAATTGAATTTCCAGCCCCTTTCAGCACCTCCCATACCAAACTCGGGCGCAATAGGTTTATGATCTTAGTAACCCCAATAATTTTACACCGAATCCTCGATGCGCACGCGGCTATTCCATATCCAAATATCATGACTTTATAATTCTCAATAAATTTTCTTGACATCTCTATTACAATTTTAGACTAATCGCTTAAAAGTAATTCTTTGTTCTTCTGTACATGATGACGATTATACAAGATATGTTTTGCCGCTATGAAAAATTGAGATAAGTTGCTTTTCTGGGACTTATGTATTACGATTTCACTTGCACGAAAAACCAAATTCCTAGGAAATTGACACATTATTGGCTAACAGCTAATACATCGGAAACATCTTGATCAACTGCTATATATGTATCATGCTCATGATATCATTTATTTATGCTTCTGATTCCAACAAAACGCAAAACATTGTGTGCCAAGAGGCATTAAACTAAAATCAGTTTATACATGCCATATAAAGGCTGTCCCATTAAGATCGCCTATTTTGAAATTTGAAAAAAAGTAGTGTTTGTTCGAAAACCTCTGAATTTTTTGTTTTAATGAAGAGTGTATACATGGAGGTTTTGTATGGAATAAATTATTTGACAAACGCTGCACGACCGATACAAAAACAAAATGGTGCTAAATTCAAAATAATTCAAAATAGGCGGTCTTAATTGGACACCCTTTATTGATAAATGCTTCTTACAAATAGCTTATATATTTTTACAATTATTACGTGCGGGCCATGGCTGGCAGATAATACAATTAAGTATTGTATGAAACTTGTTTAATTTCTTACCCAGTAGGAAAAGTAAAGTATAATAATGCATTGATGAAGTATTCGTAGGAAGCAATGGAAGCATTACTTGATTATTGCCAGTCCATATATTTTTTCGTATAAAGTCTTATGACGGGAAGGTATACATTTAAAAGATTTATATACCTAACCTTTGCATTATCCGAAAGGTAAGGGGAAGCATTACAAGCACCGTCCAAGTAAGGAAGAAGAAAATGTTCCAAATAATGCAAATGTAAGCATTACGAGTACTCTCTGCGTAAGTTAGGAAGCAACATTTCTAGTACCGAAAATGTAATGCATTTCAAAGTAGGTAAATTTAATGAAATAATAAATGAATCAAAATATTTTACGATTATACTTTGTATTTATTATTCCAGTACTTTGTTGTTTAAGTTTAAATTGAAGGTGAACAGCACTGAGAATGGGACCTAGCCGTCATCCTTGGTGATCTGTGTGGTGCACTAGTCTCATTTTATACAGATTTTTATAATGAGCAGGATTTAGAATCAGCTACTGTAATTCTACTTACAGTAGCAGGCGATTTTGAATCCTGACTCTGCAAAAATAAAAAAAAAATAAAAATCAGTTGTAAAAATTTGCTGAATGAGTATAGGTACATTCCAAAAATATTATTTTATAAATATAAATAGTTGATTTAAAACAATTGTTCTTTAATACAAGAAATAAATAATTGTAAATAAATTAATGTTAATAATAACTTAAATAATTGATTAAAGTGAATGTAACAAAAACTATAATTAAAAAATTGTTAAAAGATTAAATAATTTTTAGATTATTAAATCAAGAGTTAAAGTTTCATAGCGCAATAGCACTAAAATCTGCTTCTGGATGAACTTGTTGCGTGAGAGATCCGCATCGTCAAAGTAGTACTCGATCTGCCTGATGATGTCGGCGTGCATAAATTGGAAGGCATTAGTGTCGCAGCCCAGTTGAAACCACATGTCTGCGACACTAATGCCTTCCAATTTATGCACGAAAAAGTTAGTAATCATGTCTCTGTACCGCTCACCGTTGACTGTAACGTTCTGACCACCATCATTCTTAAAGACATATGGACCAATGATTCCACCGGCCCATAACGCGCACCAAACGGTGACTTTTTCTTTATATAATGGTGTTTTAACAATGGCTTATGGATTATCATCGCTCCAAATGTGGCAATTCTGCTTATTGACATAGCTATTTAGCCAAAAGTGTGAAATTATGGACTTCCAGATTGCGCCATGTATGCGCCGAATTCGGCGGCCACATGCCCGAAATCATATTCAAACATTAATGCTATAAAATTATTTTTCAAATAAAGCCAATTTCCATTTTAAAAACATTTTTCTGTGTTTTATTTCAATTTACACTTCTCCGCCTCTAAAAGAAGACCCTGTATATTTGTAAACTCTCAATATATTTTTTTTAACTATTTTACTTTTCACAACTTTCTTTCCACACTAAAATAAATTGTACAAAACATTAGAAAAAAACATAACAGAATTATGATTGGGCTTAAAGCCCAATCATATGATACTCTAGATGAGATGGAAATGACTTTAATATACCGGAAAGTATGTCATCTCAAATTCTTTCGAATAGTGAATAGAGACTTTTGCATGGAAGGTGGTAGAAGTAGAGGGGGAGGTTTGTATTTTTCTTATATGACACCGAACATGGCATGAAAAATGCTTATTGCTGAATATAAAGTTTTTAGTTTTCATTATTTTTAATGAAATTGGTAATAGTTTTCCTGAAATTGAGACATTTGTATTGGAGGTGGCAGAGGAAGTGGAACGTTTTAGATGATTTTGAAACTGCTTATCATCACCGGGCTTTGATTCAATTTCAAAGTCGATAGCTCTCATATATTCGAAGGAGAAATGCTTTTCTTGAATTTATAATACAGATATTTGTATGGGAGGGGGTAGAAGGAGTGAAGTGGGGCTGATATTTTTTTCTAGCACCTATTTTTAGTTTTCATTATTTTTAATGAAATTGGTAATAGTTTTCCTGAAATTGAGACATTTGTATTGGAGGTGGCAGAGGAAGTGGAACGTTTTAGATGATTTTGAAACTGCTTATCATCACCGGGCTTTGATTCAATTTCAAAGTCGATAGCTCTCATATATTCGAAGGAGAAATGCTTTTCTTGAATTTATAATACAGATATTTGTATGGGAGGGGGTAGAAGGAGTGAAGTGGGGCTGATATTTTTTTCTAGCACCTATTTCAATTATTAAGAAACAAATTCTGGCAAAATTTTAAGTTTGTACTTTTTCAAGTTTGAATGGAAATCGCTAAAATGTATTTAACAAAATTTATCCATTTGTATATGAGGGGGTAGAAGGAGTGTACGCAACAAAACAATTTTTTTTTGGATTATTAATATTTCTATTTGTATACTTTATACAAAATATCAAGTTGATACCTTCAACAGTTTCGAAGAAAAATAATTTAATTTAAATTTCAAAATTTCGTGAAATTTTTATGGGAGGGGGTAGAAGGAGTGAGGTGAAGTTGAGAATTATTTTTAAAATAAATTGCAATTATAGTAAAATTAATTCTGGCAAAATTTTGTCTTTTCAGTTTTACTAGTTTCAATGAAAATCGAAAATAGGTATTTTTCAAAATTGTCCATTTGTATGGGAGGGGGTAGAAGGAGTAAGGGGATCGGGTCAATATTCCGTGGTATTAATGACATTTATATCGTAATACTTTGACCTAAATTTCAAGTATATAGCTTAAATAGTTTCAAAGAAAAATCAATTTTTTAATATTACGAAATTTCATGAAATTTGTATGGGAGGGGGTAGAAGGAGTGGGGGGATGTAGCCCATTCACGAACTTAAAGGTACTTTTTTGCTAAAAATGACATACAAAAATTTTTAGCACTATAGCTCAAAGCTTTCGAGAGTTATGCTGTAGACAGACGCACAGACGAACAGACGGACAGACGGACAGACGAACAGATGGACAGACGGACAGACGGACAGACGGACAGACGGACAGACAGACAGACGGACAGACGGTCACTCGGAATCGAGGTTTTTGAGCGACAACAAATATTTCTGTACCCTTGGCGGCTCTGTGCGAGCATTATTTCTTAGCGTTACAAACGGTAAGGCAAACACAATATACTCTCAGATTTCATCTAGAGTATAAAAATGCATAAATATAAATGACGCAGCGAAATAAATAAAGGCCATCCCTTACCTCTGCTTTCCATGAAACATGACCAGGAAAGTTTTAAATACGGACCGGTGTATGCGCATTCTCCCTTACTTCTCCTTTACCTCTGTCAATTCTTATTCATTACCTCTGCATTACTTACGCATTGCGAGTAAACCCTACCAAATACCTTCCGCGTGCAATGCATTACCGAATTTTCCGTTGGGTATATTGGGATTTTGTATACCACTCGGTTTATTGGACGTTCTATTAAGGTCAGATTTTTACAAAATTTTAATTTCATTAATTCTAGTCACATGCTCGAGAAATAGAAGACGCTGTTAAAGATGCTATTGATTGCGGATATCGTCATATTGACACAGCGTTTTGTTATGGCAATGAAAAGGATGTAGGCAGAGGAATCAGGGCGAAAATATCGCAAGGTGTCATCAAGAGAAAAGATATATTTGTTGTGACTAAGGTAAATATGACTGAGATAGGTAATAGTTTGAAATTTTTTTAAATTATGCATATAATATTTTATTATATAGCTTTGGTCAACACATCATGCTCCTTCAGAGGTTGAACCTGCTTGCCGTCTATCCTTACAAAATCTTGGCTTAGATTACATCGACCTGTACTTAATGCACTTTCCGGTAGGATTTGCACATCACGGCGGAATGAAGTAAATACTATTTTAGCTCCTGAATTATTTACAGTTCTGCGCAACTAAATATAATTGAGATATTAACACTGAAATTTTTTATTTCTAAATTAACAGTGACATTGATTATGTTGATACGTGGAAAGCAATGGAACCACTCGTTAAGAAAGGCCTAGTACGTAGTATTGGTATTTCAAATTTTAATAGTCAACAAATCGATAGAGTACTACAAGTTTGCGAAATTAAGCCGGTAGTTAATCAGGTAATTCAGTTTCTATTAAATAAAATAAGAATTATTTATTAAAATCTCATTTTTAATTCACAGGTCGAATGCAATGTAGGGTTCAATCAAAAGAAACTTATCGAGTTTTGTAGACAACGTGATATTAGAATTACAGCGTACTGCCCATTAGCGCAACCAAATCCCGGTAAAAGGGAACCTGCTTTCCTATTTGATGATCGAATTAAAGCGATTGGTGCGAAATATAATAAAACATCAGCTCAAGTTGCTCTAAGATATTTGGTAAGACTAATGTTATATTAAAAATGTAATTCCTGTAACAATCTCCCTTTTTTCATTTCAGATTCAAATCGGTACAATTCTAATACCAAAGTCTGTAACAAAACATCGAATTCAAGAAAATATTGATATTTTCGATTTCGAATTAAGTTCCGATGATATGAAATTATTAGATACATTCCATACGGGAAAGAGAAAGATTTTATTCCATTTTGCAGATAATAAGCATAAATATTATCCATTTAATATTGCTTTTTGAATAAACGTAATTAATTATTATTTTTTCTATTTTAATAAATTAACATGTACAAATTTAAACTTGCTTCTGTTCTTTTGTATTTATTTGTTCAATGAAGTTGTGAATTTTTATTAGAATAATGTCTTTTACCAAACCTGTAGGATACTATTTTCAATTTTCTGTATATTTACTTTTATCCGTAGCTTCTTATATACTACCATGAATGTAACATGAAGAAAGTTCCTGTTTTTTACTCTGTACTACAAATTTGTAAAATTGAGGTTTAGGTGCCAACATGCTTTTTATACAAACCATTCAAATTTGAGTTAATTTCGGGCCTCTAGCCAAGAGCAATTTCCCGGCTTAACCATACCTCAGCCAAATCTCGACAGCATTAGTGAAAAATTCCCAGTACTCCTAATAATTTTTATTAATTTTGTTTAAACTTTATCAAAGCAGTCTTTGGATTTAGTAAAATTTGGAATGTTTCAATTTTCCGTCCCTTTTGTAATTGCTAGTTCAATTTATTTATGGGCTCTTAGAATTTTAACCGGCAAACTATCGATTCAGCGATTTCTCGTGCGACAGAACAGGTACGGCGAAGGACGTACATATAACATTGAAATATCTTATTAGACCGGCACATGCATCTTAAAAAATGTACAACAATATGCTGTTTATGCCCAATTGAATTATATATATTACTATGTGTCATAAGAGACAGCAATTGTTGAGGGTATTTCAAAAGAAAACGGCGATTCCATCGGAAATGATTTCCATGAAATTCAAATATTGGTTTTGAAATCATTGTTTACGGCAAGTGAATGAGTCAAAATAGGTTAGTATATTGAGGAAAACACGAAGGATCCTTAGATCGTCGCGATTCGTACATAGCTGAATGGGGGCGTTAAGAATGATTTGATCATAGGACACCAAATATGCTTGATCTTAAAATAAAAAGTTTCGGCTGCTGAAGGTTCCATGGAAAAAAAAACTATTTTCTTTCCGAAACCAATAAGAATTCTTTTTGATTTCCAACAAATTTTCTTGAAGCGAAATTAATTTGCCAAAGTTTTGGGAACGCTTTTATACTCTAGATGAAATCTGAGAGTATTATAAGTTTACTCTAAGCTTTGCAACGCCATGAAATAAGGTTCGGAGAGAAAAAAAATGGATTGGAATTTGATTCATTGCTTAAAACTTCAAAACCAAATGTCCGTCCGTTCGCTCTCTTGAACGCGTTAAACTAGAAAGTTAAAAATTTCTACAAGTCATTTTTGGCAAAAAAGTAAGGTCAAGCTCGTTAATGGGCACGTTTGGTGTCATATATAAATAAACTGCCAACAAGTCGGGCGAAACTTTATTATTCTTGGGACAAGTTGCGGATGTGTGGAAAGTCAATATGCAGGTTAGAGTGGTTAGGAAAGGCTAAGTGAAAGGGAGTTCTTGGGCAGGGCTGTTGTCAATTTAACAATATTTCATTCATTTCTGCAAGTTTGGGTTTTTATGAGGGGAGGAGGAGGGGTAAGGGTGGGTGGATGTTAATAGCTTTTTAATTAATTGCTTGAATCGCGTCCAATATCCTCTGTATAGAATGTGTTTCATAGACGAAGTTGCATAGAATTTTCATAGGATTCGGTGCATTTTACATTCACGAAACCAAACATTTGTATGGGAAGGAGTAGAGGAGGTAGGGGAATCGTAAAATTTGTGACGCAATTTTATTCCCTTTCTCTTGTAGTGTGCTTGTACAAAATTTCAAGTTTGTAGCTTTTAATTTGTTAGTTAATAGTTGATTTAATGAAATAGGTAGAAATGATACTTTTGTATGGGAGGGGGTAGAAGGGCAAGCGCGATTTCAAAACTTTTAAAGGAATTTCATTTCAATTATTTTTATAAGTTTTTAGGCAAAATTTGAAATGGATAGCTTTTAAGAGTTAGCTGATAACTGATTTCTTAAAAATGCTCGAAAAAATAATTTTGTACGGGAGGGGGTAGAAGAGGTAGGGGAATTGCAAAATTTGTGACGCAATTTTATTTTCTTTCTCTTGTAAGCTGCTCGTACAAAATTTCAAGTTTGTAGCTTTTAATTTGTTGGTTATTAGTTGATTTAATAAAATTGGTCGAAATCATACTTTTGTATGGGAGGGGGTAGAAGGGCAAGTGTGATTTTGAAACTTTTAAAATAATTTCTTTGCAAATATTTTTATAAGTTCTTATGTTAAATGTATTTCCCAAATTTTCAAGTTTCTACCCTAAAATTACATCCAAAAATTTTCAGTTTTCGTGTTTTTTTCGTTGCACATGAAACAGCTTGTACCCATTAGACCGGGGTGGTCGGTTCATAACAATTGTGGATCAAATTATTATTTTTTTTCTATGTATATCAAATAGATGTATTCACATGCAAAATTTAAAGTTTCTATCTTTG
This sequence comes from Chorisops tibialis, assembly GCA_963669355.1. Lineage (NCBI taxonomy): Eukaryota > Metazoa > Arthropoda > Insecta > Diptera > Stratiomyidae > Chorisops > Chorisops tibialis. The sequence continues at coordinate 250,017,017 of OY770263.1, read as the reverse complement.
AGCAGAGTCCTAAAAAATTCACTCAAAATTTTCGACATTTTTGCTTACCACCTCCCTCCCTTTACACCCCCTAACTTAAAATTTTTATCAAAATTATAAATTATGTAGTTCTATAATCTGACGAATTTTCAATTTGAGATCTGTACTCAATTTTGAGATATAATGATTTCTAATTTTGAAAAGTGCACCATTTTTCAAATGCTCCCCATTTCACCCCACTACTATTATGACCAAATTTTATATTTTTTTTGTATTTCGCTAGTATAGCTTAGTATATGTTTTAAATTTCAATTACATAGCTTAAGAGATAGTTGAGATATTAATTCTTAAGTGTTTTTCCTTACACCCCCCCCCCCCCCCCCCCCGACCCTTCCCCTTACAATAATAAGTCTATTTCTAAGCTGATTCTGGTGGATCTATACGCCATCTTAATTGTCCCAAAATATGAATTTTTTATGGTAAGTAGTTTCGAAGATATAACCATTTCAAAAAAAGATTCGGCCGACAATTTGTTCTTAGCCCCCCTTTACGGACGCCAATGGATAAAAAAATTAAATTATTTTTGGAATATGTCCCACAGCTCTCTCTATACGTGTGCTGATTTTCATCTTTCTATCTGCATTCGTGGTGAAGATATTAGCAAGTGTATATTTCGACTTTTTCCATCCCCCCGCCTCCCCCTTCCACCCCACACTCCCCAAAATTTGGATAATGGAGCTCATTTACCAAGTTAATAACCCACCCAAAAATCAACATTCTACCTTTAACGGTCTTGGAGGTACGAGTCCATATGTACGGCGTACGGCGTACGGCGGGACGGATTTTTTTTTTTGCTTTTTTAGGCTAATTTAGTCATGAAACGCGAAAAAACAAAATTTCAGGGTAGCAAATTTTTTTTTTTTTCTGTGTCGATCACAATACTTTATTATTAAAATAATAAAGTAAAATTACAAACTTCCTTCCTCTGCTTCTACCTGGGAGGTGGTAGAGTCTCAATTCACTGTTCGAAAGAATTTGAGATAAAATATTTTCTGGTACATTAAACTCTTTCCCATCTCATCTAGAGTATCATCTGATTAAGCATTACGCCCAATCATAATTCCGTTATGTTTGTACTCTAGATGAGATCTACGAAATAACGCTCAGAGAAAAAAAAATGAATGATACAGAAGTTGATATTGTCATTCAAATCTCTCAATCTCAAAATAGGATGTCCGTTGGTTTGGCTGTCTGTCCGTCCGTCTGTCCGTCCGTTCGGGTCCTCTCTAGCACGAGAACGCGTTGAGCTAGAAAGTTTAAACTTTGAATTGGTTTTTGGCCAAAATTTAAGCACAAATCGCGAACGGTCCAAATCGCTCCAGCCCTTCTACCCCCTCCCATACGAAATGACACAATTTCGGAATTTGATAATAAACGGATTTTCTCAAAAACTATTAAAGCTATTGATCCGAAATTTGAAATCTATTATTACTTTATTATTTTAATAATAAAGTATTGTGATCGACTTGGGAAAAAAAAAAATTTGCTACCCTGAAATTTTGTATTTTCGCGTTTCATGACTAAATTAGCCTAAAAATGCAAAAAAAAAAATCCGTCTGTCTGTACGCCGTCCGCCGTACGCCGACGTGTGCGCTCAGCGCACATTAACTCCCAATCCCTTCAAGATAGAAAGTTCATTTTTGGGGGGATTATAGATAGTTGCGGATCTCAGGCGTATACCCATTTTGTGAGGTGTACGGTTTCAGAGGAAGGCGGGGGGAGCGCTTAAACCGAAAAATACGAATTTAAATATCTCAACCATGGTTACAGCTAGGAAGCTAAAAATTAACATACATATAGAAGGATTTATGAGACAACTTTTAAAAATAATTTAATTTTTTTATCCATTGGGGTGCAAAAAGGGGGGGCTAAGAACCAATTGTCGGCCGAATTTTTTTTTTAAATGATTATATCTTCGAAATTACTCACCATAAAAAATTGAAATTTGGAGACCATTAAGGTGGCATATAGGCCCACTAGAATCAGTTTAGATAAAAGCGAATTATTGTTAGGGGGCGGGTCAGGGGGGGTGCAAAGAAAAACACTTAAAAACCAATATCTCGGCTATTTATCAAGCTATGTAATTGAATCTTAGAACCTATATTAAGCTTTACTAGGAAAATACGAGAAAAATATAAGATTTGAACAAAATAGTAGTGGGGGGAAATGGGGAGCATTTCAAAAATGATGCACTTTCCAAAATTTCAAACCGTTATAATCCCAAATTGAGTGCAGATATCAAATTAAAATTTTGTCAAATTGTAGAACTAGGTAGTTTTTAAACTTGGTAAAAATTTTAGGCCGGCAGGTGTAAGGGGAGGGAAGTGATAACCAAAAATGTCGAATATTTTGAGTGATTTCTTAAGGGCTCTGGTGAAAGATAAAAAATTTAAATTTTCCATGTGGTTACATCTATTTGTTGCACATACAGAAAAATTAATAAAAATTCCACAATTGTTATGCACCGACCCCATTGGTCTACCGTGCACAAGGTGTTTCATGTGCAATGAAAAAACCACATAAACTGAAAATTTTTGAATGAAATTTGAAGGTAGAAACTTGAAAACTTGCGAAATGCATTTAAAAGAATGAAATATTAACTGGTCGAATACCTTGAAAGCTTATACTCCCTCCCATACAAAATGATTTTTTCGACCATTTTTAAGAAATTAATTATCACCTAATTAGTAGAAGCTATCAATTCAAAATTTTGCACAAAACCATTTGAAAATAGTCCAAATCGAACTGCGTCAATATTTTTGAGATCACATTTGCCCTTCTACCCCCTCCCATACAATGGTATGATTTCGACAAATTTCATTAAATCAATTAATAGCCAACAAATTAAAAGCTACGAACTTGAAATTTTGTACGAGTACATTACAACAAAAAAGAAAGAAAATTGCGTCACAAGTTTTACGATTCCCCTACCTCCTCTACTCCCTCCCATACAAAATTATTTTTTCGAGCATTTTTAAGAAATCAGTTATCAGCTAACTCTTAAAAGCTATCAATTTCAAATTTTGCACAAAAATTTATAAAAATAATTCAAATGAAGTTGTTTTAAAAGTTTTGAAATCGCGCTTGCGCTTCCACCCCCTCCCATACAAAACTATGATTTCGACCAATTTCATTAAACCAACTAATAACCAACAAACTAAAAGCGACGAACTTGAAATTTTATACAAGCACCTTACAAGAGAAACGAAATAAAACTGCATTTAAAATTTTAAGATTCCCCTACATTCTCTACCCCGTCCCATACAAATGTTCGGTTTCGTGAATGTAAAATACACCGAATTTTATGAAAATTCTATGCAACTTCGTCTTTGAAACACATTCTATACAGAGAATATTTGACGTGATTCAAGCAATTAATTAAAAAGCTATTAACATCTACCCACCCTTACTATTACCCCTCCTCTTGCCCTCATAAAAACCCAAACTTGCAGAAACGAATGGAATATTGTTAAATTGACAACAGCCCTGCCCAAGGACTCCCTTTCACTTAGCCTTCCCTAATCACTCTAACCTACATATTGGCTTTCCACTCATCCGCAACTTGTCCCAAGAATAATAAAGTTTCGCCCGACTTGTTGGCAGTTTATTTATATAACAACTCCAATCTATAGCAAAAAATTATTGGAATCCCCACCACCTCCCATAAAAACTGCACTTTTCATGAAATACTAAAATTCAATTTTTTCAGTACGTGTAACAGTTATCGTGCTCAAGTTTTGTACTTAATACTAACTACCACCTCCAATACAATATGAAAAAATTTCCCCTACTTTACAAAAAATCGATTTTCTTGAAAATTAATTGAATGATGCTTACAGTTATTTCTGAAAAAGTCGTTAAGAACTATCTACTCCTTCGATCACCTCTCATAAAACGGCACAATTTTTACAAAATCCAATACACTAATTTTCTCAGTACCTATTTAATTTTTGAAGCTTAAATTTTGTATAAACCATTGTGATAGCAACTCCACAAAATTTCTTAAAATCTAAAATGTTCTTTTTCATCTAAAGTATCGTATGATTGGTCCTGTCTTTTAAATTAAATTATCAAATTTTTGAGATCCTAGTACAATGGTTCAATCAACATTTTTGCGGTTTTCTATTTTTTCCAATACACGTGGAACACATTGTATGGGTCAAATTATTATTATTATTTTTCTTTATGTATATATTAAACGGAAAACATAAACTTTGTATCTTTTAACAGAGGCCTAAAAAAATTTCTAAAAGTTTTCAACATTTTGGCTGACCAACTCCCTCCACTTAGATATTCATATTTAAAAATTTACAAAATTATAAGTCATGATGCTCTACAATCGGACAATATTTCTACTTACTATCTGTATTATAACATTTTTACATAATAGTAGGTTGAAGTGGGGAGTATTTCAAAAATTAACCACTTCCAAAATTTCATGCCATTATATCTCAAAACTAAGTACACATATCAAACTGAAATTTCGCCAGATCGTAGAACTACACATTTTTTGATTTTGGTGAAAATTTTAAATGGGTGAGGGATGGTGGAGGAGGAAGCGGGGGAGGGAGGGAGGGGGTGTAAAAGGGAGCTGGTAAGCAAAAATGTCGAAAATTTTGAGTGATTTTTTTTAGGGTTCTGGTGAAAAATACAAAGTTAAACTTTTCTATGTAGATATATCTGTTTGATATACATAGAGAAAAAATAATAATTTGTTCCACAATTGTTATACGTGGGGGGACTAACGTGCACATGGCGTTTCATGTGCAATGAAAAAACATAACAGAAGTATAGTTGAGAGTGAAACCCATTCATATAATAATCTAGATGAAATAGGGAAAAGTTTATTACGTCATCTCAAATTCTTTCGAATAGTAAATAGTAACTTGTGTATGAGAGGTGGTAAAAGCAGTTTGTAATGTCTGTACATAGCACCGAACGTAGTACACAAAATTTTTCATGCTGAATTTAAAGTTTGCACCTTTCATAATTTTCGAGGAAATTGAACAATTTTTATCTGAATTATACATATATATAATATATTCTATGAGAGGTGGCAGAGGTTTTGGATGATTTTGAAGCTACTTATCAACATCCTAATAATATTGGTTTGTTACAATTTTAAAGTCGATAGCTCTCATATGTTCTAAGCAGAAATACATTTCTTGAATTTCCAATACAACAATTTGTATGGGAGGTGGTAGAAGGAGTGAAGCGAAATTCATATTTTTTTAGAATTTATTTTAATTATTATGGGACAAATTCTGGCAAAATGTCAAGCTAATACTTTTTGTAGTTCAATGAAAATCGATTTGTATGAGAGGGGGTTAAAGGAGTACTGGAATCAAACTAAATTTTTTGGCATCAATAATATTTGTAATAGTATACTTTTCTCAAAATTTAAAGTTGATTGCTCTGACGATTTTGGAGAAAAATAATTTAATTGAAATTCCGAAATTTCGTGAAATTTGTATGGGAGGGGGTGGAAAGAGTGAGGTTAGGTTCTTTTAGCTTTGCTAGTTGCAATGGAAACCGAATAAATGCATTTTCGAAAATTGTGCATTTGTGTGGGAGAGGGTAGAAGGAGTGGGGGAATGTGTCCCGTTGACGAACTAAAAATTACATTTTGCTGAAAATTACATGTGAATTTCAGCACGATAGGTCAAAGCTTTCTAGAGTTATGTTGTAGACAGACGCACAGACGGACTGACGGACAGAAAGACGGACGAATCGACGTTTCTGAGCAACAGCAAATATTTTTGTACCCTTGGCGACTCTGTCTGATTATTATTTCTTAGCGTTACAAACGGTAAGGCTAATTCAATATATTCTCAGATTTCATCTAGAGCATAAACAACAAAACTGAAAGTTTTTGAATGAAATTGTAAGGTAGAAACTAGAAAATTTGCGAATCGTATTTAAGGAAAACTTGGAAGTATGAAATAATAACTTTCCACGCATCCTCAACTTATCCCAAGAATAATAAAGTTGCACCTGAATTGTTGGTAGTTGATTTTTTTCTGTGTCGATCTCAATACTATATTATAAGAATAATAAAGTAAAATGCAATTTATATAAATAGATAGATAAATTATTGAAAAAATCGACAGTAAGATAAGATACCTTGTGGAGGCCGCATGCCTGCTTTCTGACCAGAATGTGATATAAAAGCTTGTAAGCTTCAGATTCTTGCGCAGTGTGTGCATATACAGCTAAAATCTTCTAGTGATCAAGATCGAATACAAAAATGATTGTCGTACCAAACATAAAATTGAATAATGGGACTGAAATGCCTGTTTTAGGCCTGGGGACATACTTAGTGAGTATTTAGTTAATTAAATTTGAATTGTTATTTCGGTTGCCTTTGCGTTGAATTAGTCGAAATTACTTGATATACTCATAATACATTTCTGTTTGCTGTTATCTTTTATAAGTATTTAATTTTCATTGTCAAGGCCAGTTGAAATAGAACGAGGAGCGGTAACTATGCCGAAAAAAAAACTTTGTTATTATCGAAATTTGAATTTGTGAAATTTATTTTCCGATCAATTACTTTATTATCTGTGGTGTGTAAAAAGATAAAGTTCGCTAAGTAGTAAAAGGTTTGAACAGTAACTTATGAAATAAATGTGAAAGTGTGTACATAATAAAGAGGCAGATTAGATTGCTGTTTCTATTCTATTTTACAAAATTGTTACTAGGTATACTTTTCAAGCTGCCGAATGTAATTAATTCCAATATGCCTTCCAGTAAAGTCTTCTTGTAAATTTTCATTACGGGTAAATAGAGATTTTAATAACTTCTCATCAGATTTAAAGTTTGAACAATTTAAAACAATATATATACCTAGTCGTGCCATAAGTTCTGTCACACGTATATGGGCAATTTTTGTATAAATGAAAAAGAGTTTTTGACAAAGGAAAATATATTTTATTTTGGCATACTAATGGAAGTAAAATAAGCAACAAATAATTCAAAGTGGCCGCCTTTAGCCTTAACACAGCTCTTTAATCTGTTGGGCCAGTCATCGATAGCAGTACGCACTGTTTCTAGCGGAAAATTAGCTACTGCTTCTGTCAAAGATCGCTTAAGGCTCTCGATATTTGGGTGTCGTCTCGTGCACACCATGGACTCTAACTCCGCCCACAGTTTGTAGTCCAGGGGATTCAAATCTGGGCTCCTAGAAGGCCATTCCGTCGCCCTTATAAACTGTGGAATATTGGTTTCCAACCACGCTTGTGTAGTTCGAGCTTTGTGGGCTGGCGCAGAATCTTGCTGGAAAACCCAATGTCGATTGTTGAATAGCGTAGAGTTCAGCGGCTTCACACATCCCTCCAGGATGTCCGTTTGATAATTTTTCGCTGAAGTTTTTACGCCTTTTTCGCAAAAATGAAGCTCGGTGACCCCTTCGTAGCTGACACCCCACCATACCATGACTGATGCTGGATGATGTCCTCGCTGTACCCTACTGGCAACTTCTCGGGCTTCTATGGAGCTGTGGGCATACACCTTATCATTTTGGCGGTTGAAATGTTCCTCCACCGTAAAAATTTTTTCATCGGTAAATAAAATTTCTCGATGTTTGTTGTTGCCGTACCGCCGAAGGAGCTCTTTCGATCTGGTGCTCCTAATTTGCTTCAACTGCTCAGTCAGCAAATGTCCCGTTGATCGTCGAAAGGCACTCATCCCGAGGTCAGATTTTATGATGCGAGACATACTTCGGGTGGAGATGTTCATCTCTCGAGCCATGATTCGTTGTTTACGAAGCGGATTTCGACGAATTCGACTCTCGACCGCTTTGATGGCAGCAGAAGAACGTACATCACGCGGACGTCCAGAACGAGGTCGATCTTCAATAGTCTGGATCGCGGTTTATCTCTGGATCGCACGATACACAAATCTTTGCGTTATTTTTAACGGGCACAACAACTTGAAAATTTCACTCGCGGATTTTCCACACTTATGTAGTGCAATCACTGCAGTTCGGTTTTCTATTACACCCCATTCCATCTTCACACGTTAACGAACACACTTTAAATGACCATCAACTGTCAACAACATTATGACGTTTATAAAACTGGCCGATATTGAAATGTCACTCATAAAATAAAGTTGTTGCCAATGTGAGAAATTATGTGACAGAACTTATGGCAGGACTAGGTACATATTTGGTGTGGATACCAATCTAGATTGGTTTTATTTCTAAAGGAATATTTTTAAATTTTTAAGTACAATACGGTACTGATTAAATATTATCTTTCAAAATTTTAGTGTTTGAAGATTACTAAGTTGTAAATTTACTTGCTACCCAACTTTCGTATATGACGATAGAATTAAAAATGTTATTGGATAGTTGGAAAAGGGCGAAACAGGAAGCTCTTCTGCGTAATTTTAGCCTTTAAGTAATGGAGAGAATTACTGAACGAAACTTTACAAATCATCTAAACTTTTCAAACAGTCTCTCGCCTTCGACCAACTTGGCTGTTATAAATATTTCAGTTCCCAAAGGGTTCTGTGATTTGACAGAAATTCAAGAATTTCCTGTAACGAAATCGAATTCCACTTCCCGATTTCCACGGTATTGCCTTTCCGTCTAAAACAGGGCTTGCTTAAATGTCCAACAATCTTAAGGCACAAAATGGAATAAGTTTTGGTGATTTTTTCCCATATAATGGAGATTTCGAGAGAACTCCTCTTTCGATCATTGCGTCAGAGCATTGAATTTGTTTCACAAGATCCTCGTAGTAAATTTTTTTTTTCAACAAGTCATATATAATTCTTCAACTGCATAAAACAATCTTTTCCGTATAGTCTAAGCCAAATGAAGTCGAAGAAGCTGTGAAAGGTGCGATCAATAAAGGATATCGTCATATCGACACTGCCTATGCCTACAAAAATGAGAAAGAAGTTGGATGTGCAATTAAAACTAAGATAGCGGAAGGTGTTGTGAAACGAGGTGATATTTATCTCGTTACAAAGGTAATCTAAAGAATTAATTTATGAACAATTTTATTTAATTTATAATTTCAAAGCTCTGGAGCATATTCCATGAGCCATCGAGAGTCGAATACGCTTGCCGAAAATCCTTAGAACATCTTGGACTAGACTACATCGATTTATACTTGATGCATAATCCCGTGGGACTTGATTATGTTGACGATGAGGAATTATTACCGAAGGATGAAAATGATAAAGTCCGAGTGAAGTAATTTCAATTTGAAACTAAAGAATTACAAAAAAATTCTCAAGTGAAGATTATTTCAGCGAAGTTGATTATTTAGATACATGGAAAGCAATGGAGCAGCTTGTTAAGAAGGGATTGGTTCGTAGTATTGGACTTTCCAATTTCAACAGTGTGCAAACCGAACGAATTGTGAAAAATTGCGAAGTTAAACCGGTCACCAATCAGGTCGAATGTCATCTTGAATTTAATCAGAAAAAATTGATTGAATTCAGTAAGAAATTTGGTATCGTCCTTACGGCATATTTCCCACTGGGTCATCACAATCCTGAGAAGAAGGAACCGGCATTTTTATATGACGATAATTTCAAAGCAATCGCTGCAAAATACAATAAGACGGCAGCACAGCTTGCTATAAGATATTGCGTATGTTGAAATTTTGGATTTTTTTTTGCGATAACTTGAACTAATGTTTATTAATTGTTGTTACAGATTGAAATCGGTACAGTTCCTATTCCGAAATCGGTGACTAATTCAAGGATTGAAGAAAATATTAATATTTTTGATTTTAAAATAAGTGGTGACGACATGAAAATTTTAAATTCTCTTCATAAAGGTGTGCGAAAAGCCAAAATGAATATTATTCCGACAAATAAATATTCTCCATTTGAAATTGAATTTTGATTTATGTATTACATAATATGTACTAATAATAAATTATATTTTCATTTTAAGAATAAAATGATCTCAAAGTAACTAATTTTTAAAAATAAATCATGAGTTCCTGTAATTGTTGCAATTTTTAGAAAAACAACTGCCACCTTACATAGCGACTAGAGCCACTCCACGGAAGAAGGAGACACACTGTATCATAGTCTGGCAGAAATGTCTCAATCAAGACCTGCAAATTCACCATTAGTGGAGTGGTGAGCTTAGTGGTTTTATTTTGCTAATTGCATCCAAGGTGGATTCAAAATTTTTGCTCGAGACTTTTTTGTTAGTTATATTAAAATCTTCGTACAATTCTTGATTTAAAAAAAAAAGAGATACTCTTTATAATCTGAGAGTATTATAAGTTTGTAACGCTAAGAAATGAGGTTCGGAGAAAAAAATGAATGATACAGAAGCTTATATAATCATTCAAAAATCTCAAAATTTCATGTCCGTCCCTCTGTCTGTCTGTCTGTCCGTCCGTCCGTGTCCTCTCTAGCTTGAAAACGCTTAGAGCTAGATAGTTCAAATTTTGTCCACGTCGTTTTTGAGAAAAAAGTAAGGACAAGTTCGTGAACGGGCCAAATCGCTTCACTCCTTCTAGCCCCTCCCATAAAAAATTACACGATTTCATAATTTGACAATAAACGGATTTACTCGAAAAGTATAAATCCTATTGATCTGAAATTTGAAATGTGGTAATATTATGATGATTTCAATCTACTGTATAAAAATTATTTCTGTCCTCACCCTCCTTCCACCACCTCCCATACAAACTGCAGTTTTTCATGAAATGCTCTAGACCAATTTACCCAGTGTGTATAAAATTTAACGAGCTGAAATTGTGCACCAAATATTTATTTAGAATTATTAGTCAAATCAAAAAAACAAAAAAAAAATTAGATGATTAGCTTTACCCCTTAGACCCCCGCCCATACAAAATGAAATAATTTCGTAATTTGACAATGAACGAATTTGTTCGAAAAGTATAAATGCTATTGATCTGAAATTTGGAATATACTACTTTCATGATGATTCAAATCTACTGTATAAAAGTTATTTGAGTCCTCTCCTTCCTTCCACCACCTCCAATACAAACTGCACCTTTTCATGAAATACTGTAAACAAATTTTACTCAGTACGTATAAAATTGATCGAGTTCAAGTTGTGCACTAAATATTAATTTAGAATTATAAGTGAGACTAAAAAAAATTAGACGATTAGTTTCACTCCTTCTATCCCCTCCCATGCAATCTGACACAATTTAACAACTTCACAAAAAGTCGATTTTCCTGAAAAGTATAGATGCTACTGATCTGCAATTTAAAGCATGTCAAAAACATGATGTTTTCAGTTATTTCTAAAAAGCCATTAAGACGCCCTCCTTCTACCACCTACCATACATACTGGACAATTTTACTAAATTTTCTCAGTACCTATTAAATTTTTTAATTCTAAATTTCCTATAAAAAAATGTTGGTGGCAACTCTAGCGTGATGTGAAAAAAATAGTTCAATGTCGTCACACTCTCCACCACTTCCCCTAAAAAATTTTTTAAAATCAAAACATTTCTCTTTCATCTATAGTATTGCACCATTGAGCTTTATGCTCAATCGTAGTCCTGTTATGTTTTTTTTTAATTTCGCTCCGAATATCGGGCTTCATTTTTGCCAAACTATGGTGAAGCGCCTCTAGTGCCCCACGGAGTAACTATAATAGGGACTGTTACTAGTCATATAAATATGACACTAACGATACAACGGGTGGATAACATAAAGCTGTGCAAATTGCTGAATAGAATTGTTTGCCCTAAGGTGTTGCAAGTGGAGTAGTATTTGAATGCATTAAACACAACTTTTTTTCCGATTCATGTAGAGAAATGCCATTCTTAATGTAAAGAGGCAGGACTGATAATAAATGTGTGTAAAACCAAGTGCATGCACGTGGATTCGAGCACAAGTACACTGATTATTTTTAAAGGACAAGATGTGGATGATCGAGCAGAAGTCCAGAGGAATAAACAGAACCTGACGACAGTTACATGCCGATACTCAGGATTGTGTCTTGTGAATGTTTCTGTCTTATATCTTAACAGGAAATCGTTTGATTGATAGATTATAAATCAGTGGCGGCTGGTGGTACATTGAGCAAGGGAGGTAGGTCACATGATAGTAAATGGCAATCTAATTCGAGCCGATTAATCTAACCATAACGAAAGAAACTTTAATGAATAAAAAAACATTCAAAATAAGAGGGGGAGAGATAGAGAGAAAGAGAGAGAGACAGAAGAATACTTCATCATACAGAACTCAAAGCTATGTGCAAAAAATCAAAAGCTACGCAAATGCCGATACTATTTCTTTGATATAATTTATTGAAAAATTTTGATTATTAATGCATTCATTTGGTTTGTTTAAATAGTGCCTCACTTGCCTCATCTAACGAGCCGCCACTGCTATAAATAGTGTGGTGCTCTGACCTTTAGATTTCAAAGCAATTGGTTGATAGATTTTTAGCCCTTCGCTATATTCACAATTTACGAATATTGACGTTCTTCGCATTGTCCGAGGAAGTATAAATCATTTGTACTAATTTTACCAACTTTTAGATTGTAGCGTATTTAATACGATAGAACTAAAAAAACAATTATCGAACAATTAAAACAGAATATCTATATTTTCACAAAAATGTAAAACAACAATTAAAATTCAATTTCAAATGGAGAATATTTATTTGACGGAACAAAATCCCATTTGGCTCTTCGTTCACCATTATGAAAAGTATTCAAAATTTTCATATCGCCATCGCTTATTTTAAAATCAAAAACATCGATATTTTCGTCAATTCTTGAATTAGTCGCCGATTTCGGAATTGGAACTGTGCCGATTTCAATCTGAAAATATAATTGGAAATCATTGGATATCGAAAAATAAAATCCAAAATTTCAACTTACGCAATATCTTATAGCAAGCTGTGCTGCAGTCTTATTGTATTTTGTAGCAATTGCTTTAAAATTATTGTCATATAAAAACGCCGGTTTCTTTTCTTCCGGCTTAAGACGTGCCAACGGACAGTAGGCAGTTATAACAATATCAAATTTCTTGCTGAATTCTATTAATTTTTTCTGATTGAATCCGACATGACATTCGACCTGATTGGTGACCGGTTTAATTTCGCAATTTTTTACAATTCTTTCGGTTTGTACACTATTGAAATTCGAAAGTCCAATACTGCGAACCAATCCATTCTTAACGAGCTGTTCCATTGCTTGCCACGTATCTAAATAATCGACTTCGCTGAAATAATCTTTAGATAAGTATTTTTTCTAATTCTTGAACTTAAAATAAAATTACTTTACTCGGGCTTTATACTTTTCGTCCTTTGGCAATCCTTCCTCATCATCAACATATTCAAATCCGACGGGATTATGCATTAAGTACAAATCGATGTAGTCCAGACCAAGATGTTCTAAGGATTTTCGGCATGCGTATTCGACTCGTGATGGTTCATGGAATGTGCACCAGAGCTTTGAAATTATAAATTAAAAAAAAATTGTTCATAAATTAATTCTTTGGATTACCTTTGTAACGAGATAAATATCTTCTCGTTTGACGGCTCCTTCTGCTATTTTAGCTTTAATGGCATTTCCAACTTCTTTCTCATTTTTGTAAGCGTAAGCAGTATCGATATGACGATATCCTTTATTGATGGCATGTTTTACAGCTTCTTCACCTTCATTGTGCTTAGCCTGTAATGAAAAGATAGAAGTATGTAGTTGTTAATGTATTCAAACTTTTGAAATTATTGATGACATAAAATTAAATATCGATGTACATAATATAACGAGTTTGAAAATAATACAATGATGCTGTTTGAGAGAAGGCGATAGTTTTCGCTTCCGAATCGTAATTTGCTCTTTACAATTTCTAACCAAAAAAATAAGAATTATAACAAAATTCTCATGTGCTTAACTATGTTGAATTTACTTGCGTTTGCTCCGCTTGATACAAAACAAAAAAAAAACAGACAAATGAAGCAGTTTTGAATATTTGCAAATTTACTGTATATTACCAGATATCAAAAACAGCATCTTTAAAGTGACGTATTGCTCAATGATAATTTCAATTATAGGAAATATTCTTTGCAAAAAACGACAGTAATAATTGCCAAGGCGTTCTGAATTATATTTTACGAATAGATATAATTCTTCCTCCCCGAGAGAATCCTGCTTCATTGCAGTTCGTTAAATTTTTATTGATTACTTTTCAAATTCGGTTAATACGATGATTCTTTCAATGACTGATATTTGACAAAAACGTTCGTTGCACAACTAATTGCTAGGATCTTGAAACAAATTCAATTCACAAAACTTTCGAACGGGGAAAAAAATTGCCAAAACTCATTTCCCAACCTGAGGATCATGCGTGTTAGAATTTTACATATTGTTATAAATCTGGCAACCACGATGTTCCCAGAAACATCCAGAAAAGTCCCTCAACATGTAAAACGCCATAAACAAGTTTCCAGCAACTTCCAGTAAACTCCATAATGTAGGCAATCTAGAATAGTCTAGACACACACACACACAACGACACCTGTCTGAGAGATTTGGTATAAATATCCGCCAACTTTCAGATAGCCGAGTCAGTCAGTCAGCGACATCTGAACGCGATAGAAAGCGAAATATCGGTAGTGCGATTTAAGGCGAATTAAGTTAACGTGAAAATTAAGTAAAAAGACTGCGAATAAATAAATTATCCTTTTATTTTTAAACTAATTGTGTTTTCTTTGAAATCCGGCGAACCCCCTAGCTCGCAACAATATGTTTAGGAATTTCATGTTCTTTAAGCAAACCCTGTCTTAGACGGTAAGGTAATACCGCGGTGATTAGAAGATAGAATTCGATTTCTGGGCATGAAATTAATGGATTCGTGTAAGATCTAGGATTGCAGGGCGTTAGGCACTGAAATATTTACAATAGGCAAGCCAGGCGAAGGCACAAGACTGAGTAATTAGTTTAGACGGCTGTTTAGACTGATTTGATTTGGAAAGTTTTGAACCAGAATTTCTATTGTTCTTTCCACTACCAAAAAGTTGAAATTTGATACACCTTTTACCGGTACCCATTAAAATTTAACATTATTGATTAAACTTGGGTTGCAAGTAAATTTACAACTTACTGATCTTTAAGCTCCAAAATTTTGGAAGTCAGTTAATATATCTGTAATGTGTAGTTCTAAACATAAAAAAAAACATAACAGGGCTACGATTGCGCATAAAGCGCAATCTTACGATACTCTAGATGTCATCCCAAGAAATTTTGGATGGGGAGTGTTAGAAGGGGTGATAGCATTAAAATAATTTTTTCCCCATCATGCTAAATTAGCTATAAAAATGTTTTATACAAAATGCTTACTCCAAAATTGAATAGGGACTGAGAAAATTAGTGAGTTAGATTTAGTGAAAATGTGCAGTTTGTATGGGAGGTGGTAGAAATAGTGGGGGGATCTTAGTGATTTTTTCAGAAATAACTAGGAATATTATAAAATAAACTGCCAACAAGTCGGGCGAAACTTTATTATTTTTGGGACAAAATGCGCATGCGTAGAAAGTCAATATGCAGGTTAGAGTGGTTAGGGAAGACTAAGTGAAAGGAGCTTCTTGAGCAGGGCAGTTCTCAATTTAACACTTTCCGGAAACGCTCCATATTTCATTCCTTTATTTATACAAGTTTGAGTTTTCATGAAGGGAGGAGGGAGGGTGATAGTAAGGGTAGGTGGATGTAAATAGTTTTTTAAGTGATTGCTTGAACCAAATCCAATATTCTTTGTATAGAATGTCAGTTTCATAGACGAAGTTGCATAGAATTTTCATTGGATTCGGTGTATTTTAAATTCACGAAACCAAACATTTGTATGGGAGGGGGTAGAGGAGGTAGAGGAATCGTAAAATTTGTGATGCAGTTTTATTTCGTTTCTTTTGTAAGGTGCTTGTACAAAATTCCAAGTTTGTAGCTTTTAATTTGTTAGTTAATAGTTGATTTAATGGAATTGGTCGAAATCATACTTTTGTGTGGGAGGGGGTAGAAGGGCAAGTGCGATCTCAAAACTTTTAGTGTAATTTTATTTCAACTATTTTTGTAAGTTCTTGTGCAAAATTTCAAATTGATAGCATGTAATAGTTAGGTGATAATTGATTTCTTAAAAATGGTCGAAAAAATAATTTTGTATGGGAGGGGGTAGAAGTTTTAAAGATATTCAACCAGTTAATATTTCAAACTCTAACAGATTTTTTTTAAATGCATTTCGCAAACTTTCAAGTTTCTACCTAAAAATTTCATTCAAAAATTTTTAATTTATATGTTTTTTTCATTGCACATGAAACACTTTGTGCACGTTAGACCTCCACTTCGGTGCATAACAATTTCGGAACAAATTATTATTTTTTTTCTGTGTACATTAAATAGATATGTCGACGTGCAAAATTTAATCTTTGTATCTTTTACGAGAGCCATAAAAAAATCACTCAAAATTTTCAACATTTTCGCTTTCCACCTCCCTTCCCTAACATCCCCCAGCTTAAATTTCTTACCAAAATTAAAGATTATATAGTTCTACAATCTGGCAAAATTTTTGATTTGATATCTGTATTCAATTTTGAGTTTTGGTGATTTGTAGTTTTGGAAAGTGCGCCATTTTTGAAATGCCCCCCATTTCCCCCCACTACTATTATGTCCACATGTTGTATTTTTTTATATTATGCTAATAAAGTTTAGTACACGTTTCAAGTTTCAATTACATAGCTTAAGAGATAGTCGAGATATTAATTTTTAAGTGTTTTTCTTTGCAGCCCCCCTGACCCTTCCCCTTACAATAATTAGCTTCTATCTAAACTGATTCTAGTACATCCGTATGCTATCTTAATGGTCTCAAAATATCAATTTTTTATAGGAAGTTCTTTCGAAGATATAATCATTTGAAAAAAAAATTCGGCCGACAATTGGTTCTTAGCCCCCCCTTTTCGCACCCCAATGGATAAAAAAATTAAATTATTTTTAAAAGTTGTCCTAAAAACTCTTCTATATGTATGTTGATTTTTAGTTTCCTAGCTGTAACCATGGTTGAGATATTTGAATTCGTATTTTTCGGTTTAAGTGCTCCCCCTGCCTCCCCCTGAACTCGTACACCCCCCAAAATGAGTATCCGCCTGAGATCCGCAACTACCTATAATCCCTTCAAAAATGAACTTTCTATCTTGAAGGGTTTGGGAGTTAATGTGCGCTGAGCGTACACGTCGGCGTACGGCGGACGGCGTACAGACAGACGGATTTTTTTTTTTGCATTTTTAGGCTAATTTAGTCATGAAACGCGAAAAAAAAAAAATTTCAGGGTAGCAAAGTTTTTTTTTCTTGTGTCGATCACAATACTTTATTATTAGAATAATAAAGTAATTGACAACCCTTAAATTTCAGATTAGTACCATTCATACTTTTCAAGAAAATCGATTTTTCGTGAAGTTGTGAAACTGTTGTCATATTGTATGGGAGGGGGTAGAAGCAGTGAAGCTAATCAAATATTTTTTTCTGATCTTAGTGATAATACTAATTAAGTACTTATTACAAAATGTGAGCTCTATAAATGTTATATGTTCTGAGAAAATCGTCTTAGAGCATTTCATGAAAAAGTGTAGTTTGTATGGGAGGGGGTGGAAGGAGAAGAAGGACGCAAATAATTTTTCTACTGTAGATTTAAATCATTATGAAAGTAATATACCCCAAAACTCAGACTAATAGCTTTTATACTTTTCGAGTAAAGTAATTTATTGTTAAATTGCGAATTTGCGTCATTTTGTATGGGAGGGGGTAGAAGAGGTGAAGCTAATCGTCTAATTTTTTTCGCCTTACTAACAATTTTAAATAAATATTTGGTGCACAATTTCAGCCTGCTAAATTTTATACGCACTGAGTAAATTGGCTTAGGGTAATTCATGACAAGTACAGTTTGTATGGGAGGTGGTAGAAGGAGGGGCAGGACACGCATAATTTTTATACGGTAGATTGATATTATCATAAAAGTAATATATTCTGAATTTCAGGCCAATAACTTTTATACTTTTTGAGCAAATCTTTTAACTGTTTTTTTTTTTTTTTTTTTTTTTAACGCGGGGAAAAGCATCGAAAGCCTTGAAGTGCGGGACTTGAACCCGCTAAAAACCCCTCGCCTAACCCACTACCCCCCGGGACAACCGTTAAGTATTTCGTCAGGAGGAGGGAGGAGCTTAAAGCTCAAACGTCAATTTATTGTCACATAAGTCTTATGTCACTCAGTATATTTCACTTCCTATTTTATTCAACTACTTATTCCCTACGTAGTCTTTCGAGTCTCCTCAGCTCGGTGAGAACTTTCACGCACATCTGTGTCATCGCATTCCAGATTTCGCTGCTGCTCAGCATATGTGGAACTATGTTGTCGGGGTTAATATTTTCTCCAACGATGTCCTCAACTCTCCTTCTGTCCATTTCGTAGGCTGGACAGTGAAAGAATACATGCTCTGCATTTTCTATTGCATCTGTACAACTTGGACATGACGCGGAGGAATCATGGCCGTATTTGTGCAAATAGCTTCTATAACAGCCATGCCCTGACAGAAATTGGGTCATGTAGTAATCTACTTCGCCATGTTTCCGTCCGACCCACTTATCTACGTCTTTTATGAGTCTATATGTCCACCGGCCTTTGTTTACGGTGTTCCATTGCAGTTGCCAGGCATTGGTACTTATCCGTTGCTCTTCTTTTTTCTCTTCTGCTGTTAAGCATCGATTTATCGTATTCTTTTTGTGATACAATCGTTGTGCTTCAGCAGCTAGTATGTCTGGCGGCAGTAAACCAGCTATGACATTCGCGGCGTCATATGAAATTGTGCGAAATCCACTGCATACCCTTAACGCACTTACTCTATGGGGTTTTTTTAAAATATTCGCGTAAGATTTGTATCGCAGTGCTTCGCTCCATATCGGTGCAGCATACATTATGATACTTCGCGTCACTCTTGAAAGAAGTATCCTTCTGTTTTGGCTTGGTCCTCCAATGTTCGCCATTATTCTGCATAGGGCGGAGTTCACTCGTCCTGCTTTTGCGCTGGCTGTTTCGATGTTCGTCTTGAAGGATAATCTTGCATCAATCATAAAACCCAAGTATTTAATGGAGGGTTGGGATACGATTTCAAGTCCATCTATATTTAGCGTTATATGCTCTCTTTGTTTCCTGCTTGTAATAAGAACTACTTCTGTTTTTTGTGCCGCTAGCTCTAGATTAGAAGCTCTAAGCCAGTTCTTAATGTCAGAAATCACCTTGGTGCTTACGTTTTTGATACTCTGTAAGTCTTTTGCTACCACAGTGATTGCTATATCATCCGCGTAGCCAATTATTTGTACGCCTCCTGGTACTGGAAGTCGTAAGATGTCATCATATTGTATATTCCATAACACGGGTCCTAGTACTGAGCCCTGTGGGACTCCGCATGTTATGCTATACTTCTTCACTCCTTCTTCGGTATCATATAGTAATACTCTATCTGCGAGATAGCTCCTGACCATTCGTACGAGGTATGGTGGAGTTTCCAATTTTAATAGAGCATTAATTATGTGAGGCCACGTCACCGAGTTGAATGCATTTTTGACGTCTAATGTAATTATAGCGCAGTATTCTTTAGAACCATTCTTCCATCTGCTGCCTTCAATGGCCTTTTCAGCAATGTCTATTACTTTTTTTATTGCGTCGACTGTAGAGCGCCCTTTGCGGAATCCATATTGATTCTCTGAAATATTTTCATTCAAATCTTTTAACTGTCAAATTGCGCAATTGTGTAATTTTGTATGGAAGGGGGTAGAAGGGGTGGAGCGATTTGGCTCGTTCACGAACTTGACCTTACCATTTTGTCAAAAACGACGTGTAAGAAATTTGAACAATGTAGCTCAACGCGTTCTCAAGCTAGAGAGCGAACAGACGGACAGACGGACAGACGGACAGACGGACGGATGGACAGACGGACAGACGGACAGACGGACAT
Organism: Chorisops tibialis; assembly: GCA_963669355.1. Taxonomy (NCBI): domain Eukaryota; kingdom Metazoa; phylum Arthropoda; class Insecta; order Diptera; family Stratiomyidae; genus Chorisops; species Chorisops tibialis. Next base: position 249,997,018 of record OY770263.1, on the reverse strand, counting down.
CCGGTTTTGAAATTTTTGAGTGATAACATTAACTTCTGTATCATTCATTTCATTTTTCATTTCTCCAAGCTTTATTTCTTAGCGTTACAAACCTTAGAGCAAACTTAAAATACTCTCAGATTTCATCTAGAGTATAAACATAATAGGACTATGATTGGCGTAAGACACAATCGTCCAATACTCTAGAAGAAAGAGAACTTGTTTGATTTTAAGAAATTTCGTATAGGAAGTGGTAGAGGGGTGACGACATTGAATTAATTTATTCCCATCACGCTGGAGTTGCTTAAAATGTTTTATACAAACTGTTTACTGAGAAAATCAGTGTTTTGGATTTAGTGAAATTTTGCAGTTTGTATGGGAGGTGGTAGACGGAGGGGCGAGTCCTTTTTGACTTTTTCAGAAATAGCCATAAACACAATCCTATTGACATGTTTTCATTTGCACATCAGTAGCATTCATACTTTTCAGGAGAAGTAACTTTTTGTGTCATATTGTATGGGAGGGGGCAGAAGGAGTTAAGCTAATCGTCTATTTTTTTTTGGTTTTACTACTAATTCCAAATAAATACTTAGTGCACAATTTTAGCTCGTTCAATTTTATACATACTGAGTAAATTTCCTGAAAAAGTGCAGTTTGTATGGGAGGTGGTGGAAGAAAGGGAAGGGCTCAAAAAAATTTTATACAGTACATTGAAATCATCATAAAAGTAATATATTCCAAATTTCACACCAATGGCTTTTATACTTTTCGAGCAGATCCGTTTATTGTCAATTTGCGAAATTGTGTAATTTTGTAAGGGAGGGGGTAGAAGTGGTGGACTTGGCCCATTCACGAACTTGACCTTAGTTTTTTGTTAAGAGCGTGTACAAAATTTGAACCTTCTAGGTTAAGGCGTTCTCAAGTTAGAGAGGACACGGTCGGACAGACGGACCGACGGACATCCGGTTTTTATAGTTTTCAGTGATTACATGAACTGTATCGCTCTTTTTTTTCTCTGAGCTTTATTTCTTAGCGTTACAAACTTTGCGGCAAATTTAAAACACTCTCAGATTTCAACTAGAGTATAAACATTTTTTGTGTGAAGGTCCAACAAGCCTTCCACAATAAATAATGAACAATGTTAAGGAACCTGAAGGTCAGGTTGCCAAGGCCTGATTTGGGCTGTAGCGCTATTGTAGAATTGAATAAATATCTGAAAATTTCACTCCTGGAATAAGACTGATCTAGTGTTGTATCCACACCAATTATGCTAATTTTATTTGTATAAATTTTGAATGTGATGAGAAGTTATTAAAATTTCTATTCAGCAGTAATTTACAAAAATGTTGCCACTATTAGGACACATATTGGAATCAATTTTATTCGCCAGCTTGAAATATATACTTAGTAACATTTGCTTTGTTTTTCTAAAACAAAATTATAATTTTTGGAAAAATGGAGTAGAAGAAAGCAATCTAATCTTCCACATTTATTTCATTAGTTTCTATTTAAGCGATTTATCACTTAGCTAACTTTATTTTTGTACACTTCACAGAAAATATATATAGATTAATATATATATAATAATTAATTGGAAAATAGCTTTCAGAAATGCGAATTTCTATACTAGTAAAGTCTAGCCTTCATGTTATTTTAATATATCATGTATTTTTTCCGGCATAGTTACCGCTCCTCGTTCAACTGACCTTGACAGTGAAAATTAAATAATTATATAAGATACATAGAAATTTATTATGAATACATTGAAATATCGATTAATTCAAGCCAACCAAAATAACAATAACAATTTTTTTAAATAATTGTTAAATACTCACTAAGAGTGTCCCCAGGCCAATAACAGGCATTTCAGTCCCATTATTCAATTTAATATTTGGTACGACAACCATTTTTGCGTTCGATCTTGTTTAATAGATGATTTCAGATAAACTGGACAAGATCCAATAGTTTGAACATTTTTTTTGTTAATCTCTGTACACAGACGAAGAAAACACACTTGTAGAGAATAATCTTATCATCTGAAGTGACCCAGCAGTTTTCTTTTGCTTATAAATATTGGGAAGTAGTGGTTATTGGCTTGATTTTATTATATTGCATATAAATATAATTGAAGTTTCTATCTGTAATTTGATTATAAATAGCTACAATATAGTGCTTTACTTTATTTAGACAATAACTAAGCATAAAAACATGTTTATGAGATTTTTCTTTGTCTGTCTGTACACATCGCTTTTCACGAAAAAGTAAGGTCAAGTTTGTGAACGGGGTAAATCTTTCCACCTCTTCTACCCCCTACTGTACAAAATGACACATTTTTAAAAACTAACAATGATCAAATTTTCTTGGAAGCTATTCTTTAATTTCCAAAATATCAAACAATCAAACAAACTGCACTTTCCATGAAATATAAAACCTAATTTGTTCAGTACTTATTACAATTATCGTGTTCAAGTTTTGTACTTATAACTAATTTAGCAATTAAGATTAAAAAAAAATTAACTAGTTAGGTTTACTTCTTTTACCCCCTCCCATACAATATGACACAATTTTATACAACTTTATAAAATAAACTGCCAACAAGTCGGGCGAAACTTTATTATTCTTGGGACAAGTTGCGGATGAGTGGAAAGTCAATATGCAGGTTAGAGTGCTTAGGGAAGGCTAAGTGAAAGGGAGTTCTTGGGCAGGGCTGTTGTCAATTTAACAATATTTCATTCATTTCTGCAAGTTTGGGTTTTTACGAGGGAAAGAGGAGGGGTAAGGGTGGGTGGATGTTAATAGCTTTTTAATTAATTGCTTGAATCACGTCCAATATTCTCTGTATAGAATGTGTTTCATAGACGAAGTTGCATAGAATTTTCATAAAATTCGGTGTATTTTACATTCACGAAACCGAACATTTGTATGGGAGGGGGTAGAGAAGGTAGAGGAATCGTAAATTTTGATATGTAGTTTTATTTCCCATCTCGTTTAAGGTGCTCGTACAAAATTTCAAGTTCATAGCTTTCAATTTGTTTGTTATTAGTTGATTTAATGAAATTGGTCGAAATCACACTTTTGTATGGGAGGGGGTTGAAGGGCAAGCGCGATTTCAAAACTTTTAACGTAGTTTTATTTCAATTATTTTTGTAAGCTTTTGTGCAAAATTTCAAATTGATAGCTTTTAATAGTTAGGTGATAATTGATTTCTTGAAAATGGTCGAAAAAATAATTTTGTATGGGAGGGGGTAAAAGTTTTAAAGATTTTCGACAAGTTAATAATTCATTCTTTTAGGGATTTTTTTGAAATGTATTTTGCAAATTTTCAAGTTTGTACCATAAAATTTCATTCAAAAATTTCCAGCTTATGTTTTTTTTTCATTTCACATGAAACACCTTGTGCACGTTAGACCAGGGGGGTCGGTGCATAGCAATTGCAGAATTTTTACTATTTTTTATGTATGTACAATAAATAGATATATTGATCTGCAAAATTTAAACTTTGTATCTTTTACCAGAGCCCTAAAAAATTACTCAAAATTTTCAACACTTTTGCTTTCCACCTCCCTCCTCTTCCACCCCCCCACTTATTTTTTTACCAAAATTGAAAATTATATAGCTCTACAATCTGACAAATTTTTGATTTGATATCTGCTCCCAATTTTGAGATACATTGGTTTGAAATTTTGGAAAGTTCAATGCTCCCCATTTTCCCCCACTACTATTTTGTCCAAATGTTATATTTTTTACGTATTTTCTAGTATAGCTTAATATAAGTACCAAGTTTCAATTGCATACTTCAACAAATAGCCGAGATATTGATTTTTAAGTGTTTTTCTTTGCACCCCCCCTGACCCTCCCCCTTACAATAAGTAGCCTCTATGTAAGCTGATTCCAGTAAATCTGTATGCCATCTTGATGGTCTAAAAATATAAATTATTTATGCTAAGTAATTTCTAAGATATAATCATTTGAAAAAAAAATTCGGCTGACAATTGGTTTTTAGCCCCCCTTTTTGCACCCCAATGGATAAAAAAATTAAATTAATTTTAAAAGTTGTCCCATAAAACTTTTTATATGTATATTGATTTTTAGCTTCCTAGCTGTAACCATGTTTGAGATATTTGAATTCTTAATTTTCGGTTTAAGTGCTCCCTCCGCCTCCCCCTGAACCCGTACACCCCCCAAAATAAATGGCCTCGTGAGATCCGCAACTATCTACAATCCCTGCAAAAATGAACTTTCTATCTTGAAGGGTTTGGGAGTTAATGTGCTCTGAGCGTACACACCGGCGTACGGCGGACGGCGTACAGACAGACGGATTTTTTTTTGCGTTTTTAGGCTATTTTAGTCATGAAACGCGAAAAAACAAAATTTCAGGGTAGCAAATTTTTTTTTTCCCAAGTCGATCACAATACTTTATTATTAAAATAATAAAGTAAAAATCGATTTTCTTGAAAAGTATGAACGATATTAGTCTAAAATTGGAGATATGTCAATTGCATAATGTTCGGTGCTATCACTAAAAAAATCACTAAGAACCCCTCACCTCTTCTACCACCTCCCATACAAACTGCACAATTCCACTAAATCGAATACACTAATTTTCTCGGTTCCTATTCAATTTTTGAAGCCCAAATTTTGTATAAAACATTCTTATAGCAACTACAGAATGATGTGAAAAAAATTAATTCAATGCTGCCACTTCTTCTACGAAATTTCTTAATATTAATCGTATCAAATAGATTTTCAGTTTCCTAGCTGTAACCATAGTTGAGATATCTGAATTCTTAGTTTTCGGTCTTAGCGCTCCCCCTGTCTCTCCCTGAGCTCTTACACCCCCCAAAATGTGTGTCCGCCTGATATGCGCAACTATCTACGATCCCTCCAAAAATTAAGTTTCTATCTTGAAGAGTTTGTGAGTTAATGAGCGCTGAGCGTACACCTCGGCTTACGGCGGACGGCGTACAGACAGCCGGATTTTTTTTTTTTGCATTTTTAGGTTATTTTAGTCATGAGAAAACAAAATTTCAGGGTAGCAATTTTTTTTCCAAGTCGATCACAATACTGTATTATTAAAATACATGTATGGCTGCCTCTGGACCAGGAAAGCTAGTTTTTATTGATGGCATAATAGACCAACACAAGTACATACATATCCATTTTAAAAGAAAATCTTAAAGAAAGTGTAGATAAATTGGGCATTCCTGAGACATTTTCGTTCTATCAAGAAAATGACCCAAAAACACAAAGCTCACAATACGCGCATGTGGTTATTGTATAATTGTCCTCACGTGATGGAAACGCCCCCACAATCTCCGGATATAAATGTAATCGAACATTTGTGGGCCTATTCAGAAAACAAATTGAAATCGCGGGTAATTTCTTCGAAGACCGAACTTAAAGTGGCTCCGGAGAACGAATGGAAAAAAATCGATCCCTCTTATTGCAGGTCGTTGATGGAATCAATTCCAAGAAGACTGGAAGCCATTCGGAAAACCAAAGGTTTTCCAACAAAATACTAAAATAAGAAAAACAAAACTTTTTTATACTTAATTTACTATCATTATTTGAAGTGTCCGAATATTTAATTGGAATTTATCAATCATATATTTGAATTTTGGCTTATAATTTTTTTTGTAAATAAAACAGAAATTGATTTTTTTCTTATTTTATAAACTATTGTTACCTAGTAAATATACATGCATTTAATTTTTTCCTAAATTGATTTTTCATAAAGTTACAGACAAAAATCTTCACACCGCGGTACTGTCCGATTACTTAATTGAGCCACTGTAATAAAGTAAATCATTCGAAAAAAGCAGCCGATCTTCCCAAAGTAAAGTTCGACAAATACTTATTTTTTCCTGAAGTGGCAAAATACCACTTACTTGGGCGATAGATCTTTCAAAACGAAAGCTCTAGTTAGAAATCATTCAGACAGTCACTAAGAGCTCATCAACAAAAAGTGAACAGCAGAAATTTAAGGTTTAATTTGGATTTTGTGGAACTTTGACAAAAACTTTTAAATCTTGCGAGCGCTTTCTCTGCCTCCCTTTCTTTCGAACAGTGCAGATTGTAGCTCTGAGCTAAACCTGATCGAGCTTTATTAACTTCTACAGCTGTTATGTGATGCGAAAGAGAAAGAGAGAGAGAGAGGGGAAGAGAGAGTTAGAGAAAGAGAGAGAGAGGAATGCTACATCATAAAAAAACCAAAGCCTGTGCAAAAAATTCAAGGCTATATAATGGACAATACTAATTTTTTGATATAATTTCTCGAAGAATTTTGATTATTCATACATACTTTTGTTTTGTTTTGACAGTGCCTTACCTGCCCCATCTAACGAGCCGCTACGACTATAAACAGTATAATTTCTTCTCTTTCAACAACAGTCTTTGGTGTCCTGACCTTTAGGTTTCAAAATAATTGTTTCAGCTGATAGGTTCTAGCCCTTCATTTAATTCATAGTCTACAAATATTGATGTTTGCATTGTTCGAAGAAGTGTAATTCATTTATACTTATTTTTCCATCCTTCAGACCGCAACGTATTTAATACGATAGAATTAAAAAAAACTAATTGTCGAACAATTGAAACACAACATTTATATTTTTACAAAAATATAAAACAACAATTAAAATTCAATTTCAAATGGAGAATATTTATTGGACGGAACAAAATCCCATTTGGCTTTCCGTTCACCATTATGAAGAGTATTCAAAATTTTCATATCGTCATCGCTTATTTTAAAATCAAAAACATCGATATTTTCGTCGATTCTTGAATTAGTCACCGATTTCGGAATTGGAACTGTACCGATTTCAATCTGCAAAAATAATTAAAAATCATTGGTTAACGAAAAAAGAAATCTAAAATTTTAACTTACGCAATATCTTATAGCAAGTTGTGCTGCTGTCTTATTGTATTTTGCAGCAATTGCTTTGAAATTATCGTCATATAAAAAGGCCGGTTCCTTCTTCTCAGAATCGTGATGACCCAATGGGAAATAGGCCGTAAGAACGATACCGAACTTTTTACTGAATTCAATTAATTTTTTCTGATTGAATTCAACATGACATTCGACCTGATTAGTAACTGGTTTGATTTCACAGTTTTTTACAATTCTTTCGGTTTGAACACTGTTAAAATTCGAAAGTCCAATACTCCGAACCAATCCCTTCTTAACGAGCTGCTCCATTGCTTTCCAAGTATCTAAATAATCGACATCGCTGAAATAATGTTTAGATAAGCATTTTTTTCTAATTCTTTAGTTTCAAATTAAAATTACCTTACTCGAACTTTAGCGTTTCCGTCCTTTGGCACCGCATCCTCGTCATCAGCAAAAACAAATCCGACGGGATTATGCATCAAGTACAAATCGATGTAGTCCAGGCCAAGATTTTCCAAGGATTTTCGGCATGCGTATTCGACTCGTGATGGTTCATGGAATGTGCACCAGAGCTTTGAAATTATAAATTAAATAAAATTATTCTTAAATTAATTCTTTAGAGTACCTTTGTAACAAGATAAATATCTTCTCGTTTGACGACACCTTCTGCTATCTTAGATTTTATTGCATTTCCAACTTCTTTTTCATTTTTGTAGACATAAGCAGTGTCGATATGACGATATCCTTTATTGATGGCATGTTTTACAGCTTCTTCGACCTCATTTGGCTTAGACTGTAAGGAAAAGATTGAAGTATGCAGTTTTTAATGTATTCGAACTTTTAAAAATATTGATTGAATAAAATTAAATATCGTATTTACGTAATATAACGAGTTTGAAAATCAAACAGTGATGAAACAAATATTACTTTACCAAATACAAATACAAATGTCTTAGCTACTATTCGACGAATACAAATATTTATAGATGAATGAAATATGAATTAAAAAAAAAAAATTAGCGTCTACTTTTCGATAATTTAAATATTCGAAAGTAATCATTTATGTATTATAATTTCGAAAAATTTGTATGAGAGAGTTTAAAAGGAGTACAGATGTATGGTCCATTTACTAACTTAATATAATCTTTTTACGAAAAAATACAAGAAATCGATAGCTTAAAAAACAGGCAAAAAAACCAATTTTGAATATTTGTATAGTACCAGATCTCAAAAACAGCATCTCTAAAGTGAGATAAGTTATTTCTATTGCTCAAGGATCATATGAATAATAAGAAATATTCTTTGCAAAAAAAACGACGGTAATAAGGACTGTTTTGTTTCGTTGGACGAGATCTCTTGATATCAGCTTCGTCGCTTTTTGTGCCACCTAAATGTGAAATAGTTTTACATGTGTTCGCATGAAGGCTTTCTGAATTCTATTGTACGAATATATACAACAATATATTGGAGTTGCTTCAATTTCTATTGATTAATTTTAAAATTTTCATTCATTTTCTGTGAATAATACCTTATAATTATATTCTTTCAATGACTGATATTTGGCAAAAGCTACTAAGTAACTACTAGGATCTTGAAACAAATTCAATTCAAAGCACTTTTGTATGGGGAAGAAATGGTCAAAACTCATCCTCCAACGTGAGGATCAAGTGTGTTGAAATTTTATGTTTAGGAATTTCATGTTGCTTAAGCAAGCCCTGTTTTAGACGGTTAAGCACTGAAATATTTATTTAACTGCCAAGTCCGGTGAAAGCACGAGACTGAGTGACAAGTTTAGACGGCTGTGTAGACTGATTTGATTTGGAAAGTTTTGAGCCAGTATTTCTATTGTTTTTTCCATTACCAGAAAGTTAAAATTGAATATTCCTTTTACCGCTTCTTCTTTTTCTACAATAGCACTACAGCCCAAATCGGGGGCCCCCTGACCTACAAAACATCTGTTTATTATTTATTGTGGAAGGGTTGTGAGACACACATATTAGAATCAATTTCATTCGCCAGCTTGAAAAATATACCAAGTAACACTTGCTTTATTTTTTTAATAAGAAATAATGATTTTTGAAAAATGGAATAGAAGAGAACAATCTAATCTTCCACATTTATTTCATAAGTTCCTGTTTAAGCCTTTTATCACTTAGCTAACTTTATTTTTGTTCGCTCCACAGATAATAAAATAATTCATTGAAAAATAAAATTTTATAAATGTAAATTTCGATAATAATAAAGTCTAGCCTACCGGCTATTTTAATACTTCATGTATTTTTTCCGGCATAGTTTCCGCTCCGCGTTCAATTTCAACTGACCTTGACAGTGAAAATTAAATAATCATAGATAATAATAGTACATAGAAAATTATTATGAGTATATTGTATGTAATATCGACTAATTCAAGGAAAAACGAACCAAATCAACGTTCAAATTTAATTAACTAATTGTGAAATACTCACTAAGTAAGTCCCCAGACCAAAAACAGGCATTTCAGTCCCATTATTTAATTTAATACTTGGTACGACAACCATTTTTGCGCTCGATCTTGTTCACTAGATGATTTCAGATATACTGGGCAAGAATCAAAAGCTTGACAAAATTTTATGTTACTCTCTGAATATATCCCAAGAAAACATACTTGTATGAAGTAATCTTATCTTATGCTATTATTCTTGTGATAATCAGTCTATTAATAATATTAATAAAATGACCCAGCAGTTTTCTTGTGCTTATAAATATTGGGAAGTGGTAGTTATTGGTTTGCTTTTACTTTATTATAATTTAAACATAATTGAAGTGTATATCTGTAATTTGATTATAAATGGCTACAAGTTAGTGCTTTGCTTTATTTATACAATAATTAAGCATAAAAACATGTTTGTGAGATTTCTCTGTCTGTCTGTTTATCTAGATTTAACACAAAAACGACGAAACCGATTCTAATGAAACTTTCACAGTCTGTTTGGTATGCTTGGAGCCATAATTTGCTTTTAGTTTTATTTCAATATTTCAAACTGCCTCGATGTACGGCCTAATATAAGTTGAGACAAGTTTGATTGGTGTTCGTTTTTTTTTTTTTATAAAAATGGGTTTTGTTATGTATTATAGTAATTGAAGCAAAAATAACTAATATTCTCAACTCAAGCCTTCTACCAACTCCCATACAAATGTCGCAATTTCACCATTTGAATTTTTTTATACTCTAGATGGAATCTGAGAGTATTATAAGTTTGCTCTAAAGTTTGTAACGCCAAGAAATAAGGCTCGGAGAAAAAAATGAATGATACAGAAGTTAATATTATCACTCAAAAATCTCAAAACCGGATGTCCGTCTGTCCGTCTGTCCGTCCGTCTGTCCGTCTGTCCGTCCGTCTGTCCGTCCGTCCGTCCGTCCGTCCGTCCGTCCGTCCGTCCGTCTGTCCGTCCGTCCGTTCGCTCTCTAGCTTGAGAACGCGTTGAGCTAGAAAGCTCAAGTTTTGTACACGTCGTTTTTGGCAAAAAAGTAAGGTCAAGTTCGTGAACGGGCCAAATCGCTCCACCCCTTCTACCCCCTCCCATACAAAATGACACAAATGCGCAATTTGACAATAAACGGATTTGCTCGAAAAGTATAAAAGCGATTGACCTAAAATTTGGAATATATTACTTTTATGATAATATCAATCTACCGTATAAAAATTATGCGTGTCCTCCCCCTCCTTCTACCACCTCCCATACAAACTGCACTTGTCATGAATTACTCTAAGCCAATTTACTCAGTGCCTATCAAACTTAGCGAGCTGAAATTCTGCACTAAATATTTATTTAAAATTGTTAGTAAGACCAAGAAAAATTAGACGATTAGCTTCACCCCTTCTACCCCCTCCCATACAAAATGATACAATTTCGCAATTCCACAATAAATGGATTTGCTCGAAAAGTATAAAAGCTATTAGTCTGAATTTCGGGATATATTACTTTCATAATGATTTCAATATACAGTATAACAATTATTTGCGTCCTCCCTCTCCTTCCAACCCCTCCCATACAAACTACACTTTTTCATGAAATGCTCTAAGACAATTTTCTCAGAACATTTAACAGTTATCGAGCTCACATTTTGTAATAAATACTTATTTAGCAGTATTACTAAGATCAGAAAAAAAATATTTGATTAGCTTTACTGCTTCTACCCCCTCCCATGCAATATGACACAGTTTCACAACTTCACAAAAAATCTATTTTCTTGAAAAGTATGAATGTGAATGGTCTAAAATTTAAGAGATGTCAGTTTTATGATATTCTTAGTTATTTCTGAAAAAATCATTAAAATCCCCCCACTCTTTCTACCACCTCCCATACAAACTGCACATTTTCACTAAATCTAGCACACTAATTTTCTCAGCTCCTATTCAATTATTGGAGTAAGCAAAAAATTAGTTCAATGCTATCACCCCTTCTAACACTCCTCATACAAAATTTCTTGGGATCGCAAAAAATTCTATTTCATCTAGAGTATCGTAAGATTGCGCTTTACGCGCAATCGTAGCCCTGTTATGTTTTTGTTTTAAAATGAAATTTGTGGTATTTTTATTTGGTTGAAATAACATCCTCTCCTTCCATTTTCAATTCGAAATGAGTAATTTTCTGAATTTTTTTTTTTAATTTGCTTGGAATGTTTCAAAGTTATTCACTTAAAATTTGGTATATGGCGCCTTAGCAATAATTGGAGTTATCACAATAAAAATGAATTAAATTTATTTTTTACAGAATGACTTGTGAGATGGGCATTTTCGAGCTTCATGTGCAATGCACAAATACAGTCATGGATGAAAGCATTTATAGCTAGGGGAAGCAATTATTTTGCGCCAAGCTACAAGCAATGCGCCAATATGCATGACTGCACAAGTTTACATCATTATTTGAAACAGTTCTACTCATCCGAGGTGGGTGCGGTTTTCGGCAATCGATTTAGAATCCAGTCTACATTATTAATCGCAAATAAAAAAAATCTATGTTTTACAATTTTTTAGGTAGTGCTCTCCTGAAACCGATTCTTTTCACTCAAAGCACGACAAATATGGGCAATATTGCCAGATCTACATCTACATATTTTTCTTCCTGATCATTTTTCAGCTAGTACAGAAATTTCAATACTGACGACACTTTGATCGAAAGCCAGAGCTTGTGACTAAAAGCACCGGCTGGAAGCAACTGCATTAACGCATCTCTCCTTCGTATAGAAGTGGAATTTGCGCTCACTGGGAGCGAATATTGTACTGGTATTACGTAGGCCGCTATTTAAGATTTGAGCCTAATAATGAAACGACAGTAATTTCTTATTGGAAATGTCTTTATTGTTTTTCAAAGTAATCTCCATGATGATCGATACACTTTTGCATTCGCTTAAACCAATCTTCGTAGCACTTTTTCCACTCCGATTGAGGTACCTCCAAAACATGGTTTTCGAATGCATCAACGGCTTCTTCAGACCTCGAAAAATGTTGACTGCGCAATTTATTCTTGATATTCGGGAATAAAAAGAAGTCATTAGGTGACAAATCAGGGCTATACGGAGGATGACCCATCAATTCGACGTTTTGACTAGTCAAATAGGCGGTTGTTGCAGCCGATGTGTGAGAGCTCGCATTGTCATGATGAAGAATGATCCTTCGTTGCCGCTTCTTTTTACGTATTTCGCCAAACACTTTTGGCAAACAAATGGTTGTATACCATTCAGAATTAACCGTTCTTTGTTCCTCTAACGGTACGGTTGCCACATGTCCAGTTATTCCGAAGAAACAGGTGATCATTTGCTTCGAAGTGCTCCGCGCACGAACAACTTTTGTCGGATTTGGCTCGTCGTGGAAGACCCATACGGTGGATTGGCGTTTTGTTTCAGGCTCATATGCATAGATCCAAGATTCGTCACCTGTGTAGATGTTATAAACAGCTGTTGACGCACCGCGATTGTATTTTTTGATCATTTCCTTGCACCACTTGACACGAGCATCTTTTTGATCTTGTGTCAATTTATGTGGGATCCAACGTGAACAAATCTTCTTCACAGCTAAATGTTTATGAAAAATCTTGTTGATGGTCGTCATACTAATGCCAACAGATGCCTCAATCTCCCGATACGTCACATGACGATCTTCCAATATTAGTTCGTGAACAGCAGCAATGTTTTCTGGCACAACAGCTGATTTTGGACGACCTGCATGATTTTCGTCCCTGATCGAACTACGGCCACGATCAAATTCGTTGTACCAGCGTTTCACAGTGGCCACGAATAGGACTTCATCGCCAAAAGTCGAAGTGAGTTGATCAATGCACTCCCGTCGTGATAATCCACGTCGAAAATCGTAAAAAATCATCGCACGAAAATGTTCCCGAGATAATTCCATTTTTTCGCTGAGACAAAATTTTGAGCAGACTGTAGAAAACAGAAGTTATGCTCCAATGTCCAAACGCTCTGAAGTACTTCATACTTTTCATTTGAAACGTCAGATGGTGCCTATCAACACTTCGTATAGGTTAGGCTTAAAACTTAAATAGCAGCCTACGTAGCCGGCGGTCTCGTCCTCTTGTATATATGACTAAAAGCAATGAGAGGAAGGGTGGAAGCATTTTAAAGCAACGCATCCCCCCTTCATGCGTTTTTAAAATCGCATATTTTTCTCTGTGGAAGGCGTTTGACTTTCGTTGGTCAGGAAAAGCGTGAGAAAAAAAGCTGTCCTGATCATGTAAATGCTGTAAACATTGGTAGACGAAAATAATGCGCGCTTTCTTTCAAAGAAATTTTTAAATAAATTTTCATATCCGTGCTGATTTCAGTTGATATTTTCTAAACTGAATAAATGCCAAAACGTAAGGGAAGCATTGCTTCCCTTACAGCAATGGACGCCACGCCACTGAAGCATTTATGGGAATGCGAAGGTATGAGAAGAGGAGTGAGAACGACCGTAAAGATTCGTGAAGCTGACATGTTTTCAAGATGAACTGTCTGCTACTGACAAATGTAGTCAGAAGTTATGGGGAACTGAATAAAAGGAATCGAACAGAAAACATTTACGAAGTACATCACCTTTAGCAGTCCGAGCGCAATACACTTTTGAGTTCAAAAATTCCAACCCTTTTAAGTAAGAATTCTAAAGATAATGCAACGGAGAGTTTGGAGCCCCAAAATTCGCGAGCACACAATTTGTTTCATCAAATATTTCTATCTTCGCAATTACTTAATACAAATAAATAATATCTTAAGTAAATATAGCCGACGTACAGTTTTTGACTCGGGCAAAAACTTGTAGATTAATAGGGAGGGGGTTAAGAAAAACAAATAAAAATTAAGATCTCGTCAATCTTTGAAGATAGAAAGCTTAAACTTGGAACATATATTAAGCTACACTAGGGGAAATTGGAAAATGTAAAGATTTGTAAATAGCAGAAGCGTGTGGAAATGTTGGGCATTTTAATAAAGGTACACATTTCAAAATATGCAACCGTATATCGACAAAGTCAGAGTGATAGGTCGTATCTGACAATTTCGATTTTAGGTGGTCAGTAGTGATGTAAAAAAAGAGGTATTTGTTACACGAGTATTCGTTACAAACCGAAATCCGAAGTAACGAGTGCCGACATAGATTTATATTCATTACTTAAGTAACAAAATAAGCTCCCGAAGAAGTAACTGAACTGCTAAAACGTTTCGTCACTCCAGTAATCGTTCCACATACAAAAAAAGTACTTATACCGAAAGTAACATTTAGTTGCTTCTTTCGTTATTTCACTGGAGAGAAACCCTCATAACGCTGTACCGCCACTCCAAAGAAAGAATTGGAATACTCTTACTCTACCTTACAGCAAAGTGCACTGATAAAATGAGTTTTTTTTGTTTCGTTTGTTTCAGGCCAAGTATGTCGTCGAACAGAGTTATAGCGCTCGACTCGAGTCGCAGGGCAAGGACAGGCAGTTCATTACTAGTGTTATGGTTGTGGGATCAGTGATTAGATTGTAGAATTTTTTAATGTTTTTATTTTATCACAAAAAACCCTCTATTTTTATTGACGAAAATTTCGTTTTAATAAAAGTTCCTTCACATGATAGTTTTATTCTTTATTTTGAAGAAAATGTATTACACAAGATAAATTTGCAAAATATTGAAAAGATTTAAGTTATTGTTTAAAGTGATTTTCTAGTTAGAAGAGGGATGATTAAAAAATTGGACTTGGCATCATTGTGTTGATACACGTACCAGACCAACGAAATCAAGCGATTTTTTGTTGCATGTATGTAGTTACTGCATAGGGGCACTAAAGGCGATTTTTCCTATTTGAATTTCTGATTTACAAAACTTTCTTATCCATCCCTGCAATATGATATGGTGGTCATTTCAAATAAACGAGTATCTCATAACGAATAAAATGTAACAATTAATTTGATTAAAGTAACGAATAGTTACTGGTACCGAAAAGTAACGAAACTTGACATCGCTAGTGGTCAGTTTTCTTTGTTGTTGCGAACTACGCAAATGAGAGCACACTGTTGGCCGTGTCGGCCGTGTTGGATTGGAATGGTTAAATGTCGTATAGCAGTAAAATATTTAGAAAATAGAGTAAAAAATATGGCTTGATATTACGTATTTTAGAATAATTTGGAAAAGTTTTTTCTTTTTCCTGAAAAGTTAACTTTGTAGATACGACATTTCACTCTGACTTCGTCGATATCTCAAAATCAAAAACAGATATGAAGAGCTTTTATCAATACTTTGTCTTAACTTTGCCCTTAGCAAAGTTGACGTAAAGGCACGTCCAGAATATGCGCTTTTTTGTACAATTTTGCGCATGCGTCAAGCGCATGCTGGAACGCAAGATAATCTTGCGCAAGCGCTTTTCTTGAATATTTGGTGACTCATGCAGTAGCGCAAGGCAATCTGACAATTACGAGGATAATGTGCGCTATTGAGAGCGGTTTGCTTGTACGCGGTATTTACTCTTTGCAAGCGAGTAGTTATATAATAAAAACTACAGTAAAATGAAAAGCAAAAAAAGTATTTTCAATTATATTGAGAACTACAGAGCATTTTATGTTGTGTGGAAGAGCGGCCTACGCACACACGTTTCATAATTTTCACGCGCTTGGAGTATACCGACTGGAATAAAAGCGCAAACATTAAGATGAACGAACCACATGCAACAATATAGTGCAAACGCATTCCCAGCAAATATAACGATTTGAGAAAGTTTCGATATCAAACCGAGACTACGAAATATGGTTTCGATTTGAAAACCATTTCAGTACCGAAAACGAGAAAAACGGAATATGTTTCTCGAACCGAGGCAACGGTTTGATATAATATTGATATAACGTCTCGATAACGAACCGAGGACACTTTCTAATATCGCAAAGATATGGTGAATTGATAACGAACTGACGGAACGATTCAATATCGCGTAGAGATAGCGAATTGATATCGAACTGAGGCAACGTTTCGATAACGAACTGAGTACCCGTTTCGGCATTGAACTGAGACCACGGATTACAGATCGATATCGAAATGTTTCACCAACTTAATATCGAACGGCGCCTACGGTTCGACAAAGATGTTTCGTTTTTCTCATCTTCAATACTTCGAAATCGAAGCCTCAATTTGATATTGAAATTTTTATACTCTTGATGAAATCGGAGAGTATTTTAAGTTAGCTCTAAAAGAAAAGGTTTCCTTACAACTGACGAAATAGCCAACATGATTCCCTTAAACATATTTAAATTGGCCAAAGCTATCAAGTTGTGGTACGAGAAAGAGGAAATAAACGCACAATAGGTGGAGAAGGTCGGCCCCAACATATAATAATAATACTATAGACCCTTGGTAAGTGTCCTAACTGGACACTGTCATATTAAAAACTCTTTGAATAGAATTGGACTGTCAGGATTGCTGAATGTGCAATGAGGAGGAGGAAACACCAGAGCATCTGCTCTGTGAATCTCCTTCATTTCGATCAACGATTCGTGAACCCAAGTGAATTTTTAACCATTTCTCCACGACATATCTTAAGCGTATTCTGAAGGAACTCGATGAGGAACTCTAAAATATATGTAGTGGGGATCAAAATAGTCCCATCAGTCTCGCAGTGTTAGGAGGAACCAATCCTGCCCCACTGTGAAATCTAATCGACTCTGAGCAATTTATGATTATTACAGTAATAAAGATTCTCAAATTGTTGACATTTATTTTAATAGTTTCAAGAATTCGTTAAATTTGCAAAAAATCAAATACATAAGCCTTTAAACTTTTTTCAATAATTATATTTTATTTTATGCATTTAAAAAATAATAATGATAATACTTTAAAATTCTTCATGGATACTTACACGGATAATGGATACTCTTTTCGTCATGGGAATAACTCGTCGATTAGTATTAAGTCCATCTAAATTTTCGTGATCCTCCTTGCTCTATTTGAAATCGAAAACTTGTATATTTTGTTGAATACGACTCTTAGTTACTGATTTCGGAATCGGAACAACATAATTTTCAATCTATGAAAAATATTTTAAAATAATATAAAAGTATTTGATGAAATTTAATTTTCAAATAATTCACCAAATATCCTAGAATAATTTGTGCCGGTGTTTTATTGTGGCAATTAATATTACTATCAGGATTCCTTAATGCAAGGAATTGCCATAAATCAATTCCAAATTTAAAAAATTGAAAATCGATTTAACCTCTGGCTCATCATTTAGTGAAGGGACGAAACAAACATTAACATCCCACACCAAGTACAGATAATAAAAACAAGAAATTGACAAAAAATTCACATATATCGGTGTCAACTAGCGTTAAGTCTACGTCTTAAGCACTGCTTATCAATAGAGAAGTCGAATACATCAGCATTCTTATTAACTTCTCTCGCGAGACGCGAAATCGGTTCATTCATACCATAGTTTGTCCGGTGAAAACCAATCCGCAGCAATCTAGGGCACCTTGGCAAAAATTTACCAGTATCAAAGTACATCAGACCCAAAAGGGTGGAGGAGTCAACTAACCCTGTAAGAAGGTTATGAACAAAAATTACATCAGCTACTTCTCGTCGTTTCGAAAGCGATGACATATTTAATAGCTGAAGTTGATCAGTATAAGGAGGAAGACGAACTCTGTCATTCCAATTAAGGTGGCATAAGGCTGTTCTTACAAATTTACGCTGAATCGATTCGATTCTGCCAATGTGCTCATTATAATAAGGAGACCAAACTTGAGAAGCATATTCAAGGTGAGATCTAACGAAGGTGTTATAGAGACTTAGTCTAACAAGCGAATTGTTAAATTCCTTGGGTAAGCGAGTAGTAAATCCCAACATAGAATTACCTTTCTATGCGATCTTATTAATATGCAAACCAAAATCAATTTTTTGGTCAAATGTAACACCTAGGTCAATAATGGAACTGACTCGATCCAAAATACAGCCATTAAGACTATAAATTATCACAAACGGAGAGATTTTTCTAGTAAATGACATAACATGACATTTATCCAAATTCAGTCTAAGACCATTATGGCGACACCAATTACTAAAATTAATCAAATCCGCATGAAGAAAATTGTCAGAGTTGGAATTAAGAGATTTAAAGATTTTAATGTTATCAGCATAAATGAGAACTTCCGAATATTTAAAAACAGATGCAACATCATTAATGGCTAGGATGAAAAGAAGTGGCCCCAAATGACTTCCTTGAGGAACACCAGAATGCGCAACAAATGGTTTAGAAGTATAACCCCGAAAAAGAACTCGGTAGGTTCTATTACTTAGATATGACTTAATCCAATTGATAAACCAAGTAGGAAAACCCAACAAGTCCAATTTCAACAATATAATGGAGTGAGGTAATTTATCAAAAGCCTTACTCAAATCAGTATATATACAATGAACTTGCTTCCCCTCTTCAATAGCTAAAATGAATTTATTTGTAAACTCCATCAGGTTGGTGACAGTGGATCTACTCCTGACAAAACCATGTTGTTTACTCGAAATTAAGGATTTACAGTGAAATGACATGCTCTCATACACTATAGACTCAAAAAAGTTAGGAATAGCTGACAGTTTAGCTATTGGTCGATAGTTTACAATGGCCGATTTAGCTCCATTTTTGTGGGTCGGTATGATAAAGGATGCCTTCCACACAGCAGGGAAAATCCCAGTCTTAAGAGATCTCTGGAATAGTAGAGAGAGTGGTTCAGCGATAGAGAGACAGCAGTGTTTAAGGACAACTGCTGGAACTCCGGCAGGGCCAGGTGACGAAACATCCTTAAGGTGAGAGATGTGATTAACTACATCTTCATAAGAAATAGGTATAGTAGACAAAGTGGATGAAGCAGTATTTCTAATTCCATCAAAGTGTGATATGTCAGGGACAAAGTCACTACCACTAAAAGATCCAATAAAGAATGTGGCAAAAAAATTACAAATAGTAAATTGATCATTACTATTACTACCAAGAAATTCAAAAGAAGCTGGATAACCATCAGATTTACGCTTACAATTAACAAATTTCCAAAACTTCAAGGGATCTCTAATAATATCCGACTGCACTTTAAGCAAATATTCAGAATACAAGCGAGAAGATAAATCTTTGAATAAGTCATAATATTCTTCATATAAACGAAAATCAGTGTCGTTCTTCGTCCTAGTAAACCTATTCCAGCAGCATTGTGAGAATTGCAAATTGCAACGTAACTCACTAGTGTACCAGGGATAAGACAATGAGATGTTTTTGCGATAGGTAAAAGGAACTGTAGCAACAAAAAATTGGTACAGAATATAATAAAAATCAACAACGGCACCCTCAAAATCGGGATTGTCAAAAATTTCATTCAAGTTGAAATTAGAGATAAGGTAGTCCAACTGCGAAAAGTCTGCCTTAATAAAATCGAAAGATAGCACTTTCTGAAAGAATGCTCCTCGTCAATTATAAGAAAAATATTAATAGGAGGGTGCAAGACATCAATGGTCGAAATTGAGGTTATGCTCTCTTCAACGGAACAGGCACAGTAATCAGAATAAAAAACTAAGTCAAGTTGTCTTCCATAGGAGTTTTAACAAGGCTAAGTTGCTGGAGACCAAGTGCAAATATACTATCAACAAAAAAACATTCAAGAGAGGACGAAGCATCAGAAACTAAGAGAGTAGAATCATCGTCAGAGAATGACCAAGAAAGACCTGGAACATTAAAATCACCCAGTAAAATGAGTTCGTCAGAGATATTCATACTATCATGAACAAAAGTTATACAATCAACTGTTTTTTCATATAAAGCACAAGGACTCGAAGGGGGAATATATGTCAAAAAAACATAAATATCCTTATTGCTAAGCACGAGCTTAATACACAAGATCTCCAAACAATGATGGTTCGGTACAGGAACAACTACATAATTAATGAAGCTTCGGACTGCTAATAATAAACCACCACCTTTTAATCTAAGATCAGAAACATATCGATCTCTACAAAAAACTTGGAAGTCAGAACTAATGAGTTCACTGTCAGAAAAACTACAGTTTAGTCCCGTTTCAGTTAGAGCAATAACATCATAGGAACAATTTTGTGTTGAAGCAAATAACATCTGGGTTTTATTCGCAGTCCATTTACGTTTTGGTAGTAAAGCGACAGTTGTCTGAGTTTTTTGGACCAGTAGCGGGTGATCTATTACGACATCTCTGAAATTTAATCGGGTTGATCCACACTGGAATCAGGACGTCCCAATGGAAAATATCTGGTAACTATAATTCTATGCAGTTTACAATATGCAATCAAGCGCTTTTGATTTATCCCGGGGTTTACTTCGATCTGCCAATGGTATTCTTTAATAATAGCGAAATTGTTTAGTTAAGAGCATTTGATTTCAAATTTACTTGGTTATGTATGAGTATAATTTTTCCAACTGAAAGCAATCGAGTAAGTTGTTTCGAATTGAAATTCGAGACACCAATACCTTTTGTGAGGTCAAGGCCGACGAGCTTTTCCATCGCTTCCCATGTCTCAATGTAGTCGGTATCACTGTGAAATCATTTTTATGCATTGAATTAAAAAAAATGTAATTTTTCTGGGTCGGTTCATGTTAAGTTGATAATTTTTGTTTTTGTTTGTTTGATAATGAAAAAAAGTAATATGATAAAAATGTCTTTGTATCTGTTTTAAAAAGTTAATAGGTACAATAAGAACTTACGTTAATTTCACATTTCCGTGGAAACAAAATATTATCACCCTCGTATGGATAAGCATAAGGCCAATGCATTAAATACATGTCAACGTAATCCAGCCCGAAATTCTTTAGAGATAAACGACAAGCATGCTCTACTTTCTCCGGTTCATGAAAATGACACCAAAGCTATTAAATAATAAGATTTTATTATTATTACTAGAGATCGCCCGCGACTTTGTCCGCGTAAGAATCGCAATAATAACATTTTTTGAGAATGTAGTTAGTAGTACATTATATCGGATAAATAATCTGCTTAGTTTGATGGCTCTTTGAACACAATGTTTTGTATTTTGTTGGAATCAGAACCATAAATTATTAAGAATGAGACCCTGATACTCGCATTTGTATAGGACAGGCTCATGATCAAATCAAACCCGTGATTCGAGATCATACTAATGTGTCCAAAAACTAGTCGGAATTTTTCGATTTAAATTACGCGGGTAAATATTTTCGCTCAATATATTTTTTTTTAAGTTAGTACAACTGTTACTGACTTTCATGCCAAATTATATGTGAAAATATTCATTAGTGTTTGAGTTACGCTTGTTTTTGTGCGACACAAAAAGTGAATTTGGCGATTTTTACAATGTCTGAAATTATTCAACAAAGAAGTGCGATCAAATTTTTGTTTCCTGAATGGAATAAATGCTGCAGAAACGTTGCAAATGTTGGAGACGGCTTACGGGGACCGAGCTCTACCAAAATCAACAACATCAACATCAACATCAACAACATAACACATGAACAACAAGACCGCGTCAAAGTCGCTCAGAAATCAAAGTGATGTTGACTGTTTTCTTCGATTTTCGTGGTGTAGTGCACTATGAATTCCTTCCGCCCGGTCAAACTGTCAACAAGGAATACTATTTAAGTGTTATGCGTCGTTTGCGTGAAACTATTCGTAAAAAGAGGCCGGATTTATGGAAAGACAACTCTTGGTTTTTACACCTCGATAATGCGCCATCTCAGAATGCACTGATTCTTCGTGACTTTTTCGCCAGAGATGCAACCAATATCGTTCCGCAACCACCTTATTCACCTGATTTGGCTCCGTGTGACTTCTGGCTATTTCCAAAACTCAAAAGACCACTCCGAGGAAACCGTTTTGAGTCGATTGAACACGTTCAACGAGAATCGGCGTGCGCTCTGAAGGCTATACCGGAAGAAGACTTTTTGGCATGCTTCGAGGACTGGAAAAAGCGGTGGCATAAGTGTATTATATCGAGAGGGGACTATTTTGAAGGGGACGAAATTGATTTGAAAGAATAAATAAAGATTTTTTGATTTCTGTATAAAAAAATTCCGACTACTTTTTGGACACAGTGTTGAAGAGCGTTAAGGACATTTGAATAGTTGTAGCTTGTGTTAATTAAAAAAAGCCCAAATAAAATGACATTAAGCTTAAATACATAACAGGACTTCGATTGTGCGTAAAGCCTCATTGTATGATACTACCGATGAAATCGAAATTTTTGTAATCTTAAGAATTTTTATGTGGAGAGTGATAGAAGGGATGACAGTACTAAATTAATTTATTTCACATAACGCTAGAGTAGCTGTTCCGACCGGAATCTAGTAGGCTAGCAATTTCTTTCCTTTTAATGAAATCTAGTTGCCGGGGAATTTTTTGACAGATAAAAATAAAAAAATAAAAGAATTTTTTTTCACTCCAAAACTGCCCGCCGAACAAGTAAGAATAAAATTGGAAATAAAAAGCAATATAAAATAAAAAGGAATATACTTTAATTTTTTAAAATACCTTCTCATATTAACTTTGAGAAGGAAGTTCGTGAACTGGTCACCATTTTTTTAATTTTGGTGATTGGTCACGACATTTTTTGGTCTTCGAGCCGGATTTTGATCCGCAAGCTTTAAACGCGACAGTGCATTAAAGAACAAAGTGAAATTCTGACTAGTGTTTTACGGAATAGATCCGTAATCAAGTGATTTCTTGAACTTATAATCAAAATATAGTGTGAGTGTTCAACAAATCGATATTCGTAACGAGACAAGTTCCTTTTGAATACGATCAATAACAATAATCGTACCAAAGTGAAGGTAGGCGAATATCAGTGATACAAGAAAGTTTCATTTAAACATCGGAATGGGTCAAACAGAAGCAGAGAAGACAGCAGCTCGCATTACGTTGCTGAAATGTCGACGAGGAAACATTATTGGAACACTCACTACACTGACGAATCTGTTGATCGAAGTGCAAGCTGTAGATGAGCCTGACTACGAGATTATCAGGAACGCATTGCAGGGAGTACATGGGCGTTGGGCCAGCTTCGAAGAAATTCAGTCCGAGTTGGAGGAACTCGATGAAGCAGCGAATAGTGCACGACTGGAAATCGAAAAGAATTACTATCAAGTGACAGGTAAGGCAAAGACCTTCCTTCGTAAGGACCCAATTAAGCAGTTTAACAAATAAAGTCAATATAAACAAACCGGACAACTCGGGAGTTCATCTACACAAATTAGTGTGAAGCTGCCAAATATCGCTTTAATGGAATTTGATGGCTCATATGAAGAATGGACGGCATTCTTTGACAATTTCAAAGCACTCATTGACAGTAATGAGTCTCTGAATTCAACTCAAAAACTACAATATTTGCGATCGGCCTTGAAGGGCAAGGCTGCACAATCCATCAAGTGTCTAGAAACGACTGAGAAAAACTACGAAGCTGCTTTGGAGATACTGAAGAAACAATTCGACTGCACACGCAAAATTGTACTGAAGCATTGGGATGCGCTATGCAAGATTTCACGACTTCCTACAGATACCCCAACAGCATTGGGAGATTTAGTAAATTTGTTTCACCAACATCTACGAGCAATGGAAAATCTAGGAGAGCCAGTTTACAATTGGAACACTCCAGTCATCAGCTTGATAATTAGCAAAATTAGTGAAGCACGGCAATGAAATGGGAACTGACTCTCATCGACAGCTCTATGCCAACATACACTTCGCTGCTTAGTTTCTTAGAGAAAAGAGCAGGGTGCTCAGAGCCCACACCAAGTAATTCTAAACAAAGTAGAAGTGGTGTGCAGCGTAAACAAGTCTTTCTGACCCACAAGAGCTCAGTATGTCCAATTTGCGAAGAAGGACATGCTATCTACAAGTGCAACACATTTCGCGAAATGACAGTGGACAAGAGAAAGAAGGCAATTAGCAAAGGGTCGCTCTGTTTCAATTGCCTTGGTCGTGGCCATGGGGTCAAAAACTGTCATTCTTCTGGATGTAGGGAATGCGGCGAGAAACATCACACATTTCTTCATTCAAAGTACGCAAAACCGACGACTGACACAACGTCATGTGCGCCATCAACATCGCAAGCATGACTAGATAAAGGTCAGGATCGATTCAACACGTTAAAACGGAAAACTCTGGTTGTGAACTCTGATATAGACGAATTTTTAGTAACTGCGCTTGTCAATATCAACGATCAGCAACAACATCCAGTCTTATGCAGAGCATTAATAGATACATGTTCCAATACTAACATTATGACAACTACTTTGGCAAAGCGCCTAGGCTTGCCACAGCTGAGATGTCATACATCACTGAGAGCAGTAGGCACGTTATCAACAATCACAAAACGCATGGTAAAGGCTACCATTACATCCCGAAGCAGCAGTTACTCAAGAGATTTAACATTTGTATTAGTTCCTCGAATTTTCGAACTAGTTCCTGATTATCCAGTGAATACAAGAAATATTAAAATTCCATCTAACCTGAGACTCGCAGATCCTGAGTTTCACTTGCCAGCTGAAGTAGATATCCTGATCAGCTCAGGGCCAACGCTGTCCATTCTTTGCGTTGACCAGATAGACCTCTCACCTCCGGATGGTCCGGATTTGTTCTTACAAAAAACAAGACTAGGGTGGGTCATCGGTGGAAGCACCGGAAATCCACCACAACAAAAATCAAGATGCCATCTAACAAATACTCCCAAATTCGACATGGAGAAGTTTTGGCGAATTAAAGAATCACCGCAGACTCCAAGGAAATGGACCATGGAAGAAGCAGCCTGTGAAGAAAACTTTCTGAAATATACAACAAGAGATGAAACTGGACGCTATGTAGTGGCCCTTTCTTTGACTGAGGAGGTAATACAACTGGGCGAATCGCGTCTTCAAGCTTTGAGGCGGCTCAAGGCATTACAAAGAAAATTAAATAAAAACCCAGAGCTGGGCTCCCAATACTCTGTAGTCATAAGAGAATATCAAGACCTGGGACATATGACACAAGTTTCTTGTAATCAGGTAACAGGATCTGGATATTTCATTCCACCCCACGCTGTCATCAAGGAAAGCAGCCTAATGACGAGGGTCAGAATAGTATTCGATGCTTCAGCACGTACTAGCACTGGTTTGTCACTGAATGAGGTCATGATGACAGGGCCAACTATACATACCGATATTTTTCGACTATTGTTGCGATTCAGGATCCACACGTATGTGCTCACTGCAGACATAGAGAAAATGTATAGGCAATTTCTCGTACGACCTGAAGACCGCAAATATCAGCAAATACTTTGGCAGACTGATAAGGAGGAGATACAAACGTTCCAACTGAATACAGTCACTTTCGGATTAACAGCATCTCCGTTCCTTTCAATACGCTGTATACATCAACTGGCAGATGACGAAGGACAGCAATATCCTGAAGCTGCTAAGGCGCTTAAGACAGACACATACGTCGATGATGTGCACATTTTGAGCAACAGTCGAGAAAGTGCAACCAGTATACGAGACGGTGTTATCGAGATTCTTAAAAAGGGCTGTTTGAACATACGCCAGTGGGCATCCAACGATTCTTCATTACTGAGAGGAATTGATCAAAAAGACATCAAGCAGAAACTTCAATTGGGCGATGATGCAACACTGAAAACTTTGGGTATATTTTGGGAAACAACACAAGATGTTATTAAATATACCGTGCAAATAGCTGAGTCGCCTTCCAGAATTACCAAGCGTTCAGTACTGTCTGAAATCGCTAAAATATTTGACCCAATTGGCTTACTGGGTCCAGTAATAACTAAGGCGAAAATATTTCTTCAGATTTTATGGACATTAAAACTGGATTGGGATGAGTCACTACCAGCAAGTGTTCACACAGAATGGGCAAAATATTATCAACAATTACCATTGCTACAAGAAGTTCAATTTCCTCGGTCAACGATTATAAAAGACGCCCAAACTGTCCAAG
This sequence comes from Chorisops tibialis, assembly GCA_963669355.1. Lineage (NCBI taxonomy): Eukaryota > Metazoa > Arthropoda > Insecta > Diptera > Stratiomyidae > Chorisops > Chorisops tibialis. The sequence goes on along the minus strand of OY770263.1, from coordinate 249,970,695 downwards.
TACATGGATTTTGTGATGCGAGTCAACGAGCCTACGGTGCGTGTCCTTACTTGCGGACAACTGACAGAAATGGATACACATCATCACATTTACTTTGTGCAAAATCTCGAGCGGCTCCATTAAAATCGTTAGCTATACCAAGACTCGAGCTATGTGCAGCACGAGAACTAGCTTCCTTGTACTGCAATATCAAGGAGTCGTTAGAGATGACGTTTGAAAAGATTGCATTTTGGACGGATTCTACAATCGTCGTTCACTGGATCAATACACAATCTCAGCTACTTCTACCGTTTGTTGGCAATCGTGTGAGTGACATTCAAATTAAAACTGATCCTGGTCAATGGAGACATGTGAGGACTCATGACAATCCTGCAGATAATATTTCTCGAGGGTTGTCGCCAGCTGAATTTCTAACCGCACCAATTTGGAAACATGGTCCTGCTTGGTTGAGTCAGTCAGAATCAGAGTGGCCAAACAGCGTACTAACACCCGTTAACGACGATCTTTTGGAAAAAAGAAAACGATTGTGTTTGAAGGCCACTCAATTGGACATCAACCTACTGGAGTGTTATTCCGACGTGGACAAATTGGAGCGAATTGTAGCTTATTGCCTTCGTTTCAAAATGTCCAACCAATACAAGAGTGCTCTTCATGTCGACGAGCTTCGAGAATCTCGGCGAACTATAATCAGACTTGTTCAAGGACAAGCCTTTGGTGAAGACATTCTGGCACTGAAGAACAAGAATACACTTAATTCAAAGAGTCAATTGATCAAATTGACACCATTCATTGACCAACACGGGATCCTACGAGTCGGTGGTCGACTAGAGAACGCAGACGTCCCATTCGCACAGCGACATCCAATTCTATTGCCCAAATCAAGCCATATCACACAGCTGTACATTGCTCGTGAACACCGATTTCAATTACATTCAGGCATACAAAACACCTTGTACGCCTTGAGACGACGATTTTGGATCATTGATGGTCGCAACACTGTTCGTAACGTAATTCGCACATGTGTAACATGTAGACGGCATCATCCTCCATCCGTTGATTATATCATGGGCAATCTTCCAGCATCTAGGGTGACTCACTCGCGACCATTCTCCAAGGTGGGTATTGATTTCTGTGGCCCTTTCTTTATCAAAGAGAAAAGGCATTGGAACAGGAATAAAATTAAGGTCTACGTTGCTGTTTTCGTGTGTTTCGCTACCAAAGCTGTACATTTGGAGGTAGTCAGTGACATGACAACTGATGCGTTTATAGCGGCACTGAGAAGATTCAATGGCACAAACTTTGTTGGAGCATTCAACCAGCAGAAAGACCCTTATAATCTTCTCAAGTCACAACAACATCAAGAAAAAACAACACATTTCTTGAGATCACGTAATATATTGTGGCACTTCATACCCGCTAGAGCGCCTAATTTTGGTGGGCCTTGGGAGGCGGCCGTAAAGTCCTTTAAGCATCACCTTAGACGATTAATTGGTTCAGAGCTTTTTACTTACGAATATATGAATACGCTGGTAATCGAAATTGAGGCCGTTTTGAATTCACGGCCGATTACACCATTATCATCGGATTCTAATGATTTGGCAGTCCTCACTCCAGGACATTTTCTCATTGGAGAATCCATTACCACATTGCCAGAAGAAGACTTTTCCGACACACCCCGCAACCGCTTGTCCACTTTCCAACACATCCAAAAAATTAAGCAACAATTTTGGAATAGGTGGTACAAGGAATATATCACTGAGCTGACTGTAAGGCATAAATGGACCAAGGGACAAACTAACATTAGTGAAGGCACAATTGTTCTTATAAAGGAAGATAATATGCCTCCACTACAATGGCTCATGCGTAAGGTGATTAAACTGCATCCTGGCAAAGATGGCATTTCTCGTGTAGCTACTATAAAAACTGCGACTAGCACTATACAACGCAGCATGAAGAAACTGGCCCCACTAACTACTCATATCAGCGATAACCACCAATCCAAGGAAGAGCATACATAGCAACCAGTAACACTACTAAATTAAGACAACTTTGTTAGACTATAATTTTATGATATTTAACTCCATTTCAAGCATTTAACAATTTTACATCGCACATTCAATTTGTTAATCGGGCTAACCCTCTTAACGGGGGGAGTATGTTCCGACCGGAATCTAGTAGGCTAGCAATTTCTTTCCTTTTAATGAAATCTAGTTGCCGGAGAATTTTTTGACAGATAAAAATAAAAAAATAAAAGAATTTTTTTTCACTCCAAAACTGTCCGCCGAACAAGTAAGAATAAAATTGGAAATAAAAAGCAATATAAAATAAAAAGGAATATACTTTAATTTTTTAAAATACCTTCTCATATTAACTTTGAGAAGGAAGTTCGTAAACTGGTCACCATTTTTTTAATTTTGGTGATTGGTCACGACAGTAGCTATAAAAATATTTCGCACCAAAGTTAAGCTTGAAAAATTGAATAGGTAACTTGAGAAACCTAGTGCATTGGATTTAGTGAAATTGTGCAATTTGTATGGGAGGTGGTAGAAGGAGTGGGGGGTTTCCGGTAGTTTTTCTAGAAACAACTATAATCACCATGCAATTGATATCTTACAAATTTCAGATCAGTTAGATTCACACTTTTCAAGAAAATCGAGTTTTCGCAAAGTTGTGGAATTGTGTCACATTGTAAGGGAGGGGGTAGAAGGAGTGAAGTTAATCGGTTAATTTTTCCCGACAATAGTAATAATGCTAATCAGAGATTCAATACGAAATTTTAGCTCGATGGAAGTTATACATACTGAAAAAATTTGTTTAGAGTATTTCATGAAAAAGTGAAGTTTGTATAGGAGGTGGTAGAAGGAGTGGGGGGTTTTTGCTAATTTTTCTAGAAACTACTATAATTATCATGTAATTGATATGTTTTAAATATTTGATCAGTTAGATTCACACTTTCAAGGAAATAGAGTTTTTGCAAAGTCGTGAAAGTATGCCACATTGTATGAGAGGGGGTAGAAGGAGTGGAGCTAATCGGTTAATTTTTACGCTATAATAATAATAATGCTAATTTAAGATCAAGTACAAAATTTTAGCTCGATGGAAGTTATACATACTGAGAAAATTGATTTAGAGTATTTAATGAAAAAGTGAAGTTTGTATAGGAGGTGGTGGAAGGAGTGGAGAGTTTTTATTTATTCTTTGAGGAGTAATTATAATTATCATTCAATAGATATATGTTAAATTTCAGAACAGTAGCATTCATTGTTTTCAAGAAAATCGAATTTTCGCAAAGTCGTGGATTTGTGTCAGATTGTATGGGAGGGGGTAGAAATAGTAAAGCTAATGAGTTACTTTTTTCCTAATATTAATAAAAATGCTAATTAAAGATTTAATACACATTCTTAGCTTGATAAAAGTTATACCTACTGAGAAAATTGGAGTATAGTATTTCATGAAAAAGTTAAGTTTGTATGGGAGGTGGTGGAAGGAGTAAGGGCATTCAAATTATTTATATACTTGAAGATTGCATTTATAATGAAAATAATATATTTTAAATTTCAAATTAATAACTTTCATAGTTTCCATGAAAATTTGATTATTATAAATTTTTGAAAATGAGTCACTTTGTAAGGGAGGGGGTAGAAGGAGTGAGGGAAGTAAAATAAAACGTAAAGCAGATTACTCCCCGAAGTAGACCTAATAATCTGTGAAAGTTTCATTACAATCGGCTTAGCCGTTTTTGCGGGAAAACCGGAAAGACAGTTAGACAGACAGACAGACAAAATTTTTAAAAACGTTTGTTTTTGCTTAGTTATTGCTAAAATAAAGCAAAAAACTTATTTATAAACAAATAACAGACAGACACTACAATCTATATAAATATAATTGGGCTCTGATAACAGACAAAATGTTCAAATTTTTACTTGATAAACAGAAATTTTATGCGTAATGCCTAATCAAGCGATTCCCTCGGTAAAATGGAACAAAGTTATATTATAACGGAAAATATGTCAACTCAGATTCGTCAGAATAGTGACTTTTGTATGGGAGTTGGTAGAGGAAGTGGAAGGATATTTAGAACTTTTGAACTACGCAAATGTTTCGTGGTTCATTTATTGTTTGTTGTTTTGATAATTTTGATATATTGACTTTCTGAAATAATGACATTTGTATGGGAGGTGGAGGAAGGAGAGGATGGGAGATTTTGCATTTGCTTATAATGCTCTATTTTTGAAGTTAATAGGTCCCATATGCTCCTAGGTTAAATGATTTTCTTAGATTTCTAATTTAGAAAATTGTGTGGAAGGTGGTAAAAGATGATGTTGATAATTTTGTTTTGACTCAAAGTTAAATTGTGGCAAAATATCATTTTTATCTTTTATAGTTTTAACGAAAATCGGTATAACGTATTTTTTGAAATTGCACATTTGTATAGGAAGGGGTAGAAAAAAAAATTTTTAAATTTTAAAAATTAAAAAATAAAAAATAAAAAATTTCAAACAATTATAATACGACATCTATATTTTTACAATAATATAAAATAACAATCAAAATTCAATTTCAAACGGAGAATATTTATTTGTCGGAACAAAATCCCATTTGGATTTTCGTTCACCATTATGAAGAGAATTTAAAGTTTTCATATCATCAGCGCTAATTTTAAAATCGAAAACATCGATATTTTCATCAATTCTTGAATTTGTCACAGATTTTGGAATAGGAACTGTACCGATTTCAATCTGTAACAACAATTAATAAACATTAGTTCAAGATATCGAAAAAAAAATCCAAAATTTGAACTTACGCAATATCTTATAGCAAGCTGGGCTGCAGTTTTATTGTATTTTGCAGCAATTGCTTTGAAATTATCGTCATATAAAAAGGCCGGTTCCTTCTTCTCAGAATTGTGGTGACCCAATGGGCAATAGGCCGTAAGAATGATACCAAATTTCTTACTGAATTCAATCAATTTTTTCTGATTGAATTCGACATGACATTCGACTTGATTGGTGACTGGTTTAATGCTACAATTTTTTACAATCCTTTCGGTTTGAACGCTGTTAAAATTCGAAAGTCCAATACTACGAACCAATCCCTTCTTAACAAGCTGCTCCATTGCTTTCCATGTATCTAAATAATCGACTTCGCTGGAATAATATTTAGATAAATCTTATTTTCTAGTACGTTTTTGTTGAATCAAATTACTTTATTCTGAGTTTATCATTTTCGTCTTTTGGCAGTGCGTCCTCATCTGCAACATAATCAAATCCGACGGGATTATGCATCAAGTATAAATCAATGTAGTCGAGGTCAAGGCTTTCTAGAGATTTTCGGCATGCGTATTCGACTCGGGATGGTTCATGAAATGTACACCAGAGCTTTGAGATTAAAAATTAAGTAAAATTGGTCGTAAATTAATTCAATTGTTTACCTTTGTAACGAGATAAATATCTTCTCGTTTCACAACACCTTCCGCTATCTTCGTTTTAACTGCATTGCCAACTTCTTTCTCATTTTGGTAGACATAGGCAGTGTCGATATGACGGTATCCTTTATTGATCGCATATTTCACAGCTTCTTCGACCTCATTTGGCTTAGACTATAATGACAAGGTAGAAGCTTGAAGTTAAAGTATGTTACGTGGTTTGAAATTCTGAACCACAAAATGTAATACCAGAACTGTATGAAGCAAATTCAGTTCACTGGTGCTCTGATCCTTTCAAAGTTTCGACTCAAAAAAATTTTTATATGAGAAAAAATTCATTACATTTTATGTTCTGTATTACTGTTTCATTAAAACGATGTGAACAATTTTTTAACTTTTAGCTCAACGCGTTCTGAAGCTAAAGAAATGTTTGAGGAATAATAAAAGATTCTGCGTCATTCATTCTTACTTTATTGTTCTAGTAATAAAGTATTTTAAATATATTACATCTAGAGCATACAGATTTTTTATAGGAGCTTCCACACAAAAGTTTGTATCGAATTTCCTTATTAGCTTTTTAACTTAAAATCGTATTGCCATAGCATTAAAATGTTCTAAAATTGTGCAAGAAGATAATATTGATTGGCCCAACAGTGTAATTGAAAAAGATAAACTCAACATTTTTTGAAAATTTTACTTCTGCAATGAAACTGTTCTATTTTGCAGACAATTTAATTTTAAATTTATTTGATTGAATATTGAATGTAATGAGAAGTTTATTATATTCAGCCTTAATGTAGATTGAAAGAAATTTGTGGTCTTACCAGAAAGCAATTGGAATCAATATCATTAGGCCACTTAAAAATAGACTTATTATCAATTCCGATATTTTCAATAAAATATTGTGATTATTTTTAATATTAATAAGAAGACACCAGCCTTATCTTTCACTATAATAAGTTTACTTTTTCAACATTCATTTTATTTCTATACACTCCATAAGCACATATAATTATGTTCCAGATTGGAAAATAAATTTCACTAATTCAAATTTCGATAACAATAAAGTCTGTCATAAATTAAAGTACTTGTATTTATTGTTATATTTGATATGACAACGGAAACCAGCCAGAATCGAAATATCACAGATACAATACAACTGAAAAATATATATCAGCCTCTGCACTCGTTACGGTCGGTCTCACTTCTATTCCCCTATCTTCCTAATCCCATTCCTTCCCTCTATGACTGTGTTTGTGCATTGCACATAAAGGCCGAAATTGCCTAAAACACAGATCATTCTGTAAAAACATAGATCGAATTTTATTAACTAAATACTCACTAAGTATGTTCCCAGCCCAAAAACAGGCATTTCAATTCCATTGTTCAGTTTAATATTTGGTACGACAACCATTTTTGCATTCGGTCTACTTCACTAGATGATTTCAGATATACTGGATACAACGCGAAGCTTGATAAACTTGTATGCTACAATTTTGACATAGAGCAAGCAAACATACTTTTATATGCGTATAGAGTATCTTATCTTCTTCCACTATTAACATGATAATCAGTCTATTAATAATACTGATTGATGGATAGAATGATGTAGCACTTTTTTCTCATATTTTTTAAAAAAAAAAACATGACAGAACTACGATTACAGGTAAACTTCAATCATGCGATACTCTAGATGAAACTGAAGTTTCAGTAACTTTAGAAGGGATGATTTTCCTGCCATATAAATAGCCTGCTTATATATTATACTATGAACTCTATGTCTAATTAGATCAGTATTGTCTTGCAAATTGTTTCAACGCCTTTTGCTAAACTGTGACTTTTATATGGGGGGTGGCAGTAGGGAATTTCAACGTTTCTTACAGAGTTGACTAAGATCATGGAATGATCTCATTTAAATTTCAGATCACATTTATGCTTTCCAAGAAAATATATATTATAAAGTGGTGCAATTGTGCCATTTTGCATGGGAAATGATTGAAAGAGTGGTGCGATAAAACTTATTTTTCACACCTCACTACAGTTACTACCAAAACACTTTGTATTAAATTTGAGTTTTATAATTTTTATAGGTATTGAAAAATTCGGTGCATTGTACATCATGAAAAGACGCAGTTTGTATGGGAGGCGGTAGAAGGAGAGGGAAAATTTTAAGTTTTTCAATAAAAACTAAGTAATAGCACTCAAAAAAATTTAGTTTTCAAATTTCAGAGAGAGCTTTGAGAAAATCCAAACTAAGAAAATTAACTTATTATAAAGTCCCAAAATTGTGTCACTTTGTATGGAGGCGATAGAAGGGGGGCTCTAATTTCTTCTCATATCACTATCATTTTCACTAAAATACTTCACACAAAATTCTTAAGCTTCATAAATTTTATAGATACTGAGAGTTTCAGTGTCTTTGGAAAGTGATTTTTCAGCCATACCAGGAGCCCACTTATAAAAGTATAGCACATTGATTTAGACAGATAGCATCTCAATTGAGGCCACAACTGACGAAGAAGAACCATCATGGAAACTACCCACGCTTGCCGAAATCAAAGCAGCCCAATGTGACCAAAAACTAAACAAAGTGGAAATTGACGAAATACCAGTTGAACTTCTGAAAAACGGTGGAAACTGTGTCGCTGAAATACTACACAACATGATATGCAAAATTTGGACTGAGTTTGGGACCCATACCCGGCGGTCGGTGAAAAATCATCATATGCCCAATTAAGAAGAAAGGAGACAAACTCTGTTGTGAGAATTACAGAGGAATATCATTGTTGTGTACGTCAAATAAAACAATGACAAAAATAATTGAACGTCGTCTTATATGGTTTGGGGAATGTTTTCAAATGCATTTCGAATTGAAAAAAAAGATTTCCGAATTCTACACTGTTACGCTTTATTATTCGTGACGTTTCGGTCTCTGCTGAGACCTTTATCAAACTGATCGACAATTACAAAATACAATTAATATATAGAAGAAAGGGTAAGGTTAATTAATTAGTATCAAGTAGTTAAATTAGTTAAGGATTTCTGGGTACGGATTTTGTTCTTACCAAATTTTAAGACAGGTAGCCAAACTGCTGATAACTTGTATCCGGTGTCTCGGTTGAAGTTCTGTGGAAGTTTAAAAATTTCTATTGCTTCTCGTACTATGCGTTGATAATATTGATTTGTCCTGGCCAGAATTTGCACATTGTCGAAATCGATTGTATGGTCCTCTGTCGTTGCATGTTCCGCGATCGCTGATGACTGTATCTGGTTTTTCCGTGTGCATCGTTGGTGCTCGTTGATCCTTGCTTGGACTGTGCGACCCGTTTCTCCTATGTATACTTTATCGATGAGCCGCACGGTACTTTGTATACTCCTTCAGTCTCCAATGGTTTTTTGTCCTTCTGGTTTCCTAAAATTCCTCGGATAGTAGTTGGGGTAGTGACTGTTGGCTTGATGTTGGATTTTCGAAGGATTTTTCCTATCTTATCCGTCGTGCTCTGGATGTAAGGTAGTCTAACACATCTGTTGTCCTTGGATGCTTCGGTTTCCACGCCTTGTTAGTTTCGCTCGCTTTGTATCCATTTGCTGTGAATGCCCGATTCACCTGTTCCTTTTCCTTTCGTAGACTGCCCGGATTTCCTTCAGTTATGCGTCGAGGTCTGTGTGTTAGGGTCTTCAGTACGCCTGTTTTCTGGCTCGGGTGGTGATGTGAATGAGCGTAGAGATATCTGTTGGTGTGAGTTGGTTTCCTATATACCCCGAAGCTTAGCGACGTATCATTCCTTTCTACGAGTACATGCAAGAATGGCAGTTTCCCGTTGCTTTCCGTTTCCATGGTGAACTTAATTTTCTCGTGGTGTGAGTTCAGATGTGCTAAAAATTTGTCCAGCTCTTCTTTCCCATATTGCCGAATGATGAAGGTGTCATCCACATACCGTAGATACAATTTCGGTGTTAATGGAGCTGATTCCAGTGCGTTTTTTCGAATTCCTGCATGAAAATTTCCGCTACCACTATATTGGTGACACACAGCACTTTGCTAATTAAGAGGAGCCACTCACTCATCTGTCATATTTTTAAAAAGTTGAACTGCATAGCCAATAGGCAATAAAATTTTGCAAGGAAGGCGGCGAAAGAAGAAAAACGATCCTTAGTCCTGTTTTGGAATCGTTTGCAAGTCATTTTTCATAACTGGGGGTTTAAATCACGATTCAAAGATTTTGTATAATTTAGAGCTGTCTGAAAATGACTTTCCTTCTTCTCTCTTGCATGAAAAAGCTTTTATGAAAGCTCCAGCTCTAGTACATTCTCCATCGTTTTAGCCTAAATTATGAGGAAAATGAGAGGATTTAGGTAAATGAGATGATTTAGCTGAGAGCATGGTGAGATGATTTATCTACTAAATGATCACTATTTTGGTAATTTAGCTAAATAAGCGTATGACACACTACCGTTTAATGATAATTTAGGCCTTAATTATAATTTAGCTGCGCTATGTGCCAATTGTATTATACCATTGACACATAGTACACCTAAATTATACTAGAGATGAATGATCTCTTTATTGATGAGCCCACTATATCGAAGTTCATCACGAATATCGCTGAGAGTTTCAATAGCGACTCAGATGATATACCGTCTGTTGTGCTTAAAAGGTGCTCCTCTGCACTTTTATCTCGCCTTATTTAACGCATCTCTTCGTTGTGGGGTTTTCCCTATTTTTACTACGTGAATTAAATCGAACCCAACATGTACAATTTCGAGATGCCGTCTCATCGATTATTCCTAACACTTCTGGTGTACCTCAGGGTAGCCATCTTGGTCCGCTTCTGTTTATTTAATTTATTAATGACGTGAGTTCGTTCATCTCCAACTCAAATATTCTCTTGTATGCTGAGAATGCGAAAATATTTCGTATTATCACCTGTACGAATGTTTATCTACATTTGCAGAATGACAAAGCTATTTTTTGACTGGTGTACCTTAAACTGTATACCTTTGAATGTTGGAAAGTGCACCATGGCATCTTTCTCCAGGACAAATAATCCATTCGAATTTATCTATGTTTTAGAGGCAATTGCCTTACAGAAATTAAGTGGAGTACGCGATTTAGGTGTACTATTCAATGGTAAATTTACCTTCGACGACCATGTCGATTGTATTGTTATCGAGGCTGTAAGTACTTTAATCCCCCTCACATTACAAAGACACTTTACTGTGGTTTTGTTCGTTCAATTCTTGAATATGCCTGTCCTGTTTGGACTCCGTATTATGATATTCATAACAATAGGATAGAGTCTGTACAGCGAAGATTTTTAAGATTTGCTCTCAAAGGTCTTCCCTGGTCAGATCCAATATGTCTTCCTCCTTTTCAAGAACGACTTCACCTACTTTCGTTGGAGTTACTCAAACATAGGTGATTAATTCTTAGTGCTGCAGTCGCTGTAAAATTAATTTGATATTACTTTTAAGAATTTTCAGTACTTGACAAAATTTCCCTCTACTACACTACAGATGAAGGATCTCATTATGTGCTGTGCTTAAAAGATGCACCTCCGCACTTTTATCTCCACTGAACTCCTTATTTAACGCATCTCTTCGTTCTGGGGTTTTTCCTAGTCCCTCCAGACTGCGTTTGTGCATTGCACATAAAGGTCTAACATAGGTCAGTCTGTAAAAAAAAAGTTGGTGTCTCGTTGATTTGCATGTTCAGTGGCAATTTCAGTGCAGAATGTGCAGTTCGTCCACCTTCTAACAAAGTCGCTGCAATTCCAAATGAAGCTAATGCCAGTGTAACTTCATACTGCAATCGAATCGACGCCAAAAGCAATGAAATTAAGAACGTTTTTTCAGTCCCTCCGGGTGCATCTAGAAAGTACATGCCACCAGTTTCAATGTTCACAGCTTCCATTAAAGTGTCGTACGCAGTCTTTTGTTGTTGATTCAATTGAGGAACATTTGTACGAACTGCTTTGGCCAATGCTTCGGTATTGTATTATTCATCGTCTACCATATTGGACGATTAGGTGATATCATGCTCAAATGCGACAAAACTTTATTCGCCATCAATAAACACATGTCTTCTATCATGATCAATGCCTCATTGTGCATTTCTGCTGTCATTTGCATGGTCGGTAAGTCGACAGTAACAGATGCCCATCAACGGTTCTCAGTTGTTGAAACGATGTCGGACTGCGAACATTCACCAACAATAATCAAAGGTAGTAACATTCGTCGTTATTTGGATGCACAATGTAGATGCGACCCAAAGCATCTGAAGCAAATACATTTGGATGTCATTCAACTGGTGTTCCTTGTTTCCGACGCTGAAACAATTTCGATGATGCGTTCCATGAATAATAGTGTGGCATTTCAGCATACACCAAAGTGTGAGCGAAAGCATTTGCTTGGCAAACCGAGAAGAAGCTTGTCAATATTGTCGACTGTGGCCGTCCCGCTCTATCCGCTACGTTCTCTGGATTGAAATAATCTCGTTGTCCGTTTTCCAGATGCACTGCCAAAAGTACAATTATAGGGTCAAAATCACCTCGTTGCTGCTCACATAGCGACCTATCTGATACTGAGACACTTCGTCGTTTGCATTTGTCACACCGAAAACAATCATATTGCTGTCTTTGTTCACATATTTGCATATGTACTTGATCGACTTGACGGAGTTACATTATTCAACATTAATGTGAAGCTCAAAGGCCTTGGACAATACGCCGAATATGGCACATTTCCACGATTGTCCAGATCTATATCTTGCCCGTTAAGCCTCACAACTGTAGATCGCCCATTGTCCGCAACTGATCGCCGATGATACAATGGATATTCGTCATTGCCTGTGTTGGAAACTCCGCAAGGTCCGTGGATCATATTCTTAGTAACCACTGCATGCAATTTTGGATCTACTGCTTCATCTGGGATTGTCAACGAACCAAACCAAAATGTGCGCACGAGGCAGACCACGTTTTTGCCATTCAACAGAGTACATCCAATAACGAACTTGGCCATACACACGGTGCTTTATGATGAAATCCACCAGAGATTTTATTTTTGCTTAAAAACTCTGACAGGGTCGTCGTGTCTATTAACTAGTCATTGGCTGGGTAGCAGCTCCTTCTTGATTTCGATCCATTGAGGGTTAGGTGAATGATATGAATAGGTCTGGTTATATTCTCTAACATACAGTATTGCATCTGGCGCGTACCCGTGCATGTGTCGAGAGCTTCCGATATAAGTGGCCGGCAAAATTTTCATTTTCCCACGTTGTTTTCATCGCTGTCGGCATTAATCGCATCGCAGAGATGAATGCACTCTTCAGATCGGAGCTGCTTTTGGTTCAAATCATCATCATCATCAATGGCGCGACAGCCCAAATCGGGCCTTGGCCTCCTGAAGTCGTCGCCTCCAATCGTCTCGATCCAAAGACCGCGTCCTCCAGCTGCTAGTTTTTAAGATGGCTTTGCTATCTTCATCAACCGAGTCTTCCCATCGCTTGCGTGGCTTGCCTACTGGCCGGTTACCACTCGCTTTGCCTTTCAGAGCACGTTTGAGGATTCTTTTGTCTTCCATTCGCTCTAACTGGCCAGCCCACTGCAGTTTACGTAGCTTGATAAATGTTGAAGCTTCTGGCTCGCCGTAGAGTTGATACAACTCATGGTTGTATCTTATTCGCCATTCCGTTCCTTTCTTCACAGGTCCCAAAATTCTTCGGAGGACCTTTCTTTCAAATGCGTTAACTGCTTTTTCGGAAGTTCGCGTTAATGTCCACGTCTCGCTGCCATAACAGAGCACAGGTCGTATAATAGTTTTATATATCCGCAGCTTATTGTTCCTGTGCACTTTCTTGGATTTAATTATTGGAAGTACCAAATAATACGTCTTATTTGCTAATATTATCCGTCGTTTGATTTCGTCTGTTTCATTACCGTCCTTTGCTAGATTAGCCCCAAGATATATGAAATTGTCCACACTCTCCAAATTATATTCCGCAATTGTTATGTTTTGTCTGATAGGCGCTCTCCTTCTTGTTTGCGTCATTACTTTGGTTTTGTTTTCGTTATGCGCAACCCGATTTCTTTTGCGGCGGAGCCAAGATTGACAAATACATCCTTAGCACTAGGAAAGGATCTTGCTAGGATGTTAATGTCGTCAGCGTATGCTACTAGTTGGGTGGACTTGAATAGTAGTGTCCCGTTGGTGTCGACTGGGATTTTTCGGACGACATACTCTAGTGCCAAGTTGAAAAGCATGGGGCTAGACCATCTCCCTGCTTTAAACCATATTTCGTTCGAAAGCTGGTTGTGGAATCGGTTTGTAATCTCACTTGGAATTCAGTATTCGTCATTGTGAGTCTTGTTAGTCGGACTAGTTTTGGAGGAATTCCAAAGTCAAGCATGATTTGGTACAGTACGCTCCTGTCGATACTGTCGTATGCCTGTTTAAAATCTACGAAGATTTGGTGCACGTCTGAGTTATATTCCCAGCATTTCTCAAGCACCTGTTTCACCGAGAATATCTGGTCTGTTGTAGATCGTCTGGTTCTGAATTCGCCTTGGTATTCGCCAATTATTTCATTAGTATAGGGCTTAAGACGACGTTCAATTATTTTTGTCAGTATCTTATAGGACGTACACAACAACGATATTCCTCTGTAATTCTCTGTAATTGGTTCAAATATCAACTGCGAATTGATGGAAAGGACTAGATTTGGGAATTTTTCATAAAGCACAGCATGAAGCTACTCTCAAACCAACTCGTTACGAACAGAGCAAAGTTTGAGCGCCCTCGTTCAGCATCCACTCTATCACCCTTGTCGTGATAGATGTGAGTACTATACTCTACGTACTCCTAACCTTTGCGTCAGGGTGTCTTCTTTAAAAGGGTGTTGGGATCCTTACGTCATCACCTATGGATTCTCAGACATACATTCTATGTACCCAATACTTTATGTGGCTTTGGAGGTAGGGGTCTTGAAGTTATAGTACTTAGTAATCCAATCTTCCACTTTATTTGTGGTATGAAATTGGTACTGTGTTCTCTAAAAATTTTTAACTTTATCGTTAAATAACGGGGTTAGCTTCGGAAGATCCAAGTGGGTATATTTCTCATTATCATAAAGGCAATTTCGAAAAATTCAGAATAAACAAATTATATTAAGTATTATTAATAATTATTAATTTACTATGGGGAATTTTGAAGATGGTCGTGTAAACGTTGTAGACATATTTGTGCAGAATTTGGGCAGATGATTCCAAAAGACTTTGTTCAGTGAATGCAGAATGGTAATTTAATGGGTTGATAATGTTAACGTGAATTGTGTTAAAAAATAAAAACAAAGATGGATTGTGTTAAAAAAATTAGATGGGTTGATAATGTTAAGGTGAATTGTGATAAAAAAATAAAAAGCTTGTTGATATTGATATACTGGTCCCCTTATTTTAAAAAATATTTTGTTACAAAAATTGGTTAATTTCCCTTAAATCCAAAACGTATGGTTGAATTGTTATGCGCTATCACTTTTAGGATTTCCTATTTGGTTGGTTGGCTTTACGCGTTTCGAATCCAACCACGGGTCCATCATCAGAAGCCTTTGTTTTTCTAACTATGTTCCCTTGTATACCACTACTCTAGGATTCTAGAATCCTAGCCTATCCATTGTAAAACTAAAAATTAAATACTAAGGTCTTAGGACTTAGTGTCTTCTGAGGAGGGTAGTTTGTACTTAAGGGGATTATTAGTTTTCACTCTTTTTTGTACAAGATTTGAGTTTCCTAGCTGAACGCATTCTCCAGCTAGAAAGTGAACGAACGGACAGACGGACATCTGGTTTCGAGATTTTTGAATGACAAGAATACGACTCTGTGCGAGCAGCATTTCTTGACGTTACAAACTTTAGAGCAAACGTATAGTACTCTCAGATTCCATCTACAGTATAATAAGGATCAGAGAAAGAAATGAGTGTTGAAGATATTATTACTGAAAATCTCTAAACTGTTTATCTATTATAAAAAGCTTAAATTTTGTACATGCAATTTTTGGCGCCTAAGTAAGCGTAAATTTGTGAACGGGTTAAATCGCTTAACCTTCTCTACCCCGTTCCATTCAAAATGGAATAATTTCACAAATTTTCCAAGTTCCTATTACGAAGCTGAAATGTGCAATATTTTTTGATACCAACAGTAGTGAAATGTGAAAATAAACTGCCAACAAGTCGGGCGAAACTTTATTATTCTTGGGACAAGTTGCGGATGAGTGGAAAGTCAATTTGCAGGTTAGAGTGGTTAGGGAAGGCTAAGTGAAAGGAAGTTCTTGGGCAGGGCTGTTGTCAATTTAACAATATTTCCTTCGTTTCTGCAAGTTTGGGTTTTTATGAGGGGAGGAGCAGGGGTAATAGTAAGGGTGGGTGGATGTTAATAGCTTTTTAATTAATTGCATGAATCACGTCCAATATTCTCTGTATAGAATGTGTTTCATAGACGAAGTTGAATAGAATTTTCATAAAATTCGGTGTATTTTGCATTCACGAAACCGAACATTTGTATGAGAGGGGTAGAGAAGGTAGGGGAATCGTAAAATTTGATATGTAGTTTTATTTCGTTTCTCTTGTAAGGTGCTTGTATAAAATTTCAAGTTCGTAGTTTTTAGTTTGTTGGTTATTAGTTGATTTAATGAAATTGGTCGGAATCATAGTTTTGAATGGGAGGGGGTAGAAGGGCAAGCGCGATTTCAAAACTTTTAAAGCAACTTCAGTTGAATTATATAGTTTTTATAAGTTTTTATGCAAAATTTGAAATTGATAGCTTTTGATAGTTAGCTGATAACTTATTTCTTAAAAATGCTCGAAAAAATAATTTTGTATGGGAGGGGGTAGAGGAGGTAAAGGAATCGTAAAACTTGTGATGAAATTTTCTTTCTTTTCTGTTTTAAGGTGCTCGTATAAAATTTCAAGTTTGTAGCTTTTAATTTGTTGGTTATTAGTTGATTTAATGAAAGTGGTCAAAATCATACTTTTGTATGGGAGGGGGTAGAAGGGCAAGCGCGATTTCAAAACTTTTAACGTAATTTCATTTCAACTATTTGTGGAAGTTTTCATGCAAAATTTGAAGTTGATAGCTTTTAAAAGTAAGGTGATAATTGATTTCTTAAAAATGGTCGAAAAAATAATTTTTTATGGGAGGGAATCGAAGTTTTAAAGCTTTTCGACAAGTTAATATTTCGTATATTTAGGGATTCTTTTTAAATGCATTTCGCAAATTTTCAAGTTTCTACCTTAAAATTTCACTCAAAAATTTTCAGTTTATGTGTTTTTTTCAATGCACATGAAACACCTTGTGCACGTTAGACCGGCGGGGTCGGTTTGTAACAATTATGGATCAAGTTATTATTATTTTTCGATGTACATCAAATAGACGTATCCACATGCAAAATTTAAACTTTGTATATTTCACCAGAGCCCTAAAAATCACTCAAAATTTTCGACATTTTTGCTTATCACCTCCCTCCTCTTACACCTTCCAACTTAAAATTTACCAAAATTAACCATTATATAGTTCTACAATCTGACGAATTTTCGATTTGATATCTGTAATCTTTTTTGAGATATAAGGATTTGTAATTTTGAAAAGTGCGCCATTTTTGAAATGCTCCCCATTTCCCTCCACTACTAATATTTCAACATGTTATATTTTTTTTTGTATTTTCCTAGTATAGCTTAATATAAG
Source organism: Chorisops tibialis (assembly GCA_963669355.1). Classification (NCBI taxonomy): domain Eukaryota; kingdom Metazoa; phylum Arthropoda; class Insecta; order Diptera; family Stratiomyidae; genus Chorisops; species Chorisops tibialis. The sequence continues at coordinate 249,953,538 of OY770263.1, read as the reverse complement.
TTTCAAGTTTCAATTATATAGCTTAAGAGATAGTCGAGATATTCATTTTTAAGTGATTTTCTTTGCACCCCCCTGACCCTCCCCCTTACAATAATTAGCCACTCTCTAAGTTGATTCCAATGGAACTATATGCCACCTTAATGGTCCCAAAATATGAATTTTTTACAATAAGTAATTTCGAAGATATAATCATTTGAAAAAACAATTCGGCCGACAATTTTTTTTAGCCCCCCCTTTTTGGACGCCAATGGATAAAAAAAATTAAATTATTTTTAAAGTTTGTCCCACAACCCGCTCTATATCTGTACTAATTTTCAACTTTCTATCTGTATTCGTGGTGGAGATATTACCAAGTGTAGTTTTCGACTTCTTACCTGTCCCCGCCTCCCCCTTCCACCTAACACCCCCCAAAATTTAGAAAAGAGAGCTCACTTATTCAATCAATATTTTGCGTTTGCATTTTTAAGCTAATTTAGTCATGAAACGCGAAAAAAAAAATTTCAGGGTGGCAAATTTTTTTTTTCTTGTGTCGATCACAATACTTTATTATCAGAATATTAAAGTGAAATAGTTCAATAGCCCACGTCCTCTAACATCTACCATAAAAATGAACTCATATTAACTCATAACTAATTTCCTTGACACATTTGAAATTTTTGAAACTGGAATTTTAACTTTATTTTACTTATTAACTATACAGTGATGACTGGCGTGCGAAGATTTATTTGAGTTATAGTCGGGACACGCATAGACACACAGTTAACGTCACCGAAAAAAAATAATTTTTTTTTTCGATTTCTTGAGCTTCAAATGTTTGAAATTTATAAATTTCATAATAATGAGGAACTACAAAATCATATTTTTATCGCCAAAATTTCCATCACTGCATGATAGAGCAATAAATTGTCAATTGTCTGACTAATATTATCTACAACCATGCTTGTAGTTAAAACAAATCAGTTAAATAAATATCTGTAACTATCAAAACTCGTATTGATAATTATAATGTCAAAGAGTGGATTACTTGCATACCATGAAACATATCAAGCTTGGTATGCTTAGCGTAAGTTTACCAGTCTCCATGTTTCATTTAAGCCATGCTTTTATTTATATAAAAGTAAGAAAAGCTTTCAAGACCATAGTAGTATCTCTTAGACTATCAAGCGAGTAAGATTGTGAGTTAAAATGGTTGTGGTGCCAAGTATAAAGTTGAATAATGGAACTGAAATGCCGGTTCTTGGTCTTGGGACATACTTGGTGAGTAGAAATGAAAAAGTTAATTATTTTAATTGATATAGTGAACGTGGACGCATGTATTAAAATAAAATTTGTAAGAAACAATATCCAAAAATATTGAAATGATGATTTTATGGTGTATACAGCTTGATTGAAGAGAAACCACTTAAGAGAGAATTAATTAAATTTTTTTTTGATTTTAAGATCATTGAGATCTGAATGTGTAGGAAGGCCGCCAGTGAAGTAGTGCCGTCGACTTGTTCTTATACTTATTTCATATTTTTCTGTGGAAATTAAATGATTAAAAAAAATATTTCGACAAATAATTCGATTTTTATACTCTAGATGAAATCTGAGAGTATTATAAGCTTGCGACGAAGTTTGTAACGCTAAGAAATAAGGTTCGGAGAAAAAAATGAATGATACAGAAGTTCATGTAATCACTGAAAAATCTCAAAACCGGATGTCCGTCCGTCCGTGTACTCTCTAGCTTGAGAACGCGTTGATCTTGAAAGTTAAAATTTTGTACATGTCGTTTTGACGAAAAAGTAAGGACAAGTTCATGAACAGGCCAAATCGCTCTACCCCTTCTACCCCCTCCCATACAAAATGACACTATTACGCAATTTGACAATAAACGGATTTGCTCGAAAACTATAAAAGCCATTAGTCTGAAATTTTGAATATATTTTTTTATGATGATTTCAGTCTATGGTATAAAAATTATATGTGTCACGTATAATTTTTATACCCACACAAACTGCACTTTTTCATGAAATACTCTAAGCCAATTTACTCAGTGCGTATAAAATTTATCGAGCTCAAATTTAGCACTAAATATTCATTTAGAATTATTAGTAAGACAAAAAAAAATAGACCATTAGCTTCACCCCTTCTACCCCCTCCCATGCAAAATGACACAATTTCGCAATTCGACACTAAACGGCTTTTCTCGAAAATTATAAATGCTACTGATCTGAAATTTGAAATATAATACTTTTATGATAATTCCATTCTACTGTATAAGAATTATTTGTGTCCTCCCCCTCCTTCCACCACCTCCCATACAATCTGCACTTTTTCATGAAATGCTCTAAACCAATTTACTCAGTGCGTATACAATTTATCGATTTGGAATTGTGCATTAAATATTTATTTAGACCAAAAAAAATTAGACGATTAACTTTACCCCTTCTCCTCCCTCCCATACAAAACGATACAATTTCGCAATTCCATAATAAACGGATATTTTCCAAAAGAATAGAGGGCTATCGATCTGAAATTTGGAATAAGGACTTTACAACTTTTTTTCAAAATAAAATGCAAACCATTTGAGACGTTGTTCCTTCGTGTACTTTACCATGATAAAAATGTTAAGTTTACTGAATAAATTGACAGTGACAGTTCGATGATTAGTGAAAGGGTGCGTTCACAAATTGAATTCAAAGTTTTCAAGTCCCTATTGGAAAACCCGATATTACTTTTATATTAATTATTTAAGTCTTCTTCCTTCTACCACCTCGCATACAAACTGCACTTTTTTATGAAATACTCGAAACAAATTTACTCATTACGTATAAAATTGATGGAGCTGAAATTGTGCACTAAACATTTACTTAGAATTGTTTGTAAGATCAAAAAAAATTAGGCAATAAGCTTCACTGCTTCTACCGCCTGCCATACAATTTGACACAATTCAACAACTCTACAAAAAGTCGATTTTCCTGAAAAGTATGAATATTACTGATCTGCTATGCCAAATAAATGTTGTTTACAGTTATTTTTAAGAAAGTTATTAATAGCTTCACCCTCCTTCTACCACCTCCCATATGAACTGCACAATTTCACTAAATTCAATACACTAAGTTTTTCAGTACCTATTCAATTTTTGAATCCTAAATTTTGAATAAAACATTTTGATAGCAACCTTATCCTGATGTGAAAAAATTAGTTCAATGTTGTTACCCCCTCTACCACTTAACCTACAAATTTTCTTAAAATAAAAAAAAATTTCCTTCATCTAGAGTATCGCACGATTGGGCTTTACGCCCTGTCCTGTTATATTTTTTGTCACGAATTGATGAGATTGTACTATTTTGAACTAATTTCGTTTTATATTTATAATTTTGATAAGACAATGGATATTACTTAAATTAGTAACACAAAGCTATCTTTTTTTTTTAAGTATTAATTATAATACATAACTACCTTTTAATGGAAGCACTACCAAAATTGCAAGTCATCGTGCTTCAGAAATTTTAATAGATAATGTATAATGATGATGACGTCAAGCGAAATAATAATTTCATAACATTGAGCGATGACCATAGAATAAGGCGATGACCAAATATTCACAATACGTAACTAAAGTGGAGCCGTGCCATTGCTTGAATCTGATAAGGGTACTTGTACAAGTTGAGTTTCATTCCATGCGTAGCCATAGGTTGATTATCGAGGACGTTTTAAAATTTATAGAGAATTTTTGGCGGTCATAATATAATTTCTACGTTAGAGTAAGTAGGGTGCACACCATAGTTAAACTATTCATTATTGAATTCTAGGACCTAATGAATTTTAGGAACTAACCAACATTGTGAACATAATGATCTCGTTTCCTCGATCATCATTTTGCGTGCAAATTGTGCTCAACTGATTTTCCTTATAAAAATTTCATTTCACTTGAGCAACGTACTTGCCTTTAAAATTTGTTGGTAATGTTCAAAATTGTGCTACAATTTCTTATTAATCGAAGGATTCTTGCATTCATTACGGTCGAAAAATTCTTAATTTTACTTTTTACAAGTATGTGTCAATTACGATATGTTTTTTTGTTGATAAATGAAATTTTACGAATTTTATATATTTTCAATTATATTGCTGTGTATCCTAGAATTAGCCTGAGTACAAAAGTTTAGATAAAAATTAGTTCCACTAGATGAAAACAACAAAGGAGAATAAGGCAGCTCAAATCTCAATATGTAACCCATTACACTTGAAGTGTAACTTCCTGGTACAAACACGTTATATGTTGTTCTCAAAAGCATGACGCTTAACATTGTATTTTAAGTCTACAAACCAGGATAATTCATTAAACATCCACTATCAACAAAATTTATTTTTATCTATTTACTGACATAAGGGTGTTATTCTGAATAATTAAGAAACATTATCAAGTAATAGCAACATTTAATGCTTAATTCGTGTACGTAGTGTAGGTAAATAACGCGGGGAAAATAGTTGAGCATAAATCTATTTATACTTTCTGTGGTATAGAGAATCATTCTTTTTGCGTTAGTTTAATTACCCACAGGAAAGATTACAAGCCCTTTGTACGGGATCCCTTATAGTACGCTTACAATTTGAAACATAACTGAATTATGATTGTGCGTAAAGCCCAATCATATGATACTCTAGATGAAATTGGAATGAGTTTATTGTACCGGAAAATATGTCATCTTAAATTCTTTCGAATAGTGAATCGTGACTTTTGTATGGGAGGTGGTAAAGACAGAGGGGGAAGGTTTCTAATTTTTGTATATAACACCAAACGTAGTATACAAAATGTTTCATGGTGAATTTAAAGTTTGTAGCTTAAATACTTAAATACTTTTCTTGAATTTTCAATACAAAAATTTGTATGGGAGGTGGTAGAAGGAGTGAAGCGAAGTTCATATTTTTTTAGCATTTATAGCAATTATCAAAGGACAAATTGTGGCAAAATTTTAAGTTTGTTCTCTTTCTAGCCTAATGAAAATCGATTAAATGCATTTACCAAAATTGTGCATTTGTATGGGAGAGGGTAGAAGAAGTATACGAATCAAAACCAAATTTTTTGGCATCAATGATACTTATAATAGTATACCTTCTTAAAATTTAAAGTTGATTGCCTTGAAGATTTTGGAGAAAAATGATTTTGTTCAAATTCTGAAATTTGTATGGGAGGGGATAGAAAGAGTGAGGTGAAGTTGACATTTTTTTTTTTTAGCTTTGCTAGTTACGATGCAAGCCGAATAAATGCATTTTTGAAAATTGTAGATTTGTGGGAGAGGGGGTAGAAGGAGTAAGGGCATCCCAGGTAGATCAACATTTTTTGACAGTAATGATATTCACATTGTAATATTATTACCTAATTTTCAAGTCAATAGCTGAATCGGTTTCGGAGAAAAATCAAGTTTTTTAAACTTCGAAATTTGTATTTGAGGGGGTAGAACGAGTGGGCGGATGTGGCCCGTTCACGAACTTAAACTTAATTTTTTGCTAAAAATGATATATGAAAAATTTCAGCACGATAGGTCAAAGATTTCGAGAGTTATTTTGTAGACAGACAGACAGACGGTCATTCGGAATCGAGATTTTTGAGCAACAGCAAAAATTTCTGTACCCTTGGCGACTCTGTGCGAGCATTATTTCTTAGCATTACAAACGGTAAGACAAACACAATATACTCTCAGATTTCATCTAGAGTATAAAAATGCAAAGTACTGTAAAGCCCGCAAAAATCAATTTTGGAGCGCTCTTTTACATGCAACAGGACTCGTGCTTTCAAATCCCTTGTAAATTATAGAAATTTCCATTCTCAGCTTTTGTTTTATTTTTATAACGGCTTACGGATACACTCTTTCGACCGACTCAAACATAGGGTCTAGAAAGTTCAGTGGTTAACGCGGCCGGTTTTCGATTTTAGGTTCTAGGTTTAAATTTAGGTCTTACCTTCAAATTTATTTCTCAACTTAAAACGAAAAATCTCTTGCTCATTCGTTACACACTTATGAACTCTTCATTTCACTGTTTGATCAATACAAAATATACGCATAAATAGGGCTTCGTTTGCATTAAGATAGTTTCTATTAAGGCTTATGCGAAGTCCTTATTTCCGAGAACAAGTAATATCAAAATATATGTGAATAGTTAGCAAGTTCGAAAGCACTTAACAAGCGCTTTTATTCCCGCTGGATAGCTTTAATTTAGCTCCTAAAAGATATCCAAATCGATATCCAAATGCTCTGAACTATATCTACAAAAAATAGCTTCCAGAAATATATGTATACGTAAAATAAATATCTTAGTAGGTAGAGTCGTAAGTCATTAGTCGTAATGGTTCTATAGCTCATGTCAACCTAAGTATAATTCATTTTTTTATATACATATTATCTAAAATCGATATTCAAGATTTTAGATAACATTCCGTAGTTGTTTGAGCCGCGAAACTAAGGAGATGGTTCAGGAAATTTCATGGGCGGCCGAACAAAAAATTTTTCGCCTCTTAATACTCCAGACGAAATCTGAGAGTATTATAAGTTTGCTGTAATGCTGCGAAATAAGGTTCAGTGAAAAAAATGAATTGGACAGAAGTTTGTTTCATCGCTCAAAAACTTCAAAACCGGATGTCTGTCCGTCCATCTGTCTGTGAAGACTCTAGCTTGAGAACGCGTGGAGCTAGAAAGTTCAAATTTTATACACGTCATTTTTGGCGAAGAATTAAAGTAAAGTTCGTGAACGGGCCAAACCGATTCGCTCCTTCTACCCCTCCCATACAAAAAGACTTATTTTCGAAAATTTACAACAATCAAATTTTCTTGGAAACTATAACAGTAATACGTATATAAAACGTATTATTTTTATCGCAAATATGATGTAGGGCGTAAAAAATATTGGAATCTCTCCACTCCGTCCACCATCTCCCATACGAACTGCACTTTTCCATGAAATACTTTGAACTAATTATCGCAGTACGTATAACATATATCAAGCTCAAATCGGGTACTAAATACACAATTAGCACTATTATTAAGATCGGAAAAAGTTAACGATTGGCAGTAGTAAATGCAGAGTACATCGATATTTCGACGGTGCTCGAGGGAATCAACTGAGGCTGATATAGCTTCATCTCCAATTAATCGGAATGCATGTTTCTGGATACGGTCAAGAAGAACACGATGTGATTTTGGGGCCCCAGCCCAAACATGCGAGTGGTACTCAAGAAGTGGTCGGATATAAGCCTTATAGATGGTAGCTAGTTCGGACGCAGAAAAGTATTTCTTACACTTCCGCAGAATACCTAGACGTTTCGAAGCATCAAGAGCAACTTCGTAGATGTGTTGGCTCCAATCAAGGCGATTGTTAAATTTTACACCTAGTAACGTGAAGTCTGCAGAAGGTGAAATTTGTACGCCATTTAAGGACATATTAGCGGCCGACGTCGGAACGTTATGTTTAAGACATTGATGACAGGACTGCGTTTTTAAGGCATTAAACTCTACTCTGTTTTTCCTGCCCCATTCCAGGATTAAACCGAGGTGACTCTATTAACTCATTATGGCATGAGGCCACTGATGTTGGGCGTGCAGGGGAGTCAAATTGGAAGGTGTTATCCAAAGTGCTGTCGTCTGCGAAACAATGAGTAGGATTGAGAGTAGCTGACAGAAGGTCGTTTAAGAAGACTAAAAAGAGGGTAGGAGATAAAACTGAGCCCTGAGGGACGCCGGAATCAATGGAAAAGGGTGCAGCAGTTACTTCGTCTAGAACGACTCTAATAGAGCGCTCGGAGAGAAAACTCTCAATCCATTTAAGAAAAGCTGTATTACAACCATAGGCCTTCAGCTTAGCTAAGAAACATTTGTGCCAAACTCTGTCGAACGCTTTAGCAATGTCAAGAGCAAGTACATGACCTTCTCCGAATTTGTGGATGCAGGAGTTCCCACGCTCGGTTAAATAGACAAGGAGATGGCCAGTTGAACGTCCCGAGCGAAATCCATATTGGCGGTCATGTATGAGATTTTTATCCACAAGAAATTTGACGAGCCTGCGATTGACAGCAGTTTCCATTACTTTTGAAAGCACTGAGGTAATGGCTATGGGGCAATAATTAGTGGGGTTCGCTTTGCTTCCTTTCTTTGGGATTGGCTGAACATTCGCGACCTTCCAGATCTGAAGAAAGCACCCTGAAGAGTATGAAAGATGATAGAGATCACGAAGAGGCTTAGCTAGAGAGGAAGCGCAATGGGGGAGATGCCATCAGGGCCAGCAGAGCTCCTGGAGTATCCTGGAAATAACCCTAGTTCGAAAACGAAGTGGTGGCAGCAAGAAGCCCGGGTCTGGTAAACACGGAGGACTCTGATTCGACGGTGGAAGCTTAGAGTTTCTTGCGAAGTTTGCTGCCAAAAGGTTTGCTTTTTCAACTGGATCAACAACGGTTCGGTCGCCATCGAGAAGAGAAGGTGTTGAAGATGTGCTGAAATTGTTATTGACACATTTCACAAATGACCAGAAAGATCGTGAATTTTTGGGATTCTCAATGATCTTAAGTCGACGTTTCTGGTCATGTTCAAATTTAGAACGCTTTAAGATTTTATTGCATGTGTTTCTTGACACTTTTAATGAGTCCCTATTTTGTATAGTCGGATTGTTGTGGAAAGCTTGAAAAGACTGCTTCTTGGCTCGAATTGCTTCAAGGGACTCATTGGTAAACCACGAATCTTTCGAAGGTTTGATCCTTTTTAGATTGCATGGAATAAAAAGCCTCATGCCTTTTATGATTGTTTCGGTCATAAGCTGTGCGATGACTTCGCAATTTCCGGACTCAAAGCATAGCCTCCAATCAAAGGCGCGGTAGAATTCATTAAGAACCTCCCAATTGGCTTTCTTATAATGCCATACCATTCTCCGTGGTGTGATTGCAGTCGGTGGAATTGATGGTGTGATGGAAAACTGTGCAAGAATCATAAAATGATCAGTTGTACCAACTGCAGCTAACAACGAGACATTTCCGACTCAGCTGACTTTTGGCTTCATGGTGTCATCGTTCAGGAATTTCTACCGAGAAATAGCTCTCAGCGGAATTTACGTCGAGGAATCAAACAGCGAAAACTTATGTTAACTTTACAGGTTTGCATGTAAACAACCGGTCAACATCGAATGAACTCGTCAATATGTCTAGTGTGGGCTTCAAATTTCCCTCACTCAGTAATAATTTTTAGAATCTTAAAAATCTCTATCAAAATGTACATGGTCTAAGAACCAAGTTGAATGACTTCCCGGTATCCACTCTTAAAAGTATGTCTGATAGTGTATGTGTTACTGAATCCTGGTTGATCCCTTCTGTGCTTGACTCTGAATTTTTTTCTCAAATTGATACACAGTTTATAGGCATGGCCTTGATCTTAAACGCTTGATCAAAAAGGATGTACGTGGAGTACTTACTGCTGTTAAAAACATCTTACTATCATCACTCTAACTGGACTTTAATAGCTTTTCTTATTGGGCACTTTGTTCTTTATTTCCCATGTTGTTGCGATGTGGGAACTATCGAAAAGTTATTTGACAGCGTTTTCGCTCTACTAACTGTGGTGCTAACTGGACATGCCTTGCACTGTCTTTCACTTCCTCAGACTTATGTGTCGATCAACTATGTTCATTAACTCAACACAATAAAATCACTATTCATCGTGCAAATATTCTTGACCTGATTTTTTTCCATTGTTAATGTTTCTCAGATCAGTATTGACACCTCTATTGGATTAGTGCCACCTGACCCTTATCATCCTCCTTTCTGATTAATGCGCAAATTGAATTATTGATTCCCTTTCTTAATAGTACGATCAAAAAATACAACTACTAGTAGGGTATGAACAAATTTGTCGTGAAATTGGTAATGTCGATTGGGTCGAACTCTTTAATAACAAAAGCTCGGATGAATCTTCTGTGAAACTATAATCCATTCTTGATAACATAATTCATCGAAGTGTTCCTTATCCAGGGAATTCTAAGCAAGAATACCCAGAATGGTTCAACCACTCGGTCATTAACAATCTTCATAAGAAAAACGTCTGCATAAAAAGCATAAACGTTCTTCCATGTTATCTGACTATCATAACTTTTCCTCTCAGCGTAAATATGTAAAATTTGATATCGAGAAGGCTTTCTCTGAATACATTTCACAGCACGAGGCGTCTCTGTCACGTAATGAAACCAAACCGTTCTGGTCATACGTTAGAAAGCGTAAGAGAAACCAATATTTGCCATCCCAACTTAAGTTTGGTGATGTTACAACTACTAGTCCGCAAGAAAAGTGTGAACTTTTTTTCAAATACTTCCCTCTGTGTTTGGCTTCTGCAACAAAGGCCTAACATATGACCTTTTCATCCCACCACAGAATTCCATTAGCGAGAATAATATTATCTCCATTATTAATTCCCTAGATTCAAAGATCAGTGAAGGGCCTGATGAGATTTCCAATCTCTTTCTTGTTCAATAAATCACTTGAGGAAGGTTCTTTTCCTGATTGCTGGAAGTTAGCTAACGATGTACCCAGTTTAAAGAAAGAGGATACCGAAAATGTTTCCAACTATCGGCTAATTTCTACCTTAAACTTCGGTAAACTTTTAGAAAGGTTATTCCACATTGCGGTCTGGGAGAAACTTAATCATTTAATATCATCCGCCCAGCATGGATTCGTTAAAGGAAGATCAACTTCCACCAATTTATGTGAATTCTCTGACTTTGTAACACAATATTAAGACCACATAATATATACACTGATTTTTCGAAAGCTTTTGACATTGTTAATACTAAAATTATTATCGCGAAACTTGAAAGGTACACTGGCTTTCTCCTGAATTGGTTTAATTTTTATCTCACGGATCGTCGCCTGCGAATCACGTTGAATGGAAATACATCTGTTGAGTTTCTAACAAACTTCGATGTTCCACAGGGATCGATTCTTGGTCCGCTACTATTTGCGCTCTTCATTAATGATCTGTCCCAATTTTTATCTTCAAATTGTCTCTCATACGCGGACGACCTAAGAATGTTCCGTGAAATTTCCTCTTACCCTGCTGCTTGACTTGTCCCGTTAGTGTTCTAACAATGACATTTGTTTAAACATTGGGAAATGTTTTTCTGTGGAGTTTTCTTTTAAGACTATCACTCCTGTCCTCATGTACTCTATTAACGGATCCATCCCTATGGTAGTATGTCCAATAGTGACATTCGATCGCAAGCTTAAATTCGTCAATCATTATTCTGAGATTACAAATAAGCCATACAGAGGTGCCGGTTTCGTCCTCCGTATGACAGTTCAGTTTAACCTTCCAAGAACATCAGCCCTGCTAATTGCTCAATACCTACCTCTGTAACGACTTCAATTTCCGACGAGGAACAGTCTCAACCAGGAATTCAGATATTTTCTATCCTCCTCGAGCTTCACTCGATATTTAATATCACTCCCCGATGTTAAGAATGTAAAGGAACCACGATCAACTTCAACTTGGATCTTTAACTACTTCTTTTGTTGTAATTGAATAAACTGCCAACAAGTCGGGCGAAACTTTATTATTCTTGGGACAAGTTGCGGATGAGTGGAAAGTCAATATGCAGGTTAGAGTGGTTAGGGAAGGCTAAGTGAAAGGGAGTTCTTGGGCAGGATTGTTAGTAATATTTCATTCGTTTCTGTAAGTTTGGTTTTTATGAGGGGAGGAGTAGGGGTAATAGTAAGGGTGGGTGGATGTTAATAGCTTTTTAATTAATTGCTTGAATCACGTCCAATATTCTCTGTATAGAATGTGTTTCATAGACGAAGTTGCATAGAATTTTCATAAAATTCGGTGTATTTTACATTCATGAAACCGAACATTTGTATGGGAGGGGGTAGAGAATATAGGGGAATCGTAAAATTTGATACGCAGTTTTATTTCGCGTCTCTTGTAAGGTGCTTGTATAGAATTTCAAGTTCGTAGCTTTTAGTTTGTTGGTTATTAGTTGATTTAATGAAATTGGTCGAAATCATACTTTTGTATGGGAGGGGGTAGAAGCGCAAGTGCGATTTCAAAACTTTTAAAGCAACTTCATTTGAATTATTTTTATAAGTTTTTATGCCAAATTTGAAATTGATAGCTTTTAAAAGTTAGCTGATAACTGATTTCTTAAAAATGTTCGAAAAAATAATTTTGTATGGGAGGGGGTAGAGGAGGTAAGGGAATCGTAAAACTTGTGATGCAATTTTCTTTCATTTTTATTTTAAGGTGCTCGTACGAAATTTCAAGTTCGTAGCTTTTAATTTGTTGGTTATTAGTTGATTTAATGAAATTAGTCGAAATCATACTTTTGTATGGGAGGGGGTATAAGGTCAAGCGCGATTTTAAAACTTTTAACGCAATTTCATTTTAATTATTTTTGTTAGTTGTTATGCAAAATTTCAAATTGATAGCTTTTAATAGTTAGGTGATAATTGATTTCTTGAAAATGGTCGAAAAAATAATTTTGTATGGGAGGGGGTAGAAGTGTTAAAAGTTTTCGACCAGTTAATATTTCGTATATTTAGGAATTTTTTTTAAATGCATTTCGCAAATTTTCAAATTTCTACCTTAAAATTTCACTCAAAAATTTTCAGTTTATGTGTTTTTTTCAATGCACATGAAACACGTTGTGCACGTTAGACCGGGGGGGGGTCGGTTTATAACAAATATGGATCAAGTTATTATTATTTTTCTATGTGGATTAAATATAGGTATTCACATGCAAAATTTTAATTTTGTATCTTTTACCAGAGCCCTAAAAAAATCACTTAAAGTTTTCGATATCTTTGCTTATTACCTCCCTCCCCTTACACTTCGCAACTTAAAATGTTAACCAAAATTAACTATTATGTAGTTCTACAATCTGACAAATTTTTGATTTGATATCTGTACTATTTTTGGAGATATAAGGATTTGTAATTTTGAAAAGTGCGCCATTTTTGAAATGCTCCCCATTTCCCCCCACTACTATTATTTTAACATGTTATTTTGTTTTTTGTATTTGCCTAATATAGCTTAATATAAGTTTTAAGTTTCAATTACATAACTTAAGAGCTAGTTGAGATATTAATTTTTAAGTGTTTTTCTTTGCACCCCCCCTGACCCTCCCCCTTACAATAATTAGCCGCTTTCTAAGCTGGTTCCGATGAAACTATATGCCGTCTTGACGGTCTCTAAATATGATTTTGTTACGATAAGTTATTTCGAAGATATAATCATTTGAAAAAAAAATTCGGCTGACAATTGGTTCCAAGCCCCCCCTTTTCGCACCCCATTGGATAAAAAAATTAAATTATTTTTAAAAGTTGTCCCACAAATTCCTCTATATTAATGTTGAATTTTAGCTTCCTAGCTGTTACCATGGTTGAGATATTTGAATTCGTATTTTTCGGTTTAAGCGCTCCCCCCGCCTCCCCCTGAACCCGTATACCCCCGAAAATGGGTATCTCCGCCTGAGATCCGCAACTATCTACAATCCCCCCAAAAATGAACTTTCTATCTTGAAGGGTTTGGGAGTTAATGTGCGCTGAGCGTACACGTCGGCGTACGGCGGACGGCGGACGGCGTACAGACAGACGGATTTTTTTTTTTTGCATTTTTAGGCTAATTTAGTCATGAAACGCGAAAAAAAAAAATTTCAGGGTAGCAAACTTTTTTTTTTTCTTGTGTCGATCACAATACTTTATTATTAGAATAATAAAGTAAAATAGAGTCAAAACTATAATCTTTAATGTTTGAACTCTTTTCACCTCTATTCTAATATCTCTGCTTTTGTGTAAATGAAAATGTTATCTTTTTTAATCAAGAACGTTTAAATAAATATATAAATTTTTAAAAAAATCAAGAACTCTGCACTCCTTCTACCACCTCCCATACAAACTGCACAATTTCATTAAATCCAATTTTCTCAGTACCTATTCGGTTTTTGAAACTTAAATTTTGTGTAAACCATTTTTGCAACTACTCCAGCATGATCTGAAAAAAAAATAGTTCAATGCTGCAACCCCTTCTACCATTCCCTATACCAAATTTCTTCGTATATCGCTTGATTGGGCTTTACGCGCAATCGTAGTTTTGTTATGCTTTTATTTTTATGGTCGTAAGAGAAAAAAAAGTAAGCTTTATGTGCCATTTTCTAGATAACATGTTCCACACATTTTTTTTGCAAAGTTATTTTAAATAAATTGTAAGTCTTCTTGTTTTAATCAAAATATATTTATGGTACACCTTAAACTGACTCACAAAATGCAACAGTTAATTTCTATTGTTTTTGTATTTACAGTCCAAGCCCAGTGAAGTAGATAACGCGGTAAGGCACGCTATTGGCCAAGGATATCGCCATATCGACACTGCTTTCTATTACGAAAATGAAAAAGAGGTTGGAACTGCAATCAAAGCTAAGATATCGGAAGGGGTTGTAAAGCGTGAAGATATCTATCTTGTTACAAAGGTATAGCTCTCATTCTTCTTTAATTTAAAGCAAACTTATTTTATTGTTGTTATTTAGCTTTGGAGTCATCATCATGGAAAAGTCGAATATGCTTGTCGAAAATCATTGGAGAATTTAGGTTTAGACTATATCGATCTGTATTTGATACATTGCCCAGTTGGATTGGAATATATTGATGATAAGACCATGTTGCCAAAAGGTGATGATGGTCAGCTTAAATTCACGTAAATCGCTATCAGTGTTCTTCTTACATAAATAATTATTTATTTAACATTTCACTTTTATTTATAATCACAGTGAGCACGACTACTTAGATACCTGGAAAGAGATGGAAAAACTCGTCAAAAAGGGCCTAGTTCGTAGCATTGGAATATCGAATTTTAACAGCGTACAAACCGAAAGAATTGTGAAAAATTGCGAAATTAAACCGGTTACTAATCAGGTCGAATGTCATGTTGAATTCAATCAGAAAAAATTGATAGAATTCAGTAAGAAGTTTGATATTGTTATAACTGCTTATTGTCCGTTGGCTCATCCTAAACCGGAAGAAAAGAAACCGGCCTTTTTATACGACGATAAATTCAAAGCAATTGCTGATAAGTATAATAAGACATCTGCTCAAATCGCTATTCGATATTTGGTAATTTATTTAATTGCACCTTGAATAAATTTATTTCATATAATTTTTATCGTATTTCAGATTCAAATTGGCACTGTTCCAATTCCAAAATCGGTAACGAATTCACGAATTGAGGAAAATATCAATGTTTTTGATTTTAAACTATCTGCCGCTGATATGAAAGTTTTGGATTCTTATGATACCGGCAAAAGAAATGTTAAGTTCGAATTTGCAGATAAAAATAAATACTATCCTTTTGGAATTGAATTTTAAATTAGTTTTTTTTTGTATTTTTAGAATTGTTTTACTATGTATTTGAAATGATTAACATTAAAATAAACCACAATAGTTTCAAAATGAAAAGTTAATTAAACAATTTAATTCGAATATAAGTAGCTTAGGTACGCTGAGTATATACACAATTTACAATACAAACAAGCAAAAAATTGTGTTTTTGGGGCCATTTCATAACGAAACTAATTTCCTCGGACTGAAAAATTGTAAGGACTTTTCTTTTAAAGGAAATAAATCAATTTAAAATTATTTAAAGTACCGAAAGATTGTATCCACATCAATCTGGAAAATAAAGTATTGTCGTGTGCTAGGGATCGCTGGATTTCAAGTTAATAAATAAAACAACCAGTTTAACAAATTCACTTTAATTTAAACCGCTAAACTATATTTAATTAATTTTTCGCTATACAGTTATCACATACGCTCTTCAATTATCGCTTACTCGTTTACTGCTCTAAACCAGACTGAATGTTCACCAAAAACGCTTGCCTATTTATATTGCTTTCTACTCTTTCTCTGTTAATTCATCCATTGCCGGCACCCATCGGCCACAGTCGGCCTCCTCCGTTGTTTCGACCATTGCAGGCACCCGTCAGCCATAGCCGGCCATCTCGGTTCCACTAAATTATTCGTCGACTAAATCATTCCCAATAAAGCATTTCATTGTTATCCGAATCTTTTTTCGTTCATACGAGCCCATACGTGTGGTTTATCACTATCAGGATTCCTTAATGCAAGGAATTGCCATAAATCGATTCCAAATTTAAAAAATTGAAAATCGATTTAACCTCTGGCTCATCATTTAGTGAAGGGACGAAACAAACATTAACATCCCACACCAAGTACAGAAAATAAAAACAAGAAGTTGACAAAAAATTCACATACATCGGTGTCAACTAGCGTTAAGTCTACGTCTTAAGCACTGCTTATCAATAGAGAAGTCGAATACATCAGCATTCTTATTAACTTCTCTCGCGAGACGCGAAATCGGTTCATTCATACCATAGTTTGTCCGGTGAAATCCAATCCGCAGCAATCTAGGGCACCTTGGCAAAAATTTACCAGTATCAAAGCACATCAAACCCAAAAGGGTGGAGGAATCAACTAACCCTGTAAGAAGGTTACGAGCAAAAATTACATCAGCTACTTCTCGTCGTTTCGAAAGCGATGACATATTTAGTAGCTGAAGTCGATCAGTATAAGGAGGAAGACGAACTCTGTCATTCCAATTAAGGTGACATAAGGCTGTTCTTACAAATTTACGCTGAATCGATTCGATTCTGCCAATGTGCTCATTATAATAAGGAGACCAAACTTGAGAAGCATATTCAAGGTGAGATCTAACGAAGGTGTTATAGAGACTTAGTCTAACAAGCGAATTGTTAAATTCCTTGGATAAGCGAGTAGTAAAACCCAACATAGAATTACCTTTCTGTGCGATCTTATTAATATGCAAACCAAAATCAATTTTTTGGTCAAATGTAACACCTAGGTCAATAATGGAGCTTGGTTGTTGTCAATCCTTCAATCAAGTATTTCGTCGTCACCGGAGTCTGCCCGATCACAGTCGTTCATCACCGGGCATCTCCAATACAATAATGTGCTCATTATAATAAGGAGACCAAACTTGAGAAGCATATTCAAGGTGAGATCTAACGAAGGTGTTATAGAGACTTAGTCTAACAAGCGAATTGTTAAATTCCTTGGATAAGCGAGTAGTAAATCCCAACATAGAATTACCTTTCTGTGCGATCTTATTAATATGCAAACCAAAATCAATTTTTTGGTCAAATGTAACAGCTAGGTCAATAATGGAGCTTGGTTGTTGTCAATCCTTCGAGTCTGCCCGATCACAGTCGTTCATCACCGGGCATCTCCAATACAGTTGCCATTCATAGCGACATAGTGTGGGAACGTTCATGATTGCGAATTCGTTCCTGCGTGTAGTTGTTGGTGCTTCTCTACATTGCCCGTGTTCGGAATTATTTCGTACTTGTTCGATCCATTCTTGGCAATTCGATGACCGCGCGTACATTCGCTTTTTGTTCGAATACCTTGACATTCCGATTAAGTCGCATAGCGTTCTTCGCAGTGTTCGTACGCACGTATTAGTTTGATGATAAGCAAGTAGAGCTGATATTTCGCATTATTTTCAAGTAGAGTAGACGACTGCGGACATTTGATGAACGACTACGCCTAACATGCAACAATATTAAAATTACATTTACATTTTTTATACTAACCCGAAAATTGTCCACAATAACCTGTGGAAGGTAAAATGAAGTGATGAAATTGCCCACTCTAAGCAATAACGTTGCAATGGTATTAACGTTTTGGTTTTTATACAGTAAAAGCTCAGTAAAGCGACCGCTCATGGAACTACCATTATGTGGCATTTTCAGAGTGGTAATTTTATAGCAAAATAAATCTTCAAAATCTGAGCATTCATCAATTCGGACACTACGTTTAGATTGCAGTCGGATCTGATTAAAAAACAACAGAATTATGATTGGGAGTAAAGCCCAAACATACAGAATTGCGTAAGGGGTCACTGGATTTCAAGTAAATAAATAAAACCACCAATTTAACAAGTTCACTGTAATTTAAATCGAAACTTTTATTTAACTAAATGGGTTTTACTCTTTCACTTGACTTTTTCGCTTGTCTGTTCACCAAAAACGCTCGCCTATTTAAATTGCTTTTGTCGACCGAGTCATTCTCCTTGTAGTACGAATTTCTTCTCGGCCGAGCTCTGTTAATTGCTTTATCATCGCAAGAATATTTTTCCGATCCATACGAGCCCATACGTTTTGTTTTCGCTTTCTGAAAAGTATTTTTAGTGCTGTTTTTGCTGTAGTCCTTCGATGATCGTGCGTGTTATAGTGTTTTTTCCCAGCAAACTAAACATTCCGATTAGTTTATGACGATGCGGAACCTTTTTGCGATCCATTTACCACGAAAACGGAAATGTTATTTCGAAATATTGGAGACAATTCTATAAAGCAATTCGCCCGTGTTCTTCTGTCGCCCGATTGCTTGTTAGTTAAAGAACTACACTACACTACAATGGCGCTATAGCCCAAATCGGACCTTGGCCTCCTGACATTCAAGTTCCTTAACATTTTTCATTACTTGTTGTGGAAGGGTTGTTAGCCATTCGCACAACCCTCTTTCTACGAATTTTTCATTTTTGTAGACTGAGGTGACCAAGGTATATCCAAGCAGTTAATGTGCTGGAATCATATATTGCGTCGACTGGGATTTGAACTCACGACCTTCGCATTACAAGACCAACACGCTACCCACTAGGCTACACCCTAGCTTAGATACAGACCTTAAAGGTTTTTATAATTATTTCGTTCTCGTTCGATTCTGTTTCCTGTCGGTCGAGCACACATGTAGTTTGCTGGTATATGGTCACTGAAAACTCGATGGTCGTACGTTCTATAGTGCAGATGTTCATGAGGTAGTTACCCGAGTTTCCTATCGGTCGAGTGAAGTTGTTGCTCTTTCTTTGGTCATTCGTAATTAGCGTTCCTTATAGTGTTTGAACGCGAGCATTAATTTGATTATAAGGTAGTAGAGTTGACATTTCGCGTTACATCGAAAATAGTGGAAGACTGGGGATATTTTACAAGGGATAACATGCAACAATACGACATTCTAGCTGAAATGGGAAAGAGTTTAATGTTCCGGAAAATATGTCATTTCAAATTCTTCGAAGAGTGAATATAGACTTTTGTATGGGACGTGGTACATGCAGAGGGGGAGGTTTGTTATTTCTGTATGACACCGAACGTGGTATCCAAAATGCTTCATCCTGAATTTAAAGTTTGTAGCTTTCACAATTTTCGAGTAATTTGAATAATTTTTGTCTGAATTTATGGCATATGTATGGCAGGTAGCAGAGGAAATGGAAGGTTTTGGATGATTTTATCAACATCCTAATTACATTGCTTTGTTACAATTTTAAAGTCGATAGTTCTCATATATTTGTTCGAAGGAGAAACACTTTTCTTGAATTTCCAATACAAACATTATGTTTGGAGGGGGTAGAAGGAGTGAAGCGAAGTTGATATTTCCTAGTTTTAATGAAAACAGATTAAATGCATTTCCAAAATACTGCTTTTGAATGGGAGGGGGTAGAAGGAGTATTTGAATCAAAACCAATTTTTAGATATCAGTGATATTTGCAATAATATACTTTTCTGAAAATAACCATCAAAGCTATCAATTTGACGGTTTCGAGGAAAAATGATTTAATTGAAATTTCGTAAAATTTGTATGGGAGGGGGTAGAAGGAGTAAGGTGAAGTTGATAGTTTTTTCAAAATTAGTTGCAATTAGAATAAAATTAATTTTGGCTAAAATTCATTCTTTTGGCTTTGCTAGTTGCAATAAAAACCGTTAAATTTGTGCATTTGTATGGGAGGGGGTAGAAGGAGTAAGGGGATCGGATCAATGTTTTTTGACGGCAATGATAGGGCTTTTGAGCAACAAGAAATAATACTGTACCATTAGTGAGCTTATGCAACATTATTTCTCAGCGTTACGAACGGTAAGGCAAACACAATTTACTCTCAGATTTCATCAAGAGCCCAAAATAATTTACTGAACATAATTAATTTATTACTTAAATAAAATAGCTATTAGCACAGTTTATACAGTAACGAGTAACCAATTTAATTTCTACTATAACGTTTGAATCATTTTCATGTATCATATTTCTACAATTTTTACAAATAATTAAAAAATCATTACAGAACTACGATTGCGGATAATTCGCAATCATGACTTCAGAATGTGATTTTACTGCCATATCAGTTAAGTAAGTTACGGATAATGCATGAAAAGTAATTTATTAGTGCAAATTTGTCTTGAAAATTATTTTAGTGCGTAACGCGAAACTTCGGCTTTTGTATGGGATGTATTAGAAGGAATGAAGTAATGTTTATCATTTTTGAATATGACACTGAATTTGGTATCCAAATGTATCTTAACTTTGATAATTTTCTAGAAAATAGATGTATTGACTTTTTGAACTTATTTTATTAGTATGGGAGGTGGTAGAAGATATGATAGATTTTGGACGACTTCAGAACAGCTTATCAGTATTTTTATCATGTTATCATTTTATATCTTAAAATTTTAAATTCTGCCAAAAATTCAGTCATTTCCACTTTTCTAGTTCTATTGAAAATCGATATAATGAATTTTTCAAAATTGTTCAGTTATATCGGAGGTGGTAAAAATAGTTATTTCATCGAATCAAAAATTTTTGATGTTAATGATATTGGCACTGCTCTACTGTGGTGAAATTTTCATGTTGATAGCTTTGATAATTTCGAAGGAAAATTAATTTTTTGAGAAGTCGAAATTTCATGAAATTTAAATAAGACGCGATAAAAGGAGTAGAGGAATGTGATCCGTTCATAAACTTAAAATTAGAGGAATGCTAGGAATGACATTCAATTCGATATTTTAAAGCGTTCGAGAGTTATATAATAAACGTATAGCCGTTCGGATCCGAATAGTGATTTTTGGGAGACAACAAATATTACTAACCTCTTAGCGACTCCATATGAGCATTATTTCCTAGCGATATAAAAGTTAGAGGAAATGCAATATTCACTATTTTGGCAGTATTGGAGACTAATACTTGGCCTTGTCTGATTGTCTGATTATCACTATCTTCTATTTTAAAACAAATATTTTGATTACATGGTATATTAAGCACTGATTAACAATAAATATAATACAATATAAAGGAGACTACATGCTGAAATCACATACGTACATAAGATATGTATTGATCAATACCATCTACAATCTACAATTATGCTTAAATAAAAGTTAGACACAGTATCTCTCAGGCTATCTAGCGAGTACGATTAACAGTAAAAATGGTTGTAGTGCCAAGTATTAAGCTAAATAATGGAACTGAAATGCCAGTTCTTGGTCTTGGGACGTACTTGGTAAGTAAAAACTTAAAAATTTAATTATTTTAATTGATTTAGTGAAGAGATTTCGAACATAGACAAAGCAAATAATATAAATGCTAATTTTTACCAGTTAAAACCAGACAAAATTAGATAATGAAATACAAGTTTTACACGCTTTATATGCCTATACATAAAGCGTGTAAGACTTGTATGAAGGGAAGCTGTCTAACAGAAACTTAATTTTATGTTTTTCAAATTTTTTCAAATTTATCCAGTCATATTATTTTTATCTGCGTAACTGATTTCGTTTCATATCTTAAACTTTTATAAAATAAAAGCAATATGAAATTTATAATTCATCGTGCCTCAGAACGTTTAAATAGATAACAAATAATAAATGACATCAAGTGAAGTGATAAATTTACTTTTAGATCATGTTATATGAAAAACGCAGCATAACTACCATTAAATGTCTCTGCAAAGTGTTGCCACGACGTTATTTTTAAGTCTCCTTTTCTACAAAATTAAAAAAATTGAGCAGTGCACTAGAATATTTTGAGTTTTGTATTTAAAAATTTCTAAACAATTTATTTCAAAACTGCTCTTACTTTTCAATGTTCTGGTGTTAATTGGGAAATGAAATAAGCTTCAGTGACAATATTTTACACAAATATTTTAATTATTTAAAAATATATTATACAAGAAAACTTAAAATTCATTATAGCGGTAGGTTTCAAACTCCAGATCCTACTTGATTGACTCTGTAAATTATTGCAATATTTCAAAGCATCCCCCATACTGGATACGTTCGAAGAAAATTGTTTGTTTTTAATTAGAGTTTTAAAAGGTTGGAACAAAAATTTCTATGCTTTTTACCGAAATTTGAATTATTATTATAAGACAAGCATATTACCGAAGGACGCCACAAAGCAGATTGAAGCAATAACCAAGACTTTGAAGGCGTTTTTCTCGAAATTCCATTTTCAAATCTGGCACAGAGGGGATCCCAGAACATGAAATGCTGAATCCTTCACATTGGAAGGATATTTAAAACATTTAAATCTATGGAAGTAGCTTTTGGTGATTGATTCAAAACTCTTCATTGAATTAATATTTTTTGATTCAAACTTTTGGTAAAAATTTGATTTTCAAATGAGCGCAATTTCTTAAAAAAAAGCATGAGACATTTTGCGGCCCCGAAGGAAAATTTTCAATATTCAATCTGTCGTCCATGTAGAAACATATGGAAGTCGATAAAATTATGAATAAATACCAGATTTGTCAGTAGCAGCCAGTTCAACTGAAAAATAGACCAACCTCATCACTCGTTCCGTCCGCCCTCACTCCTCTTCCCCTTATGTACAATGGTGCGTCTACAATACCTCGAAGTACTTTATTTCGAAAACATTGCATTATTATGATGTTACTTTGCTTAGTACAACCCCAAAGTTGAGATGATTGGCGAATCCTATACAATCATGAGCTGCATCAACTACTTAACGACCCACCAGCATCTATCGTGATCAAACTCCGCAAGCTACAATAGGCTGGCTGAGGAATAAATCGCAAAACGAGTGTTCAACGGCAAAGCTCAAGGTAATCGACCGCAGGGGAAGCCACGAAAACGATGGAAGGACTCAGTCGGAACAGATGGTAGCTCGCTTCTCGAGTTTTTAAACTGGAGGACGCGGTCGTTGGACCGAGACACAGGAAGAGGTGCTTTCGGGAGATCACAGCTCGATATGGGCTGCAGCGCCATTGCATCACCATCAAAGTTGAATACCATAAATTCATACTGGCTTTAGGACTTGCTTTTACAGCAGTTGTAAATTGATAAGGAGATGTATCTTCCTATTAGCCGACATATTTTGTAGTATTTGTTTTAAAAAGCTGAAGCTCGTCTCTTTTTTTCTTGGCGTGAGCGTCATGCTCAAGTATTTAGCTGTGTTTGAGTAGAGTATCACTTGATTGTTAATATAAACTGGAATGTGCTTGATTTTCTTATAAGTCGACTTGCACTGATTTGGTTTCGTTTAGCTTTTTCCGCCATTTTTCGGTCAACCGAAGAATTTGGAAGATGGCAGTTTGACATTTTTCTGTTGATTCCAAATTAGTGTCTCCTACAGCCATTATTGCGGTGTCATCTGCAAAGTTAGCGATGGTGTTATGTTCCAATTTCGGTAGGTCATAGGTATACAAGAGGTAGAGAACCGGTCCAAGTACCCTTCCTTGTGGAACACCGGCGTTGGTCTCCTTTAGCTTGGAATAATCGTTTTCATGTTTGATTCAGAAGTATTTTTATATGATTTTAATATATCTGTGAATTGTGAGGGAAGGATCGTTTTAAGTTTGTGTATGAACCCCCCTTGCTACACTTTGTCAAAAGCCTTCTCCAGATCAAGAAACATCGTTGAACCGATCCATTATAGTTTTTTTTCGATAATGTTTTTTTATCCCATGAACTCCATCAATTGTTGAATGCTTATCTCGGAAACCGAACTGGTGATTTGTGATCAGATTTCTGCTATCAATTATGGGCTTTAATTTCTTTAATAACAGTTATAGATTTGATATTACCGGCAACAACGATGTTGGTCTGTATGATGATGTTTCTTGCGATGGCTTATTGAGCTTAAGAATCATAATGACTTCAGCTTTTTTTCCACAGTTGCGGTACATATTTCAACCTAAAGGATGCGTTGATTAGGTTTTTTAGTTTTACAATACCTTTCTTTGGAATTTGTGTTTGTCCTGTCATGAGCTATCGAGCTGAAAATTTTTTCTGTGTCATTTTTAATAAAAAAGAAACATTAAATTCATTTCATTCATTTTGTCTACCCCCTACCATACAGATTTCGCATGATTTCGAAATATCAAGAAATTGATTTTTCTTCTAAGTATAATAATATAAAAACTACAAATGCCAAAAAATATTATTCTGATCTGTTTATTTCTTCTACTAAAGCTTATACAAAGGCATAATTAAAAAACGAATTGTATCGATTTTCATTGAAACTGAAAAGAGAGAAATTAGAAATTTTAATTGAATTTGGCTTTTAGAAGTTGCAATAAATTTTGGAAATCATTAAATTCAACCAACACCTTGCATTCTCCCAATTAAATTTCGCAAAATTTCAATTAATCTTGTTTTTGGTCAAAATTGTTTAAAATATCAATATGAAATTTTGAGCACTGATCCCTGACATTGGTTTCGAATTGGAGCAAATCAATATGGTTAGAATGTTGATAATCAGTTTGAAAATCATCTAAAACCTTCCACTTGCCACAATTTCTGCAAGAAAATGTACAATTTCCTTAAAAATTATGAAAGTTGCAAACTTTAAATTCAGCAGGAATATTCTACATTTTCTAACGAGAATGAAAAAAATGTATTTTCCCGTCAAAAAGTGAGCAGAGAATTTTCCCAGTAGTTTTGGGACTGACAGCGAGCAGAGGACGGCATTATGGAGATTCAAGATTTAATACATATTTCTCGTCTTCGTACAATAAATAATATTAAAAAAGGTTAAAAAAAAAGTTTGGTAATAATAAGGACAATTAAAATTATAAAAATAGAATTACAAAACGACAGGCGAAGATGAAGAAAAGCCAGTAAACAGCAGAAGAGAAGCAGCAAAGACCCCAACGAAGTATTTTTACTCTAGATGAAATCTGAGAGTATATTGTGCTTGCCTTACCGTTTGTTACGCTAAGAAATAATGCTCGCACAGAGCCGCCAAGGATACAGAAATATTTGTTGTCCCTTAAAAACTTCGATTCCGAGTAATCGTCCGTCTGTCGATAGCATAACTCTCGAAAGCTTTGAGCTATTGTACTGAAAGTTGTTGTATCTCATTTTTAGCAAAAAAGTAACTTTAAGTTCGTAAACTTGCTACATTCCCCACTCCTTCTACCCGCTACCATACAAATTTCTAAATTTTAAAAAATTTAATTTTCCTCGAAACTTTTTAAGCTATTCACTTGAAATTCAATCAAAGTAAATGATATAAATATTATTAATATCACATAATATTGATGCGATCCCATCATTCTTTCTATCCCCTCCCATAC